>OZ020194.1:79330285-80530285 GCA_963971165.1 Philopedon plagiatum | reverse complement strand
TGACAAATTCTCGTGTGAGGCGCAGCCGAACACGGGAAGTCAAGCAAGCACGGAAAATCCATTTCTGGACGTGTAATGAACGATATTTTTTATTATACTTCTTTGAAAACGATAACATAAAACAAAATATAACATAAAAAAATACATACATACAAAATAAACTTGGAATATTTTTATTTTCACAACTGTTATCGGAATTTAAAAATGGAAAATTAACAACGCTGACAATATGGTCTTTGGCAGGTATGATGCGTTTTCATGGTAACTTTCAAATCATTTAAAAGGTGATTTAAATTTGTCTATGTCAGATAAGATTGACAAAACGTCAAAAAATATTTCAGAAATTCATCTAAATATTCAAATATTTACGAAATAAAATACAAAATAGGTACATATTAAATATCAGATAGCATATAGACTTTCTTGAGTTTAGTTTATTTTCCTATACCTATATTTCTATTTTAAAGCCAAAAAATAGTCGGTATCTTCATTCAGCACACTGAAAGAACTGGAGACCAGGAAAATTTTTTCCGTGCGCTCTTTCCGTGCGCTAGCCCGAAAAAGCCCATCTTACATTATTACTAAAACAGATGAAAATAAGGTGTTTTCAAAGAAGTATAATAAAAAATTATATTCTGTTGTAAAAATATATTTTTCCTCGTTGGCCTTTTGTAATCAACTTTATACGCTTTAAATTTACCAGAATTTTTTTTTCAGTGTGTTGCTGTAAGACAGTTTTTCTAAATATTTTAAATTCGGCGCTTAATTCCTTTCTGATGAGCATGGTCCAATTTACGTATAAAAAAACAAAAATGTTTTAAAGCTGTTCTATATAAGTTCAGATTCACTAAAAAGGTTTAAGATTTAGTACTGGTTTAAATTAACATCTTCTGGTTGATTAGATAGGCTTTGACAGCTTTTCGTTCTGTCATTGTTAATAAGTCTTCATTGAAAACTTGCTGTAAACTGTAAACTGTTACTGTAATATTTTAGTGATCTGTTTGGTTCCTAAATGATTTTTATCTTGGAACGTGTTGCTAGAACGAATTTAGTTCTATTATTACGGAAATTATGTACCAAAATTGCCCTTTTCCCTATAAATTTGCGAAAAAAACTCAGAGACAAATTCATAGTACAAAACCTAGCTGTCTTATTCTTACACTTGCTAGTTTAAAACTTTTGGTTGTCAAATTAGACCGGTCTAGTGTTGAAGAATCTGGCCGCTTAATTTTTAATAGCTCATCGCAATCAAGTCCTTAACAGCAGATCATTCACCACAACAACGGCGGCGGCGGTCGCTAATAAAAGTACACGGAAAGGCAACTCTAGTAGAACCCAGTGGGCTTTTCATCGTAACATAAGCATCGTTTATCAATATATAAAACTATTCAGCTCACTTTAACTCCGGTTGATTGGCAGGCGAGGCACGTACGGATCTTGAACTTTTTAACGGCCCATCGACATTGAAGGAAGAACCCCGTACCGCGATTAGATACAGTTAAAAGATTCGATCAATCATTTAAGATGGAGTTCAAGAAGTTGGACTTTTTTTTTCGGTTATAAATATAGCAGGTCAGTTTGAGGTGGGCCTCATTCGATTGTTGCAGTCAAGACAGAGCGTATCAGAGTATCAGTGAATATCCAAGATAGAATAATTTAAAGATAATAAAAACATTTATTGTATGAAGCTTGTGCAAAATCTTCAATCCGATTGAAAAAGATTCGTTTAGTGTTTTAGATAAAAATTGGCCAAAACTAATAAAATAGAACTTGCTGAGCATCTGTAGACAAAATGGAGATTCACCAGCAACTATATTATTTTTCTATATCTTAGTATATTATTGATTACTTTTTATATTCTTTTTTGGAGATCTGAATCTAACTAATACGATATTTAAGGCTTTAGCTATTTTAAATATAAATTTATGATCTAGATAAATAGGTGGTTACATGCTTTAAATGTCAGTTTTCTGCCATTTCAACAATTTTAATGTATTAAACTACACAGAACCAATTGGTTTTCGAGATAAATTGCCGTACAATGAATGAAAGTCCACATACCAGCCGCGATATTCCAAATATGCCATGATTATTTATAAGAAACTTGTTTGTATACGATCTACCATGAAATTTATATCATAAAACCACCAATGTGACAACAACATATAAGGATAACACTTCAAAGGTTATTAAATGAGATTTAAGGTAATGAGTTAATGGAGATCGTTGAATTTAATAAAGCAGAACCAGTCGCGTTGACTACGGTGGCAGTTCTAAAAAATGGCAGCGATTTTACAATGAATTATTCATAAACAACAACTTTTTTTTATTGTAATTGTGGGTTTTACAAATTAAGTTTCTTTGTAGAGGATGATACTAAATAAAAAGCTTGCATGAATTGTATGTGGCGTGTAGTAGTAAGAAAATAATTTATTATGTCCTGATTTACTGAGGCTTTTAGCACGTATTGGTACTATATACAAGAAATTGTTTGGGAAAAAATAATTAAAAGTAGATGTATCCAGTCTGGGGTCTGTTGTCTAAAACTCTGGTTTTGCAGATGCCTCATAATTATCTTCTTATAGCCCCGCAGAAAGGATGCACCTTTTTTTTATCCATTTGTCTTTACTTTATTTTTCGTGAGTGTCAAAATACCTAATCTTTAAGTGAAAAAGATAGGAACGTCAAATTAAGGGGTTTATTTTAAGTGCAAAGAGAGTACTCCGAGTTGCTGTCAGAAAAAGTGTTCGGTAGTATAGCTCGAAGTTGGCAGTACCCCAGATTTAAAATTTAACTGCCAAAACTAGAAGAAGTGCCTTTTCAAAAGTTGCATTTCATTAAGTGCTTGCGACAATACACGTTTTTCTCGTTAATTGTATAAGAAATGGTTTAAGAATGTTGCTGAATTTATATAAAAAAAATATTGCTGAATTTATATAAACAAATATATCAAAATTATTTTTGCAGTTCCCAAACACTTTTTCCTATTAATCATGATGCTACTAATCCACTATCTAAAAATGATGTAACATATTGCAGGAACGACCCCTCCTCTTATAGATTTGTGCTCAGTCTAGAGAGAAATTGCTTATTGAATCAGCGCTCTACTAACTGTCAAAATGATCCAAATGGCTTACGAGTGTTTCCTTTGTGTTTTTATACCGTTAAAATTAGATAAGTCCACGTGTCGTCAAATTATAATACTTTTCTACGGGGTAAACCAAAATTACCTTATTTTTGTAGTTTCATCAACCCGGAAATTCTAAATAAGTTTTTTTTTTTAAAGAATGGAACATTGCTAATATCTCCCAAATAACTGAATTTTTTGAAAACAGTGAGGCATGGTAGTTAACTTAAGTTTTTCGCTATATTTTGACAGTGTTTTTTGGTTTGATAAGTACACCTTTTGACATGCAGAGCCATCGGAATTTGGTTGCCTTTGTAGGTGCTAATTGAAATACGAAAAATTCTATTTGATGGCGTCCTCTAACTATAATGATATTTTACAATGGTTAAAAGTGTACCTACTGATTTACAGTAAACCTGTAGTAACATATTAGTACTCAGTTTAAATAGATGTTAAGAATTACGAATGTGGAAAATGTAATAGAAAGTTCTTAAATTTCCGCTTTATTGGAAAAGCTCAGTTAAACAGCAGATTTTACCTGGTTCATTGATAATTGTTGTTGCCATGGTAATGCACATTATTTGACAACACAGTATGTAAACAAAGTTTTATTCCTTTAAAAACTCTGTATATATATTTGCGTATATTACTAAACCTTTTCAGTTAAAATTTAATATACATAGGTACATGTGTCCAAAAACTTTTTAAGAAATTTTAAAGTTTCTAATTTTTAAGGTACTTTTATTTCGGGTAGAAGTTGATGCATTGTTTTATCCCAGGCAAATGTAAGGGAACATATACAAGGAGAGGCAAAAGTACGAAAACTTGTCAAAAAAAATTTGAAATAAAAATTATTGTTTGTATTAATCGCCGTTTTGTTTGCGCATGTTAAATGCCCAGCCTGTTAAAATATTCGCTATTTGATTTACTGCAGTGTTTCTATCTAGCATGTATGATCTCTTCTCACAAATTTCACAAACTGCCTCCATAAAAAGTTTTTATTCTTCACTGTATTCACAGGCATGCCGTTTCTAATGTTTTTATGAATTTCTTCTACCTAAGCAAACCTAAGCAAACCCAATCAAACCCAACCAAAACGTTCCATATTTTTGAGTCTACTAGAAATCTTAATTTCTAATCAATTAACTTTTTAAATAATGTCGTGAAAAAGTCTCAGATTGACATAAGTAAATTCAATAATAAAATTTTTGCGGTAACCGTGGTTACACTTTAATATACCAGGATGTTCAAAAGAATCCTCTATATACGTAGTCAAAATTGATGGATGTGTATGATTGTTAGTACACAGTAGTCGTACAAAATTTGATTATGATTGATAGTTACTGTGGAATTATTGCTGTAATTCTTGAGAGGAATTATTGCTGTAATTTTGCGAAAGCCCACACCTCTTATCGGGGTTTTAGTACATTAGGGAAATATTCCTATACACCGATTGCCGAACAGATGGAATGAACAGGTGTAAACCACGCGTGCTGATGCACTTTACATACCTGATGCCAATGTTTTTAATTTATCAGCTCCTAGAAAACGATACTTGGCCTCCCATTATCTATGAAAACCCGCTCGTCTGGCTGTTCGGCGTTTTAACTTTAGTAGCTTTCTCCAAAATAATAAGTTTTTTATGACTTCCTTAAACGATTTATACAATAAAAAAAAAACACGCATATTCCTTGTTGCACTGTGGGTAAATGCTACTGTAAATTTAAATTTTCTTAAAAATTGCATCGTGTTCTTAGATATTAATCGTGTCTTTAGAGACCACGAATTGAACATTTCTCTTCTGTATATACCCATGCATACCGGCTGTTTGCTATGATATCATAGTATACTCGTATACTTATTTGATTTGTTGTTTAAGATAGGAATCCTTCGCTAAACTACCGCATAAATATTAATATGTGGAAGGGAGTGTATTTCAGATGAATCATCATAAGAAAAAATAAATAATATGCCTTTAGGCTACCCTGTCTTGATGTCATCTAAAAGTTATTGACACCAGTAATAAAATCAGAAATTAGCCAGGTCAGAGGTCATTAAACGTTTAAAATGTAAATTTTTGATGGGTATTAAAAAAAAATTCAGAGAATTTTTTAAAGAAGTTACACAACGGTGATGTGTGATGTAAACATTTAGCTTCAAAATTGGTACATAAATTAGAATAAGAATAATAAAGTAAAAAATAATTTTATTAAAACCTTTTATCTACGCCCGTGAGATAAGAACTTCTTACCCCACTTGTTTTGCGTGCGGTAAGGTGCTTATTACTGCAGCGGTTCTCTTATCTCACTGCTTTTCAATCAGTCAAGTCAAGTCAGTGATATTAGCTAATGTCAAATCGTATTTAAAAGATTGTGATTTTTTTTTCAGTGCACCATTTTTCATATTAAGCAAAAACAATCTCGTACTTTGATTTAGATTTTTTTGGTAACAGGATGGAAATATTACAACCAAGATCGTTGTACTTAACTAGCATTTCTCTGACAATATCTAGATATTTGCATTGGTGTTCTTGAAAGAATTCCACGCTTCCCGTTCTAAGTTTGTCATATCATAACACCCACAGTGTCAACATCTTTTATTAGCTTTCTAATGTTTAGTCTTCTTTCAGTTTCGATCTTCTTTCAATTTCGCATTAGATCAAATGACAAAAACTAAACTAATATGCACAAAACTAATTATAGTGTCAAGAATTTTAACAGTCTCTTCAATGAAATAGCAACTGCGACATCACAAAGGTATACTTAACATGAATACCTACTTTGTGAAAAAATATGACGTGGTATGTAAAAAAGGGTTCCGCATTCCGACCAGGAACTAAAAACCTCTAAGAATCACATAAAATTGTTACAACTTATCATCGCAGACCTGTACAAAAGTAAGCCAATCCTGGTAAACTAGGCCAAGCAATAGAGCGATTTGTCGTGACGTTAATCCTATTAGAAAACTGTCTGTGCCATCATCTAAAAGACATCTAAAGACAATCCGTAGATGATTTATGTTATATTTCCAACTCTGAATTTTTTTCCATTAATTTGTTCTAAACATTTTTAAGAAAAAAAACGAGGTTTTTTAAATTTTTTGCTTGTAAAATAGAAAATAATGACGCAATCTTAATGGTGTAAATGGACGATTTGTAGAGAATAGAACTACGAACAAAATGAGAGGTAGAACGTCTCGATCGGATAAGTAGCAACGGAGAAAATCCGGAAAAAACGGAAAATGAAGAGTTTTTTTTATAAATTCATAAATCGGCCATTTTTAAACGTAGAGGGCTCAAACTCTTGAAAAAAGTAGTAATTTACAGCTACTTTATGTGTGCAAAACCCCGACGCTGTCCGACGATTAGTTTAGCCACGATCGTCATTTTATTTTTTCAATACACTATTTTGCAGCAGGTCTGGATGCTCTATGGATCGTTCGATTTTAATTATTGAAACGGATTTGAAAAGTACAAGTTTAGTTGAACAAAATGTATATTTCAATTTTTCCATGAAATGCTACGAAACCGGTTGAAAATGCACGTAGAGATGCGCGAAAATGGCCGAGCACACGAAAGCGGCGCTCCTTCGCTCCTCTGCTCTACCCACTAGTCGACCGCTGGTCAGCAATAGAATTCATATTTATTAGAAAACACAAATTGCTTATTTGTTGCCAAAGAACACAAAATTAAATCTGAACGAGGCAATAAGATTTTTGTGTTTCACACATTTCGGTAAAATATTACAAGAACTCGCTATTGTATTTTAACGTCTGGTCATCAATGAAAGTTTGCCCGTCTTCCCGCATGAATACGAATTATACTTATTGCTTGAAAACAACAATTGGCAGACTGACAATAAGTCGTAACGTCGGCAAAATATATACATTAACTTTAGTTAGTAATTTGTTGCCAGACAATAAATACATAATATTAATAAATTTTATGGTCGGTGTCTATAAATATTTAAAAAGAGCCTTTGAAAGTCAAATTGAAAAGCCGGGTAGTAAAAAATGATTTATAGCTTATTGCTTCGAAAAACCCCAACCCAATACTTTAGTATAATCTGAAAGCACTTTACGAGGAGTCTGGTACGGCATTTACTTTTAAAATCATTCATAATTTTTTAAGGTAAAGGCTTTGCATGAAATATGTATGTTTTGTTATTATTTATTATTACATACATATGAAGTCTACTCTAGTCTAGACAAAATTAACAAAATTAGAGAGATTTCGTGTTGTAATAGTTCTAGAGTTCTATAGAATTATAACTAGTATGCGTAGACCGCCTAATCGCCCCCGAGGGGGCTCTATAATGTCGGAAATATCATCATTGTCGTGCATTGAAAATTTCGTGTTTCTAGGCTATGTATTAAGAAAGATATCACACTCCTTCGGACTGATGATGCAGAAAAGACCGCCCTTCGTAACCGTATCGCTACATACATACAAACACCTACACATAGAAACATTTTTCCAATGTCTTCCGCTCCCCAGACACGTATTTTCCCCAAGGTCATCCTCTCCCCAGACACGTAATTTTTTCAAGGTCTAAAAAAAATCCCGAAAAAAATTAAAAACCGTCAAAAATTTTCATGAAAAATCGTAATTTTCAGTTTTTCCCAAATTTTTCCAATTTCCAGTCGTTTTAGGTATAGGTAAATGTATTGCAAAAAGAAAGCTTTTGAGATTCTGAAGTTTGACGTGTCACACCGTTTTTCTGTCCGACGTTTTGTTTTCGAGCAATGTAGAATTGAAAATGGGTCTGCAAGTGGCTTTTTCCGAAAAAAAAAATTAAAATAATTACTTCCCATTTTCCGAATATCACCAATTTCAATAGCGTTCTGAAGCTCCCGGTCCTCTACAATCTCCGAAAATTTAGATCTATTTAATTAACTTTTGCGACCTGTAATCGATCCCATACGAAATCGCGGAAATTTCGACTTTGACGATTAATAACTCCGAAACGATACACCCTGTATAACTGGATTTTGTATCGAAGCTAGATGCACTATCCCTCTATTAACCCAGAAAATTTGGTTGCTCCCCCTCTAACAGTTTTCGCGAAAACGAATTGAGAATGTGAAAGTACCAAATTCCTGGACAACCGACGAACATTTTCTGACGGACGGCTAGGTATAGAGACCGTCCCGGAACGGGCGGTCTCAATGACATTTTATGGCCGAATTTTTAACTCAAAAAGCACAAAACATGTAATACAATTTTTCTTATACGAGTTCTGGCCTCGAACATCATAAAGAACAGTAGAACTCCTTCGGAACTATTAAGTACTATAGCCAAATTTTGGTTTTGGCGATAATGTGGGGTTGAGGGCAGTTTGCCATCATTTTTAAAATATCGCTTTATCTTTAAATTACGGAAACTATTGAAAGCGAAAGTGAAAAGAAGTCTAGAACTCTTTATATGAAACTAGGAACTCCAATACTTTTTAATAAATTTTGAATTTGGGGGTTCAACTTTGCAGACAATGAAACTACCGGACATCATTCGCCTAAATTGATGAAATTCACCTAGAAAAATCTTAGCATGTTTCTAGTTCCTTTCCGTTGAATCCCGATTCTATTTAGAAATATATGACAGACCAGGTTCATAAAGAACAAAGAAATTTTTTATCTTCTTCATATATTGAGGTGTTCTCGAACAGGCGATGCAACCAGTCACTACTTTAGCAGTGCCTAAGTATAGCTCATCTATCTAATATTAATGTGCCTTCTTGGCCTCCAAGCTCTCCCGAAATTTCTCCAATCGAATATACATGGTACTTGATGGGAAGAAGTCTCAGCAAACTGCGTAACTCACCACGTGCGTTGACCAAGTTAAGGAATAAAATTAAAGTTGCCTGGAATGTGTTGTATAAAACAGAAATTGAGCACTTGCCCAGAAGCAGGCGAATTGATGGTGAATATAAAAAAAAATCATCATGGCAAGTTCGTCGTTTCCAGGGGTTTCAATTTTTATATGAGTATACAGAAATATTTTGATTAATACAAAAATGAATTCGTAATTAAGAAACTACGAAGAAATAACGGGAAAATAGTAGTCACGGTATGCCTCAGGACAACGAAAAATCTACCTAAAAGATTATTAGGTAACTTAGATAGAAGTTCCTAAGCAAAGTAAGCCTAACCATATGGCATTGTAATTCTCAAACAAAATTAGATTTGTAACCATATCTAATGGGTAACAGTCTGTTTTAGATTAAATCTAATAATGGGTTGGTATATTATAGTAGATTACCTTATGTAAACGTGTACAGTTAATTGTACTTTCAATAAGTCACAAATAAAAAAATAATGAAATAAAACACTTTAGAAACATTAACTTTCAAGTTCCTCGACAGCTGAATATTTTAATAATTTCAGCAATTAAATGAATATAATTTAGTTATTTTTCCTTGTATTCCCCTTCTTCGTCTCGGTTTTTATTTCGGTTAATTGCTTTCACAACCCCGGATTCTAAGTTTTTCCCCCTAAATTATTCTAATTATGAAATTAATATTTTATCACTAGTTAGGAAATATTTTACTTTTGGTAACTAGTAACTAGTTACAATATTTCAAAACTGTCATCGGTTTTGAAAAGTGTTACTTTATATGTCAAAATTAGAAAGAAAAAATATTTATTGTCTTGAATTTTTGCTTCTACCTTTTGTGTTTACAATAAGAAATTATTTGTTTTTATATCAGATAACTCGGCGAAAGCAGCGCCGGCTCAAGGGGGGGCGCTAAGGGGGCTATCAGCCCCGGGCGGTGGGCTAAAGGGGGCGGTGAGTGGAGTAAAAGTTGTAAAGCTGAAAAACAATAACAGTTGTACAAAAAAAATTTCACAACTGACACACAAAACAGTTGACATTTTCTGGCGTGAAATCTTTTATTCTATTTTTAAAATTCCTTGAGCTTTTCTCAAAGACAAATTGGGATGACGTTTGAAGAAATTTCGAAGCCATTTTTTGCCGGCATTCGTGTCTTTTTTTCAAAACGGATGAGAAATGTTGTTCCTTATAGCATGCTGAAACACCAGTCTGCGAATGTCTGCAAGTCCTAGACCATAATATCTTTTGTCCATTTCCAAACAGTACTGTACCAAGTCTTCTCTTCTTCCATTTTAGGCGATATACCTGGTTTTCGACCCATTTGTAGTTTTACATTGTTCTTCTAAGGGTTTCTCACGTTTGACATATAATTCAAGGGCTATTTTTGGAACGTTGAAGCTCTTTGACACCTTTTAATACCCATTTCCTTACTTTTAACTGCGTCAATGGTATTCTTCATATTCTCTGGATTCCATTTTTTATGTAGGAGTCCTTTTTTAGGCATTTTACTGAATTTTTGTTTCCTATAGATAAAAAGTTTTAAAACCGTACATTTAGTTGGGTTCCTAATTTTCGATATCCAATTTTAGGACAACTTTCTATCCAGAAGGCAACCTTTATGTTTAAAGTCATGTTATTAAAATTTTAAAAATCTTGACAGATATTTTTGTTTCAAATATTTACTTCGGTTTATTCTACAACTATTCTAGTACATGCATGCGAACTTTCACTTTCCTACGCTAACTACTTACTTTTTTAAAATAATTTTTCTGTCACAAATAAACACATCTTTCCATTTGGTGGCTGACCCCCCCCCCCCAAATAAAAAACAAAATCCTGAATACGCCACTGGCGTCACCTAGTAGTGAACACTGAACAGCCAAACTGTGTACTCCACACAGGCTCATTCTATGTGAAAGACCTTTCGTTTTGTGGATTCAATTACACAAAAAACTCTTAACAAACTTTGAGATGACGTAGTATCCAAAATTAGGCAACTATCCAATATTAGGCGACTTTCCTCTACATCTTTATGATTTTACGTTCGTTTTATTCAAATGGGTAATACCTAGTGGAAATTGAAATTGGAAAATTTTATTGGCGGGGAGGAGGTCAGCTTTGAATATCGCCGTGTAGTAAACAGCCTTAAGCCGACACTGGGCGAAACAAAGTAATATAACCAAAATAGTACTAATGGGAGCTCATTTACTATTAAATAGAAAATATTGTTCTTTTTCTGCTCCCTCGTTTATCACGACTAGTACGTACACTTGTTCTTGTCGTCGCCATAAAAATTACATAACGCTTTAATAATTGTAATCTCGCATAAAGCCACGCCAAAAGCAACTTCATTAGCACAAATCCCCCGAGTATGTGCAGTTATTTAATGCGTTCTGTCATTAATCTTTTCGTAAATGTAGTTTTTCGTATTCAGTGGTGTATGTATGTGGTATGTTATTAGCACTATGAAATATGCCATAGGACATACAAAGCTGCTGGACAGCAGTAATTACTGTTTGGCAAAATAGAGTATGAAATTACACATTAGAAATAAAAGATAAATGAAAAAATATTACATTTATATGATAGTCTGGGCGGCTACTACCGAGCTAGTTAAAGAGAAGCATTGCTTTGATAAAAAAGCAAATACAGGGCTATATCAAACCCAAGCAACCCTCCTTACCCTTTGTAACTATAATATTAGTAATAGATTTTTGGACGCGACGACGAAAATTAAGATTTATTGCAGAGTAGCTTGAACCCGCGACTCGTCCGCGAAGTTTAGGTGGTATACTTTCACGTAGTTTTAAGGTAATAGAACCGTATAACAATTTTTCTCCATTACATACTTTGAACCACCATTTTACCCTCTTAGGGGTTGATTTATTAAAAACTGTAAAATTGAAGCAATGTTCGTCTTCTGTATATCAATGCAAAATTTCATGTTTTTAGACGCAGCGGTGTGGGCTGTGCGTTGATGTCAGTCAGTCAGTTTCTTCCTTCATATATAGAGATAAAGCCAAATTTTAGACACTGTATCTTGAATTTCGAGTTTTCCCACAAAATTTTAACCTATTAATTAAACATTTTGAGATTTATTTCAACGCCTATTATTACGAAACAAAATATTTACCCAGGTGAAATTTTATTTTCTTTGTAGCTAACTTATAAAATTTTGTTTTGACATACTTTTATAGTTCAGACCACAAAAGAAAGATAAAACAAAACATTATATCGTTGAACGTCGACCTGAGCAGGCCAAATAACATTTAGAAATTATACTGAAACATGGATTTATTAAGAATGGATACGGGATGATTTAACATTCTTTGAAGCCAAAACAAACCATTCTAAACGGCACTGTATGGCCACATCTTATTTTACCTTGAATTGTTGTACAAAAAATACGTTAGAAGCATCACAAGATTTACTAAAAGTAATAAAAGCCCTAAAATATTTTATTTTTCTGCTAAATAATAATAAATTTAAGTTAAAAAGGTTTTATCATTTATAGGTTATGTTATTTCTAAAGGTGTTTATTTAAAGTCGCTCCGAGTCATTTATAAATCTATAAGTCGCACTTTTTCTTTTCTAGTTCATTAGACAAAGACGTACGTGTAACGAGCGTTCGCAGACGTTTTTCCTAAGCAACCAGCAGACAGCAACACTTCTGAGCTCCAACACTCCAATGCTATTTTATCTCTTTCTACTACCATTCTTGATTCAATTACGTAGTAATTCGTAGTTCGTAAACTCTTCTCATAGGAGAAATGTTTTCAAAACAAACAACAAATATAAGGCTTCACGTTCGATAGGCTCACAGTATACGGACGTCGAATCCTTTCTTAATAAATCCATATACTGAAACCAATAATTTAATACTCCTGCTTTACAAACATAGGATCAGGAGAGATGCAAGTGTTAACAGACATAGAAAATGCCAAGTCTTGCAACGACCGAAGTATGTATATCAATTTAAAAATATAAAATTTGCGTTAAGATATTACTATCTTGCTTTAAATATTTTTCTCCAATTAATATAAAAGAAAGCAGATTGTGTTTCTGAGGTAATAAAGCTACATCAAATTGTTGTCTTCTAAACATGTAATATTGCAAACCAATAGAGGTATAAATTTATACAAGCTATGAATATAGAGAGAATGTTTAGGTCCAAATGGGCTAGTTTATGTTTACAAACTGTTAATTAATATTAGCGTTGTGTTGATAGAACCTACATTGCACATTGTGGAGAATACGATATTTGGGGCTGATATAAAATATTGTAAAGACGATTGGCTTTCTGTTCTAATAATTAATGATGGCGAAATATTCTAAAATCCATGAACGCGCGCGGCCAATCGAACGTGTGTTAGCATTGATTGGATGGGTCAAAATTCAAAATTTTGACCTATTTTTTGGATCCTATGAAAATCTCAGACGCGATGGGCCAATTCTGACGACGGATTCGGATTTAGGAAAAAAAGTTTCTTGATCTGGTGACTAGGCCCCTAAATTCCGTATTTTGACCCACTAAATCCGAATCCGCCGTCAGAATGGGCGCATCGCGTCTGAGTTTTTCATAAAATCCAAAAAATTGGTCAAAATTAAAAATTTTTATTATTTTTATTGAAGTGTTAATTTATTTAATAAATTATATCTGTTTCCTATGTACCTACATTGGAAAGTCAGTGGTCTTTTATAGCAAATAACTAATCAAAAACTTTGTTCAAAAAAATTAAAATAAGGGCCATCGGCGCCGAATACTGCTCTTCAATATGATCTAATGGCACTGGTTAAAACTAAATGGCCAGGTCTAACACTTTTAAAGTGAACTTGCCGGCTTCTTCTACTTCGAATATAAGTATTTTTTAATTATTTTCAAATTAATTTCCTCAAGTTTAAGTGTAAACGTAGAAGCCAAAATAAATAGATTTTTAATTAATGTATGTATAAAGAACATTTGAAAAACAACACAGACTAAATAATAACCTTCGTCCATTTGGATGAAAAATTGTTGAAGAAGACTGTAAATAAAACTCTCTTATAAAATAAACAAGCATGTTTAACTTGAAATATGAAGTTGTTTGAAAATCAAATTAATTTGTAAAATGTACCCGTATTATTGCCATAATCCTCCGACATTATTTGCTTTTACGCAGTCACAGTAAAGTTATGAGACATATCAGAAAATATACTAACTTTAAAATAAACGTCTGGGCTCTCTTGTTTAGGTAGAGAGTTCGTTATAACCAAGAAATCGTCTATTTAGACATAACGAAATTTATAGTAGTTGCATTGTATATAGACAAAAGAGTAGAGGAATTTATAGACAAAGTTTACAAGAAAAAGCAGATGTAAGGGTGCCAAAGACGTTTTTACCAGTGCATGAGGGAGAATAATGTTCAACATACTAAGAGAAGTACGTATAGATACAGAGTTTAATGATGGCTGAGTAATCTACAACCTGTACGAGGATCAAACATGAGCAATTAGGGTGGATGATCAGGAAGAAGAAGCTGTAATAGGCAAGATTAGACACAGCCTGTCATCCATAATGTTTAACCTGTGTCCAAAAAAGGCAAAAAGCCAAGTCACTGCAGGCGTCAAGATGTAAGATGAGAAGTTAACCATGCTTCGGATTGCAAATGCTGTTTTGGCTGAAAGCGAAATAGTATAATATTGTACTACAAGTTTTGAAAATGACTCTTTCCACATGAGTGGGACATTGTAGAAGATCCTAACACAAATACAGTAAATACTCTTCGAGCATTTTCGTTATTTAAAGTCGATTCTTTTTTAAAAATAGACGGCCAGATTCTCCAACGCTAATCCGGTCTAATTTGACAACCCAAAGTTTTAAGCTGACAGGTGCAAGAATAAGATGTTTAATACTAGTTTTATACTATAAATTTGTTTCTGAGTTTTTTTGCAAATTTATAAAGAAAAGGTCAATTTGAGTACGTACTTGCGACACTAACAGAACTAAATTCATTCTAGCAAGCCGTTCGAAGACTAAAATCATTGGGAAACCAAGCAAATCGCTGAAATATCAGAATAACTCATAAGTTTTTAATAAGGACTTAATATCAATGACCAGGACAAAAATCGAATTGATCAACAAGAAGATCTTAGTTTAAACCAATACTAAATTTTAAACCATCTAAGTGAATTGTGTGAAGTGTTTTGTTGTTATTAATAAATTCGAAGTTATTGGATGTACATTAGAAGCAGTCTTATATGACAAAGTGTGTAATATTTCGATTAACTACACCAATGCTATATTTTCAAATAATTTTCTGTTATTTGTACATTGTTTTTCTTAGAAATCGACGGTATACCGTTCATCGACATATTATTATTCAAAGATTATAATTTTAAACTACAATCTAGTTCGAGAAATATGTACGATATTTTTAATCTTCCGGCATGCAATGTCTTTCATATTTCAATTTTATTAAGCTTTGTAACTGAGTTTATCGGTTTTACTTCGATCGAGAACCATTGAACTGGCAACAGTTATGTTAGTTTCACCTGGATAAGTAACTTCTGCTACTTCCAATCACCCGATTGCGGTTTATTCTTGATAAAGACGTCATTTCCCAGTCAGTTTGATAAATTAAAATACAATCGCAATCTCGTTCCGCTCCGGTAAGGCTCTTTTTAAAGAATTTTACATTTGTAATTTTTATTTTGATGCAGAAATGATCTGAGACAGCTTTACGATTTATTGTTGTTCTCGATTTCTTTTTTTTTTAAAGGGAGAAAAAGAAAGTTGTTGGAGCGGTTTATAACATATACAGTGCACTCGTAAAGAATTGACACAAGCATATAAAAATGTGTTTATTATTTTATATGAAAATCCATGCATTAATTTTATTTTGTTTATAAAAACAAATATATATATATATATATATATATATATATATATATATATATATATATATATATATATATATATATATATATATATATATATATATATATATATATATATATATATATATATATATATATATATATATATATATATATATATATATATATATATATATATATATAGTATGTCCGCGGTTGGGGTTTAGAAGAGACAAATGGATTAAATTTTGTAAGATACGTAAAAATGTCATTCCCAACAAAAGTCCCCCCTATTCTCTCTTACACCTTTAACCAGAGTACTAGTTTCTACATATTAAACAATAATAACACCTACAAATATGTTTGCCAACGTCTTTATTAAATAAATCAATTATTTAATTTAAAACACTTCTTATTAAAGTGCAATTTTTATTTTTAAATAATACGAAAATTTAATTAAACCCAAAAGAATATGATATAAACTATGCAATACAATAGAGTTATCAAAATTCAAAAACTCTACCGTGTAGCATTCCATTGCTAATAATCGCTATAAGTATATCTACATGACTGCTCCCAAATTTTCAGAAGTCTTCTATGACCGAAAGGAAAATGTCTCGAAATTTAAAATGTGGGCTTTGGGACAGCCTTTATAAATTTCTTATGTGTCTGTGTCGCTTTTTTATAGCAAATAACATAGCAACAAGAATGTTGAAAAAAGGGCAAAATCGTAGTAATAGGCACTAATTACTGATGCTCTTAAGCGCGGTAGATAAGCCTTAAATACATTTACTACCATATTTATGTATAAGTCATTA
This sequence comes from Philopedon plagiatum, assembly GCA_963971165.1. NCBI lineage: Eukaryota > Metazoa > Arthropoda > Insecta > Coleoptera > Curculionidae > Philopedon > Philopedon plagiatum. The sequence continues at coordinate 80,513,655 of OZ020194.1, read as the reverse complement.
AAAACAATAAAGAGATTACGCTGATTTACTCGGCGACACAAGTAATAAATAAGCAGTAAAAAGAAATATAATGTGTCTAATCCAATAAATCAATGTTCTGTGTTCTGTGTGCACACAGAATACTTTTTTCGATACATTCGTATATATTTTAAGAAGATTGTAATATCCACCTATCAGGTATTAGAAATCTTATTCGGATATTAACCCACGGGGCATAAGAACTGATTTATGATTAGGAAAGCGCCTTGTTATTTCCGATTTTTGATGACTTTCACCCTCCACAGGGTTTTGAGGTTGATGTATAGCTATCAGGATTTCTACCTCAAAAACGTCTTTTTTTGGATCTTTTGTTTATTTACCAGCGGATGGAACTATGTTGCTACTTCTTAAACCTGCACAGACACAAAAACGTTCCCATACAAGTATCTCTCTTTCTTGGTTAAATGACGTAAGTTATGTACTTCATATAAGCAAAAGTAGTTTATCTAAACAAATTAATAAATTTGTGCTGAATCTTTTTTTTTTCCTACAATAACTAACGATTTGAGTCAAGTATATAAATCTTGTAGTGAATTGCCTTTTTATTAAACCAAGATATTTGCAAGGCTTTACTGCAATACTGTTTATTTTTAAGACAAGTAAGGTACAGCATGTAGTAAGGAAAATAAACTTCTCTGAAATTTACCTTAACCTGAGAATACTACGAACTAAACATAACAGCAAGTTAATACTTCTGTCAAGAATTAGGTACTTACTTTTTTATCCCAAGAAAAACGAATTATTGGTTCAACAAATTTCTCAAAATAAAATTTAATTTTTGACATGAGTTAACATATCTTGAGGATTACCAGTTAGCGACATACTTAAGTAGATTCGTCTTGACTTTAAAATTATTTTTTCTGTGTTTGTAAATAATGTAACAAACTTCATAATGTAGCCTTCAAGACTAGGTTTCTAAAAGCTTATGAAATTATAAACTATAACGGACACTATTTGCGTATTAACATGCAACATTAAACTATTTACATTGAATATAAGGGGAAGATAAAAGGTGTATGCGTATATATAATATAATATATCTAGTAAAGAATGGGAAATTTCTTCGGTCTATAGGTAATATATTAAATGTAAATGAAAAGATTAAATTCTTCGCTAGTGCAGAACAAGAAGACTGTTCCGAATAATGCAAAATTTATTTCCTGATCATGTGGGGTTAAGCACTAAAAGACTCAACATATTGGTGAAAAAAAATGCGCAATTGGAAATAGAAAAATTATTAGTTTTTGTACCCTGGCAGGTTTGTCACAACTCAGAAACATGAGTTTCCAATGAACTGCTATTTCGGAAAATGTGTTTCTAAAAAAGAGATATTTTCAGAAAACTATACTCGTCCCTACCATTGTTCCAAATTTTACTTTTTATATATTGACGAAAATTTTACTTTGTAAAACTCTATATAACATACAATAATTCATTCAATAACTTTTAAAAAATGATAACCGTTTTTTAGTCAGTGTACCATTAATTAATTTGATTTAAAAAAGTTTTAAAATTCATAATTTTTCATAATTTTCCGCCTTTAATACCAATTTTACGCTACGTCGCACATCGTTTGATAATATGATTTGCCTAATTGTTCGTTAAAATCAAAATGGACAGTAATCCCATTATTTCATTATAAATTTTTAATTACGTTTGCAGACAAAGCGTATACGGAATATTAAATTTTAAATGTTAAACATGAGTTTGGTGCATTGACAGTATTTTGCTGATTTTGTTGCAGTAAATGCGATATTGCCTAACAAATCAGAATTCACTGACCCCGCTTCTTAATTTCCATTTCATTGATTTAATCAATAAACATTTTGCCCGGGATTCACTATCGCTAAGACCGCTCCAATTTGACAAATAAAATCTCACAAGTGTAAGACTGAGACAAATAAGTTTTGTACCTTAAATTTAAGTCCTTTTGCATATTTGCAAAGAAAATGACAATTTAAGTATTTATTTTCCACAATAACAGGACTAAATGTATTTTACCACCAAGCTCCAAGATAATAGTATATTATATATCATGGGACTAAAGTTCCCCATTTAATCCCGCCAAGGGATTAAGTCACTTTAGTCCCGCAGTATTATATACTATTGTTTAGGTAACCTATAGATATAAATTTTAAAACACCTGCCAAACCCTGCCACTATTTAATTGACAATAACCAGTTGCATTATCATTATTATGCAAATTATTATGCAAATTACCCATAAACCACTCTGAAAATTGCATTCGCTGCGGCTTGTCGTTTGGTAACAATTCTTGGACCCAGCTTAGATGATAAACGTGCATATGCAGGTCACGTTTCAGGATTGTCTTGCAGGTTCCGTAGGATACATTTACTTCCTGACAAACACACAATAGGGGTTTGTGGGTGTTCATTAAAAATTTGCTTCATATCTTATACTTTTTGTGCAGGTGCGAACTTTGGGTCTCCCAATGCCTTCATTTCTGTTCACACTTCCTGTTTCTCTAAACAAAGCCACAGATCTAGTCAAAACTTGGCGAAACTGGTCGAAATCCATGACTATGTGTGCACATTTTGTTTGTAATTCATGAATGAGTCCACAACTCCCATGTATGGAGTATCCAGTGGTTTTTATAAGGAACTGCAGTCCGCCGGAATGCGACCGAAATCTTGTGGTTGGTCCAACTGCAAAATGTGTCTCATGTAAGGCCCCTCTTACAAAGAAATCGTACAACATACAATTTTGAGCTCATTAATGAATTACCTATATCTTTTTTATGTGTCTACACCAGAAAGTTTTTCATAGAAAATAACTAAAAAAAAATAGTGGAGGAGGGATCCATGTAGCATACAAATGTCTAAGTATGCATATATTAATATAATTAATAATAAGTCGGACATTTACGTGTAAGGGTAACGTGAATTCTAAGAATTACCCCTCTACGGATATTTTTCATCGCTCAGCCCCACGTAATGCATCAAAATATATCTTCTTACACAGAATTACCAACAAAGAAAAAATAGCTGGTAAGATGACTATCCATGACGAAGCAAAACATGATGCCCTCTGATTAAGTTTATTCAGCCCTTCCCGTTTCTCGTGTCATGGTTCGAATGATACTCTGGTATTTATTTTGTGTTGCAGTGCGGAATTTAAAATGCAGCAGTGGCGTAGAGACACAATGAAATTTTTAAAAAACCAAATTCAATTGATTTATGGAGATTTCGACACCCAATAATTATAATTATAAGACTTTGGCGTTAAAGTCCTGGAAATCCTGATAATGCGTATGACTAAATTAGGAATTTACACCGTCAGAAATTTGTCTGGACGTGCTTCTAAGCAAAAAGTTAATGTTCCCCCTAAGGTAGTCCCTTTATAGCATTGAATTTCATTTCATAACTCTGCCCAAACACATAATGGGTTGTTCTGAGACTTTTCTTATATACGTGTGATATTGGAAAAAGGTCAGGAGAGCGTGGAGGTCAAGAAATCAAACTACTGAAGATTTACACTCTCAGCAGTTCGTATGGGCATGCTTCTGAACAATATGTTTTCCTTAGGCATTGCATTTAGAACAAGTTCAATTTCATTTCTTAACTGTACCGAAGCACATGGAGGTGTAAATGTAGTTTTCTGTGACTTTTCCTCATGTGCCCCATACGTGTTCTATTAAGAAAAGATCAGGAGAGCGTGAAGGCTCAGAAACTACATTAACATTAGATTCCTTTGAATAAGCTTGAGGATTTACACCCAGGCAGTTCAATTAGAATTAGTTCAATTTAATTTCTTAGCTGTTTCAGAACACTTGGTGTGTTGAAAGTAGTCTTCTGTGACTTTTCCTGATGTGACCGTACGTGCTCTATTGAAAAGAAAACAAGGATTAAAGCCCAGAAATCACAATAACATTAGATTCTTCTAAATAAGCTTTACACCCTTAGCAATTCGTGTGGGTACGCTCCTAAGCAAATAATTTAAATTTCCTAAGCAGTACATTTAGGGCTAGATCAATTTCATTTCTCAACTGTGCCAAAGCACATGGTGAGTTGAAGGTAGTCTTCTGTACCTTTTACTGATGTGACTTTACGTGTTATACAGAAAAAAGATCCAGGGTGAAGGCACATCATTAACATTAGATTCTTCTAAATAAACTTAAGGGTTAACACCCTCAGTAATCTGTGTGGACATGCTTCTGAGCAAATAATTAATACTTTTCTGAGACAGTGTATTTAGGGCAAGTTTATTTTCACGTATTTACTATGAAAAAGCACATGGTGGTTGATGGCAATCTTATGGGACTTTTCGTCATGTGCCCCCATACATGTTCTATTGAAAAAAGTTTAGGAGAGCGTGGAGGCCAAGCAATCACATTAACATTAGATTGTTCTAAATAAGCTATAGTTATACTAGTGACATCTTTGTTAGTTTGCTAAGAAAGGACGTTCCCATTACGTTTAATAATTATCTACGACTAATATCCGAAAATAATTTTTCCAAAATACGGTCTTCATGGACTCCTTTATAAAAACTGAGAAAAAAAATTATCCGCGTCTGTTATGCATAATAATTATGATGATTTTTTGGTTTAATATTTCAGAATATTTTCTATTCACCTGTTCTTCTATAAATTTATCAAATTCTTTAATTTCCGGTGGTACGCCACTGTAGTAAAATCATTTGCAACAAGGGGTGATACATATATTAATACTCCCTCTCGTTTAATATAGCCAGGGTTAATTTATTTCGGATTCCGATTACAATGGCTCGACATTTCTTTTATTGTACATCTCTAAGCTGCGAAACTGCTCTGTTTATTTATTAACAGGAGTATTTAGATTCCATCCCTACTTTTTTATATATATCGTTTGTTGCTCAGTTATGTTCTATAAAAAGAATAACTTTAAACATATTTAAAAAAAAATAATAATTATCATGTTTAAAATAGCAAGCGCATTGAAAATATCGGCAATTTTTGGGAAAATCCGCATGATTGCGGTTGTAACCAGAAAAAGTATGAGTGCACGTAGTGCACGAATGCTTTTGCTTGCTAGCTCTATACTGCATGAATGCAGATTTGTCCAAAAATTTCCCTTAATTTTCAATTCACGCGTTATATTCGTGGGAGAATTTCATGAAGCAAATTTGCGACACCCCATCAAACTTCAAAAAGGAAACCGTATTTATATTAACTACAATAACTGCTTGTTGCCAGTACTTCAATAATACGTAACATTGTTTCGTATATTAGACAGCTGTTTTTATTTTTTCTATAGTAAAATAAAAAAATTCTTTACTCACTTTGGTGTTTTTCTGAAAATCACTGGCAAAAAAATTATTCGGGTAGGTTTTTTGGCAGAAAAATTGCCGTGACAATTTTTTTCAACAATAAACGTAGCCTACGGTAATAAACAATGAAATACCCGTATTTTATTGTTAAAATCTTGATTTTGACTGGTGAATAAAATTCTCCTAGTAATTTCTTCACAATCAAATTTTTAGGTTTGTTGTGACTTGCTGAAATGAATTTTTCAATAAAAAATACATGCGTATCCCCTATTATAATTCTTTTTTAAGTCTACCACGACAAGTCTTTGATTTTTCATAGCAAATAACTGACCAGCAGCTGATGAATTACAAAAACAAGTAGATAACGGAGGAGAGAATATAGTAATAATGGAAGACTTAAACGGCCGAGTCGGAAACAACAATAGAGGAATAATAGTAGAAGAATATATGGGAAAAGAAGGAGAGAATACTATGAACAATAATGGCGAAAGAATAGTAAAAGTATGTATGGAGAACAACTTAATTATATCAAACACAAAGTTTAAACATAAAAATGTACACAAATACACAAGGGTAGTAGAAAATAGTAACGAAAAATCAATAATCGACTACTTTCTGGTAAGCACGAATAAATGGAAAAGGTAAAAGATATAAAAGTGGTATTACCTAGTAATAATGAAACTGAAAAAAATCAAAGAAAAATAGATAAAAGAAGGAGAAAAGTAAATGAAAAAATAAAAAGCTTTAAAATAAGAGAGGAAAGGTACCAAAGAAATACCAAGAGTTATTAGACCAAAAACTAAAAGATAAAGGAGAAATTTTAAGTATAGAGGAAAAATGGGAACATCTCAAGAACAGTATACCCTCCGCAGCTGGAGAGAGCTGTGGTAAAATGAATATAACAAACAATAACATGAACGGACGGATGAGATTCGCGAAAAAATAAAAAACCAAAAGGCCATGTGGAACAAATATCTAACTACAAAAAGAATAGGAGACTATGAAGCATATAAAGAAAAACGGAAAGAAGTCAAAATTGCAATCAAAGAGGAAAAAAAGAAATCATGGGAGAAGTTTAGACAAAAAATGACTAAAAACTATAGAGAAACTCAAAAACTATTTTATGGTACACTAAAACAACTTACAAATAAAACGAAATACGATAGAGTATAAGAGACAAGGATGGAAATATAATAACAGAAGAAGATAAAATAATATAGCGTTGGAGAGAACATTTTAAAGAGTTAACATACACGGCAATACAAAACCAAGAAGAGGAAAAGGAAGAAACAAGGGACGAACAAGAAATAGAAATCATAAGTGAAGAAGAAATAGAAGAGGCAATAAGAAGGTTCAAACTAGGCACAGCACCCGGCAATCACTCCAGAAATGATAAAATACATGAGTATAGGAGGAATAAACAGACTAGCGGAAATAATGAATGATATATTAAAGAGCAGAAAAATACCGAAAGAATGGAAAACCGACATCATTCTACCAATATATAAGAAGGGTGACAGGAGAAACTGTAATAATTACAGAGGAGTAACGCTTACAAGTGTCCCTGGGAAAGCCTTTGCAAGAATAATAGAAAAAGCAATAAGAGCTGATAGAACCAACGCTAGAAGACACGCAGCGTGGATTTAGGGAAAACCGAAGTACCCAAGACCTCATTTTTACAATAAGACAAACAAGTGAAAAGTTAATAAACAAAAACAGAGAAATACATGTATGCTTTGTGGACCTGGAAAATGAGTTTGACAGAATACGAAGAAAAGGGGTTCTACAGAAGAGAAGAGTCGATAAAAGCACAATAGAAGTAATAAAAGACATGCACAAAGATAATACAAACGTAGTAAGAACAAATAATGAAGAGTCAAAGGAATTCCAAATAAGACAGGGAGTTAATAGGTATGTGAATTAGGCCCACTCCTCTTCTCAGCGGTACTAGACGAAGCGGTAAAGGAAGCTAAGAAAAAGATGCAGAAATTAACGTTGGGACACTGGCAAATGAGACAAATACAGATAACAGAACCAATGTTCGCAGATGACATGGCCTTCTTAACAGACACTGAGGAGGACTTACAGCATAACCTAAGAATTTTAGAGAAAGCACTATCAAAGATCAACATGAAGATTAAAACTGGAAAAACGAAAGCAATGGTAATAGCAATGAAAAACCTATGAAATACGTCTGAAAGGAAAACAAATTTAACAAGTAGAACACTTCAAATATTTAGGCTCAGTAATAGAAGAAAACGGAAAATTAGACAAAGAAATAAATGAAAGAATGGGAAGAGCCGGAAAAATATTCGACTCGATGAAGACAACATTTGTAGAAAGGAAAGAAGTGACGAAAAGAAAAAAAACCGAAGCTGTAAAAAGTGGTTAGGCCATCAATCATGCATAACAGTAAGACATGGACATTGACAGAAGGACAAAAATCACAAATTAACGCAATAGAAATGAGGTTTTTGAGAAAAAGTGAAAGTAAATGCAAGAGCTACAGAGTAAGAAATGAAACATATAGACAAAACCTCCAAAAATAACCTATCAACGAAAAAATCATAGAAGGGCAGTTCAGATGGTTTGGGCATGGGTGGTGCCGAATGCCGAATGATAGACTTACAAAGCGAGTGTTCGAAACGCGAGTGCCGGGGAGAAATAAGAAGGAAAGGCCAAGAAAAAGATGGATTGGCAGAATAAAAAAAGAAGCGGAGAAAAAAGGAAGAACTTGGGATGAAATTAGAAACCTTACACAGGATAAAAAAACGCTGGAGACATAGAACTCAACTCCAACAGCCTTACATCTAACGGTAGAAAGGCCCAGTACTAAGTAAGTAGTTAACTGACCAGCAATAATGTACCAAACTAGCAGAGATGGGAGCTGATTACTCCTTTTAATATCGTTTATTTAATTTTGGTGTGACGCCAGTAACGAAGCGGTTGTGTGGCTTTTATTGTCATTTTCTTCGCAGTTAATGTTTTGTTAAGAAAAGTGTGTGAAAGAATGGCCAATAAAAAGCTGGCTTTATTGTTGTTTGGATTAGGGTTTACTTATATATGTGTGTATTTGCAATATAAAATTATTTATGTTCTTATAATGGCTACCATTAGGATGTTAACTGGGGGGATGTTAAGGGTCGCCTATTAGATTAATTCAGATTTGGGCATGGTAATGTGAAATTTTTAAAGAAGCGTGTAATTTAAATGAAACAAAACATATTGAGCAAACTAACAAAATTAGCCGGCAGTTGAGGAGCTACCAAGCAAAACGCAATAAATCCTAAAATATTTAACTTTGAGTAAACCGACAAAAACTAATAAAATCACTATTTTTTTTCGCTGGTCTATTAAATTGACAATATTCACAACTACATTATGCCCCTTTTTTAACTTTAAGTTATGTTATTGCATTTTTTTATTTTTTCATCAAGATGAAACGGGTCTCCGGTGGCCGAGTTGGCACGGCGCCAGCTTTGCAACCGAGAGGCGCGGGTTCGAATCCCGCTTCGACCATGGATATTTTGTGATTGTTGTTGGAAGGTGGTAGAGGAATTCTTCCTCGACCGAGGTGGTACCACCCCACACATCCTCTTAAGAGGCTGGTGAAATCCCAAGGGATGTTTCCAGCTCTGGATGTGTGAGTCGATTCCCCAGTACACCCACGGTACATAGTACTTAGACTTCGGTCTTCGTGGGCTGTCAGAAGATAAAAAAAAAGGTTATAAAATATTTAATTGCACATTGTATCCAAATACATTAGAAACCGCTTCCAGAATTCCTGACATCGCGTTTCGTTGTGGATCTAGCAATCAACAAAACACCATTCTCTATGAGCGTGTGTTTAATATTTTGGCAAATATGGCCCCAAAGCAAAGCATAAGGCATTTAAATTACTTCTAAACAGGTATTATTTTAAGGGAAGTATTGAGTTTTGCTTAAACTCAGCTGGATTTACGTAAGCTCGCTAAATTAAGCAGTATACCTAAATGCGACTGTTTTTATTGGATTTATGCGCTTTGATCAACTGAATGTTCTAAACCAGGGATGGGCAAACTACAGCCCGCGGACTAAACAAAAAGACAACTTTTAAAATGGCCCGTGACTAACCAATACGCATATACGTTAAAGAATATCAATACATTTATTTCATTTGAATTATCGCTAACATTCAAAATTTCCGTAAATTATTTCATTTTGGCCCGCTGCAAATTTACATTTTACAATTCGGCCCGCCATCGCCACCGAAGAAGTTTGCCCATCCCTGTTCCAAACCATAGGTTGAACCAAGTAAAATAACATTTTCGTTATCCGAAAATTTTTAACCAACAGATTTATTACTCCTCAATTTATGTTCTGATAATTCGTAACCCCTTTGTTTTCTAGTGTACACTATTTTAAAATCCTGCATTTTCGGATGGTAACTAGAAAGAGAAGGATGTTTAGATCACTTTATATTTTAAAATAGTAATGTGAAACTTAAAAGGTAATTTATCAATATAAAAAAAGTCAGTATATGATTTAAATTAACCTTTTCGCTTATTCCAAATATGGGCCGACAATTTATGTTCCAATAATTCGTAGCTCAACCTTTGCTTTCTCTGGTACAATATTTTAGAATATTGCGTTTTCAAAAACGCAAGTATAAAATAAGATCGGATTGCGTTTAAAATGCCCATATAAGAATAATTACCGTTGAAACCGAAGACATTATGAAATACATGAGATAATGCGCTTTGAATTTTTCGGTTCTTCGAATTTTCATATTCTAATACAATTTGGACTAAAAAATAACATTGTGGATATTCTTCCTTTGTTACCCGGTACACAATATCTTAATAATATACCATATTTTTCTATTTATAATATTTCTTTTTTCCCCTGTGACTCCATATAGTCCTAAACAAAACTTGCTTTGTTTGGATTCGGAACGGTTTAAGATTGATCCGGGTGATCCGACTTTCCTTTCCTAGGGCTGGAACCCCGTATCTCCATTAAAAGCAATAACATTGTGTTTGCAGAGCATCAGATAAGTATATTAAAATGCATTGATTTTTCGTGGCAGGCAATATCTCTGTTTAAAAAGTAAAAAATATAATGTTCAGAATACATGGCTACAGTATATTGGTTGGGTTTGATTGACGTTGTTTATATATAATATATAAACACAATCTAAAATATTTCATATTATAGTCTTGAAATGGAGCTCCATCTCTTTAAACGAAAATATATAATAAAACAACAAATTGGCCGCATATGCCACATAAAAATTGGCAATTTTCAGCTTGTACCCTTGTAAGAAAATTAAACTCTGCAAAAAAATATCAAGGGATATGTTGCCGTTGCCTTCGTGTCCCATGTGCACAATTTTCTTGACCCTAAAGTCTAAACAGGCTTCTACTTTGCCAGTGAATTTTAAGACCCCAGAGTATTCAAAATATCATTCTGTTTCAGCACAAAATGGTGTATTCTTTACATTGTAATAATAGTGTTTGTAGCAATAGTTTACAAAATACATGGTTTAATTTATACAGTGACCGGCATAAAATTGGCAACATAGGTATATCTTTTAATATTATGATATCGAGAAAACTTTTTCTGGCGATTATAAGGTGTGTTCGATTTCTAAACCTGGTTAACCGGACTGGTAAATTGTGGAAGCACAGGGCACCGCGGTTCCTGAAACATCCGCTTTAATGCGGAATAATTATGTCTTCTACACTTAGGTCATATTAGGACCTAGCAGGATAGGATGTAGCAGACATAATAAATTAATTGAGTACCTGCATTTACGCCACATGTGTCACAAAAATGTGGAAAACTCGAAATATCTTGCAAGCGGTTCATCCGATTTTTGTGGAAATTACGCCCGATCCAACGGTGAGTTGCCCATTGTTGTCAAGTTTACCGTTTTCCTCAAATCGACAAAAACTCTTTTTTTTTTAATGAAATGCTCTATATTTTGTTCAATTTTCGAATTCAGCTTAAAATTCTGAATACTGCTTTTTTGGAACATTTTATCCCAAAAGTTAACAGTTTATGAGAAAATGGTGGTCAAAAATCGTTATTTTTTTGTATTTTACTTTTAAAAACCTGTACACGAAAGTTTACCTGAAATATCTGGCATTGTCAGTTTCGTTTATTTACAAAACATGGATAATTTAACAGCAACCCAAGGAATTGAAATTTTAATAATATTGAGTTATGGGGACAGAATAAGAACGCAACAAGAAGTTTGTAATATTTTTAATGACAAATATCCTGACAGAAATCAATTAACAAAATCTACTGTAAGTAAAGTTTAAAAAAAAAGTTTGTAAACTGGAAACGGAAAACGCTATACGCTCTGGCCGACCTGAAAATGCAACAGATGGTATATTCGGCTCTGAATGTTTTACTCAGTTTAGACGAAAATCCCCATCTTTCTACCAGAATACTGGGGAAAAAAACAACGATTCACTCATGTCCGTAGACCGCCTTCTCAGAACCGAAAAGTTTCATCCGTACAAAATAAGACTTGTGCAAGAGCTCCCAGAAGATGATTACGACAGGCGCTTGGAATTTTGCGAAACTATGATGAAGCGTTGCAACGCCAATCCATATTTTGTCCACCGAATAATTTTCTCTGACGAATCAACATTTTTTTTAAAGGGAAGAGGTAATAGGCATAATTGTCGATATTGGGCCAGGGAAAATCCTCACTGGATATGCGAAAATCATACCCAGTTCCTTCAAAAGGTAAATGTTTGGGCTGGTATAATAGGTCGGAGAACAATTGGCCCCTTTTTCATGCAAGAGACATTAAATGGAGGAAGATATTTGGATCTCCTTAGAAATGAAATTGTCCCAGCCCTTGCACAACTATTTCCAAATAATTGTAAGTAAGTGTTGATACTTTATTTTGCCTGTTGTATTGATTATTTGAATTTGATTTTTTAGGCAATATCTCGATAGTGCTTCTTTGAAAAGATGAATTGGACATGAGGGTCAAATCGAGTGGTTAGCTCGATCTCCGGACCTGACGCCCCTCAACTACTTCTTGTGGGGCCACCTCAAAAATGGTGTTTTCAAAAGTAAACCAAATGACCTCGATGATTTAAAGTTAAGGATTGAAACAGAATGTAGAAGAATCGAGGAAACTTCTGAACGTTTTGCATGTTTTTCCGCAGTATTTGGCTTACTGCCAAGAAGTAAATGGACAACATTTTAAACATTTGATTTAGTTTTCTTCATCAACTTTTAAATTATTTCCTCCTGTATTGTTTATTCTTGTACTAAATATCCAAATAGTATAGCGTTTTTTACGTTCCCAGCTTGACGATTTTTTTTTCTAAAACTCTACTTACAGTAGATTTAGTTAATGGATTTCTGTAAGGATATTTGTCATTAAAAATATTATAAACTTCTTGTTGCGTTCGCATCCTGTCCCCATAACACAGTATTATTAAAATTTCAATTCTTTGGGTTTCTGTTAAATGATCGATTTTTTAAAATAAACGAAACTGACAACGTCATACATTTCGTGTACAGGTATTTTAAGGTAAAATACAATAAAATAACTGTTGACTTTAGGATACAGTGTTCCCAATTAGAAGTATTTAGAGTTTTAAGCTGAATTCGACAATCTAGAGCGTTCCATTTAAGAAAAGTTCCTGTCGATTTCAGGAAAACGGTAAACTTGACAACAATGCGGAACTCACCATTAGATCGGACATAATTTCGTACCTAAGTGTACAAAATTTCATAAAAATCGGATGAACGTTTTGCAAGATTTTTCGAGGTTTCCATATCTGTGTTAGACACTGTATTAATGATGTCTTAACCAATAATAAGTTTTTTGGGATTATATTGCTTTCTATCTTTCTTTGTACATAGTCCGTTAAAATAAACAAAATTTAAGAAAAAAACTGTGTGTTTCTTTTATTCATTAATAAAAATAGCTCTATCTTTTCAAGATCACGACTTTAAAGATTGTTTCTGATTAACTATACATATTTAAATAATTTGCTATTAAAAACCCACCTACCGGTATCTTATTTTCATTTAAAATGAAATTCGCCAGTGAAAATATCTAAATTTACTTTTTTTAACTTTTCACCTTTTCAACCTTTCACTTCCGTCAACGTCTCGTCTCTGTTTACTCCCCGGGGAAATATAATTAACCCCTGAAGGGTTGAATCCAACCTCTTGTGCTCGTCTGTAAAGAAAGGGTAACATTTTGGTAAAAGTTTGCTCAGTTAAAGTCAACATCGCAGCATGTTTTATTTTTGATGCTTAGCTTATTTCAGTTTACACTGTTTCTTTATATCGGTGTGATATTTTGTATTTGAAAATGGTTTTATCAAAATTCAAATATTTGCGTTAGCTTTTTCATACTTTAGTATTATATGATACGCATTTCGTTTGACAATGGAAATCACGCTATAAACTATTTTAAAAACACATAACATTAGATTCTATGTTTACATCTGATGTTACTCTTGCAGGAGTATTAAAAATTAATAAACAATTTGGGTTTGATTTTATAAACAAAAGTTAGCACTAACTCAACACACAAGGACAGGAAAACATCTAACTTACTTTAATAAAACAGTAAAATATAGATTCAGTAGCAGTGATAGAACGTGTGTTCAGGAAATATCATTAGATTTGGGTTTGATTTTATAAACAATAGTTAGCACTTACTCAACTCAAAAGGGCAGAAAACATCTAACTTTTTTTAATAAAACAGTAGGTTATAGATTTAGTAGCAGTAATAGCTGTAAGAATAACAGATTTAGTTTTACGAAAGCAAAGATTGTAATAATTTTGCTAGAGAGAAATATTATTTTCGAGAAGTTGTGTTGGTTGTTTTAATTCTGTATTTAATTTTCATAATTCTTATTAGCATGATGCTCATTTAATTTTGCGCTGCGGAATATACAGTATGGTCCTTCCTAAAGTATACAGGGTGAGTTTTTTAAAGTGTTACAAGGCGAAATCTTGAAGACAGTTTAAAATCTTTTCATGAAATTAGTTATTAGGGAGATAAACATATTTAAACATATTTTTGATATTTACCCACTCTCTCTATTTTGAAGGGTGGGGGTAACAATGGAATTTTAAAGGGGATGATGCATTTTTGTTCATAAAATTCGAATCTACGTGAAACCTACGTCTGTGTACAAACTGTTCGTTGATTTGCTCTTTCGGTTACTATGATTTATTAGGTTATAAACTAAAAAAATATTTACCATTTAATTTCAACTTATTTATCGTCTGTCATGCTTGAGAAGTTTGTTCGAAATGTCCCCCTTCAATGTCCAAACACTTTCTCATTGTTTTTCTAAATGAATTTCGTACAGTCGCCATCACTTTTTCCTTTATAAAACCCCGCAAGAAAAAGTCAAGCTCAGTCAAATCCGGGAACCTAGCAATAAACTAAGAAATAATCGTTAAAACGTCAAAATTCTCAACTCAATATCGCATTTACATGGAAACGAATAATAATTCTGAAATAAGTGAACTGGATTTATTGGTAAATTTTATTTACTTTTTAAATTCAATCAAAAATTAGTTAACCATAATTCCGTGACAGAGAGAGCAAATCGAAAAAATGTTTGTACATATACTTAGTTTTGCATTCTTCACAAGAATAGCTTAGCAACAAGCTGCAAGAAAAAAAAAACATTTGGAAACGAAGCAAATCCCAGAAATAATAGAATAACTCATAAGTTATTAATGGCGAATTATTAACAATAACGGGGCAAGAACTTGTCAAAACCTAAATGATCAATTGGAATTTAAATTCGATTTTAACAATTGAGAATTGTACAATAAGTATTGGTTAGTTCTTCATGAATCTGTTGTGTTTTATTATTTTTGTTAGTGTTCAAGATTTATATTACTTATATGCATCTATTTATACCTATAAAATAAATTTTAAAATATATTTGTTACTCAATCAATCTCAATGGAACAACTGATCGCAATGAAACTGCATAGAGGAATCTCACGTCACTTTTTTCTAAATAAATTTCGTACCCGCTGTACCATTTCCGGTGTCACTAAAGTAGGTGCAGTCGCCATCACTTTGTCTTTTATAAAACCCCACAAGTCAAGGGGGTCAAATCCGGGGACCTAGAAGGGTTGACTGGACCAGCTAGTCCAATCCACCTATTTTCAAATGTTTCATTAAAATGATTACGGGCCTGTATTGCATAATTTCTTTGACGTTTAATTGAGCAATAAAGTGATCGTTAAACGTCAAAATTTTTGACTGACTTAAGTAAAAATAACGCATTTCCATGGAAACGAATAATAATTCTGAAATAAGTGAACTTGATTTTAGTAAAATTTATTTATTTTTGAAATCCAATCAAAATTTAGTTAACCATAAGTCCGTAACCCAAACAGCAAATAAAAAAAAATTGAACCCATACGTAGCTTTTTACGTACATTCGAATTTTATAAACAAATGTACATCATCCCATTTAAAATTCCAAAGTTATCCCCCACCCCTCAAAATAGAGAGACGGGGAAAATGTTAAAAATAGGTTTAAATATGTCTCCCCATCTCCCTATTAACTCACCAACATTTTATGAAAATATTTTCATTCGTTTTCTAGATATCGCCTTGTAGCACTTTAAAAAACTCACCCTGTATAAAAGATATAGATTGTACGCGAGCGAAGCCGGGGATAAAACCTAGTTACAAATAAATGCAAATCCAGCTGACCATATTCTTGAATACCAATAATTCACAAAAATATAATTGGACGTTAATGAGATCAAAGATTTTCATTGTGTCTTTTATTTCCTTTATCTACACGTAACATCGACTGTTCTCTTGTTAGCATTCTTTCTCTCGCAAAATATAATTAATCCCCAAATGGCTAAACCAAATTCTTGACTTTTGCCCACAATCTGAGAAGAAAATAACAAGTTCAAATTTATCTTTAAGTCAATTATTTCTCTTTCTGAGACTTTTAAGGTTTTTTTAAATTGATATTGTTATTAATATGATATTGTCGATTTACGAGTTATAGGATTTTTCACAACTGGTAGTTATACGATATGCATTTGTTAAGTTTGATTATTTAATAAATTAAAATATTTTTACCTTTAATACAGACCTGTTTCCCTTAATAATAAAATTGAAATCTTATACAATAAAAGATGTTACTTTATGCTGGTAGAAGTCAACCATCCTGTGAACATTATTTTATAACTCCTAATTTAGGTTAGTATTACGCATAAAGTTTCATTGACCAAGAACATCAAAAATAATATGAAGCTAAATTTAATTTAACTTTTTTTTATTTGTTTGCAAAGAATCGCTGGTTTAAGCTGTCATAATAAACTTTTTCAATTTTGGCCAGTAAATTGGTGCTCATTATATCAGCTTGACACTTGTACTAAATGTGTCCCCTCAATAATAAAAAGCCGACAAGTTTTTTTTATTCAGTGATAACTCGAAACTATAAAAAGTTATACCTAATTGAGTAATTTGACTTTATTATTTTTGTTTCCAAAAGTAGAAAATAGGATTTGATCTGTGTATTTTCTATATTTTAGGTATTTTATTACCAAAATTATAAATAAAACATGTGAATTTATTATCAATCTGTATTTATTTTAATATTTAATTCTATAAGGGTAATTGTCACAAAAGTGAGGCATTTTTACACTATTTTTGTCCTCCATAAAATCGCAAAACCAGAAAAACTTTTTAACGAATAGAATAGTAGGAATCTCTTTTGTTCTATGTAACCAGTCATATATACCTGATTAATTTTCGAGAAAATGAAAAAATTAAGTTGGCGGCCAAAGTAGAAAACTGAAAAGGCTTGCAAGGGAACGCCACTAGATGCAAATTGTAGTGCTAGTAGACTTTAACTTACCTTGTAAATATTAATCCGTTTATATGTCTAGTTTTAGAGAAATTGGAAAAATTAAGTTAGCAGCCAAATTTGTAGAAAACTGAAACGGCTTGCAAGTGCACGTCACTAGATGCAAACTATAGTGCTAGTAGGCATTAGCTTACCTTATAAATATTAATCTGTTCATATGCCTAGTCTTGGAGAAATTGAAAAAATTAAGTTAGCAGCCAAATTTGTAGAAAACTGAAACGACTTGCAAGTGAACGCCACTAGATGCACACTATAGTGCTAGTAGGCATTAGCTTACCTTATAAATATTAATCTGTTTATATGTCTAGGTTTCGAGAAATTGGAAAAATTAAGTTAGCTGCCAGGCTTGCAAGTGAATGCCACTAGATTCAAACTATAGTGCTAGTAGGCCTTAACTTACCTTATAAATATTAATCTGTTTATATGTCTAGTTTTCGAGAAATTGGGAAAATTAAGTTAGCAGCCAAATTTGTAAAAAACTGAAACGGCTTGCAAGTGAACGCCACTAGATATAAACTATAATTCTAGTAGGCTTTAACTTACCTTGTAAATATTAATCTTTTTATGTCTCTATATGTCTAGTTTTCGGGAAATTAAAAAAATTAAGTTAGCAGCCAAATTTGTGGAAAACTGAAACGACTTGCAAGTGAACGTCACTCGATGCAAACTATAGTGCTAGTATACCATGAGATGGAGGGCCACGAAACTGACATTTTTGTCTTACTTAGATATCAGTAAAAAACATTACACTAAAGAAATTGTTTTCTAAGGCAAGGACCGGAATTTTTTCTTACCTGAGAAAAATTGTTCAACATAAAATAAAAAATCACAAATATCAGCGAGCATGAATCTGATCGGGCAGCAAGTTACGGCAAGTAAAATGGATATTTTTGTGGAAAATGATAATAAAATTCCACTTGTGTGCACTTACCTGCAACAGAACAAAATTAGACAATATAAAATCCATTTAACCCCCACAATTTACAGTTTACACGTTACGGCACGGCACAGCAGTGGCGGTTGGTGAAATTTCAAAGTTGTGTATCTCTGTTCACACTTACAGGACCCGTACCAAATTTAGGGGTTTTAATAGTGAGCCCACTGGGAATGTTTTGGTAAAGAAAAAAAAACATTTTGTAATTTGCGAAAAAAAGTTAAATTTTTGGTGCGGCCCACCCAAGAAAAAAATGAACACGTCTAGGTATTTGCTTTCTTTTTTTTCTAAACAAATTTTACATCATTTTGTCGACAGTTTTTAAATTTTGAGAGAAAACAATGTGTTAGTAGAAAGTTATAGTCATTTGAATTTTTTTAAGCCTAAAATATAATTTTACAAAAAATTCAAATGACTATAACTTTCTCCTAACACATTTTTTTCTCTCAAAATTTAAAACCTGTCGACAAAATGATGTAAAATTTGTTTAGAAAAAAAAGAAAGCAAATACCTAGACGTGTTCATTTTTTTCTTGGGTGGGCCTACCCAAAAATTTAACTTTTTTTCGCAAATTACAAAATGGTTTTTTTCTTTACCAAAACATTCCAAGGGGGCTCACTATTAAAACCCCTAAATTTGGTACGGGTCCTGTAAGTATGAACAGAGATACACAACTTTGAAATTTCACCAACCGCCACTGCGGCACAGGACAGACTTTCTGTCGCGATAGAAATTGTTTTGTATTAATTTTTCTCTCTAATGAAAATTTTACACATTCTTTACGAAAGACACTAAGAAATTACTAAAATAGTTTTTTAACGAGACATTTCTTATTTATTATTTTAACTCGTCATTGGAACAAGCACGGGTCGGATATTTTTATGGTTAATTTCTGTAAAAAGGAGTTTTAAAGTAAAAAATAGTAATAGCTTGTCTTAAGGACATCTCACATCTCACATTTTAATTTTTTTATTCTAAGGAAGGAAAGAAACAGGAGGAAAGAGGGGCCCACCCATAATGTGTTTTTAACGTTCGAAAAAACCTGGAGATGTAGGGAGGTAAAATACTAAAGGCAACGTTTAAAATGTAAAAATTAAATTAATAGTCTTAATACAGAAGTGTGCATAAAAAAGGAGATTTTTAAAAAATTTAGACTGCTTTATACGCAATGGAAAATTAACTATACAAAATTTATTAGAAATATGTAGTTTCTACATCACATTTTGTGTTCAAAACAGAGCGTCGAGGAAATAACTTGCCTCAAAGAGGGATACTGGGCATGTAACCCTAAAGGCAACATGGAATTCTGTCTCTGACATCGCCTTGATAACTCATCAGATATAGATACCTAAACTAATTTTAGATAGGCAGGAAAATAAACATGGAGTATACTACAACTTTGTATAAGCAGACTAAAAAATATTTTAAAGATTATTTCAAAATACTATAAATAGCAAAAAAAGATACATACATGTTTTACTCATTTTAAATGTGCAATTACTATTATATTAGAGTATCTTTCGTAACACAAATAAATTATAAAAAATAAATTTTCTTTTATAATGTGTAGAAAACTGAGAACACTATTCATTATACATCAATACACAGGTAATAAATTATTTTATTTTTCTTGTTTCGCCTTCAATATTATTGGTGTCAATAATGTTTACATTTTATTAAATCATTATAATATTTATAATTATTATAAATTATAGTTTTGTCACCTTCTTTAATGACTACAATTAACATACCTACTCTTAAAAATAATTTATTTTCAAGTCTGTAATACTAAAATTTTTAAGTACGAGTGTAGTATCGATAGTACGGTCTAATAACTTTTATTTTTTTATACAGCATGTCCAGAAACCATCGTTAACAGATGGGAAACTTGAAACAAAGATCAGAGTTTGCTTGACACCAAGGTCCCCAGATATAACTCCCGTAGCTTTTTTCTTATGGGGATTCTTAAAAGAAAAAGTCTATGCCCACAGACCTTTCGAGAACATAGACCATTTAGAGAGAATTATCCAAGAATGTCTCCAAGAAATGTCCCCTCAGATAGTTAGAAATGCAGTGGCGGAATTTTTTCGACGTACAATAGTTTGTATGAAAAGAAACGGTGGTCATGTTGAAGCTTAGTGTAGTATTTCATAAAATGTTATTGTTGTTTATTTTGATAATATGTTATAAAAACACTTTTTACTTCAAAACACATTTTTAAAAAAATTAAAAGTACATATGAATGTATGGAACAGAAACTTGAACAAATCTAAGCAAACCTAAGCAAACCTGCGCAAACTTTAAATTTAAAATGGCGTGGGTATTAATATATAGGATGTAATTATTTAAATCAAAAACTATGACAGAATAACAAAACAGGTATGCATCAAATTTATAAAGAGAGGAAGCAATTTACGCACGATAAAATTTGAAAAAATCCTCTCAAACATTTTAGCATTATTCTTTTACAGCCCGCTTTTTCGTCCATTATTTATTAGCATTCAACCCATTTGTTCAGTGAAAATATGACCAGCTATAAAACAAACAGACAACAAAACTGTTGTTTCTTGATAATCCATCTTTTTGTCCACAAGACATATATTACACCCACGGCATTTTAAGAGCACCACTTTGCATATCGTTAATCGATTCGACGAATGCACGTGAAGATAGCTGGAATAAAATTACGGCATGCCTCATTTCTGCAAGGTAGTATTTCCATTGGTTTCTTATCATATTGATACTGTTGATTTTAATTTTTAGGGGATTTAAAACATGTTTTTGGGGATTCCGCATCTCAAAAAGTCATATAGCTGATAATTCTGAATTACACGGAACTAGTTTACTCGCCGCTAGCTGGCCAGTTTGCTAACGGCTAGTGCTAGTAAACTGGCTCTGTAAAAAGGGTGTTTCACTTATTCGAATTAAAATATTGGAAGCAGGAGACGCTATTACATTTTTTCCTATAGGTATATTTAGTTTGTTCTTGTCAGTCGTCCTGGATTTCTGTTTTTTAGTATTCTCCTCGAATTCTTTTAACCACTATTTTTTGGCCTTCCTCTTCGTCTTCTTCCACCTTCACCTTCCAAAAGTACTTTCTTTACAATTCTTTGGTTCGACATCCGAAATAATGTTCTTCACCACTGACTTTCATCATCTTTCATTCCTTCCAAAATGATTCTCAGAATCCTCCGTTCCCTAATTTATGTTCTTGTTATGTTTGTCCTATCATTATATTTGAAATTCAAAATTTAATGGTTCTATTAAGAATTCATGTTTTACAGGAATACAGCAGTGCAGCCCGTATTAGAGTTACATAAGCTCTTATTTTTGTTTCTTTATTTAATAATTTCCTTTTCATCATTTTCTGTAGGGTTTCCATTGTTCTTTTTACCTTTGTTAGAATTTTCTCTCTTTGGTCCTCCTCCTTTTAATTACAGGTCCCCTTCATTATCAGTACCCGATTCTTATACGCCAATCAGTTCTAAACATTTGGTTTTTCTTTGTTAACATTTGTCCGTACGCTTTAGTACTTCCTTATAACTGTCTGAAAATGTTCGCTATTTCACTCTTTGTCCTTATTAGTAAAACATTATAGTCAGCTGACTTGGTGTTTGTGGTAAATTAAACACTTGGTTTCTATTCCGCTTTTCTCATAGTCATTATATTAGACCTGTACAACGTATTGGCTACACAAGCTGAATCCGTCCAATGCATGGGCGAAAAAGTGCGTTTGTACGCATTTTGCGCCAGTCTGATTTTTAAAAGTCGGTCTCTTAGTGGGTGGACGGCAACTAAGCGATCAGAACCGGGCCGACGCCATTTGCACTTCTGGGTGAAAAGGAAGTAGTGTTTGGTTGTGTTTATTTGTAAGATTTTGATTTAGAGATTCATTCGTTAAGTGATAATTTGTTAGTGTTAGTGTTTAGTTATATTTTTACTGAAATTTTGCTGTCTACTAGTATTGGTTTATTCCATGTTACATAAAAATAAGCCGAAACAACTTCATTTAATATATAAATAAAGGATTTGATTGAATACTTAATTAAGATGGCTGACCTTCCCTTCCGAAAGCCCCCCTAATATTTTTCTATCCTCCATACAAGCAAAGTTGTTCTCATGTGGTCAGTGACAGTATTTTACACATGTTTTTTTTTGTAGATAGACTAAATAACAGCGTTCCTCCACGTGCTAGGTACTTTTTCCTCTTCTCTTGCTTGATCAGTTTACATAGACATTGTTCCAAGGATTAACCGCCAACTTTGAAAATTTCTACATTATTCAAATTTTCATGCACCAGCATTCTTGTTAATAGAGCCAGATTTCTCACTGTCCTAGGTTTACAGAGCAAGTTAACTAACTCGTTAACCCCCTCTTCTAGTCATAGTGCGCCTTAATGTGTATATAGGAAATGATTCCCTCGAAATTAAAAAAAACATATCACTTAGTTACGTTTCTTTGGATTAATTTTACTTTTTCAGTCACCCCCCTTAAGCTATGTTAAGATATTTCCCTCTGGCTAAAGAGGGTTCCATGGGTATTATTTAAATACGGAATCTTAAAAACACAACTCTATTTTTTTTAGCAATAAGATTATACCTATTTGTATAAATAATAAACTGTAACTAATCCAGCATAAAGACATTGTAACACAGATTGTATGCTGCCATTAACTCAAGCAGCAACATTTTGTGCTGTTGTTATACATGCCATATAACTCGGGAACATATGTGACAGACTACCAAAATAAAGTCATTAATTGAAGTGAAATTACATGTTATCGGGAAAGCAAGCTGTCGATGTCGTTACCGCATATTAATTTTCTTTGCAGGTTATAATTCGGTTCTGGAATCCAATAAATCACTTATTTTTGAACACGTAAACGACAAAATATTATTTAATAAAAATATATTTTTGTCAGTATTTGTACTTTCTTTGTTCCTAAGAACTGCTGTCTGGATTCGAGATCATCAGAGCAGTAGTGTACCATTGATAACTTTTATTGAAATACATACGTTTTTAAAGAAAGTTACTTTTTGAAAAGGCAAGAATGCGACCATCATTTACTAAAGGCACTGCTCTTGTTGCATCATTAAGCGAAAGAGCTATAATTTCCAGCTGGCACTTTAAAATTTAAACCAAAAGCCATAGCATCCTTAGTTTTAAGTTACAATTAAAATGAAAGACTTTTGGTCAAATCTGTAATGTTTTCTATAAAAATGCATGCCCCTTGCACGGAGAAAGATGAATAAAAAAACTAAATGTTAAGGATAAATCACACTCGGCAGAAAAGCATATTTAGTAGAGTTAAGATTGCAAAATTACTCAGCAGGTTGTTACAAACTTAAGGAAAAAATTATACATTTTTATTTTCCTGTATATTTCAACATTTATACTCTTTTTGAGGAAATTGAAAGAAATTAATTAAAATCAATACATTTATCTACAATTTAAAAAAAAATTTAATGGGACTACGGAAAAAAAGTTATCATACAATAAATTTTATCAAAATTGTGGATGGATCGAATTTTATGCCAGCGGGTGTATTACGGTAAGATTCACTATTTGCATACTCATCTAGTTTGACAATAAAGGGTTTTTACGAGGAAGAAAAACTAAGTTTTATGCAATGAATTTTTTTTTGAGATTTTTTAAAAAATTTATAAAGAAAAGGACAATTTAAGTTCGTGTTTCCACAATAATATATATAAATCCATTTTCAAGTTCCAAATGATGATGATTTATGAAATATTATTCTGAAACGGACGAAGTTTCAAAAATATTAGAATGAGTGGATGTGAGTGAGTGGAATGGAGGTGTGCTCCATTCCTTCACCATTTCTAATTCTCTTTATTACTTCATATCCTGCACTTTTTTCTAGGTCCGTTAACTGCACGAGTTTCCTTAATTCCTGAACCACTTTTCTATGCAAATGTTCTACCAGCTTTCTTTTTGTAAATTGCCAAATCATCACACATTTGTTCAAGTTGTTTACAATAAACAATATTTGACATATTATACTATTATCACTTGGTACATTTTATAGCCAGCTACCAAGACAATGCATATAAACAATATTAGATGGCAGGAACCTCGTGAAGGGAAGCTACAGAAAATTTTCCAAAACTAAAAAATTCTAGATTGACTATAGCTGAATATCCTCTAAACCAGTAAGGTGGCGCGGCGCGAAGTTCAACACTTAAACTTACTTTCCATTGTAAAAACACCAAAATGACAATAAATTTATTAAACTGGGTATTCAAATGAGATATATTTTATATGAAATTTTACTTAATTTCTTTCCTAATTAATTTATTTTGCTTTATGTACCGCTTAATTTACCAAATATTTTCTTTGACAGCATGCAAATTTCGGCAAAGCTCAAGCAGGAACAGTGTCTCAGTGGTCAGGAGTGCTTTTCTCACTGCAACCGAAATTAAACCACAAGCGATTAATGAGTTTGCCGTTTCGGTGACTTGGAAAGGCCATCAAACTGATGGATAGCAAGACAAGCGGACAACTTTCTTGGCATTTGCTTTGCCGCCGCTACTCCTGCAATAAACTGAACAATGTTTGGCTAAAATATTGGACTGCGTGTCAATGTCCATACCATAAAATATAATAAATATTTAGTAATGAAAAAAGACTAGAAATAGTTCAAACCTCAAAATAAATAAAATATAATCAAGTTTTAGTCAAAATCAGAAAACTAAAATTCTTTTATTTTTCTATTAAAACAAGATATTTACAACAACAGGGAACAAGCTTGTATTTTTTTATTGCGTAAGTCATTCCAAACCCACAAACTGCTTGTATGGTTCAAGATGGGTCATGAAAATTCGAGATTGTTTTTTTTTCTGCAGTACAAGTAATTTTAAGCAATATTCTTATCGATAACTGAAATTTTTGTTAAAAGTTTGAATAAAAAATGCGTAGTTAAGTCGTGGACATATTTACTTTCTGTACGGAACCTGCTCGGTACAATAAAAAAAAAAGTTTGGCAGGATCTGATGCAAATTTATTAATTCTTTTGTTACAAAAAATAGTGTAACATGCGTTATAGCATCTAGAACAGATACTTTAACATTTTTGTTACTATCAAATTGTTCCTCTTCTGGACAATTTAAAATGTCATCGGCTGGTGAAATTTCAAAGTTGTATACCTCTGTTCCTACTTAGAGGACCCGTGAAGAAGATCTCGACAAGAAGAAGCATGTCTTTATTTTTAATAAATGTAAGCGTTTTTTTCCTGCTTACCAGAGGCATTTCTGATGAAGTCACATGGTCTTTCTACTCACGCCAATTTAATTTCAGTGGCTTCAACTAAAAATTTTAAATACACTTTAAAAAGCTAAGTACCTATTTCAGGACGGTAATGGTTAAATAAAATTCTGATGAAGCAAATACAATTTACCGAAGCAACCAAAATCTACGTTCATAAATTTCATTACTTAAGCACAATGAAATTTCGTTTAAGGATCTGGCCGTCTATTTCTGCTAATGTTTTTGCAAGCTACTAAAAACAGCTCCAGAAATTATTAGTTTACGCTGTAGAATCTGCCTTGCACCCAACAAAAGCCACTGAATTTAAAAGTCATTTAAAGCGTTAGTTTCCTGCTACAGCTTGCTGACAATAAAATATTAAAATAAAATGTTTGAAATCATTTTAATTTTTGTATGCTTAAAATCAGGCGCGACCCGTGAAATATTAAAGTTGTATAATATATCTGTTGCTACTTATGGGACCCATGCCAAGTTTAGGTTTCTTAATAGTGAGCCTACTATTGCTATTCTTATTATTTGTTTGTTCGTTGCGCTGTCTTATCGCTTGCGTATTTTCTAAATCCTACATTGTAGACAGGACATTCTTTTCGAAGATCGTCAGCAACTCTCCTGGACGAGACCTGATAACATTAAAAAGCATGGCGGTTGGAAGTCTTCAGTGATCGCCGAAGGATACGTAGATGAATCGGTATCATAAATAAGAGAAATAGCTAACAGAGTATTGAAAAAATGTGGAGGTTCATAAGGTAAATCCAATTGGGAAAAAGATTTTTTTCCCATGGTAACAAATGTTACATTTTTGCTCCTGTCAAGAGAGGAAAAATCAAATTTTTTCCCGTTACAGAAAAAAGGATATTTTTATTCATAGATGGCTGCGTTTTTTTAGTAGGCCGATGCCCAATTTACTTATATGAAGATAAATAAACTATAATGAAAAATTAAAAGGGTTTTATATTATTTTCTTTTGTTAGGACAAAATATGGTCAACTTTAACAGCACTTTAACGAAATATATTTTTGAATTAAATTAAAGACATTTTTTTCAGTTTATTTTTTTGGGTATAGTCTAGTGTTGTAAATATCCGTATTCATTAGATATCCGAATCATACGGAATCGGAATCAGCTAATATCCGTATCCATTATCCGAATTCGAATCCATTTCTTGACCCGCGCGAAAGCGGTTACAGATCATGTATACGTATGCATGCAACAGACTAAAACATTTTCTATCCGGATACACGGCTAGGTAGGTCGATGCGGTATCGGTATCATACATAGAGAAAATATATAGTACAGAAATAATGTCAATTACGAATGCGGCAAATTTACCGAGCTGAATCCGTAAACAAAGACGGTCCTCTGCGGGCTTGCGCATTGTCGAACGTTTGCCTTGTGATAGACAGGACCGTACTTCAAAATTTATTTCACATGATGTGAATCTTTTATCGAGTAATAAATGCTAAATATATTACTTGTAATTATTCTTTTTATTCATGATAAAAATGTAACCATTAGTGAGATTTTAACAAAAAGTGTATAGTTTGTTGGCTTAAATCTGAGTTTTCCTGCTATACAAAACTGTCGATAATTCCTCGAAAATAGCTCAGTTTATATATATACAGTGCGTCTCTTTAATGTCCCCCCCCCTCTTAATTTTTTAAACGTTACATTTACAAAATTGAAATAAAATATAAACATAGTATTCTAAACAATAGAAATAAAATATGCAACTGTGTTAAGAAGTAAAATAGTAAATCAAAAAAATTACATGTGTATATTTTATTGGATTGGCATCCCATCCTGTATAATTATTGAACAAACCAAGTTCTAGGGTAAGATGTAAATATTTTTACACCTATTTACAGTGTGTGCACTTGATACTTTGCTGAAAGCGCTACTACTTACGGCCCCATGTCAATCTAATCCACCGATATCTTAGCGATCCTTTGGCGAAAGCGCTTTTTTATTTCGCCATCCCTTTTAAAATACTCCCCTCTACCCTAATCCACTAGTATTTTTAGTGCCCCTTTGACGAAAGCGCAAATATGCCTTTTGGACACACCCTTCTAATCCACTGATATCTTAGCGATCCTTTGGCGAAAGCGCTTTTTTCTTTCGCCATCCGTTTTAGAATACTCCCCTCTACCCTAATCCACTAGTATTTTTAGTGCCCCTTTGACGAAAGCGCAAATATGCCTTTTGGACACACCCTTCTAATCCACTGATATCTTAGCGATCCTTTGGCGAAAGCACTTTTTTCTTTCGCCATCCCTTTTAAAATACTCCCCTCTACCCTAATCCACTAGTATTTTTAGTGCCCCTTTGGCGAAAGCGCAAATATGCCTTTTGGTCACACTCACCCTTATGCAATATAGGGGAAGGAGGCATTGACACTATATATGACCTTCTTACACCATCTTACCCCTTATACAATGCCCCTAATACACACACACCCCATCAGTGCCTTTCTGACACCTTGACCACACTCAATATACGTCACTGACAAATATTTCTACTTCTCCGTGTGTGTATTCACTTCAACACCGGAGTGCATTTAAGATAAATTATATTTTTTACCTCCTATTCTTTCACATATTGATATAATTTAAATTTGGAATTAAACTATTTGTATTTATGCACTACTTGTAAGAAATAGACTACGAAATAAGTCCTTATATTTAAAAGTTGGATACATAATTGGCGAAACATATGAAATGTCTGTAACACTTTGTAAAGACTGTTTTTGTATCGAAATAACAAGCTTCAGAGGTTCGCTATATTCGCCACCCCAACCAAAAATACCATAACATACAAATGGCTGAGATTTTTTCGGCCCGGTTCTGATCGCCGCGTTGCGTCATTGAGTTCAACAACCACTTTTACGAGACGTCTCGAGTGCGCATGCCTCGAGAGGACCGTCGTTTAAAAATCTGACTGGCGCCCAATGCGTACAAACTCACTTTTTCGCCCATTCAGCTGGTGTCGCGAATACGTTGTGATGGTCTAAATATATCTTGTCTATGGTATCATACCAGTCGAAGTCGAAGTTTAGGGATAAGAAGGCACCGCGTCGCGCCGTTCTCGTTTGAATTCGGTTCGGGTGAGGCGGGACTAGTTTAACCAATGGGTCTCATCTCATATGATACCCGTTACCCCGATAACTATGCCATCTTTTTTTAGGAAATGTCATTAGAAAGAGAAAGCACAATATCAAATATGCCAAATCGCAGACCGTGTTGTTCGCTTACACTCGATTCCGATTCCGTTTTCTCTTTGCACTTTGCATTAGTAACCACCCGATGCGAATTTATTTTGATTCCGAATCCGTATTCAAGTTCTCGGTCGGTTCCGGATAATCCGGATTCTTTTAATATTCGGATCCAACGGATTTTTGGATACGTATCCTTACATCACTAGTATAGTCCCAAAATAGTTCTCGGATTTGAGCAAGTATCAATTTTATCCAAATACATAAACTACTTAAACTATAATAGTCAATAAATCCTGTTAAACGCCGATATTACAATGCCATACAAACCAAAACATTACCGTTAACTTAAATGCCAACAATTTGTGTCGTCGTTAAACATGCCCGACATAATATATATTTACATCATAGTTAATAAATATGGAGGAAAATTGAATATAAATAAATAATGTACCTGCTATAAATGTCACTGCTGTATAGTAACTTTTTTGTAGAAATGTATTTTTTATTTGATAGTCGAGGCTCCCTTAAATTTAGTGGTTTTGAAACTGAATTAACTCAGATATATATAACTGATTATCAAAAAATATACAATAGGTTAGAAATGTTAACTCCCAAGTAACACATGGAAACACCAAATTTGAATAAAAATCAATAAAATAGTACGCATCCTACCACCAGATGTTGCTCTAGCTCGCTTTCTCGTGGCGGGTAGTTTAAAGGTGGTATGTTTAATATATTAATTTATTTTTAAGCTAGTATTTGATTGCTTTAAAGACGATTCAGATTTTTCGTATGACACAATAAAATATTATGTATCCAGTAAAACCAGCTATAAATTGATGATTTTACTGATTAAATTGTATTTAAGAGGAATTACCTATAAACAAACTAAAAAACAATAATAGTCTTTAACAATCAAATACTGATACTTATAAACCCTACAGCGTATTATATGTAAAATATAAATTATATAATAAAACTGCAAAGTACATACATGTCGGCTTTATTTACCACACAGTTATTTTTATCACACTGTTATTTAAAAAATAGCCCAAGTTCCTTTTATATATGAGTAGTTTTCCATATACCTAAATGTGTAAATTTTAATAAAGTTGAGACTATATTTCCTAAATACCGTTAACTCCTGAGCTTGGAAAATAATCCCCATTTTTATACGACTTCATGTTAGCATGCTGAAATTCATGAAGGAATGGATAACTACACAAATGTAAAACCAGCATTAAAAACCTCGTCTACCAGGATTTATAAAAAAAATTAAGGAGGGCAGGGAGTACTGGGTATCTACGGAAATTTTTTTATTAACTTTGCACTAGTACTTTCTCCCAACATTAGCTGGGCATGTGAAAAATGAGGTTTACTGGGCACTTGCAGCGGTAGTTTTGCACATTGGTACAATACCAAATATATAGAGTAGTTTTTTAACAGAACTCTTTGTTTAATAAAAAGAATTATACACAAATTACACGGTACTAATAATAAAAAACGTAACACAAACAACAATTACTGACAGATAAAACTGAACTACATGTGACACCTTACAAAAAAAAATTCAAATAGATCCCGTTTAGTTCTTGAACTTCTAACAGCCTGTGCTCAAAACTTTTAATCAAGAAACATTTTTAATTCACGTTTAGAGTAACTCTTGTCAATGATTTTAACATGAGTGTTGGTCACATTACAAGTCAGTGTCCAATTAGTGATATTGTTTCAACTAGAAGTAAGTAAATTTAATAGCAAGTTACATTTAAAATTAGTACAAAGCAAACAGACGGTCGCAACTTACGAAATTTGCCAAAACCACTAAACCATCCTAGGATTTATGTTTACTAATTTAGCTAGATTGGCGCCGCTAAAGTTCGCTGGAAAGTCTTGAAGTGCATTTGGCCTAATGCTTCGCCAAATTACTGAAATTAACCCTTTCACTGCGGGAAGCCGATATAGACGCAAAAAAAATTCGTGCTGACCGTGCGGGTGCCTGTTATTTACGCAAGCAAGGAGGCAGGGTTTACTGCGGGAAACGACCGCGGACGCAAATCAAAATCCGTTATTTAGGACCTTAAAAATCGGTTGTTTTCGGCGGCGGTCATTTAAATAAGATGGGGAGACCGCAGGGTGTGTCAGGTGTTTGAGGACTATTGTGTACGTATGTACGTCTACAATATTTAATTCTAAACAACATTTCTTAATAAAAAATTTGGATATCTTTTCATTTAAGGTCATTTTTGCTGTATAATTTTTGATTTTTTAAAATTTTCCGCCAAACCCCTAAAGATGAACGCCACTGTTTAATGTTTTTTGGGGTTTCCAATGATGCAGAAACGATTGCCAACATCGGTATTTGTTAAAATCTACCAATAAAAATTGTGTTGTTTTAATAACTAAATAAATAAATGAACAAACAATAAATAAAATTTATTCTGGGTATTCAGTTAGCTGCGGGAAGCGGCCGCAGATGCACGGGTCTCCCGCTGCAGCACAGTAAGCACGATTTTTGAAAACCGGTTCAGCAGTGAAAGGGTTAATTATCTGTCCTTTAAGGGTAACCCAACAGACTTTATCAAATTTTAGGATAACTAAAAGGAACATTTTATCCTAGTACTTAGTATTAGCAATACTAATTTCTATGTATATGAATTTGTACTAAAGACTTATTTGATTGCTGATTGTATAAAATAAAAGTAGAAAGCCATATAACAAGAATTCTAAAACTCGATATTTTCCGAGTTACAACCTATCAAAGTTCAATTTTTTTTCTTGTTTTTAACATAAAGGATTTTGATCGAAATTTACTTACAAATTCAGGATCAGATGTGTGAAAGCCAAAAGCTACCCAAGCAATTTAAAATTTGTTTGTTAATATTTACTAATTCGGTTAGATGGGCATTGCGAAACTTCGCTTGAAACTCTTCTCGTCCATCTGTTCTAATAAATGCTTTTCCGAGTGACTGAAAACGACTCTGGCAATTAATCGTTTACGCTTTACGACTTGTCTTGCAGTAAATACTACAACCGAAAACTTTTAAAATCTAAAGAACTAATTTAGAGCTGCGGTTTTGTGAAAATTAACACCAGACGAGTCAAGATAATTAATTTGCTTGGCATGTTTTAAAAGCGATACCACAATACAGTAAAAATTCGACAAGAAAATAAAGTTGAATTTTGTAGAGTTCTATTTAAAAACGAAAATATTGACATGATTTATTTTTAAGAATATTTGGCAATTTCAAACAGGCTGATGTTGGTGTTCGTACTGATTTTAAAATAATCAAGAATCGAAAGCACTGAATATGTCGAAAAAGGAATTTTGGACTCTAATAGCTTAGAGAATGTAAATGGAAATTAAATGGGGTTCGTATAGGGTAACATACTGGACAATACAACGGGAAAACACAATGACTTATCTGTTGTCCGAGATATAGTCCGGCTTTCTATCTATCAAGATAATGTCTTTCTTTCCTTATTGTCTTACCATCGTGTGAACGCACTCGGGACGACAATAAGTGTAAAAGTATATGATTTTATTGAATTCTGTTTCATATCTGAAGTAACCAGATTATAGAACCTCTTCTCTGCAGAGGTTTTCCCTTCCTCCCCTAGCCGTCAACCCTTAAGATCCGTATTAAATAGCATCTCTCTTCTCTACAGATACCTATAATTCATTAGTACTTAAGTATGAAGTCTTCATGATACATAGACTGTTTTAGACAAAGGAAATATTACTCCTAAATATAAAAACATTAATAGGATAAGTAAGATAAAATACTAATTATATCTTTATTTATTCTAGCTTGCGAATGTAATCAACATGCCAGAAGATGCAGATTCAATATGGAGCTCTACAAGTTGTCCGCTAGAACCTCTGGAGGAGTCTGCCTAAAGTGTCGGCACTACACCGCTGGTAGACACTGTCATTACTGTAGGGAAGGGTACTATCGAGATCCTACCAAGTCCATTACTCATCGAAAAGCATGTAAACGTAAGTACTTTCGTTGTACTAAATCCTAGCAGATATAATTCAGCTGTTTTAGATATAATTGAGAGATATAGATAATGAAAAACTTAAGATGTTTCTGAGATCTAAGAGCGCCCCATTTTAGATAAGTTATTTGAAAATAAAAATAAAAATTATATTTTTTATTCTAAATATCTTTGGAGTAGGGATCGTTTTATTATACTACTTTAGTATATATCTAACAACATAGTTTATTATTTACTTTACTCCTCAGAATGCCCGAAATAACAGGCTCCTCAAATCAATCTGTTGTCTCAAAAATTATGAGAGAGATAAAAACTAACTGCTTAATTAATTATAAGTTTTTTTTGCAAATTAATAAAAAAAAGCGGCCATTTAAGAATGTATTTTCTACGATAATAGAACTTCAGCAGCTTCCTCTCTAATCGGCGCATATCTGTTGTGGTTGACGGTCACTCATCTAACTGCCATCCTATCAATGCTGGTGTCCCCCAAGGTTCAGTCCTGGCACCAACCCTATTTCTTCTTCACATTAATGACCTACTCTCTTCAACTACCAATCCCATTGACAGTTATGCTGACGATAGTACTCTTCACTCCAATATTCATTTTTCCAGACAAGTTTCGAATCAGGAGCTGGATAATAGACGCAGATCTATGTACATATCCCTTTCCCAAGATCTTCAATTAATCTTAGACTGGGGTGCCAAGAACCTTGTTCAGTTCAACGCCTCTAAAACCCAGTCTTGCTCCCTCTCACGCAAAAAATCTGGCAACGCTTACCCCATCCACATGAATGGCCAAGCCCTACAAAACAACGAAACCTTCGATCTCGTTGGCGTCGCTTTCGAACATGATCTCAGCTGGCACAAACACATTACCTCAGTAGCCACATCGGCAGCTAAAAAGCTTGGTTTTATCTTTCGAGCCAGAAAATACTTCTCCCCTTCCAACTTATACACTCTCTATGTTTCCCAAATAAGACCTAACCTAGAGTACTGCTCCCACATATGGGGAGCGGCATCACCTTCGACACAAGATCCTTGATTCTATCCAAAATAGAGCCATTCGACTTATCAATGACCCAGCCCTCACGAGAAAACTACCTTCTCTCGCTCATCGCCGCGCTGTAGGGGATTTATCCCTTTTCTACCGCTACTTCCACGGATTTTGCTCTGAAGAACTAGCCGGTATTATTCCCCCCTTGAATGTCCCTAACAGAACAACAAGAGGCCCGTTACGTATGCATCCCTTTACTGTCCAGCTACAAAAGCCTAGAACAGACCACTTCTCTCGCACATTCATACCTAGGGTCTCCAGATTATGGAACAAATTGCCTGCAGATGTTTTCCCTTCCCGTCCCAACCTCCAATCCTTCAAATCCCGTGTCAATAGACTACATTTCCCTTCTCTTCAGACACCCACGGTACATTAGTACTTAGGCTTGAAGTCTACGTGGGATGTCTTAGATAAAAAAAAACTAAAGTCATTTTTGCAAAAAGTCCCAAGATAAAAATCATTTGAGAACCAAGTCATAATTTTTTTGTTAACACTTTTAAATTTAAACCAGTAAGACTTAAACAGTGAATCCAGAAGAAATTGATTTTAGCCAATTTTCTCATATTATATCTGACATTTTCTCATATTTTATCTGACATCTCATACATTGTGTTGCGTTTTCTTTGGTCATGTAACTTTCTTAAATTAAATGGGGTACTTTACACATAAATGTAATTTTAAATTCCTGAAATTTAAAGTTTCAGTAATATGTACCCGTTAAGGAGTCATTAATTTTTAAAAATCATGCTCCCTAAAATATTTATAAAACACGACAAATTCCATAAATTTATAAAAATTAGCCTACGAAATATAATTCGTAATATTAATAATGATTCAGAATTGTACAGGAAATTAAATGCCAAAATCAGAATTCCCAAATTACACACCCTGATTTACACATACTGATTTTTTAGATCGTTTATTAATTAATCAATTAAGTACCTATTTATTAATTATTTATTATTATTATAGTACGGGGATTAAAGTTAAACTACACCTTAAAAGTTATAGGTACATAAGTTGTATTATGCTTATATTTTCCGTTTATATTTTTTATTTTCATTTTTTTTTACTTTTCTAATTGTAAAGTGACGGAATGAAGACTCTTATTTCAGACACTCTGTACACAAAACGGCTTCTTTTATATGAATTGTTTATTTACTTCAATTCGCGAGAAAAGCCAATAAATTTATATTTTATATTTGAACATAACCTATAAATACCGCAACAAAACGTGCAAAACTAGTATAAATTACAAATAAATCCTCTGATTTATTATCCGACAGTCTTTGATAATAGTATTGCTGTTTTCTTCAGCGAGTGGGAAGACACATGCTGGCATCTCTAATTAATAAGGGAAGACATAAATTACAATTATTATTTCGAAATTATTTACCGTGTTTTATAGGTTTTTATTTTTTGCTCATAAATTCTTTTTTATTAATTGACGTTCATTTATTAAATTTTAGGTAGTATTAAGCATTATGTTAAACAATGTGGGCAATAAATTTATTAATTTAGGCGAAAATATTTTAAGTTTTCTGCATAGCAGTTTTTTCTGTGTAGCTAAAATCTTACCTGCAGATATTCCTTACTTTACTGAAAATGTTTTACCTGGTCACTTTACTACCTTTAAGACCCGCTTGCCTAAATATTAAATGGTGGAAAATTACATTTTTGTCCACGCTTCAATGCACTGTGCGCTGTAGGTTATACATACATTAGATTCAATCAGTGCCTTGCATTTTCCTCATCACGAGATTACTCATAAAAAGTCCATTTCATATGATTACTTCTTATTTAACCATTTACCACCCAGCATGATAAAATATTGACCTGCTTATACCTACAGTGAGTGATTTAAGTTGAATTTATTATTCTACTTAAATGTTTTTATGATCCCCAAGCCCAAGAAAGAAGCTCACAATTTCTTATCCTCTTTGCAATAATTTATTAAAACAAGTAATCAGAATCTGATTAATTTAGTGAAACCATTAGTAGATGCGCTTTTTTCCTTTAAGTTGCAAAAGGTTATGTTATAAGTATAAATTATCAACTCGCTGGATGAAAACGTAAAAAGCATAATTTGATTAAATTACTTAAGGAGAAATCTGCTTTGATCTTTAGCAAGACATCTTTTTATAGAACCGTTTTACTGTTTTCGTGAAAATGTCTTTAACGTGCATATATTTGTTAAGTTGCAATTAAGTGTTTTTGTTTATTTTTGAAGAAACAATTGTTGTAGTAAGGCTTTTAACTACATTTGCCGCGGAACTTGCTGAGCCTAGCGTAGCAAGGATATGTGAATTTTAGAGGACCGGAAATTATAGAAAACTCAATTCTGGTTCCCCTGTACCAAATTGTTAACAAATTGTATTACTGAGATACGATCGTGTCAGTATCAGTGTTAAAAAGTTTTAGACTAAAAGAAATTAAGAAATAATCTGTGAAAGATAAGCCTGTAGTGCTAGAAGATTGCCCATTAAAGAAGCAAAAAACAGCAGCAAAAATGTTGCAACAACAAACCAGAGTTATTCTTACATTTTTTGCTCATTTAGACATACAAAATGTAGTTTCTATGCTCTATTCCCAAGCAGCATAATATAACCAGCAAAAATCCAACAATGTGCTTCAGAATCATTTAGTCTCTTCTTTTAAACATGATCTTAAAATTATAAAATTGTCAGCAACACATTGGTTTAGTATTGACATTGGCTTCCAAAAAGGTTAAATTTCTTTTTACAGCTGAAAAATGTTGTTCCTCTTTTCATCTGTTTACCCTGCAGGCCTCAAAAAATAAGATCTAAACAAGAAAATATTTTTTTTAAACAACACCACCGTCGACAGTAACCGGGTTTTCTCTAAACTCATTCACGGTCATCCTCCTCTAGAATATGTACTTTGGGCGATCACTTATCTAACTCTTTCTACCTGTACATCTTTATCACAGACCAAAATTTTATTCTTACATTAGACTAACATATTGTTTTAACAATCTCCTGGTAATACTAACATGGTTAGCGACACATGTGTCGAGTGTAATGTGCTGGCGTACTACAAGGCTCAATTCTGTCACCAATCCTGTTTCTTCTTCACATTAATGACCTAATTTGTTCAACTATGAACTCTCATATAGTTATGGCGACGACCTACAAAACAAAGAATCGTTTGATCTTACTGGCATCGTTTGCATGCGAATGTCACTTAAATTGGCACAAGGACATCAACTCAAGTGCCTTATTAGTTGCTAAAACGCTTACATTTCTTTTCCGAGCTCTGTACTTCTGTTATTTCAATCTATATACTCAATAGGTCTTTGAAATAAGTCCTAATGTAGAACAATGTTACGTCGTTGGGAAAAGGCACCTCTTTCCTCTTTAGAATCATCAATTCTATTGAAAAACGGGCCATCCGACTCATCACTGACTCAGATCTTACAAAACAGAGCCCATTGTCTCGCTTGCCGACGAGCTGTTGGAGAGGAATAAATCATCCTCTTCTACAATGGATTCTGCTCAGAGGAACTGGTACCCCTGTACTGTTATCCCTGTACCATTTGATATTCTCGACAGAATATCGAGAAGCACGTATCAGATGCATTTCTTCACTATCCAATTTCATAAGCCCATAGCATTCCCCTTTTTTGCTGTGTCATTCTTAGGATATTCATACTACGGAATTTCTTGCACGATGTCCTCCTTCCTCAATCGTCATTCTTTAAAATCCCGTAACAACAAATTGCATGTGCCTTCCCTCCAGATGTTCACCATACCTTTAATACTAGGACTTAAGCTTTCATGGACTGCCCCAGTTGAATAAATAAATGTATAATATACCTACATATTATTTCAATAGGAGTAATTTTAAACAAATATGACCCCTATAAAGATGTCATTGCGCACTAACCCAATTCCAAAAAGAACTTGCAAAACCGAATAAAACAGTTTTATGGCCCTCACTTGCAGTTTGCGGGAAGTCGTAAATCCGGCATAAACAAGTTTCGCCGATTTGTATCTGAAAAGTATCTTTGCTCTGCCACATTTACGCTCCAATAACTGTTAGAACCGTCTGAATTAATAGCCGCGATAACGAGTTTAGGTTCGTTAACGTTTACATTTTTCAAAAAATATGAGTTTGTTTATGGTAATGCCTGATATTTTGTTGTTGTGCGGAAGACGTTAACACAGGGATTTTTACTAAGTACAATAGATAGCAATATAAAAAAAATTGTAAAGGTTCTCTTACCCTGACCATTTTTAAGGCAATTGGTTGCCCGACGATCATAGACGCCCGCAAGGGAGGGCCAGGGAGGCCGTGCCCCTCCCCTGTGAGATTGTGAGATTGTCATACTTCGTACTTTTTGTTGGACGAATTGCCAGATATCTATTGTTTTTATAATAAATAACATTTCTGTTTATGATAAATGTTGTCTATTTTTCTGATGTTTCAATATCCACGTACAAAAAATTCAATTAGGATTAGGAATATGTCTTAACTCAATGCAACCGGTAAAATTACTATGAATTTTCTGCAGTCTGCATGTTTATTTAATGAAGAAGTTTTTAACATGTTTTTTAGTATGCCGTGCTAAAATTAGCAAAACGGAATCACTTCGGTATCCGTCCGTCTGTCTGTCACAGGCGATTTTCCCTGAACGTACTCGACGTAAGAATTTGAAATATATCGCGACATCCCTAACTATTACACAGAGCGTCAACCAGCTCCGCCCATATTTCCGTCGAAAAATCAGAAATCAAAATTCATTGGGGCCCAAATGGACACCGCCATACCAGTTAAGGGTTAAAAAGAATGGTTGATAAATCCCTTATTGCTTGCGGTTGGACTGACGTGATTCCCCAGTAGGGGCTAATTACTTTTGCATTTGTGGTAGGCTTCAGGTCTAAAAACGGAGGCGCCTTCTTTAACGAGGATTTCAGCTATTTCGTTTCCTGTTATGCCTGCATGCCCTGGTATTCACATCAAGGTAGACTTATTGCTCGCTAGATGTTTCAGGGATTGTTTGCAATTCCATACTATTATAGATGTTTGGCAGGTGGTAAATCGACTATTTATTAAAATAGATCACGTGGCCAATTTGCAGCCAGCGCACGCAGATTAAAATTTAACGCAGAAATGGACACAGCATCCCCAACAATATCTTATTACGTTTGGCGGTTGAATATTTTCGTTTCTACCGTTTTCATAAAAAATCTAATAATTTGGTTATTTTATTGCACATTATTAAAACCGAATATTCGGCCGTGAAACCGAATAGTTGGGCGAATACCGAAAAAATAATACATCGACTTTAGCTCCATCTCTACAAATAGCTTTAGATAAAACTGGCAACCAAAAACCAACCACAAGAAAATGGTTGAAATGGTTTCTCATCTTTAAATTTGAACATAAATTTTCGCTGGGATCAAACACAAAAGCAACATTTTACGGCAACCTAGTTTCCTTTGCAGCAGCTTTACATCCTACTTTTTTTATTACAACACCATCTACGGCTTAACTAGAACAAAGCTCGTATAGAAACACTCCGAATAATTGCCCCTTTTAGCA
Source organism: Philopedon plagiatum (assembly GCA_963971165.1). NCBI lineage: Eukaryota > Metazoa > Arthropoda > Insecta > Coleoptera > Curculionidae > Philopedon > Philopedon plagiatum. The sequence goes on along the minus strand of OZ020194.1, from coordinate 80,474,407 downwards.
AAAGAAACCAAAAGTTGCATATGCACGTCATTCCTATTAAACTGCTTTTGTAGGATATAAATTAACTGCCAGTGTTAAACGGCGCTAAATGCATACTGCATCTGTTTTAATCTGTCACATGCTAAGTGTCGCTCTGTGAGGTGCCTTAATAATTAGGTACATAAGCGGCGTTAATTTGACCTTAGGATGAAAATTGTCTGACTCTCCTTATGAATTGCACAGCACTGAATCCGGTTCAATTGTGGAATAATTTATTATAGTGCCCTGTTAAATGTACAAAGACTTTTACGTTCAGATTCACTAAAAAGGTAAAGTATTTAGTACTGATTTAAATTAAGATCGTCTAGTTGATCCGTTAGGTTTTGACAGATTTTTGTCCTGTCATTGTTAACTTGAACATTAAAAACTTGAGCTATTCTAATATTTCAGTGGTTTTCTTGTTTTCCAAATGATTTTCGTCTTAAAATGTGTTCGGAGAATGAAGTTAGTTCTATGTTTGTGGTAAGTGCATACTAGAATTTCCCTTTTCTTCACAAATTTGCGAAATACTCAGAAGTAAATTCATAGTATTAAAATTAGTTTGTCTTATTCTTACACTTGTTAGTTGAAATCTTTTGGTTGCCAAATTAGACCCGTCTAGCGTTACAGAGCCTACAAGTTTGCAAAATAATACATTTTTTTTTAAATCGAATCTAAGAAGAAAGAATCTAACCCATTTATAGCAGCAGTCACTTCGGCATTCCTAAAAAATTTCTTTGCAGTATTTCCATCATTTGTGGAGCCAAAAGAAATTTTCGCTATATCTACAATTAAACCTGTTTCCCGCTTAAAACGTGCTTGAATTTCTTCTTTTCTTTTTTTTACAGCTTCTTTTTTTTTCGTCTTGAACAATTCTCCATTTTTAATATGTAGACGGTAACTTATATCTAAAAAGCATTCTAAAGATCGTATCCAGGCATGTAGTGTAGATAGACCAAAACCATAATTTTCCTTTATGTCCACAAATGAGGGATCTCGTTGATTCATCATTTTTGGTGCTGCTTTGTAAATGTGACACATCTGGGTAGATTTGGTTTCTATAAGGGCATTGCACACTTTGCCGTTTACCATTGTTAAGAGAAGTTCATGATAAACAACTACTTCTTTATTATCCAAATTCACTTTGGTCAGTTGCAAAATGTTGATCTGATTTAAAAAAATTTCTGTTTCTACTTTCGTTGTTGCGTCATCTTCCTTGTTGAACATAAACTTAATTGGGCGGCAATACATTGTAGAGCTTGGTCTTGGATTTTTCCAAACAATCTGCTTAACATCATCACGTGAATGTAACTTTATGGGAACAAAGGAATAGAGAAATAAGTAGGTATTCATCATTAGAAGTTTCATCTGCAAATTTTTGTTTGTATCTACTGTGGCCGCTGCTACCATCACAATCCCGCTTACTTACTAAAGTGTATCCCTTGCTAGGTAAGCCTTCTATGATGTTTTTTGGACGTTAATAAAGCGTTCATCAGTTAAGTTTAATATAACTTGAAGTTCCATTTCAACCCTAGTATCCGTTACAGTTAAAAATGCTGCTGTTGGCACAGCGGCCATTTTTGTCTTTTAAGGGAATAATATGAAGGAAATACTTTATGTCCAGCTTGCATTGTCCACTTGCGAGTAGTTTTATAGGAATAAGAAGTAGATTTTGAGACTACATAATAAGCTAAAGCTTCATCACTAGTAAGTGGCCGTCTAAAACGCTCAGTATGCCGTGTTTGTTTTATTTTACTGGCTCTCTCTGGAGATGAGGTTGAAATTTCCTTAATTAATGCTGCTGCATCTCTCTGTCCAGAAGCACGCATACAAAGCTCTGCAGCTAGAGCCAACTTCTGTTGACTCCGTACTTGTAATAAGTCCGAAGCACGCCTTCTTTTGGTCTGCAAAGACGCATCTTCAAATTTCACTTTCGGTCTTCCTTGCATTCCTGAACTGGAAGGTTGTTCAGACTGGTCTTCTGGGTGCGTTTTTGTCTTAAAAACAAAATTTCCCGAGTATAACCATTGCCTGTTTCTTGATAGAAAACCCTCTTTGATTCTACCACAAGCATTCCAATTTTTTGTAAATTTTTACAGACATTAACGAAGTCCAGTGTTTTAGTTCTTTATCAGACTCTTCAGAAAACCTTCTTAAATTGAATTTAGTTAACAAATACTCGACCAGTTTCACGTTTCGGACCGTTTTTTCGTGTTTAATCCACTCTTCAAATAATTCTCGTTTTGTGATTTCAAAAGTCTTGTCTGAAAAGAGAGAAAATTTCCGTAAATTCAAAGAAGTGCAAAATAAATTATACATATAGAAAGCAACATAAGACTTGCCACTACATGTAAAAACATTGGACCGGTGATAGCCGGTGTTCTTAAAGAGAATCTCTGATAAAGATTGATAAACTACATGTGATCGGCAAAAATAACCCCGTTTTCTCTTTGGTATTTTCTCGATGAAAACAATACAGTTTAAATATTCTCTAACCGTGTAAAAACAATACGTACCTTGGTGAATATTAGACATTGCGCATGGGTTTCACAAATATTTACACACTGTAATAATCGGTCGACACAAGAGGTAACGCACAACTAACAAAGCAGTACCTAAGGTGGCTTCCTCTAAACACTACCTTCGGAGTTTTACTACCTGCTTATGGATTGTAATTTGTACAAATGCTTTTGGTTTTGTCGTCCTCAGGACTTTTCTAAGAAAGCGTAATAATTATTATTTTAAATCAGTAATTTGAATCTTACTTTTGTCTCCCTAGATTATATTAAACGATTCACCGTGCGTCAGAAGTCGCTGCTTCCGACAGTAAAGTTACATCAAAAAAGCATGCGCACGTATTTTTTCGGTTGATAAAAAACGGAACCGGCTCTGTTTTTGTAGAGTGACTACATAAATCTTTGCAAACTTCCTAACTTAGAGCAACAGCGGCCCAGGACAGTTTAAAACTTACTATATATATATTTAAAAGTTAAACAACTTTACAGTGATGCTCAGAAAAGCACGACCGTTAATTTAAAGGAAACTATTTCCTCGTGCTGCATTTCACGCCGTATTTATGAACTTTCTGGTCGCTATTTCAGGCTTTTAATTACTTCTTGTAACTTAATCTGATAAAATGTTAAACGGTCCAATGAAATGCCGCTCAGACGCTTTGTTGGAATTTTATTACACTTTTATCGCATAATTTGAAGCTAGCTGATTAGTTTTGTAAATATATGTTGAGATTTTTAGATCACTAATTTGATTAAAAATATTTACTAATATTTTTATTTTCCTGCATAAAAACTTTAAAGCTAAATAACTTTTTAAACTAAGTAGAAGTTTATAGTGCTTAAGAATACCAGTCTTAAACTTTTAAGTAGTTGGATTATTAGATTTAAAACTTCTGTTACTGATTTCAAGAATGTTGCTTTTATTTTTAAGCTGTAAAACGTTTGGTCCTTTTAATTCTTCTGCTTCTCTTCTGTAACATATCCACATTTTTTTTATGTCTAATCTTGTTTATTCCACTTTGCTGAGGTTGTTTTCCTGGGATTAAAACATTCCTCTTTTAGTGTGTAAAAGCATTTTTTTTTATTTCAAAACTCTGTATATCTTCTTACTATTTCTGGTCACCATAATATACAGGACTACACTCAAGGAGGATACAGGGCCAAACATAACACCTTGTTTTTTGCTAATTTTTCTAGGGGGGTGTAAAATTTTCACTCTTTTTTTTTGTTTCTTACTCAGTAATGATTTTTACAATTTTTTGCTTGTTAAAAACAGCTCCTCCAATATCAAAATCTCGAATGGAATTAAAATCATCATGGCAACCAGAAATCACTGCACGCAATTGTCCAATTTAATGATTGTAATTAGATAATTTGAAATTATGAAAAAATATACAACGTCCATAAAGATGTTATAATATAGGGTAATTCCGGGGGAGATGGCGCACCTTTTTAATAAATGCCATAAAAACTTTAGGAAAAATCACAAATGATTTTAAAACTAAAAGTTTTATTATTTGGTTATTTGGGTACAAATATTCATTATCTAATTTGAAAACAAATAAGTCTAAAACACTATGAAAAATATTTAAACAAAAACATACAAAAACCATCTAACCCAAAAGTTGCGGTTGAGTTGGCGCAGACGTTTCGGGTGAGATGGCGTAACAAGTTTTGAGTAATATAAGTATTGTTTTTTTATTGTTAAGTAAAATATTCTTTGCACAAAAAACACACACCTAATTTGATATAGTCTGAACCATTTTCATGGTACCAGGACAGACATCGAATGCATTTTAACCAATCATTATTTTTTTGTTATCGCGAAAGGTTCGTTGCATCCCCTGAAACATTCTTCTTCGGAACTATCTGATTTACTGCAGCTACGGCTTGAACCATCTGATTTTTAGTCCAACTACCCCTTGAAAATCCGCTACGACTTTTGTATCTGGTCGGCAATGGACACTATCTATCCCGAATTTAAATGCGCCATCTCATCCAAAGTGGCCGGGTGAGATGGCGCACTGAATTACTAAAATCGGTAACTACGCACAACCACTATTTTAGGTTAAAATAATAAAAACAAGCATACATGACAAATAAATGTTAATACAAACAATTATTTATATGTAATAACTTACCAATCTGTTATAATCTACACTACTGGAGAAATTTTCAATGCCTCAAAAATTAAATATTTGGGCTTAATCGCCTCTTTTACTCGAAAAATCGAAAGTTTACCTGAGAGCCCGCGTGGACTACAGAATGATTATTGCATACTGACACCAGATCGACATAAGTCTATCCGTCAGTGAATTATAGTGTTGCGCAATCTCAACCTCTACGCCATCTCCCCCGGAATTACCCTATACATCATTACAACACGAGTCCCTGGAGAATGTTTTTTTAACAAAATGATGTGGTTGTCCTTTTGATTGCTTTTTTAAAATCTTGTTCATATAATTTTGCATTATCCGTAATATTTTTAAGAATAATCCAATATAAAAAATTTAAAGAATAGTAGAATGTTCCATCGATTCCAAAGTACCAGTGCTATTATACTCTCAAAATATAATGGTATAAATGGTGTGTAATTTTTAAGTCCGGTCCTGGAATTTATACTACCAACGGAATAAAACTAAATTGACTAGAATCAAACAGGCACGTCATAATACCACGTGACTTGGCCACCATCTTGCGATAGAATTTAAAGTAAAGAATTTACGCGTTTTAGAAGTAATGAAAATTACATTTTCTGCTAGTGAGACGACAGTGCTAATGTCCTCGAACTTCAAAAAATGATTTTCGAGACGTGAAACAATATACTTTTCTACGACCACATTAATGTCTCATACCAATATGCACAAAATTGTAATTTGAACAAACATTTTATTATTTCTAAGTAACAACAACAACAAAAACTTGACAAGAATAAAACTAAGTAGGTAATTCAGAATTAGTATCTAGCTCGAGATCTAGGTACATTTAATATTGCAGTATGTGCCTCGCAGGGATTAGGACATTTTTCATTTGTGATTTATAGATTGGTTAATTGTTATGCGTATGATGTTATATATTGCTTATTCGTATAGTAATAAAATCGAGATTTCTAAAAAGGTTTTACATGAAATTTGTAGTAATATTTCCTGCAATGAAGTAATGGTGACAAATATGAATCATAACGTGGTACAATATAATGACGATACTCCAATGCAAAGTACCCAAGCAAACCCAAGCTAATAATTCTAATAATGTCCCACCAATCTCTTTTTCAAATGCACAGTTACTATTAATATCAACAAATAGTTGTTTAAAATTCCATTATTGTTATAAACTACTTGTTTTTGAAACAAATTAAAATATTCCATATGTATTTGTGTTTTTTTAACTTTTATTTTTTGTCCTGGTCCCGAAGGTACTACTTTCGTAGCTAGCAGCACATAGCAACCATGTAACACGAATGTTTACTTTCGTTACCATCGTGTTGCTATAGGGCCACAAAGTTCTCTTATTTATACAGTAGTAGAAACAAATTATAATTGTATGACCCGCAGTTATTTTCATTCTTATCGGTTTAAAACCCGGATGGTCAACTCAGACCTACAATTGCCAAAATAAACTAATTTTAAATCCTAATGAATGAATCGCCCATTTTCAACTGTTAGTATAGATAATTAAATAGGAACTATAATTACATTTTTGTATTTTTATAATGATGAAAATAAAAATTACAGTTGCATTTTTAGTAATTAAAAGAACAATTTATGAATAAACTTGTATCTAAGGATGGTGTGCACATGCGCATACAGAACGCCAGATCCTGTATATTTCGAGCCACCGCCATTCAGAAATAACTCTCTTAAACCAAATTTACAACACTTAACTTATGTAGGTACAGACGTAGTTCACACTTCCCCTCGTATAGTCAAATAACTTAATTTAATGTGTCCTCATTTTCCTTAAGTTATTTCTTAACTAAAGTCAATTTGCAGCTCATTTATCTTAATAGACTAAAAATATGATAAACGAAAGATACTTTTGTATTATTGATTTTAATGGATTTCGCAATGGGACAAGAATTCGTGAGTTGTATAATAATAATTGTTTTGTATTTGGCTGGATCTATTCATCTTCATTATCATAATTATTACAGCTAGAGGATAAATGGGTACAAACGCACTGATGTTGCAAATTTCGAGGCAATTACGGGTTATGCAATAATTTGCATTTAGTAGGGGTATACAATTATTAAAATTACAGATTTAATAAAAATGATATAAATAATAAGAGAAGAGTTTACTGCCCGTGATAAATTTTCTTTTCGAGCAATGACGCAGCCAAGAAAACGTATCCAAAGTTTTTCTCGCCGTGTGACACGTGACATCATCTTTTAGAAAGAGCATATTTATAAGAAAATGAGAGGGTACTGCTCTTTCATAGTACCGGGCATTCGTGAACCAGTGAAAAACCCCTGGCCGGGTAGACAATAAACTTTCATCCTTGTTGCGGATCATTCAGACCGTTTTTTACGTGCTGCCTATTTAACAGTAGCAGCTTTACTTTAATGAGATCTGTTCTTAAGTTACAGTAGATGGAGTTAACGCATTTTTTTACCGTTTCTGTTTGAGAAAATGTATTGACTATACGGGATTACTGTCGGGGAGCTCCCTGGTGGGTTACGGCAGTCCGATGATCCACGATACAAAAAAAAATATTCAAAGATATATTGTGAATTGAAATAATGGATTAAAATGGATTTAGTTTAAATATACCATTCTCTTATTAGAAAGAAATATGGTCAAAGACATGGATTTCTCACTTTAAAGAAATATTTCTTTGAATTACATTAAAGACAAGATTTAGTTATTTTAAAGTAATTTCCTTTACCTAATTCTGGATGGTCTTGACTTTTGTAAAACTTTTTTAAAGCCGTGAACTGAGGATCCTTAAAAAATACTGTACTCGTATTATATTATACCGGTTATTCACTATAACTACTTAACCACCATCAGCTTTTTGGCAGTAATAAAGTCGATTTCGGACCTCTGCCAAGACGTAACACCTGCCATTTTAAATTTTTTTCACGATTTTTAATTTTTAAAGGCTCTTGCCATTTAAAAGCGAATTAAGATACGGACCTCTGGTTTACGGTAAAATGCTTCTTTTTTGAAGACCTTTAAAATGAGGTACCACACGGCATTAGGTTGCATTTAAATTTTTTGACCTCAACTCCCTAGCATCACCCCTCAAGGGACTTAAAAAAGTTAAATTACATAAAAAAGTAGATTTAGATCAATAAGATTGACCTAAAATTTGCTGTCCCTATTTTTACTAATAGTAAAGATATTTGCCCATACTAAGACTTTTCAGACACACTGTATGTACGTATTTAAACTATATAATTTTCAGTTTCCCCTATCTACTGCTGCGCTGGCAGTTCAACGGGAAGTCACGATAATTTTTTTATATAAATTAGGATTTAACTGGAGACCGCGATCTCAGTTGTTTATAATTATTTTTGCTCTTTGTTAATAGTTTTTTCTCAGCGCATATCCCCTATATTTCGAACACAAAGTGCCCTAATCCGAGACCCAACCTGACAATTAATGTTAAACCAATATTTATTGTCATTAATAAATAAAAAAAATTAGGAAAAAGTTCATTTGCCCTACCTCTAGATAAGTCTAGTTTTTACAAAATCCCAAAATCCTTTCTTAAGATTTGCAAAGGATAAAAAATGTATGTTTCAGATTCAGTAAGATTAGCATTTCACTGTATTGAAAAATGCTGAATCAGTATTTTATTGTCATTAATAAATTTTGAAAAAATTAGAAAATAGTTGATTTGCCAAAACTTTAAACAAGTCTATTTTTTACAAAATCCCAAATTCTTCCAGACTTGCAAATAATACAAAATTTATGTTTCAGATTCAGTTATCTTAGGATTTCACTTTATTGAAAAATGCTGAACCAATATTTATTGCAAATAATAAATAAAAAAAATTAGTGAAGTTCATTTGCCTTAACTTTAAATAAATCTGTGTTTCACAAAATTTCAAATCCTTCCTTAAGATTTGCAAATGATACAAAATTAATGCTTTAGATTCAGTAATCTTGCATTTCACGTTGTTGAAAAGTGCTGAACCAATATTTATTGTAAATAATAAATAAAAAAAATTAAGAAAAGAGTTCATTTGCCTTAACTTCAAATAAGTCTATTTTTTACAAAATCCCAAATCGTTCCTTAAGATTTGTAAGAGATACAAAATTTATATTTTAGATTCAGAAATCTTAGCACTTCACTTTATTGAAAAATGCTGAATCAATATTTATTGTCAATAATAAATAAAAAAAGGAAAAAGTCCAGTTGTCGTAACTTTAAATTTTTTACAAAATCCCAGATTCTTTCTTAAGATTTGCAAATGATACAGAATTTATGTTTCAGATTCAATAATCCTAGCATTTCAATTTATTGAAAAATGTTGAACCAATATTTATTGTAAATAATAAATAAAAAAAAATTAAAGAAGTTCATTTGCCTTAACTTTAGGTAAGTCTATGTTTTACAAAATTCCAAATCCTTCCCTAAGATTTGCAGAAGATACATAATTTATTTTCCAGACTCGGTAATCTTAACATTTCACTTCGGAATAAAATATATTTCCCAGCCAGACGCCGGAGAAACGGAAAGTTCTTTTAATGGTAATTTTCTAATTAACGAGATAATTTTAAAATCTTTAAGGAGTGGAGGTGGCTTAAAAGAGAAGGCACAAAAAGAATATAAATATTCGTACTATCGCGATGGTAAGAAAATTTATTATATTGCCTCTAATACACCGGAAGCTCTTGAATTTTTTATCGACGATTAGACACTCAGAGCGTTTGCATTATAATTTTATTTTCTTTTTGTTTCTATAAAAATAAATGTTCACTAACTCAACCATTATTTGGTATTATTGTTATATTGCTGTTTGTTGTTTATTGTTATATCAACTTACAGCAATTAGGAAGTTTCCATTTTTTTCATTTTCTCCTAATAAATAGTCCTAAAAATCTAAAAAGCATATGTATTTTCTGTTTTTAATTATCTGTAGAAATAAAAAAGTTATGGGCCTTCAAAGGTTGAGGCTCGATGTACTCGAGGACGTCCAAACACACACCCCGTCAACAGCGGCATAGGCGTTCGCAGCAGCAGCGAACAGCAACCCCGGCGAGAGGTGTGTGTAGTGACTTCACCGGCCGATAAAAGCCGCGCGGAAAGAAGTTTAATAAGTTCGTCAATTTTGAAGATATCGAGATGATTTTTTTTTGTTGGGCAAGTTAAATGAAAGACTATTAAATGATGTTGAAGTTACTCGATATTTCTGACATAGGAAACTTCTTAATTGCGTTAGTTTAGTATACTTATAGCGCGTTCGGCAATTCAATCTTTTTCATTGTTTTGCTCTTAATTTTTGACAGGCACGTGATCGGTCGTACTGTTTACAATGATAGGTCATGTGACCGTCAAAAATTCCGAGCAAAACGATGGAAAAGATTGAATTGCCGAACGCGCTATTAGTTTATTAATCAGCAAAAATCATACATAACTGAAAGCCTGGCAACAGCCGTTCTCAAGAAGTACTAGTTGACTTGTTGACTAGATTATCAGTAACTGATCGGTCTTAAATGTAAATAATGGTACCTATCTCGTCCATGTTTCTAAATTGATGGTAAAAACATATGAGTTATTGTATTAATCCTGCGATTTGCCTGGTTTTCAGATATTGTTATCCAGCTACCAGCTAAAATCAATTTAGTTCTATTATTGTATAAAAGACATGCTGAAATTGCCTTTTTTATAAATTTGCGAAAAACCTCAGGTTTTCAAACTCTTTTTATAGCATCGAGCAAACAAAGACGAATTCCAAACAAGGTTTAGATATATTGATTCATTATGCAGTAGTTTAATCCAGTGAAGCTTGTACATTGTACACTCGCTATACTGTTTTTAAAATAATTATTTTTACCCTTTCGGGACTAAAGTATGTCCTTTTGTCCCTCCAAACAGGGACTAAAGTGGTTGATTTACTACTTTTTGGGGTAGTTTTCCAAATATACAGTCGGGAGATTTATAATTCATCCACTTGTAATTTTTTCCAAAATAGAGATAAAAATTCTACATTATGTAGGGGGGTCGTTAAGAGTGGATACTGTATAGCGTACCAAGAGTGTTGGAAACGCCACCGCAATCCCCAGACGTTAACCCGAATGAACATCTATGGTCGGAACCCAAAGAAAATGTGAAAAAACATAAAATTTCCAACAAAGGACGTTAAATGCAAGATGTCAAGAAGAATGGTCAAAAATTTAAGTAGGTTTTGTTATAAAACTGGTAGAGTCAATGCCTAACAGGTTACAACAGATTATAAAATCAAAAGGGTACCCCACACGTTATTAGTTTGGCATGTTTAGACGAATTTCGAAAAAAAATGTTGGTGGACGAATAATAAAATTTTTCTCCCTTGGTTTATAAGAAATTATGTTTTATTTTTGAAAGGTATTGTTTAGGTTGGACGTTATATTACTGTTTTTAGTACATGAATAGTTGATTTTATTTTTGTAATGAAAAGCGAATAAACTTCAGTAGTTTTAATTTTATCCCAATTTTTTTAAAATTTTATAAGTGGACGAATAATTAATCTTCCGTATATTTTACCGACTGAATGCGTAAAACATTCATTGTGTTGATGCAAACCAAAAATCTTCAATGAAGAGTCTCAGCTTTTCTTAGAGACATATAATATGAATTTTTAACAATAAAATTCCGATCTATCTTATTTTTGGTATTTTTAATATTAATCAGAATTAAGTTACCCAAATCATCACCTACACCACCAATAATCACCTACCGTCAACTAAACTAACTCATTGCCTCTACAGGCTCCTGTGACGCCAAAAATAAGTGCTACCTCAAAATAATTATATTTATGAGTATTGTAAAACTTATAAAATGTTTACTACAAACAAACACTAACCTTTGTCATTAAAAACTGATTGTCCGAAACTGCCGATAAAAATTTGTCAACCTGCTCTCCAGTTAGTGCCTTTGATTTTTTCGGTTTATATCCTGCATTTCTTCTTTTCGGCAGAGCAGTTAATTTGTGAAATTTGCTGATGTCGATATGATTTTTAATATTGAGCACGGCCTTCAGCATGGAATAATACGCGCAAAGTGTTGAAGTTTTGAATTTATATCTACAGGTTACCTAATTTTAGCAAAAAGTTTGTGTGGAAAAAATAGTAGGTATATAATACCGCGGGACGAAAGTGGCAATCCCTTGAGGGCTCTGCCCGAGGGCAACACCTCCACTCGCGGGATTAAATGCGGCACTTTAGTCCCATGATATATAATATATAATATACTATTCTTTTTCTTTTAGAATTACTCGAAACCGAAGTTTTTTAAAAAATCCAATGTTTCGTTATTTTCAATGTAAATTGTCCCATCTCTAGGAATACTATTTTAAATCTTTGTCGAATATAAAAAATATAAATATTATTTTAGCTTTTTCTGCACGACCCTGTACAAAAATATAACAATAAAAGAAGTTTAATTTATGATTAGTTAATTTTTATTACTAGTAGTTCCCAATTTGCAGTGATGAATATTTTACAGATATTATTAATGAAATACTATTTAAATTAACTATCACATAAATCGCAACAATTAAAACGTATAATCGAATAAAACTAAATGTTATGTTCAAAGGATGATAATTCATCCATATTTATTAACAAAAAAAATCTTTAATAATTAATAATTTATCTGATTCTATCTGATTGTCAATTAGTCAGTGTTATGTTAATTAAATAATCTTGTTGAAATATTCATAATTCCAATTAAATATTGTTCATAACAATTGTGTATATGTCCTTCTGAGGGTATTAATACATTTGGATCTATTAATAAATTATACAGTTATTGTGGAACTGTTGTAGTATTATTGAATTTAATAATACTTGATCAGGGATTAACGTAACTATATTTTATAAATTAATGAAAATTGACGGTAATGAGTATTATGAAAAATTTGAAACCTTGGTAAAAACAAATATTTATTTGACAAGTAGTGATATACGGGGTATTATGGAAATGGTTTAATAAATTGAAATGGGTGACTTCTGGAGTGGTCTACAGACATACCCAATACTTTTTCCCCGCAAATCGTACATTTTTTTTAAATTTTAAAAATACCCTTAACCACTTCCATATCCGACGCGACGCTTCGATGGCTGCCGAGCCTCTCATAATTTACTAACACAACTGTTTCAGTTGTCGCACCAGAGCTTCACATAACTTACTATCACAGTAATTGAGCATAGCTGCACAATATTATAAAATTATAACTAATATTATTCCATTACATATTGCTAATTTTAGCACGAAACACTAAAAAAAAGTATATTACACTGTTTTTAATGGGCATTCCATTTAACAAAATAAAACTTTGATCCGTTACAAATTTCTGAGAAACTCTGTATATTCCAGCAAATTTTTTAAATCATAGATTTTCGACGGCCCTAAGTCACTTTTCGCTAGCTTGTCTAGTTTTTTTCACTTCACCATAAACATGTTACTATATATAGTAATAGTATAGTTTCGCTATATATACTAGCGAAAGACGAAAAAATGTTGAAGCAAAGACGTAGCCTTTGGAAACAATTGCTAACCAGTCACATGCCATACTGAACATCCCTCATAAACAACCACGTGATTTTTCCAGCCAGTGAACTCAATACTACGTACCGCCCAGCTAATCAAAACACGAAATATGACAACATGGCCGCTCGCGCCTGTCATATTCAAGAGTTCAAATTTGAATCTGACAAGCCTTCGATTTCGCCGTAAAGTTATTTTGTGAATAAACTAATAATCTTTCATTTAATTTATAATAAAATATGAGAAAAACCAATAAGTATAAATTATTATATACTTTAAAGTACAATATTGAAACAGAGTTAATAATATTTTAGATAGAAAATGAGATCTTATGTCGCATGTCGACGGTCAGTTGAGAAAGACAAAGTGATTTTGCATAAGTAGGTAATTAATTATTTAAGAAGATTTTGATTTCAATTATAATGTATTATATAAAAATTAATAATTACAATAATTACAAAATTTTGAGTTTTAATTCGAGCTTAAATAATGTGTTTTTTAGATTTCCAAACGATGCATTATTTGCATTATTTACACAATGCTGTTACCCGTTTTGCCCCAAAATCTCAAATTGTTATTAAAAATGACGCTTTCACTCTTCAGCTTACATGCTTGTGAAGACCATCCACCGCTGAAACTACAAGTAATTTTTTCACTTTCTTGCTGTTTAAAACTGACATTATCGGTACATTAAGCTATGTCATTATCGTAAATAAGATAATAATTAACTTTTAATCCACTTTACACAAATAGAAACACATTTTTCTTTACTTTTGAAAGGTAAAAAGACGAAAAGGAAACCGACAAGCTCACATTTTAAACTGCTGTCAGAACTGACAGTGACAGTTCCGTCAAAAGTGCTGGTACATCACGTGGTACAACACCAAACATCTTTGCTTGAAATTTTAACAAGGGGTAGATTGGATGCTAACAAAATAGTAGTAATACGTATATGCACTTCACGAACTGATAACCTCACTTCACGGGGAGGTTGTCAGTTCGACCCGTATGTGTCATTGTTAAGCTGATCAGTTGGTCCGGTCCTTTTTACACACAATGTATATAGAGTGTGTCACCACCATAATATATGTAAATTGATCTCAGAACTCTTACAGCCAGATACTCCAACGCTAGTCCGGTCTAATTTGATAACCAAAAGTTTTAAACTGACAAATGTAAGAATAAGGCAACTAAGTTTTATACTATAACTTTATTTGTGAGCTTTTTCGCAAATTTATAAAGAAAAGGGCAATTTTAATACCTACTTTCGACAATAATAGAAGTAAACTCATTCATTCCCGATTTAGAAATGAGATCGGACTACATGACTCCAAAATTCCAATACAACATCCCCTACGAGGTAGTAATAGCGGATCGCAGGGAATGGACTTCGACAAACCCAGAGTTTCCTCCGGGGGCAATCATATGGTACACCGACGGATCAAAAACCGAAGCGGGAACCGGAGCAGGAGTACATGGGGTCGGACCAAGGAGGGACATGTCTTTCTCCTTGGGGAAGTACCCCACGGTATTCCAAGCAGAAACTTACGCCATCTTACAATGTGCGCTGGAAAACAATAGGAGGGCTTATTTAAATAAGCGGATCTATATCTGTTCAGACAGTCAGGCCGCTTTGAGGGCACTCTCATGCCACAGAGTCACTTCGGGACTGGTATAGGAGTGCATAAACGATCTTGGCGCGCTCGCTGTCAGAAACTCAGTCAAGCTCATGTGGGTACCGGGACACAAGGGCATCACTGGCAACGAAAAAGCCGACGAACTTGCTAGACAGGGATCGGCTGCACCATATATTGGCCCAGAACCATCTCTCGGGGTGCCAAAGTGCACGGCACGAGAGGCGGTAAACAAATGGATCAAACACCAACACAAAGTCCACTGGAATGGAGTACAGGGACTGAGCCACAGCAAGGCCGCTATAGGAAATCCCAATCCTAGACTCACCAGGCAACTGCTAAATCTGAGCAGGATCCAGTTGAGGACAATCGTAGGGGTAATAACAGGACACATGGCTGTAAAGGACCACCTCAACAAAATGAAACTGTACCAGGGAGACCTTAGCTGCAGACTATGCGGTAGGGACAGGGAAACAGTTCAGCACATAATTTATAATTGCGAGTCACTAGATCGCAAGCGCCACCAACTATTCGGGCAACCAAAGTTAGAACCGGAGGAATTGATCACCCACTCCCTTGTGGACCTGTACAGGCTTGTGCAGGAAACTGGGATAACAGAGCGGGTGTAACAAATATTATTGGGTAGGCACAATAGGCCTCTAGTGGCCGCAGTGCTTCCGGTCTCGGACGGAGCCCAAGGGAGAAAAAAAACTCATTCAGCAACTCGTTCCAAGATGAAAATCATTTGGAAACCAAGCAAATCGCGGAAATATCAGAATAATTCATGTTTTTAATGTCGACTTATTAACAATGACAGGACAAAAACCTGTCAAAACAACTGATCAACTATAAGATCTTAATTTAAACCAGTACTAAATCTTAAACTTTCTTAGTGAATCTGAACGTAAACGTCTAAATCGAGTGTTTATACTTTTGGCACAAGCTTATTTGGATTATCATGAAATTTTCCAAATAAAGATTTTCATATTAGTGATGTTTAAAGCGACAAATTAATGAAATCAGATTTATTAAGTTAGTAAAAAGTTCATAAAACATAATATTACCGCCCATAACATTAAAAATACATTCAGAAATATAACTTTCCATTCAATTTATGTGAAAAAACCTCTGACATCAAATCAACCCCTAAAAACCAATAATGCAACTTATTTCTAAACAGATTACTTCTTGTACTACCCGAAAGGGTCGTAATTTGAAAGAAGCAACCCTACGCGGAAGGGACCTTAGTCAACACAATATCGAAAGTTACAATTGCTCATTCTAAGCAATTGTGTTATTTATATAAAATTGTATTCAACGCTCAGACTGTAACTCCAAATAAATTCTTTGTATAAACTGTGGGTGTGTATATTATTAGGCCCTTGTTAGGGTGAATTAGTAAAATGCCCCCTTGTATGTACAAGAAAATGTTAAATCCAATATAATAATAAAAAAAGAACAAGTTGACAGGTTCGTTAAGACTGTTATAAAAATACAAAGGATTAGAACAGCAAATATTTTTATATGGATATATTGTATTGTATCAGAGAAAATAAACGATAAAGCAAAAAACATGATTATTTTGGGACCACAATAAAATTAGTGAATCTCTTTTACAGTGGCGGTTGGTGAAATTTCAAAGTTGTTTATCTCTGTTCATACTTACAGGACCCGTACCAAACTTAGGGGTTTTACTAGTGAGCCCACTGGGAATGTTTTGGTAAAGCAAAAAAACATTTTGTAATTTGCGAAAAAAAGTTAAATTTTTGGTGCGGCCCACCCAAGAAAAAAATGAACACGTCTAGGTATGTGATCTCTTTTTTTTTCTAAACAAATTTTACATCATTTTGTCGACAGGTTTTAAATTTTGAGAGAAAAAAATGTGTTAGTAGAAAGTTATAGTCATTTGAATTTTTTGAAGCCTAAAATATAATTTTACAAAAAATTCAAATGACTATAACTTTCTCCTAACACATTTTTTTCTCTCAAAATTTAAAACCTGTCGACAAAATGATGTAAAATTTGTTTAGAAAAAAAAAGAAAGCAAATACCTAGACGTGTTCATTTTTTTCTTGGGTGGGCCGCACCAAAAATTTAACTTTTCTTCGCAAATTACAAAATGTTTTTTTTCTTTACCAAAACATTCCCAGTGGGCTCACTATTAAAACCCCTAAATTTGGTACGGGTCCTGTAAGTATGAACAGAGATACACAACTTTGAAATCTCACCAACCGCCACTGCTCTTTTACAAAAAATAGCAGGTCTTGATTTTCTTTAACAGGAAAATGCCCTTTTCTCTTAATTGTTTCAATTGTGTCAAAATTTCTATTACTTGTGTTATAAAACCGGTCTGTCACTAATATTAGAGACTGGCTGGCGAATCCCGTTGCGCGTCTAGAGGGTGATCCAAGAAGTTTGCAACAAATATGACACTATTTTATTAGTGACCTTATCGGAATGTAATTAATACAAAAAATGGGTGCATGCCTAAAAACAAAATTAACCGTTATCAGAATTGTGAAAATTCAGATCAATCAAACAAAAATTTGAAAATCGCTTAAGAGTAAAATACCCTGAAATTTTAGGAGGTCCTGAATTTGTAGTTAGGAGCTCTTTATTCTAAACAATCTTTCCCAACAATATTTTGCCATATTTTAAAAAATAAGGTTACACGTAGTTCAAAAGGCAATCCACATACACTTCTGGACAAATTTAACGCAACACATCAAAATTTTCCATATATTAAATGAAAAACAAGTTATTGTATATTTTGTGTATCTCCTCTTATAATGCACTTAATAAAACCATTTAAAAAGTAAAATGTTAAAAAAATATGATACTAAAGTGAAATTTTAATTTCAAATTGATGGCACTGCTAACTCACTCCACAGGGTGTTTTGAATTTCCAGCTTAAAATGTTAAATTTTTAAACACCCAGTATTTGGCTTAAACAAAATTTTATTAAGATTTTCCGGCATTCTTAACAAAAAAAATACATAATTTCCCGCAAATACTAATAGGATTTAATCAAAATTTAGGTTTAGCCGTAATACTAGGTGTTTCAAAATTTACCATTTTAATTTTAAGCTGGAAATTCAAAACACCCTGTGGAGTGCGTTAGCAGTACCATCAATTTGAAATTAAAATTACACTTTAGCATCATCTTTTTTAACATTTTACTTTTTAAATGGTTATATTAAGTGCATTATAAGACTGGAGATACACAAAATATACAATAACTTGATTTTCATTTAATAATATATATGGAAACTTTTGATTTGTTGCGTTAAATTGGTCCAGAAGTGTATTATTATGTACAGGGATATCCAAATAAAAGTGAACAGACCTTATAACTTTTCTAATTTTAAAGATGAAAAAAAATGTTAAATATAAAAATTTTGGGGGTTTTAAAATTATATTTTAGGTTTAAAAAAATTCAAATGGCTAAAACTTTTTACTAACATATTTTTTCTATTAAATTTGACGAATTGTCGACAAAATGATGTAAAATTTGTTTAAAAAAAAATAAATAAAATACCTAAATGTGTTCATTTTTTTCCCAGGGGGAGCAACGCAGAAATTCAACTTTTTTCGCAAATTACAATTTTTTTTTACCAAAAACTACCTACATTGGTGGTGTTTTTAAAAATCTGTACGATTGCCTTTTAGACTATGTAAAATTAGGTGCCAATACAATTGCATAAACTTGAGGCAAATGCTAGGAAATACATTTAAACTCTTTTTCATTGTCCGACTTTTCCATACAGATTCCAAATATACTTTTCTATGGTGCAGTATAAAGCTTGTTAAATGTACAAATAACTGTATTAGTCTTATTTTAAGAGAAAAATGTACTAACATCATTAATATGATTAAATATAACAATCGTATCCATTAACGCCCTTAAAATATATGCAAATGGATTTTATATGTAATTGCATAAACACCAACATAAATACCTTTTAATTTTTACGAGGGTCATTTCTGGATATTTGAATAATAAAATAGCGATAACTTTCCGATTTTAAGAGATTTAATTATTAGAAATGTGACATTCATTGTGGAAGTATTCATGTTCATAAATATTTGAATTACTTAAGAATTTATAAATGTTAATAGAACAAAACATTGTTTTTAATGATGTTTTGAAGTATACGTACAACTGATTTTACGCCTAAAAATGGTAATAATATTTATTAAGTTGTTAATAATTATAAATATGGGTTATGTTGAATACATGATTTTTTATGTGAAATGATATATTGCCTGATTCAGATTACGTTATATGGAAATTTTGTGCTTGTAAAAATTTGTTATTTATGGATGTCCCTATAGATAAACATGGTTACAAAAGGTATTTCAGTAAATGTTTTGAATAGTATATTTTTTTGTTAAAACTAGTTTGTGTAGTTTTTTTAGTGTCCGTCGTACAAGATAATATTATATTTATTACACACTCTTTATAATACACATAAACCTTGACAATTCAAGACATTTTTGAGTCTCTATTATATACGTAAAGTTCGACACACGAAAACTCGACCAGCAAAAGAATGCAGCAAAAAATTAGTACGTTGCCAAACTTACAAACACAACTATAGTAAATAAGTAATTGAAAATTATGTTTCGCAATAATGTTGATCGATAATAAATAAAATACCTAAACGTGTTAATTTTTTTTCCAGAAGGAGGGGGGAGGGGGATTGGGTAACGCAGAAATTCAACTTTTCTTCGAAAATTACAAAATATCACAGAGATATACAATTTTAAAATTTCAAAGCCGCCACTGGGACAGTCCTGGATTGGTCGACGGGGTCCAATACAATGACCGGCCAGATCCCCCGATTTAACCCCGCGAGATTATTTTCTGTGGGGCTACCTCAAATCCAAGGTGTAGATACCAGAATAGACCAAATAATATTGACGACCTGTAAAACCGAAAAAGGCAAAAAATTAGATTAATAGAACTTCAAGTAGTTCAAAATGTTCTGCAAGAATTCGAAGATCGTCTCGGGTATGGCCAGGGCGTTGGTAAAGTTCAATTCCAACATTTTGTTGAAATAACTTTCCACAAGTTTGCCATTAAATTTATTATTTTTATTTCTTTTTAAGTCTTTTTTTCAAGAACGGTTCAATTTAGATATAGTATGTTAGGTACATCAAATATGATTGAAATTTTACGCAGAATTTAAAAATGGAATAGAGAAATAGATTTCAATTTTAAAAAATTAAGTGTGACGTGATATCTTCTTTTTGGGTCACCCTGTACACATTATTTTTTATCTAAGACATCCCACGTAGACTTCAAGCCCAAGTACTAACGTACCGTGGGTGTCTGAAGAGAAGGGAAATGTAGTCTATTGACAATATTGACATGGGATTTGAAGGATTGGAGGTTGAGGCGGGAAGGGAAAACATCTGCAGGCAATTTGTTCCATAATCTGGAGACCCTAGGTATGAATGAGCGAGAGAAGTGGTCTGTTCTTGGCTTTTGTAGCTGGACAGTAACACATTATTTAGTTTAAATAATGCGCACCTAAAATGAAAACTTGACGTATCCAAACGATTTTCTAAGGAAAAAAATGCCTAAATTTGAAACGAATTTATTCCAAGTAACGTTCTCACTGTATATACAATATAATTAGAGATAAGTCAAATAACACAATTTTAAAAATTATTTTCAGAAAATGCTGCCGCACCCATTACGCCTTTAACTCTCTCCAAATTCTTCATTACATTTTTTCATCGTAAAATTCAAAAGCCAAAACATTATGTATAAGATATGTAGGTCGCATTGCAAGTGCATAGCTAGCTTATGCACATAAATAAATCTGAACTGTATCGTAAACGATGAAATATTCGTGTTTTGATATCCCGACGTTTTAGTAATAATATCATTCCATAAACAGCAAAGTTGTGCTTATTATGTTTACCTACAAATCTTATTCTGCTTATTATTAAACGTTATGGAGCACAGCTTCAGTAATAGCGACCTTTAGCATACAAAACGGTTAACCTAGAGGTATCGTTTCGTACCTACCTCAAGTTATGTTAACCTGGAATTGTAAATAAGACGTAACATTTTGTAAAATGATAGATTATAATAGCGTACAATACGAGTACCCAGTAACGGCTTGTGAAATTTCTTTGTTGTATATCTCCGTTCCTACTTACAGGACCCGTACCAAATTTAGGGGTTTTAGTAGTGAGCCCACTGGGAATGTTTTGGCAAAGAAAAAAAAACATTTTATAATTTGCGGAAAAAAAATTTGCTGAGGCAGTCCCCCATGGGAAAAAAATGAACGCGTTTAGGTATTTTATTTGATATTTTTTCTAAACAACTTTTTCATCATTTTGTCGAGCATTTTTTAATTTTAAGAGAAAAAAATGTGCTACTCAAAAGTTGTAGTCATTTGATTTTTTTTTAATTATATTTTCGGTTTGAAAAAATTCAAATGACTATAACTAAATCAAACCCAAGCAGACACCATTTTTTTCTCTTAAAATTTAAAAATTCTCAACAAAATGATGTAAAATTTTTTTAGAAAAAATAATAGATAAAATACATAAACGCGTTCATTTTTTTTTCCAGGGAAGACTCAGAAAATCCAACTTTTTTTCGCAAATTACATTTTTTCTTATCAAAACATTTCCAGTGGGCTCACTATTTAAACCCCTAAATTTGGTACGGGTCCTATACGTAGGAACAGAGATATACAACTTTGAAATTTTACCAGCTGCCATTGCGAGTACCTAAATCCTAAATATGAGCAGCAGCCATACTGTGTCCTATTATAAGAACATTTTGGAACTCATTTGTCATATTTTCGAGAATGGCAGGTGTTACTTTTTGGCAGAGTTCCAAAATCGTCTTTATTACTGCCAAAAAGTTCATGGTAGTCTGGTGGATATTTTAAACAACTTGTAAAGTAATAAGAGAAATAAAGGTACTTAAGTTTTTTTTAAAGATTTTAATTTTTATAGGCCTAACATTTAAAAACGAATTAAGATACGGACCTCGGGCTTGCGGTAAAATGGTTCTTGTTTGCAGACCTTTAAAATGAGGTACCACACGGCATAGGGTTGCTTTTAAAATTTTTGACCTTAACTCTCTAGGGTCACCCCTCACGGGGTTGAAAAAGTTAAATTACATAAAAAAGTAGATTTATTAATCAATAAGATACGCATAAACTTTGGTGTCTCTATCTTTACTAATAGCAAAGATATTTACCCATACAAAGAAGTTACTGGAAAATCGTTCTTTAGGATTACCTAAAAGATAGAAAATCTAAAAACAAAAAAATTTAACAAGTTATTTATAAACAACTGTATGTGGGGCATAAAAAGAATCCCACGGTCACGGAAATTATGTATATAATAAAATTGGAAAATACACAGTATAGTAAAAACAGAAAGATTTTTTGATTTACCCACCCTTTATACATACCTATGTAAAAGTTAATTGTTTATGTAAAATCCTTAGCCTTGTATAAGACGTATTATTTTCAAGGTAGTATTCCAGAGTTATAGCAAAAATAAAGTATTTTTAATTTTTTTACTCTATAATGAATAAAAAATCTAAATTATAACTGAAAGCTTTAGATTTAACCTTATATATTTTTAATATCAATATCAATCTAATATTTATGTGCAGATTTTCAAAACAACGCATAAGGTATATTCTGTATATAAAAGATTGATGTATCATTTACATAATTTTTCCGTTTCTTTCAAAAAATAAATATATTTACTGAAACTTTTATATGTTAATATATTGAATATTTTCTATACTCTTTATTAAAACTGCTAAATTTACTTGGTAGAAGTTTTTGTATGGGGTACTTTAGTTACCTCGCATGGTTTAAAAAGTAAAATTCCATAGCATGGTCAATGTCATGGAAAAAAAATATATATTTAATAAATAATAATGAAATATTAAGGGTACAAAATATTCCTAGAACAATATGATAAAGTAAAAGGGCTTGTGTATGATATTATAATTTAATATTCGATTTCGCTGGCCAATTGGGAATCCCAAAACTGTTAATTTTAATTACCTTATGGTAGATCCTGATAAGCGAAAATTTATGACGAGGCGAAATGAAATAAACGACATATCGGTTGACACGTTAAAAGTTGCCATATCTTGATTATTTCGCCTATTATGTAGCCTGTTCAGGTTCTTAGTAAGCTAGTAAGCTACACGCTCTGCGTTTTTTCAAAGACATCAACCAGTAATATTTCTGAAACAAATTGAAATCCGATGGGGCCAAATCTGGTAAAGGAGGAACCAGTTGGAAGCCTAACTAATGAATGTTTGCCATGCCAATTACTTTTTGGGTAAGCCGAAACGTTTCTCTTGAATGTTTTAGTTGAGTTGGTCAAGTAAGCACTCATAGTACTTTGAATATTTTGTCTTTTTTTCAAGATAATCTATGAGAATAACGCCTTTAGCATCCAAAGAAACGGTCGCCATAACTTTTCCGGAAAATGGGATCTTCTGCATAAACACTTGTCAATATCACGGTAAGTAATTGCGCTTTCTTTAGGTCAGGCTGGAAACTTTTTATCCCATTCTCGTATAGCGAATATGTACCCGGTTTTTGCTAATGATCTTTACTATAAACAATATTTTATGGTCTACAATGTCACTATAAATCTGATATGATTTGTATTTAAAACTGATTTATTTTCAAGACTATTATTTTTCTTCCAACGAGTTTACGTCCACGATGACAAATTTGGTCCTTTAGTTCTTCGGCCATTGCTAGCTGCAGGATATCTTCGTTTATGTGGCTGCCACCTGCGATGTAATGCATATTTTCGTAGTGAAAACTACATATAAATAATTAAATAAAATTTAATTTAAATATTTGATTACGTTGTATATCATTGGTTTTTTATTGGCATTTCAAATTTTTGTCGAAAATACGCGTCATATGGATGCATTAAAAAGCGATCAATTAAATATACCCAGTAATTCTAGAGTAATGACAGTTACACAATACTCAAACATATGTACAGGGTGAGTATTTTAAAGTGTTACCAGAGATATATCGAAAACGGTTAAAAATATTTTCATGAAATTTTGTTCAGTTGATGGGGAGATGGGGAGACATATTCAGACAAATTTTTGACATTTATCCCCTCTCTCTATTTTGAGGGGCTGGGATAACTTTGGAATTTTGTATGGAATGATGTACTTTTGTTTATAAAATTTGAATCTACTTAAAAAACTACTTATGTGTAGGTACCACTTTTTTTTATTTGCTCTGGCAGTTGCGGAATTATGATTTATCGGGTTATAAAATAAAAAATTATTTAACATTTAATTTCAAGTGAACTTGATTTTTTGGTAATTTTTTTATTATTTTTTAAATCCAATCAAAATTTAGTTAAACATAGTTCCGTAACCGAAAGAGCAAATCAAAAATAATTTTGTACACGTACGTAGTTTTTACGTAGGTTCAAATTTTATAAACAAAAGTACATCATCCCTTTTAAAATTCCAAAGTTACCCCCCCCCCCCCCCCATCTCCCTATTAACTATCAAACCCAACCAAAATTTCATGAAAATATTTTAAACCGTTTTCGAGATATGGCCTTGTAACACTTTAAAAAACTCACCCTGTATAAAAGTAACTTGTATGAGAGCATCAATAGTATGTTACCTACTACTGTAGGCAACCAGATATACATCTAGAATCTAGAATGTAGTTTAAACACTGCAGGCGCTTGTGTCTGAATCAACTATGGAATTTTGGATAATAATACTTTGAGTTTTAAAGATTGCGCTAATACCCAAGCTTGTCCGGTGAGACATGTCGAAGTTGTGAATCAGGGCCAAAGTACTATGATATTGTCGAAATTTGGCATGGTAATCACTAATCAGATATAATGTTTTTTAAGTATCCTATAAATAATGCGCAACAAAATTAACGCATTGTCAGAAATTTGTCACAAATCTGATGTTCTTTATTTTCTGAAATGGACAAAAACTAGCAAAGAGTAAGCATTAGCTTTTGCTGAACATCTAACAAATGTTTTAAAAACCATTTCCAAACGAAGCACCTCACGAAAACTTAAAGAAATAGAAAAAAGTTTAGATACACCATTCCAAATGAGTTTGCCTATTACAAAAATAATGATTAAAGAAAGTAAAACAACAATTAAAAATGAAATAAACCCAAAGAAAGCCCCAGGGTTCGATTTAGTTACAGGTACCATTTAGCAAAAATTACCGTTAAAAGCCATTACAGCAATATCCCAAATATGTAACGCAATCATCCGAAGTGGGCATTTCCCAAATGAATGGAAATTTGCTAAAATTATGATTCCCAAACCTGGAAAACCTGCAGAAGAGATAACGTCATTGAGTATTGAGAAATTTTATCAATTTCTCAAGGAAATGTTTCTTTCGGCTGCCACACTGTTACAAGAGCAGATATAGTTCTGTCAGTCTGAACAGTACATGTTAAAATTTTTCGTTTTATTACATATTGACAGTAATAGCAGAATAAAACGCTTTTTGAACAAAAATCCACTAAATAATAACGGCCAGATTCTCCAACGCTAGTCCGGTCTAATTTGACAATCAAAAGTTTTAAAGTGACAAGAGCTGATATATTTCTATCAGTGTGAATAGTAGGTACATACAGTGTCCGCCATAAAGTTGGCTACATATGGAAAAAAAATTATTGATTTCTCAGAAAATTTTATTTATGATAAAACTTGGTGCATTAAGAAAAATTAATTTTGACAACTTCAAATTTTAGATGAGTGCTTACCAAATACAAAAATCTTGGTTTAGAAAAGCAGAAATCTAGGAATTTCAAAAAATTTCTTTACAAAGAAAGTAAAGTTCCTGGCAAGAGAAGAACAAAAGTCAAATAACATTTTTTCAAAAGAGAACCGGCGCGGCGTGGAGAAAATGTAGGACGAAAACTGTTCTTTTCTTGACAGGAGCTTTACTTACTTATTTTTGTGAAATTTCTAAATTTTTGATTTTCTAAACCTTGATTTGTGTATTTTTTGAGCACCTTGTATACTCAACTTAAAGTTTGAAGTTGTCAAAATTAATTTTTTTTATGCGCGAACTTTTATTATGAATAAAGTTTTTCTGAGAAATTAATATTTTTTTTTCCATATTTAGCCAACTTTATGGCGGACACTATATATTAATATTGGTCTTTGTACTAATATATATATATATATATATATATATATATATATATATATATATATATATATATATATATATATTATATATATATATATATATATATATATATATATATATATATATATGTCAAATAAACCCTTATTCAATGTCAAATTTACACCCCGAGCAGCTAGACCAGCCGTATCTATCAATAACTTCCAACTGATGAATTTTCCCTATGATCATACATCAACATTTACTAATCAGTTCTCGGACCACTGCCTATTCCTATTACATACCATTACTAAGTAGATTTTTGCGTCAGTATCTATACATCTTCGACTAACCCATTCAAGAATTTTTGACCGATCAATCATCCTTCTAGACCACATATAAAGACGTATAGTATAATTTATTAATTAAGTTATCTTCCGTGTTAATGCTACGAAATAAAGCTTCAGTTCTTATTCTTAAGAATATGGGCGCCCGACAGCTGAAATATGTAGATTAGTATCAATTTGACGGGCCTCATTTTGAACATTTCTAATAGATAAACCGGATTCACAGACCGCTATTGTGCAATGTTTGTTGTTTTAAAATTTTTACTGCACTATTAGCATAGGCCTACCGCAGGATAGGTCATTACGCCTGCAACAATAATCTTGATGATGTATAAAAATTTAGGATCTAAGTTTTGTGGGTTCGGTCTGACCTAAATTTTAAGAATATCAATTTAAAACTGCCTTAATTCGAAATTAAGTCTCTCAGTTTAAAATATTTGAAATAATAAAGACGACAGAATTTTTTATACACTTTATGTACTATTAGAACAATGTAGTATAAAACTCAAAATTATCTTGCATTTCTTTTCTGTTAGCTCACACACGGTTAACATAAAACAGATCACACAGTTTACAAAAATACTTGAAACATGCCCGAACGAATTGGTGGTTGTACAGATTTCCGCTGCTGTTAAGATCTCAGGCCATATTTCTTTTGACCTTAAAATATGATCAACTGTTGTATATAGCAATCTCCGACTTTCCTCAATTTTATATGGGATCTATGTACATTCCTGGTTAGTCCTCTCCATCTGAACTTCTCTTATGTACTAAACCTTTTTCCTTTACATCATTTTTAATTCCAACCACTTATCTCTGCTTGGGTCTTTCTCTACCCTCTTTCCATACAATTTCATTGGCCGTAATGTTGTAGTTTTTTCCTGCCTCTTTTTAGATAATTGAAACGTTGTATCTCCTTGTTTATCCACATATCCGTTTTACATTCAAATTCCTGACATATCTAGCTCCATTTCATATTTCTTTATTGGCCACACTACTATATTGCAGATACTCTTCGTGTTCTTTCCAAATCAAACATCCAATCGTCTGTCATGGCAGGACCTGGATCAACATTTTTAAAACTCTTTACTTCAGCCTTTACTTTATCTTTACTTCTGCTCTATATTCTTTATTAAACTCCATTTACTCAGTTTTCTTCTTACTGATTTTTATCACTTTATCACTTTTCTAGATCACTAAAATCATATGCAATCCTTTCTCCGTATACGAAAATTGCACATTTTTGGAGACTGTAAATTAGCCATATTTTACTAAAAAATTGAAATTAAAAGATTTGTTATTATAGAAAATATTCCGATGGCAGTTTTTAGTTTTTTTGTATCGTTTTGGTTTGCCAATTTTTATTAACTTTTTATTAACTATCTCAATTTCTATAAAGAAAAGTTGACTTTAGGCCTGTCTTTATTGTATTATTCGCGGTAATATCATTGACCTATTATAATAATGAACTTATTCTCTGGAAACGATATAATTACCGTGAAAACGTAAATTTAATACTCTGTTCGTTGGTTATCAGCAAGCACTAATTGATGCAGATAAATGCTACGCAATATTGTTAGAGAACTAACATCTCCTCGGGGGAAAAGTTGTTATTACCGGACTGAGCGCAGTCGGGAGCTGAAGAACAACCCCTATCACTGACCACTCAGCAGGATGGCCTCAGGGGGCTCGTATGCATTCCCGATGTTTGGTTACGCCTTATTGGCTCATCTAGAAGGACAGTAGCGTAGTTTATTAGATTTTAGTTAGTTATTGTTCATAATTATCATTTTAATTTTTGTTAATCTAAAAAATGCGGAACAAAAATCAAAAGTTATCTGTAGTAGATAATAATTGTCGAAGCTCTATTTTCACAATTATTTCATCCTCACGTGCTAAATTACTTTGAGTAAAAAAAATGGTTGCTACTACAAAAATCGAAAGGATTACTAACACAAAAATATTAAATATCGAGGTTTCCAAGATTTATGACTCCTTGTTTACATACTGAGATTGCTTCCATCTCGAAAGAGATACTTTTCACGTTGAATGAACGATAAACATAGTATTGTGACGTAGGTGTGACTTTTTATAAAAAAAAATGTTTGTTGCTACGTAATATCAAAAAGTAAAACTGTTGAAAGTTCTATTGTTCATTGCTCTATTGGCGACTCAAATTAAGAACGTGGCGCCCTCTTCAGACAATTTGCTAACTACTATAACGAGGAATGTTTTCGTTTCGTCTCTGTCTTCATTGTCGTATTATCTGGCATCTTTGTCAATTTTGCCGACAAATGAGCCCTTTTTCCCCGTTAAAAATCAGCTGGTCTCAGCTGGCTTCCTTAATTTGAGTCTCCAGTACAATGGTGGCAAAATTAGAATTTAGTGACTATTTTACTAATGTATTTTACACAGAAAAATTACATAGCAACGACCTGTTTTAATAAGTGGAAAAACATCTACCTTGCAGTTTTTTCGCCTCCACTTGAACCAATCGTATTACAAATTCGAACAACCTACATGGTTTTTCAGCGGCAAAATTTTGGACCTTAAAGCAATTATTGTTAGGTACCTACCTGTGAATTAAGAAAAGTCTTATTGATGTGTCAATAAATCAACAATCATGGTCACCTTAATCTGTTAAATAAATATCTGTTTCCCCAAAAGTGTTTTTACATTTTTTTTTTAAATATTGCTGAACAAGAATAGATCTAATTATACTTGTAAAAATAAGGTAATAGTGATTGTGTTTTTGTGGAGGAATAATGTATTTTCACCGTGGATACATTCCTTTGATTTCAGTGTAGATCTGGAAAATCTGTGATAAGAATTCAACAGTATTGCGCAAGTATTAAAGGATTCCACTTACCAAGGTATTAATTTCTCATACCGATAAAAACTTTCTTCATATTTATCACCTACCGTGTTGCAGTTTTTTGGAAGAAGCTTAGATGGATATGACATATTTTAGCCTTTGCTTTTGCATGGCATCAACCTATGTTTCGTGCATCATGACATCTAATTTACATCAGATATGATAACGAATCTTCGAAACTGAAAGTGAAAAATGAATTTTATTGCCAAATTCAGCAAGCCAAATTACAAAAATACTTGTTTCCATATTTGTACAGACGCCGATTATACCCGAACGGATATACATTATTCAATATAGCTAAGGTTAGTTTTTTGTAATAAATTAAAAATCTCAGCTGTCGATACTTCCTCGATTATAAATACAAATACTGCCGTACTAAGAAAAATAAACGTAAGTTACAATTTTTCAAAAATAAGATTTTTTGCGATTTTAAATCTATAATCCACCATCCTTATTATTAGTTACTTTGGCTTTAAAATATCCTTCATTTTTACCAAAAAAATAAGGTACAAAAGTAACCATATTGTAGCATGCATTTCTTTGTGCACTGAAAAAGTATATCATAAAAAATGTAAATTCAAAAAATATATCAAAAATACCGCCCTTAATTTTTTAAAACATAAAACAACGTATCCCAAAACATATGTTGTTTATGTTATGTTGTTTATGTTAAGTATTTTACTGCCGCTGCGCTGTCGCTACCAGAAGTTGTAAGTTGTTCTTGTTATGTAAAACAGCATGAACTTATCCCTGTTAAACAACTATTCTAACGCAGGATTTTCGCGACTTATGGTCGTTGAATGCCAGTTAATGTGGAAACATGCGTATGCTTTAGTTGTATCTTCCGCGCGTTTCGCTAACCATGTAAGCATCATCAGAAGATGATTAAAATACACTGGTGATGTTAACATGCTCAGTGATTTCATGTTAAGAGAGGGCCAGAAATATCATATTGGTGTGCAG
The DNA here is from genome assembly GCA_963971165.1 of Philopedon plagiatum. Classification (NCBI taxonomy): domain Eukaryota; kingdom Metazoa; phylum Arthropoda; class Insecta; order Coleoptera; family Curculionidae; genus Philopedon; species Philopedon plagiatum. Next base: position 80,444,201 of record OZ020194.1, on the reverse strand, counting down.
AGTTATTACGCCAGAGGTTCCAGATTCCCAACACTTGGTAAGCCCATTTACGTCATAGTAATAATATAACACTAAAAATAATGTAATAAAAGTAAAAAAAAAATAGCATAATGAAAAGATTGTCATTCTTTTATATTCTGTTTTACTTATTTATTAGTTTTTGGTAGTGCCGCCAGGATGTGGTTATACATAACATAAATAACGCTGTGACATATACGTTGTTTATAGACTGTATGTTTCCTCACTTTTATTGTTGTTTTATAAAGCGTTTTCAGTTTTTTGTAGGTAATTATCTTAAAAATTTGGTAAAACTAATTTTTTTTACAAATAGATTCAGAAGAATATATTTTGTAGCATCACAAAATATACAGGGTGTCCGAAACGTCTTAATATGGGCAAATATCTTTGCTATTAGTAAAGAGAGAGACACCAAATTTTAGGTATATCTTATTGGTTAATAAATCTACTTTTTATGTAATTTAACGTTTTTAACCTCCTTGAGGGGAGACGCTAGGAAGTTGAGGTCAAAAATTTTAAATGCAACTCTATGCCATTTAAAGGTCTTTAAAAAGGAAACATTTTACCGCAAACCCGAGGTCGGTATCATAACTCATTTTTAAATGGCAAACCTTTAAAAATTAAAAATCGTGAAAATTAAAAAACCTTTATTTCTCTTATTACCTCAAAAGTTGTTCACAATGAACACCATGTACCATCTACATTTTCGAGAATGGCAGTTGTTACTTCTTGGTCGAGTTCCAAAATCAGCTTTAGTACTTCCAAGAAGTTCATGGTGGTCATTTTGAACAACTTTTAAAGTAATAAAGATACTTTTTAATGTGTTTTTCACAATTTTTAAAATCTTGCCATTGCCAACCGAATTAAGATACGAGCATCGGGTTTGGGGTAAAATCTTTCTTTTTTGACGACCTTTAAAATGAGGTACTACACGGCATAGGTATTTAAAATTTTTGACCTCAACTCCCTAGCATCACCCCTCAAGGGGGTTGCAAAAAAGGTACTACCTTTTTTTGTTGGGATGGCAGAATATAACTCTGATGCAGAAGTGGGAACGATGGAAGAATTGTACACGAACAGATCGGATGTTCGTGTACAATGTAATTTGATATTGTAAAATTCCGACTTCCGATATGTATACGAACACTCTTAGGACATTTTAAGATCTTTATTTCGGATAGTTTTTCGGGTAAATTAAAAATCGCAACTGCCGCTACTGCTCTCGATTTTGATTCTGATAGAAGCACCAATATAACTTTGATGAAAAAAGGGCGCTCCGATGAGATTGTTACGCGCAAGCTTTTACAGAATAGCGCTTTGAACTTTATTATCTCCGGTGGAGTTGTTTATATTTTTGCTCTACTTAAAACTCTCGCGATAAGTGCTTCTTCCTTAAGCAAAGTTACGCAACTCTCTTGTTTATGATTATGGGTTTAAAAGTTTGATAAGCATTTTCATATAGCGATGTTGCGGAAATTAATAAATCATTTAAAATCTGCTACAAGAAAACTTTTGGTTTTTACTTAATTCTTGAAAAGAAATTGTGTTGATCTTTGAGAAAATTATTAGTTTATTTACTGAAATCTCATGTAGGCACCCATACACAGGTACAAAAAGCTTTTGCATTGTATTAAAGACAAATAAGCAGCCATTCATCAAAAAATTTGTAATATATTTTTTTTCATAATAAGGACCAAAGTAATTGGATGAGAACAACAACCATAAATATTTCCCTAAAAGTTTACAAATTTGTTAGCTTCATCGTTTTTCTCGGCGGCTCTTCAAGTGAAAAGCAACTATATGTACACTCGATGTAATCACATACATATGTATTTCTTAATGGATTTCATTAATATTTTTTTTTCGTTAAAGATCTAATCGACGTACTAATTTGGAAGACTTGTAATCATTATCTAAAACATAATCTACCTATAAACGGTAAGAAAATGTTCTCATAATAATTCTTAATTATCGATGTAAATATTCGTCTAGAACTTTAGGCAATATCAGCTTATCTGATCATCTGATATCATGTTTCTATTTAGGGTAAATTAGTCTACAACGACTCACTATGTAATATATTAAAAAAAATTTAAACCATTGACCAAAAATAGTTCGTTCGAATATTTTAAGCGTTTTTCAATTAATTAATCACAAATACTTAAATGCTATGGTAACGGTGATTAGTAAGACACATGCCTCACTTGATTATTTTAGTACGCTCTTTATTTTTTAATAGTATACCGTCGAAAAAATATTGACAAAACATTTTTAAAAAATGAAGTTTTTTAAAAATTGAGTTCTGAACTTTATTAGTTTATAAGATAGATAGAAGGTAGTTAGCAAGCATAAACGAATCTAAGCAAACCTGCTGAGTTTGGTAAGTAATGTATTATAATGTTTTATTTATTTATTTATAGGATAAAGAAAATCCACGTAGTACAAGTCGCTTGCAAATTATAGCAATCAACATCAGCGAAAAGGGAAAATCTTTAATTTACTGAATTGTATAAAAAGTTTTTAACAGCACTGTTAATTTATCCCCAGCTTTCTCAGACTGACACAAGAAGCCACCAATAAAATTAAGCCAAATTTGTTCGGGAACTGTATTATTTCTTATCGAGTGACAATATAATCCTTTAATAAAAGTAAAAGCTTTCAATTTCGAAATTTCTAGAATCCTCAGGGGAGTTTATTGTAAAATACGCTTTCAGTTTCTGGTATCTGAATGAATTACTTATTCGGCTGCAATTTAGATATCCGTCTTTGAAAAGAAAAATGATCTTGTTTTTATTTTTTTATCTGTTCGAGATGGAGGAAAGATTTCTTTTAATATTATTAAAAGGCGGAAGCTATTTTTGTACTTTAGATAATAATGTGTTGTTTAAAAGCGATGATGGACAAAAAAATACAAGAAAAAGACTATTTTATTATTGAGGAAAATTGAACAATACGACTTCATTTGATTTTATTCAAAAACTAGGCAAAGAATAATACAAAAGAGTAACGTAAAATCAAAGAAAAGCGTCCTCAAAGTATGCCGTAGAATCAATTACGCATGTCTTGAATTACTACTCTTGAAAGGTAACATGAAAAATAGAACTGTCAAGTTCTGAAGTTTTCATTTTAATAGTATATTATTTAACGAGCGGTAATGTAGGTCATAACTCACGCAGATGAAGTTTGCAGCACGAGCCGAAGGCGAGTGCTGTAATTCATCAAGTGAGTTATGACCATTACCGCAATTTGAATACTATACTTTATCTACGACTATAGCAATAAATACTAAGATACAAGTACAGAGAAAGAACTTTATAATTAGGTATTAACTTAATTTGAAAACGTCAAAATTATTCGAGTGACATTACTTCCCTCAATAACAATAATGGACTGTTTCCTTTCGGCCAATCGGCTTGTACGGAGCCACCTTGATATTCGGTTCGTAAATCTTTTCCGATTTATTATAGTGAGTTATAGCAGTGAGTTATTATAACTCATGTTGTTTGTTTATAGATACTATTAATTGTTCAAAAGTAGTTGAATAATAATTAATATATAATTTAATAGGAGTAGATAAAGAAAATTACATTATTGTCATTGTCATTGCATAATACGGAATTAAAAAAAAACATATACTGCAAAGAACTTAAAAATTTTAAATTTAAATTAAATGAGAGACGTGTGTGTCCACCTTCTACTTCCAAACATGTTCTCATTCTTCTTATTACAGCATCAAAAACATTGGTGCTTGGGGGGGGGGGGGGGGTTGTTAATCTCCTGAAATGTATTTGTAATTCTAGCTCGTAGGTCTTCTAAATTTTCACAAGGAAACCCGAGTTTCTAATCTGTGTGGCCATAAAAAAAGTCACACGGCGTGAGATCGCAGGACCGAGGTGACCACCTAACTGGCAAATCACGACTAATGATTTGGTCTTCGAAAAATTCTTCCAAAAAATTTAAATTCATAAGTTACGTGAATTGGTGCGCCGCGCCGTCCGGCTGGGATCGCATCTCTTCATCGTCTAATGTGTTTACAAAATTTTCTAAAATTTCAGTCCCTTCAAAAAAAATCGGTCTAATTAACCTTTTTTTCGATATGACCGCCCACACGCCAACTTTCTGTGAATGCAGAAGATTCTCTATAAAGAAATGTTGATTTGCAGAACTCCACATTCTCACTTGTTGAGAATTTAGATATCCAGAGAGGTAAAACCATGCCAAAAAAGATTTTTCAACTACGTTTTCATTCTTTGAATGGTGTCGGCCTTTACTTATGTGTATAATGGAAATCCATTATACACATAATAATAGACAATTTTAGTCAAATTTCCACTTTAATTAAATAGCTTATAACATGACGCGTTTCGCTAACACTATAGCTTCATCGGATGTTTGTTACAGACTGGTCAGTCTGTACGATTTCATTATTATGCAAATTACCTATAAACCTCTCTGAAAATTGCACTCGCTGCAGCTTGTTGTTTGGTAACAATTCTTGGACTTCAGGATTGTATTGCAGGTTCCATAGGAAACATCTACTTGCTGGCTTAAAAGCCGAATAGGGATTTGTGGGTGTTCATTAACAATTTGCCTCAATTCTTCTACTTTTTGCGCAGTGCGAACTTTGAGTCCCTCACTGCCTTCCTTTCTATTTACACTTCCTGTTTCTCTAAACAAAGCCATGGATCTAGTCAAAACTTGTCGAAATAAACCCACTGGCCATCTACCATGTCTAGAGAAACTTTCGATTATAAAAGCTTTTTGCTCTGTCCTGATTACCATATATATTTTTTTTTAAACTTCAGAGCTTGATAGTTTTATTTTTCATTCACCTGTATACCTTTTACCTATGCTACCTCTCAAGAGTAATAATTCAAGACATACGTGATTAATTCCACGGCATACTTTGAGGACTTTTTTTTTGATCTTACGTTATAATCTTACAAAAACTTATTAATTGTTAAAATACGTTGCCCAAATGTATTGCCTTATGTTACCCTTTGTTAATTAATATTTAGAATCACTAAAAGTTTATATCGAAAGAAACTAATTCTTTTAAAAATTTTGCTCAACAATAAAAAAAAACCTCTCTGTCTCTTTTCACAAGACCACGACCGTAATGAACGCATTCCCTTACTGGCTGGCGACGGAAAGATAGTCATCCCCATTTTTTCTTTCTTTCACGCCTGGTGCCCAAATTATGGAACCCCTCTTTTTTAAACATTTTCTTTCCCATACCTATCTATAACTTTTACAAATTAAAATCCCTGGTGCACTCTCTTGGGGTCAGGGCTACCTACCTGCAAAATTTCAGCTTTATCAGATTTTTTAGATATTTTTGTCCGGAAATCGGACGTTGGACCTCGATTAATTCACCAGCCGACAAGATTTTCGTAACATTAATGAAACTGCTCTTTGTGTGTTTCATTTTACTAGTTATTAAACTATTTATTCGCAGAAATGGCCTACCACGTCCCATTTTCAAGTACATGTTGGTCCCTTATATCGCCGGATGTCTGAGGTACTTGGAATCGATTATACCTGACTTTACTCAATTTAGGAGTAATTGCCACGAGAGCTACCGTGGAGTGCTGGTATTTCCAACGCATTCTACGATCCCTTAGAGGCACTTTTCTATTTCTTTAATGTTTAGTTTAATTCTGCCTTCCGTACAGTCTTCTGTGCTGAATATAAAACAGAAATTGACAAATAAAAGAAGGATAATAAATAAATAACCCAGTGAAATAGTATTCAATCAAATACAGTGTACTTAAAAAACTATTTAGTCTTGAATTAAAACATGTTTTGTAAAGTTTTCGAAAAATCCATATAATATGCTAGAGTGGTAAACCACAAGCCGTTTGGCGGAACCCTTCTCAAAAGGATATTTATGGTGTCAAGAAAAAGCCTAAATTAAGCCTAACCAAAATGGTCGAAATCCAAAACCGGTGTTGAAAATATGACAAAATGAAGTGTCCTAAATCTGGTTACTGAAAACAATAAAGATTCGGATAAACGAATAAACATTCTTTCTCGGCATTTAAGGAATTCGGCAGCTGTATATGGAGCACCGACTTTTATATAGCCACTCACGAATGAGTCAAGAGCGAAATAAACAGATCAATGTTGAGTTGGGAGATTTACGAGGGTATCTTCGGGAGAAAAACTTGGCCAGAATATGTTTAATCTAAGTTTTAAACATTGTTTTAAGCAGAAACATCTGAAATAGATTTAGTGTTTCGATTTTTTTTTAGAAAAAATTTTGCGTACTTCATAAAAGTGTGTGTATTTTTTTAGAAGCACATTATTTATTACGTTACTTAGGACAAATTAAGACCCATTTTTATTAAAAAGACAAAGTCTACTATGTTAGACCAGTATGAAAAAATTTGGTTATTAATCAAGAAATCCCTTGGTTATGGGCAAAAATTAAAGTTAATTGTAAAATTGTTCAAAGTTACCCTACATTGCTATGTAACCCCGTCTATCGAATTTTTGCGACAAAGTACTAACAAAATTTGATTGCTCTAATGAATTATACAGGGTGAGATTTTAGAAGTGTTACAAGGCGATATCTCGAAAATATTTTCATGAAATTTTGGTGAATTAATAGGGAGATGGGGGGACATATTTAAACATATTTTTGACTTTTACCTCTCTCTATTTTGAGGGGTGGGGGTAACTTTGAAATTTTAAATGGGATGATGTACTTTTATTTATAAAATTCGAATCTACGTAAAAAACTACGTATGTGTACAATTTTTTTTTTTGATTTGCTCTTTCGATTACGGAATTATGGTTAAGTAAATTTTGATTTAAATTAAAAAATAAATAAAGTTTACCAATAAATCAAGTTCACTTATTTCAGAATTATTATTCGTTTCCATATAAATCGGTTATTTTTGACGTTTTAACGACTATTTCTCAGTTTATTGCTCAATTAAACACGGAAGCGAATTTTAATGTGCAAGCTGATATGTTGTTAATTTTGGGGGAGTGCAGAAAAAAAATTCAGAGAAGCTGCACTAGTGTGGGCGGAAAGGTTTTCTAATAACCCGAAATTTGACATGGAATTTAAAAGGCTGGAAACCAGAAGTCGTACTAATGGCAGTCTGAAAGCGGACGAAAATAGGGCAATTGGCGTTTTAGGAGCGGTAGCTATTGATCCACATATAGGTACCAAACGGTTTGCTAGAGATGCTGGAAGAGTCAAAAATCAGTTGCGACCATATTGCACTTGTACAATTTTCATCAATACCTTACACTTCACCAAGAGCTATATGGGCAAGACATTGAGAATCGCGTTACATTTTTCAATTGGGTCTCAAGATAAATGCAAGGAAATAACAGGTTCCTAATGAATGATAGTTTTTTCTCACGAAGCTACTTTCCATAATAATTATTGTGGGCAGGTAGGATTTTAAGTTATCCCTTATCAATAGAAATTTTTTTGCTTGATGGTTTTCTTTAGGTAAATAGACACAATATGCACTACAGGGCGTCGGAAAATTCTCACTGGGTGAGAACTCTGCCAAATCAACATCCCTTGTGAATTAATGTCAGGTGTGGTATAATCGGGGATAGAGTTATTGGTCCACATTTCTTTGAAGGACATTTAAATGGAGAAATGTACACAGATTTTTTAAGAAACCAATTACCTCAATTATTAAACCAAAACATAACCCTGACATGTAGTTTCAACAGAACGGAGCACCACCCCATTATGCAATACAGGCCCGTAATCATGTGAATAAAATATTTGGAAACAGGTGAATTGGATGAGCTGGTCCGGTCAACTGGCCTGCTAAGTCCCCGGATTTAACCCCAACAACGTTTTCTGATGGTTCTTGTACAAATCTACAATTTTTCTGATTTAAAAATTTTTCTATCTCTTCAAATAAAAAAGTTATCTATTGGAGCAAATATAATCAATATTCCTATACGCACATAAAGAACTTATTTATCCAACAAATCAAAATTTTATTTTGTACTTTTTCCTTTTAAACCGCGCCCGGAAAATTACGTCTGTCGAATTTTTGCAACTGGCGGTTTTAAAGGAAAATTACCTAATATTTTATTACTTTAAGAAATAATTATATCTTTTTTTTTTAGTTTTCTACACCTGAAAATCTTAGAAACCTGACAACAACAACATTCAAAAAACCAGCAAATTCGTAAAGGATGCCGACTATTGCTCTTAACAAAAAAATCTTTTTAAGTAAAATATATTTTCTCTCTTTGGCTTTTTCCCATTTTCTTTCATTTTTCTTATACGAGAATTATCTAAGGATTTTCGTAAAAATCTTCGCATATTTTACGCATTTGTCAAAAATAAATCCCATGATAAAGAGCGACAAAATCAATTTCTTAAGTAGTTCTGTTGACATTGTTTATGTGCTTTAGAAAAGAGGATTTTGTACCTTCTTTCATAATAATCACTCAAAGAAACATATTTTTTTAAACCTGTTTCATTATTTGTTTTGTAGCATATTACAGTGTGAGAAAAATAGTATCTTTACTGCCTATTATACAGTGTGTCCGCGGGTGGGGTTTAGAAGAGGACAAATGGACCAAATTTTGCTAGATATGTAAAAATGTCACTCCCAATAAAAGTTTTTGCTTGTGAAATAAATAAGACACGTTATGAAAAATTTAATTTAAAAGTACCAAAACTTCCGTGGAATTGGAATACAGCACAGACACACAAACAAAGGAAAATAATTTTAAATCAAGACTTTTCCTTTAAACCTCAAAAGTGGGGAGTGATACAGAAAAGAGAATAGGTAGATCATTATATGATGTATTGTAAATTGATTAATGGTCATTGTAAAATTCGTTTCTCGGTCTATATGTTTTGATATATATATATATATATATATATATATATATATATATATATATATATATATATATATATATATATATATATATATATATATATATATATATATATATATATATATATGTATATATATATATATATATATATATATATATATATATATATATATATATATATACATATATATATATATATATATATATATATATTATATATATATATATATTATATATATATATATATATATATATATATATATATATATATTATATATATATATATATATATATATATATATATATATATATAATATACGCATTTTAAGTAATAGTCACTGCCATGTCACGTTTCGGTCTCTGTCCATACGTACCAGCTAAATGGACATGATATTAGTGTTGGTTAAAGATATACACGGTTTAATTTAACTTAAGAAAAAACTTCTAAAATAACAAGTTTCAGACTCAACAATGTTGAACTTGGCTCTACATAAAGTCTCACTACTTTTTACGACAAAACAATCACGAGAATTTGGCTGCCTTTCACAGTAAGTTTTTGTTGGAATTAAACTTACTACACAAACAATGACATCATAAATAAAATATTATTCTAAGGTGATATTTTTCCTATTTAAATTTCTAGTCAGTAACATCAGACCGAAAAAAATTATTCTTTATTTGCATGGAAATGACACATTATTACCGTACGCAAAGGAAAATAAATTATAGCCTCTGCACATACGAAATATAGTACTTTTTATAAAAAATAAGGTCTATAAATTAAGTGTCAAATGAAATTATGGTAGGCATGTAGCCGTTTATATTAAAATGGTGTAGGATTATCACCTTATGTTTCTTTCCGTACAAAAGGTTTCTTTTGTAACATTGTAACGTATTTTTAGATGTGATTTTATCTTATTATATACGAGCTTATCTTGTTATAGTGAACAGATTTCGTTTGTCGATTGTAGCAAAAAAAACCGTTGTAACTATAAAGTATTTATTTTCAGTAATATGCATTTTCGATAGTCGGAAATTAGGAGAATAATTATTGTCAATTTTAGAAATACTTGGATATTAAGAGGAGTATAAATGTGCCCCCTCGCCCCATCCACCGTTGGGCCCCTCAAACTGCCGGGGCCTCCCGCCAGGTGTACGTTACGCTACTGGGCGAAGACACATAAAAAGAAACATAATTCATTAAACAAATTCGATACGGCCAATTTTTTTCTAAGATAAATTATTTCTCTTTTTAGTGTTTCTAATAATCCCAACTTATTAAATGATAATTAAAAAGAACACTTTTAGTGAACCTCTTCCCTCCTTTCCCATTTTCTCCCCATTGAGTTTTAAAAATCTAATTCATATTAATATCTTTGATCCTAGATTATCAATATTATGCATTACTGAATTTAAAGAACGACAAATCACTCAATATTTTAAAAGAAAGACTCACTTATTTCCTCTTACCTCCTCGTCTTTATTTTTTTAACATTTCATTTGCAAAATGGATTTCTTCAACCCCAAATATTCTGAAAATCGACAAAACATTATTGAATAAAAATAATCTGTATCCCTTTCACCTCTGTCGTTAATTTTTTGTCATCAGATCTTGATGACATTTACATGAAGCCACTGGACAAACATACTCTTTTAAATAAAAAACGAATCAACAAAATCGGTACCCTTATACTGAAGTTATGTACCGATAAAGTCAGTTGGAGGTTGGGAGGGGATTTTGAAGCAATTTGTTCCATAATCTGAAGACCCTAGGTATTAATGCGTCTATTATCCAGCTCTTGATTCGAGACTGGTCTGAAAAAATGAATGTTGGAGTGAAGAGTAGTAAGAAGAGTAGTAAGAAGGTAGTTTGTTGAGGAGAGTGGCATGCCATACTTGGTCAAAGGCCTTGGAAATATCACTGTTCGCCGTTGAGGATTTTTTATGGCTTACCTTCAGAGACTATCATCAGATCCTGATAAAATTTACATGGGACCACAGTGGGAATATATAGAGTATATACTTGCTAGCAAAGAAAAAGAAGAATTAAAAATTAATTAAATTATCTGCGTTACACCTTATTCGTGCCAGAAAAGTATGTTTTTATAAATAAAGTCATTTATAATTTTATGCTCTTGATGTCGATGTGTTTAAAAATGTTTGCAGGACAAAAATATATCTGTTTGTGTTTCATAATATACATATTTTTGTATTTACGTATGCTTCAAGCAGGTAGATTTATTCTTTATTTTATTATGGCTTTAAGTTTTCAACTTTAATACTAAAAGTTTGATGTATTTTTTAAGTGTTTGCCCAAGAGATCTTGAGCGAATCGAGCGTTATTAACACAATGCACTTTTTCAAGTCAATATTTGAGCATTGCTATTATCCCCCGAAAAATGTATGGATTTTTCAACGACTGAGATAGGATTGATATAAGGGTTGTTGCATTATTATATTTACATTATTTTATTAGCACATACTGACAGGTCAGTATAATTCTATTATTTTTAGTCTTTATAAAGTCTTCTTCTTTTACTCCATCTTATCCCAACTTTATATGGGATCGACGATTCTGGTTAATTGGATTGAAACCTGAGTTTTTTCCTGCTAAACCTGTTTCCCGTAAATCATTAATGACTCCATTAACTCATTTCTGCTTTGATCTTTCCCTATCCCTCCTCCCATATACTTTCGTTACCCCTCTACTCACTTAGTGCCCCGCACATTCATCTTAGCGTTTTTGATACATTCTTTCATGTAGGTACTTTCTTTATTAATTATGTTTCCGCTCATCATTGCTTGGATTTGCTTGGGGAGGGGTCTGACCACTGTTTTCTAAACCACTCCTCTCTTAGTGTTTTATTCCGATCCATTTTCTTTGATGGTAAAACTTAGATATTTAAAATTCTTTACTATTTTTCTCCATTCATCTCGCTTTTCTATTGCTCTCCGTGTACTTTGTTTTCTTTCTACTGATTTTTAGTGCTTGGTGTTCTAAAAAGGTCCTCCAATTCTTCCCCGGGGCTCTCTTTATTTCCTGTGTTATGACATAGATACGGGCTCAAAGCCAAAACCTACTGCAGGCCGACCATAACTAGAAAGACTTAATCTTACCCTACATTTGACTTGCCCTGAATAATCCTTACGTACTTTTCTAGACACCTCCATACTTCCTACCTGCTTCTCTTGTAGGATTTTTTCAGGTCAATAAAACCCATGTTGTTGCTTCTTCTGATGCTCTTCCACAACCTGTTGTAATACAAGAATATGTATCCGTTGTACTCCTATCTGACATGGGTCCAAACTGCTGCTCTTCTCCTATACTGACTTGCTTTCTAGGTCTCCATTCTATAATCTTTTCCAATATCTTCTTTCTTTGTAACCGTAGCTTGATTCCTCTTCACTGTCTCTCTAGGGGCCCAAGGCTCTCTCTCTATAGACTTGCTATTTCTTTACATCAGATCCCATAGCATATCTTCATCCCCTATCGCTCTAGATATTTTAAACAAAAAAGCCTTTGGCTTTGTCAATAAACTTTTTAGTTAACCCATTTCTTATACTAATTTGCTCTAATCGTGAAACATTGTACCGTTTAAGTTTTCTGACGGTTCCCTTTTTTACTGTATCTTTCAGAAACATCTGCCGTTTTCATAAATGGCTCATGCACTTAACGTTCTCCAAAGGGGAAAACAATTTGTTTTAAAGAACCATTAAACCAGGTATATTTCACACATGCAACAAAAGTATAAAATCTTCATTTCTATTCATGCTTTCGCCATAATTTGTACCAGTGGGTGTTCGCACTTTAACACAGCCTGTTCCGAATAAATCAACTCGCAATGACTTCGCGGGCAGCGCATTTTATTTATCACTGTATAATCCTTTCGAAAATTGGTTCGGCGACGCCATATTTATCATTATTACCATTGTGCGTTTTTATTGTAAAATATGGCGGCTTAATTACGACTGGACAGGGTACATGAGGCTCAACGAGGATACCGATTTCCAAAAAATACGACATGGATTTGGAGTGGAATTATTAAAACTGGATCTACGAAAAGTTCTTAAAAAAATAATTTTTTCGATTTTTTTAAAGCATAGAAAATAGGATGCCTAGCAAAGGTAATTTAATTTTATTATTTTTCCCTATTTTGCTGTAAATTAACCATTGAAGTTCAATATGACGATTTCCCTTATAGTATTTCGCGGGAATTCTCCAGGCTATTAATAATAGAAAACCTTTGATAATAGGGAAAATATCACGTGCGTATTTCCACTTCTGTCAGTGTCAATTTTTATTTAGCTAAAATGGCGAAACAATTATTATTGTATAGGCGTAATAACGTAGGCTCAAAAAAAACTACCTCTACCTCGCATTAAGCTTTGAAAATTTTCCGCGTGTCGTTGATTAATTCATTTTATAAAACTACCCCTTAACGTGTTACCATAAATTCTTATTACCTGTAAAATTTTGATTCATTCATAACAGGAAATTTAAATTCTTTTAATAATACAGGGGTTAAAAAAATTAAATTTTTATTTACTTTACTTTCAAAAACAATTTTAATTGTTTTACAGAATTTACTTATACTAAATAAGCAACGTGTCCACCTTGCTCTTCCAGACAAATTCGAATTATTTTTTATAGAATCAAAAACATTATTTAGTTTTTCAGGAGAGTTGTTGATTTCCTTAAACTTTAAAGTGATTCGCCATTGCAGCTCCTCGAGATTTGGACATGGGGTTTTACTATTTGACCCCTCTTGATACATGTGCATGTGCTGCTCCACCACTATTTCGATTTTTACGTCGCGCTTTACAGTACCTTCTAGTTAGTCAATGATCACCTTCGTTCCGTAGTGTTGCTGTGCGTTTCTTATTTATTGTAGTTAAATATTGCAGGATCTGGATTTGTATCTTGCCGTTCTTTCCTGTCTTCGGGCTAATCAAATCTCAAACAGTTGAGAAGAACTGCAAATCTTTTTGCGGACATTGCAAGTATAAATACTTCTCGACCAATCCCGTCTGTCGCAAATAGAGATTTTATATCCTCGTGGTTTGACTTGAAAACGACTGTATAAATAAGCAAACCAAAAAAACACATCATTACTTCAAACGTATCTTCTCTGAGTTCTGTTCTAGATGGATTAGAAAATGAAGCTCTGACACTTTGAAGTTTTCTGTTTGTCCAAGTGATATAATTTGTTTTGTCATATCATTAGTAAAGATAGAACGCCAGGCATCAAGAGGTTCCAGTTTTGGTGCGTTTGATTTGGCAGTTGGACTATTGATAATATTGTGAGGGAATGTCCTCACATTTTTACTAGGAGCAATCGCTGGCCATTTAAACCTATTACGGCCGTAAAAGTACTTTTATCTTTCTCAGGCCCATCGATCTGATCTCTCGGCTCCCCCTCCCATGTCAGCAGATTGAGCTGAATCAGTATCGTGATCGCTAACGATATAATCGGCATCTTCTTCATCCGACAGTTCTACATCGATGGAGTCGATGAAGTCAAGAATCTGCAACACCTTGCGCTCAAAATTAGGATCATCCGCTTTGGAACAGGCTCTTCGGCAATCATAAACATATAATGATAATAACAATAAATGTTCAAATCAGAATTTGTAACGTACCTAGCGTCGTGAGGTCCGTGAGACCGCGACGAACCCATATAAAAAAATCACCAATAACTTCTGTGTTTGATATTTTATGGACGATATTCCATAACAAAACATAATCAAAAAAATTTCCTTCGGAAGAGCTTGAATAAATTTTTTCGCAGCAATTTTTTTAAATTAGTGCGCGCGTCGTACACATCGCCAAGAAAAAATCCCTCCTCCTTGAGATTCGGGAGTCTTTCAAGCGTTATGCATTTATGCTCTTGTTTTAAAAAGATAATTGCGAACCATTTCTCTGAATATGGAAATATGACTCCCACTAATATAACTTTTGTAATCGAAATTGAAGAGCAAGTCTGAAAAGTTAAAAAGTTCCGTGAAAAGTTAAAAACCATTTAAAAGTAATTTTATCAAAAAATTCAATTAGGGAACCTTTTATTTCTTTAAAAATTCATTTTGGGAATCTAAAGTCAAGCCTGTCATATGGGTAATGCTGACGCTTGAAATTTTATTTCAGCTCCCATCTATTTGATATTAGAGAAGAAATGACTTCTTATGCGTCTAAAACTTCCCTTTATTGGAAATTTTCAGAAATATATGTCGACAAATTGGAATTTATTGTTTAAATTAAATATCCCGCATACTGCATTACTTTTCCGCATCATGCACGTCGATGTAAAATTCATCAAATAATGCCAGATGACTTTTTCCTTGTTTCCTTCCTTATAAGTTAGTAATACATAATATTAAATCCATAATAGGCCTAAATACCCTTATTAAATTACATCAAGTTATGTCTCTCATAAAACGTGCTTAGGAATTTATATATTTTAAAGAATTTCTTATTTAATTTATATTTTAATTTAATCGGATTTTTTATGGAATGTAGGCGTCCTAATAATGATTATTTTGCTGATATAAAGATTTCGTTGATCAGCGGTTTTTTGAAATAAAGTGAAATAAAAAGTATGGAATGTGCTTTTACAGAAATTTTCACTTTTTTTACCACCGGCGTCATATCATCACTAGTGCATTTTTTAGAGAAGTTATATGATGATTAAATTCGATCGTCCAACTTGTAAAGGGTGTTCAAAAGGTACTTCGGAATTTGCTGTTTAAAGAAAACCAACAATTTTAGAAAAGTAACTAACACACTTGTTTAGAAGTAGTATTCTCCAAATGTTCCCCTCGGCTGTTTCTATAGATTCTTTTCGACTTTGAATACTTTCCTTTTATAATAATAAAAAAAGTTCATATAAATAATTTTAAGTAATTTACATCTCCGACGCTCTACATGTAGCTAAAGCTGGTTGTCGGTCGATTTTTACATTTTCTTGAAAATTTCGAAATTTTAATATGGAATATCGATATTAAATTTATTATTCTTATTCTTAGTGTAAATAATATGGACATGAGTTTTTCAAAGACATTTTATACAAGGCACGACCTTAAAAGCCCTTTGGTAGGTTCTCTTGCTGATTTTAAAGACAAAATCCTTCCAAACAAAAAGGACCTTTTAAAATGTTACTTGTGGATTAGATTTAGTTTATAGCCCCCCGATTTTGGACAAGAGTCAGAAGTTTTCGAAATATCGAACATATTAGCAGGTACAATTTTGGATTTATGGAAAAAATCAGGAATTCCCACAGTGGCACAAAAACGCGTTCTACAGTGATTAAGGCGCATCATGAAAAATATTTATCTCTGATGCCAGGGACGGTATTTCTCTAATGTTTAAAGGCTGGTAGAGGGTGGAGGAAATATTTTTTTGTTGAACGTAATTAGAAGTTTTTGTACAGGGTGTTTCATAATTGAATGCTGATCCTTAAGGGTGATAATCCTTGGATGATTTTAAGAAAAATTCTTTATATGAACATAGGTCCGCAACAGCTTTATTTCTGAGATACAGGGTGTTGAAATTTAAGAAAAAAATCTGTTTTTCTTCAATATCTCTAAAACCGCTTTGTATTTTTGTTTTAAATTTTGGTAGGTGCAAAGTACGCTTAAAAATACATTTTCTTCAGGATAAAGGTTTTTTTAATTTTCATCAGTGGCGTCCCTGTTAACATGCCCTGCAATATTTTTAATCAAAAAAATGATACGCCACTGTTTTTTTTTTAAATAAATGTTATTTTTATAATTGCCTTCTATCTTCTCATAAAAATGGTCTCTTGACTTTTATTTATCCGGCGTACGGTTTTCGAAATGAAGTTCATTCATTTGCTTGTCCCTATATGATTTTATCTAGTAGTCTCAATTTCACAATTTGTGGTAACCTAAGCATCTAGGCTAGATTTTTATATTTTATAGTAACTATTATTTAGTTCTAGTAATTAAAGCCGTTAAAGAGTGGGATTATTTTGTAGGCTAGAAACATCTAGTATGCTAACAACACATTTCGTTGTTTTATAAACGCAAACAGTTAATTTAATTTTGGTATATTTTGTCCAAAATGGTTAAGCTTTTACAAATAAAAAATGTATTTTTATGCGTGCTTATTATTAGAACTAAATAATAGTTAGTTACTATAAAATATAAAAATCTAGCCTAGATGCTTTGGTTACCACAAATTGCGAAATTGAGACTACAAGAAAAAAATCACATAGGGACAAGCAAATGAATGAACTTTATTTCGAAAACCGTACGCCGGATAAAAAAAAGTCAAGAGACCATTTTTATGAGAAGATAGAAGGCAATTATGAAAATAACATTTATTTAAAAAAAAACAGTGGCGTATCATTTTTTCGATTAAAAATATTGCAGGGCATGTTAACAGGGACGCCACTGATGAAAATTAAAAAAACCTTTATCCTGAAGAAAATGTATTTTTAAGCGTACTTTGCACCTACCAAAATTTAAAACAAAAATACAAAGCGGTTTTAGAGATATTGAAGAAAAACAGATTTTTTTCTTAAATTTCAACACCCTGTATCTCAGAAATAAAGCTGTTGCGGACCTATGTTCATATAAAGAATTTTTCTTAAAATCATCCAAGGATTATCACCCTTAAGGATCAGCATTCAATTATGAAACACCCTGTATATGAGTAAAAGACAAATCTATTTATCAATATTCCAAATCAAAATTTCGAAATTTTCAAGAGAATGTAAAAATTGACCGACAACCAGCTTTAGCTACATGTGGTGGAAGATGTAAATTAATTAAAATTATTTATATAAACTTTTTTTATTATTATGAAAAAAAACTTTTTGTAAGTATTCCAAATCGAAATAATTCTTGTTAATTTGTTTGTTTTTGGATTAATGGCTCTGCTTGAAACCAAATGGCCAGCTCTCATTTTTCATTCATTTTTCATTCTAAAACATTTAAAAATCGACCTACCCCAATGTAGATACCTACACAGAAAAAACACTATCGTATATTGAATTGGATACCCATTCACTCAATGACACCGTATCCGTATTGCACAATACAAATTCGGTTTATTTCAATGATTAGTTTATCATTGATAACCAATAGGTTATAAGATTGCTTACAATATAAGGTGTCATTGGTTTTTAATAGGTCGCTTAAATATAACAATTATCTGATGCAGTAATACCCTATTCTAAATTCAATACAAAATATATTATTGGTTTCAGTAAAAGTTTATTTGTAAGAATATACAACTTATTTAATCGAAATACTTATTGTTATTGCAAAGCTTTTTAGATTTATTTTACTTACATACTGTAAAACACTAAAGTCCTCTCCAGTCCACACAAACACTGAAACACTCCAGTCCCCAGAATTGCAAGAGATCTATTATTTTTGGCGTAACTTTAACGCAATAAACAAACAGGCTACAAGCTTAAACGACTATTAAACGGACAAAATACCAACAGCATAATTCTAATCTCTCCAAAGGGTGTCCGCGAGTAATTTTTTTTTTTTAAACCTCTATATTACATAAAATACAAAAATGTTTACATTTTTTGTGTTTTAGTAATAGAAGTAAAACTTCAGCCAACAATAGAACTCATTGAATTAATACTTTTTATTATTTCTCTAATACCGTATATGTTTTATTGGAGTGTTTATTTTAATTAACATGATATAAGGATTATTCACTTAGTTTTTAGATTTTTTATTTAAATTGTAGTTCTTGTTCGTTTAATAAAATATATTTTAGTTTGAATCATACCGCCCACAAATAACTATTTTTCACCCAATTATATTTGAGCATTCTCGTCAAATTCATTCACAATTGTATACTCAGGAATAATAGTAATTTATTGGTTTTCTATAGTATTTTTGTAATTGAAAAAATGGTAATACAGTTTTCAAAGAAGTAAGACTACTTTTGAACTCTAATAAGTCTATATTTAAAGCAATGTTTTTTTTTCTGTTATTTCAATGATGGTTTGTTGAAACAGTATTAACTTTAATATAGCCAAAGTGAGAGAGGTCAAGAATAATCCTATTATTGAAAATAGCATAGCAGTTTTTTCTGTATATATACTTTATCTCAAAATTTTTGGATTATCAGTTATTTAGTGTAACATTACACCAACACATCAATTCGCATCAATTATTTAGGCAAAGTTTCAGACGGTTCAAATAACTTTTCATTAGATAAATAAATTTCGACCGTTCGGTATTTCGCAAGTGCTGTATCGAAAAGTGAGTTTTGAATATTTATTCGACACCCAATAACCTAAAAACTAAGCGACCGTTACCAACTCAAGCAGAAATGTAAAATAAACATTATTGAGATTACTTGATAAATTCGAAGTATATAAATGTGGATGAGGTCAAGAGCCCATTTATGTGCATTTTCTGGAAATAACCGCGCGTATCCTCGAAGAAGACATATACGGTCTATACGCGAATAATATCCCAACTGCCTCTGGCTACTATAAATTCATATTTTCATGGATGGCTTGGCAAGTTTTATATCGTTTTAAGTCGTGACTTTTGTAAATCGCAAAACGCAGACCCTTATTTGTTAGCAGCGGCCCGGGAGCTACATTACTTTTGGATTGTTTCGAGAATTGCTTATTTTATTTTAAGGGGTTTCGTCTGAATATGGTAAGAGAAAACGAGAAGAATATTTACGTTTATTATTTCTTGTTATTTAATATTATTTATGATGGGTCCCTTTGATAAAGAGCTGGGTAGAAAAAAGATTTGAAATAGCGTTGGAAAATATGGGTTTTTTAGCTCATTCCTATTTTATTATTAGAGTTACAACGTTGCGAGTGAGAGCATATGCGTCGGTGGGTCGATATTTAAAAATCTTTAAAATAAAGGTACCTTATTTTTAATAGAATAATATAACAACAGTGCTAGCCCTACCAGAAGTGTGCTGGTTTGTAACGTAACAAAATAAAAATTAAATCCCAGAAGAGCGGCTGGTAGAGTTGAGAGATATATCAGTCACCATGATCAAGTCACCGTGAAAGACAAATCACTGTCGCTACCGGCGATCGAACGGACGGATCACCGAAACACATAGATCACGGCGACCAGGTAATGGTCAGATTGAAATAAATAATTATTGGGTTATTAAGGAACAAAATCGCTGCTTAACTGTTGCCAGTTATTATCACTTCTTGCGTTTTGGCATTTTCTGGTTCTTGCACTTATGTTTATTTGTTCAGATATATTGTTTGCCGCTCCGGTTGGTCGTAGTCGATGTTGTTGGTGAATTAGTCATGGTATTTTCGAAAAAAAGTAAGGGCTACTAATAAATAAACTTAATATTATATTTAATACGACGTGCTTTTTTTCAAAATTCAACCCATAAAGGGGTGAAACAGGGGTTTAAACTTTGTATGAAGAAATAATATTAGATGGTCCTATTAAGTCGAAACTTCGTAGAAGTATGTACTCTAAAAAATAACGGCCAGATTCTCCAACGCTAAACTGGTCTAACTTGACAACCAAAAGTTTTAAACCGACAAGGGTAAGAATAAGACAACTAAGTTTTATACTATGAATTTGCTTCTGAGCCTTTTCACAAAAATATAAAGAAAAGGGCACTTTTAGTAGGTACGCACTTTCCACAATAATAGAACTAAATTCATTTTAGCAACACGTTCCAAGATAAAAATTATATCTATATCAAACCTAACTGATCAACTAGAAGATCTTAATTTAAACTAGTACTTTTTCTTAAACCTTTTTAGTAATCTGAACGTAAATATGAATGAAGTCTACTTGTCAGGGGTACATATAAATATGTAATAATGAGAATCAGTTCTCTAAACCACCTGAATATTCCTTATATAATAAGGATTTGAACAAATCATGGTAAAACAGCTAGTCTCCGGGCTATATGCCCCTCTGAGCGCTGGATTACATACCAAAATTTGCCGTATTTTCTTCTAACACAGTTGGATAATAAAAAATATAAGGAATTTTCAGTAAATGCTTACGAATAACAGATAACTGTCTATTTATCATGTGGCAATACCTAGCTGATTCCAAAGGTGTTTTCTCACTTTTCTATTTTCAAAAAATTAATGAATAATTTAATTATTTTACTTACATCTATCATTTTGACAAATAAATCAATTAAACCCTGTATCATTTAATTTGTATATTAAGGGACTATTTGAATCTTCAAAAATGTACAGGACTTTCAATTTAAAATAAAAAATTTACTATTCTTTCTGACTTCCAGACTTTTTTGACACCTTATATTATTTACTTGTTTGTTTTATAGGTATCCAGGTAGTTCTGGGATTTTGGAAAAATAAGTTTTAATGCATTAAAAAGTAAGAGAAACTAAAATATTTATTTCGACAGCATTTTTTTAAATAATTTTGGAATTCATTGGAGGGATAATTACCCCCTTTACCCCCTAAATCCGCCCTAGCTCCTAAAAGAAATGCTATGATCTTCCAAAGCTTAAGGGCTGCCTGGTTGTCCAGCAAAATATCTATGTTCTGATTTTTAGAACCCCTTTCACATTTGTCTAAATGTATGTTTGTATTGCATGCGTTTCTGCTTGAAATATTAACCTTTGTCCTCAACAAGTGTTATAATAAGGTCTTCATATATCCCTGCTCGTACTCCTTCATATCTTTGATCTGTCAGTTCATTTAGGTATTTCTCCATATATATTCCTGCTTCTACTCCATCATATATGTATCTTAGATCAGTACGCCAGCCAAGTTTCTTCTTTGAATTAATCTTTTTCCAGCTTTATGTAGGCCTTATTAAACTCCTCTACGACAACTAACAAACCAGTTCTTATTAAACTTTTTTTCCTTAAATCTACCCACCCATTTCTACTTTGGGTTTTCTCTACCTTGCTTTCCATTGTCCCTGTAACACTTTAGCCTCTTCTGTATATTTTTAAATATTTTCACACACACCCTGGTTGTTTCCCTTAACTAACTTCCTATTTCCTTGGTAACTCACACATCCATCGTTCTCATTTCTTTTACATCTATATTGGTCACGTTACCGAAATGACATTAAAACTAAGGATTAACGACTCTCGGTAAGGCACCGCTACTGACTAAACACTGTCACAGCATAAGAGATTCTACTTAACAGACCTAACCTTTGTAAGTCAAAGTGTGTCGTCGTCCTGCAAGACTATACAAATGATCCTGTCGTCCGCCCTCTTCATTTCGGAAGTGACGAAAGAGGCGTTGGTATGATGGATGAGCCGTGAAAGGGCACACGACCTGTGGATTAGTTGCAAGCCCAGGTGTTAACTTAACTTGAAGAGAACCAGCGGTATTAATTAAGCAGTGCTGGCACGTAATATTAACAAATGAAATGATGCAAAAATATACAGTCTGACATTTTCTTTAGGGGCAATATCCTGCGCTGATTACCACTGGTTTTTTTTTGTTTTGTTTTTTATATTTTCCCTCCGTTATTAACCATAGAAAACAATTACTTTTCAGTGTAGATACAGAAAGCAGGCACGTAATCCATTAAAGACATCAAACAGAGTCCGAAACCGTGCGAGAACGTTTGCACGCGCAGCGTGCGTATAAGTTTCGCTGCAAGGAACAATTATTATGCAGCAAACCCTTTACCAGACCTATCGCCGAGAACCTTGTTTAGTTCAACGCCTTCAAAACTAAGTCTTGCTCCCTGTTAGGCAATAAATTCGGCAACAGTTACCCATCCATGAATAGCCAAGCCCTACAAAACGTTCGATCTTGTTGGGATCGCTTTTGAACAGGATCTTAATTAGCGCACAAACACATTACTTATATAGCTTCATCAGCAGCCAAAAACTTGGATTTCTCTTTCGAGCCAGAAAATACTTCTCGCCTTCCAACTTACACACTCTCTATGTTTCCCAAGCAAGCAAGACCTAACCTAGAGTACTGCTCCTACATCCTTTTGAGTGGCATCACCTTCAGCACTTAGTAATTCTGTCCAAAAAAGAGCCATTCAACTCATCAATGACCTAGTCCTCAGAAGAAATCTCCCTTCTCTGGCTCATTGCCGCGCTGTGGGGGATTTATCCCTTTTGTACCGATACACAGTGGGGCAGGAGACCCTAAAAGTTGGCATTAATTCTGTTAAAGCAAAAACCGACTGCTATTTCATTTTCAAATGCCTTGCAAGTTCATGGAGATATTTTATTTTTGTCTCTGATGGACAATTCGTTCTTTCTGTCATTTCTGTATGAAAATGCTTAATCTGGGCATCCATATTTTTGTACCCTGACTTCTTCATAATATTAAACAGTTCTAATCTAGACCATTGAGGTACTGAAGTAATTTTAAATGAAAGTGCATCGTTTAAGCTAGGAGTCACTGTACATATTTTATTATTTTTATTTTTACCGAATATATTGTGTATCTTCATAAATAACGGCAGGTCATGAAGCACTATAACGAGACAGATCCACATTACCAAAAATATAAACACCATCCCTTATGTCAGATCACACATTTTAGACATATTACGTGTTGTAGGATTAGCTTTTATTAGAGTTATAAACACTGATAAACGTCAACTTCTCCAACTCCGATTTCCGCTGGAAAGGTGTGTAGTTTTAACGACATCTTTCTCTTTAATAGGGCGCTTAAACTTAGATAACAACAAGAATTATTACAATAATAGCCATGACGGATAATAATAATAGTATCGTTACCTTGCTGTCAGTCGAAGTATGTAATTTCGTGTATTACGCGAGTTTTGATATAATCTTAGTTGAAGCGTGTTCTAATTAGATATTGCGGTAAATCACAATTCTGTTGGTTAATTTGAAATATTTGCACTCACCTGCACTTTGTGAAAAATGAGTACAACCCATAAACCTTACTAATATCGAAGCTCTAAGGTTCAACCGGCTTAAACTAAAAATTATACAGAAGCCTTTAAAATCTTCGTAGAGAAAATATGGTAGCTTTATATGGATATCGAAAACATCAGTGTAAAGGGAAATGAAAAACCCAACAGATTACCGAAAAGCAAGTACTAAGAGCTGGGTTTAGAAACTGAGGATCGGAGCTGCCCCAAGCTCTTGAAGCGCCCTCGAATAAACAGTCTATGAAGCCTGAAATTCAGTCCTTCCAACGCCCCCAGTTTCTGAGACCTTAAGACGCCTCGGGCGCCATTTGGCTTCACCATACTTGCCCGTTCCAGAGCTCTTCTTTGGCACTACCAAAAGTATTTCTATAAAATAGTATCGTTAATCAACACGTTACGAAAGAAACAGAGGCTCAGGTTCTTGAATAAATGGTATGGATGTAGTCAGCACATTCTCATAGAAGTTCTTACAGCTCACACACCATGTGACGAGGATGAATCATTATTAGCTTTGTAATGTGGAAGGCGAAACAGCAAAGCACATTTTATGCAGCATCCTGGCTTTAGGAAAAATAAGATCTTTCATTAGCTGTTGACTCATCAAACGCGAGAAAGAAAAAATAGAGTTCTCGGTATTACTTGTTGATACAACAAAAAAAATTAGTACCAGAGGCTATAAAGAATATAGACAGGCACTCGAATACACCGAAAAGCCAGTCTCCCTTGAGACATTTGGTGGGTTTACTGGTTTATGGTTTATAAGTTTGTTTGTCCACCATTATATATACACAATATGTTGATACTTAATATACATATTTATATAATGGTAGACAAACAAACTTTTAAACCATAAACTAGTGTAGGTTTGTCTATTTTTTGTCCAAGGGTAAATAAAAGGCCTGGATAATTTAGTAAGTATAGTATAATATAATGGCGGATATAACTATGAAATGGTTCGTACACAAATGGCACTTTGTACAGGATAACCACGGCAATCACAAATCGTCTTTAACACTATAAATCGTCGTAACGTCGTAATTATTCGTCTACACGTCTTTTCGTCTTAAAATATGGAACCTGCACGTCTTTACAGGAACCAAATAACTCTCGACCTGATTTGTCGTTATCGTCGTTTCGTCGTTGTACTTTGTACCGTCTATCCCGTCGTCTTGCTTACTCAGCACCCTCCGCCCCCGCGTGAGTGACGAACGCATTTACCCAGTTGCCGCACTGGGATGGTGAATAGGTCCGTCTTTATTGCTTAAACTTAGAAATTGGAACAATTATTGGTTACAATAATTTACTACACTAGTAAATCCACCAAATGTCTCGAGGGAGACCCGCTTTTCGTTGCACGGCAGTGTTCGCCTAAATCTTATTTAGTCTATGATAGTACTCGAGTTGAGCCACATTAGTTGCGTTAATAGTATAATAATAGAGCGTAATTCTTAATAGAAAATTATTTTACCTTTTTATATAGCTAAATCTTATTTTCATTGAAATCATAAACATATAACCAAAGTCAACCAATAATCCTCTCTTAACTTTTCCTCAGATTCTTAACAAAACAAACGATTTTACCCAACGAGAAAGAAATATTAGGGTCAATCGGGAAAAATAAATTGAATTCCAAGAATTGTCTGTTATACCTAGTACGAATTAACTTTAATCCATCGGTTTTATTCTTGGAAAAATCGGAAAATCCAGACACGTTTATCCTAGCCGGAGATTTAATCTAAACCGGGATGGTTTTGTACCTCATTAGTTTTTGAGAGCAAACTTGCGGTGATTAAGAAACGTGGAAACAGCAGGAAAACATGCCTTTAGAAAAATGTAATTCAATTATAGAAAATAGAAAATACGTTAGTACGAATGAACAACGTTTGGTTCGAATTGTTTTTTACTGGATTTCATTAAAATGCAGTTATAAGATAGTATTGGATATATTGGTACTAATGCACAATTTTTTTTTAAATTTATACATATAGTCCTTTTAAAAGAAACCAAAAATAACTTAAATTTTCACTACAAGCATATACCGACCTGTCAAAAACGTTACACACAAAATACTACATCTTGATAACTGTTTAAGCCATAAGCTACTACAAAGAAAATGCGACGTTGCCAGTCTCAGTTTAAATTTCGCCACCATGTAATGAAAGTAGATTATCAAAAATTTATTCACGAAAAAAATAATGGTATACAGTGTGTATACAAACACTGTGTAACAAAAATATGGAAAAAAATTTCTTGAAAACCGTTCATCCGATTTCTATGAACTTTTGTATGAAATTACACCCGATCTAATGGCGAGTTCCGCATTGTTGTCAAGTTGACCGTTTTCCTGAAATTGACAGGAACTTTTTTTTTAAATGGAATGCTCTATATTTTATTCGATTTTCGAATTTAGCTTAAAATTCCGAATACCTCTTATTGAGAACATTTTATCCTAAATTTAACAGTTCTGGAGAAAATCGTGGTCAAAAATCGTTTTTTACTGCATTTTACCTTAAAATACCTGTGCTCAAAAGTTTGCCTGAAATGCCTGACATTGTCAGTTTCGTTTATTTACAAAAAATCGCTAATTTAACAGAAACCCAAAGAATTGGAATTTTAATAATACTGGGTTATGGGGACAGGACGCGAACGCAAGAAGCAGTAATATTTTTAATGACAAATATCTTGACAGAAATCCATTAACTCAAATCTACTGTAAATAAAGTTTTAGAAAAATTTCGTCAAACTGGAAACGTAAAAAACACTATACTATTTGGATATTTAGTACAAGAATAAACAATACAGGAGTACATAATTTAAAAGTTGATGAATAAAACTAAATCAAATTTTTTAAATGTTGTCCATTTACTTCTTGGCGGTGAGCCAAATACTGCGGAATCCTCGATTCTTCTGCATTCTGGTTTTATCCTTAATTTTAAATCATCGAGGTGATTTGGCTTACTTTTGAAAACAACATTCTTGAGGTGGCCCCACAAGAAGTAGTCGAGTGGCGTCAAGTTCAGAGACTGAGCTGGCCAATCGATTATACCCCTGCGTCCAATCCATCTTTTCAAAAAAACAGCATCGATATATTGCCGAACATTATCGGCATAGTGCGGTGAGGCACCATCCTGCTAAAACCATATTTCATTATTTGGTGCTTTATTGTTGCCTAAAAAATCATACTCAAATTTCATTTCTTAGAAGATCCAAATACTTATCTTTCTCCATTTAGTGGCTCTTGCATGAAGAAGGGGCCAATTATTCCCCGACCTATTTATTATACCAGCCCGAACATTTACATTTTGGGGCAACTGGGTATGGCTTTTGGCATATCTAGTGAGGATTTTTCCTGGATCAATATCGACAATTATGCCTATTAATTTTCCATTTAAAAAAATGTTGATTGGCCAGAGAAAATTATTCGGTGGACAAAATCTGGATTGGCGTTGCAACGTTCCATCATCGTTTATCAAAATTCCAAGGTCCTCTCGTAATCATCTTCTGAGAGCTCTTGCATAAGTCTTATTTTGTACGGATGAAAGTTTTCTGTTTGAGAAGGCGGTCTACGGACATGTCATTGTGTGAAACGTTGTTTTCTTTTCTCACTGTTCTGGTAGAAAGATGGGGATTTTCCTCTAAACTGAATAAAACATTCAGAGCCTTATCACTATCTGTTGCACTTTGCACTTTTAGGTCGGCCAGAGCGTATAGCGTTTTTTACGTCTCCAGTTTGATCATTTTTTTTTTTAAACTTTACTTACAGTAGATTTAGGTATTGGAGTTCTGTCAGGATATTTGTCATTAAATATATTACAAACTTCTTATTGCATTTCATAAAAATCGAATGAACGGTTTGCAAGATTATGTATATTTGCAAGGTTTCCATATTTTTGTTACACACTGTAGGTACTGGTATATATTTTAACACCTGCCATTCTCGAAAATGTGAGAAGTGAATTCCAAAATCGACTTTATTAACTCGGGTTTGCGCTAAAATGATTCTTTTTTCGAGACATTTAAAATAATGTACCACACGACATAGTATATTTAAAATTTTTGACCTCAACTCCCTAGCGTCGCCTCTCAAGGGGATTGAAAAGTTAAATTACATGAAAAAATAGATTTGTTAACCAGTAAGATACACCTAAAATTTGATGTATCTATCTTTACTAATAGCCAAGATATTCGAACGTACTAAGACTTTTCGGACACCCTGTATGTACCCTCTATGCTATCTGACTCTGGTTTATCCAAAAATTTGTCATGGTAGTGAAAATATGACGGCCAGATTCTCCAACGCTAGACCGGTCTAATGTAACAACCAAAAGTTTTAAACTGACAAGTGTAAAAATAAGAAAACTAGGTTTTATACTTCCAAAATTTATAAAGAAAAGAGTAAGTTCGTTTTCTATAATAATAGAATTAAATTCATTGTAGTAACACGTTCCAAGATGATAATTATTTGAAAACCAAGCTGACATATTAAAATAACTCATACGTTTTTAATGACGATTTATTAACAATGTCAAAACCTAACTGATCAACTAGGATATCTTAATTTAAACCAGTACTAAGTCTTAAACCTTTTAGTGAATCTGAACTTTTATGTCTAAATAAGTCCCCTAAAACCATTGAAAAATGTAACACCTTGTATACAACCCAAGTGAGCAAAATTTAGCAATTATTAGGTAAGGTTTTAAAAAATCTCCTGCTACATTGTTTCCAATACTAGCGTATCATTTATTATAATTAAAGCAAAAATAAAGAAAACGCTAACATATGGTTTTTTGCCATAGAACAGTCTGATTTTATTGACGAGGGATAGAATTATTATTAGGTACTTATAATTACAATTTTTTTAATTAATCTTTTAAAAAGGATACGAGAAGCCGCAACTGAGACAAAAATGGTATCTCCTCTTATGGCAACTGACATCTTGGGTTACACTGAGACCTTCATGAGGCAATTCGTTTTGGTGTTGGTTGCAAAAAGATGATTGGAAATTATGTGGCAGTGTTA
Source organism: Philopedon plagiatum (assembly GCA_963971165.1). Lineage (NCBI taxonomy): Eukaryota > Metazoa > Arthropoda > Insecta > Coleoptera > Curculionidae > Philopedon > Philopedon plagiatum. Next base: position 80,415,467 of record OZ020194.1, on the reverse strand, counting down.
AAGTACCAATTGAAAGTCCGTACCATATTTAGAGTGCAGTATATCTACTAATAAAAGTCTTTACATGCTGAATAAAATAAGTTGTTTTATTAGATATGTATCTCGAATAGTTAAAATGTACAGATGTTGATGGCGGTTGTGTAGTTGTGTCCTTGGACGAGAAATGTATTTTGTCAGTATTTTTCATTATACTAGAATAATTTAACGTTAAGTTTTACCGAAAAGGTTTAATTTTTAGTTTTAAATTAAGTTCTTCTAGTTGATCAGTTAGGTTTTGACAAGTGTTTGCCTTGTCGTTGTTAATAAGTCTTCATTAAATACGAGTTTCTAATCATTTTAATATTTTAGCGATGCTTGCACTTATCTAGTACCCTAGTTTATATAGCTATTTTCAAACTTACAAATTCTCGGACGATATACTTTTCCAAAATAAAATAAAATTTACCCACCAAACGAATACGATATCTACTAAAATAAAATCTCCATTAAAACTAGATTGGCAAGCAATCTATCATTCAGACAAGACAATACTATTCGCCCCTTTCTTAATGCAATTTCCATCGTACAACTTACCCTTGATACATAAAAATTTCTGTTCCTTAATGCATTTTTAACCAAGAAAAATTATTCCGGTAAATGCAGGCAGAAATTAAGACAATTACCTTTACTCTGAAGCAACATTGTATAATATATGTCAGTCAACCCCAATCTCGTGTTTTGCATTTGTATTTGTCTTGTAAACATGAAACGATGGATGTTTTATAACGTTTCCATTAGAGCGTGACCGAAATTCAGTCGTGTTTTTCGTCCACGTTTGTTTTTTAGTCTCTTTGTAAAATACTGTTTATGAAGGTAATATAAGAATAAACTACGATGTAATCTGATTAAATTACCTGGTGCTGTAATAGTACATATAGTATATAGATTAAAAAGTAATAAGTTACTTTATAATTACATCATTACGGCAGTGTAATCACATTACACCTTAATCGAATAATTAATATAATTATTACCAGAGATTACTCCCGTAATCTGTTAGAAATAACTTAGTTAATTGTAACTGGTTATTATTAATCAGGTTACATTTTGCTCAATACTGTTCAAAATGATTATTTTATTAGATTATTTCTATAGTTCGTTCGGTTAAAAATTAACCTGAAATAAAACCCAATAATGTCGACCGGATATTTTATAAAATATACTCTTAACTGCTAAAACTCTCTAGTAAAGAAGAGAACATTTCCTCTTTTGAAAGCGTTAACCATAGAATTGTTAGTGGTCCTGCTAACAATTAATTAGAAATGCTTAGATATGGAACATTAAAGAGTTTTTTTCACTGCTTCTCTATAATTTTATTAGCCGCCCGGAGTCTTGCAGGTAGATATCAAGGTGTACAGATAGTTTACAGAGATAGTCTTGTCCTAGGTAGGTGTTAAAATAAGGACCGAGAAGCTGTGATTGTCAGAACGCCTCAGGTCATACATGTTCTCTGGTAATAGAAGGTTTTTTTATTGTTACATGCCATTCCTAATTAAAAAAGGATTTGTTGCCTTGTTATTTCTAATTTAAGTGTGAAAATAGTCTGACGCAGCAAGACAATTCAACTAATCAGTATTGTTTTTGTTAAGATTTTATCCCCCAGTATTTTGGCGACTTCTGACAAATATTATACTACTTACAATGTCGCAATAAGTACAAGTAATAGTCAGTCCTATTACTTGTACCTAAGCAACCCTATTATATTCTCTTTGTAGTCAGTAAGCCTAAAAAGTGCACTACTAATTGAAAAATTCATCGATTTGCACTATTCAGCCCCCCCCCAACCCCCCACCCACCCCAAGACAAAATGCTGGGTGCACCAATGCCTGTGACAGACGGACAGACGGACTCCCAAGTGATTTCATAAGTGTTCCGTTTTGCTAATTTTAGCACGGAACACTAAAAAGATAGGAGCATAAAATTAAGAGATTTATTTAATGCTGAAAACCTTTCTCCACCTGCCATTAATATTGTACAATTCAATTTCAACATTTGAAATTCGAAATATTTCGAATTTCTCGTATTTCAAAAGCTATTTTATGTATAAAGTTACCAAATTTTCTGCGAGAGCTTTATTTAAAATATAAAACGCCATTGTTGTACAGTTTTCATTTAACTAATGCTCATACTGCAAGAGTTGTAAGCTAATAAAACATCTCGAACTTTTTAAATCAAAACTTTTATCTATCACTGCAACATTTCCTTTGGAGAGTTTGTTAGTTGGCTCAAAATAAGTTTTAATAAAATGAACTTTTCACATCTTATTGTGCAAGAAGCTTAGTAACTTTTAATAAAGCCAAATTCTCTTGCGAAACAACTTTGTAAATTTGTCACATACACTATGGGGTAAGAACAAGAGTCGTGTTATCTTTATAAGGGAATAAGAGACCGATTAAAAACTCTTCGTTACTGAAACCAATTATCACACAATAGAGCGGCGAAGTTTGCTGACAAAATTTTGTAAATAAATACAAACAAAATGTTGTTTTAAACTTGTCTGTTCTGTGGGTGGTACAAGTTTTAGGACGCTTTAGTTTTAATCAATTTTATTTAATATACAACTATAGGAGGAGAATTAATAATATAGGCTTTTGAAGAAATTCCATTGTTCAATAAAAATAGTTACCCACAATTTGCACTATAATCAAAAAACGAACTCTACGCAAACAACAGAATGAAGATCCCTAAAAATGCCTCATGCAATCGAAGGCGAAACGCCGCGCCGGAAAGTTATTCCACTTTGACAAGGTCTAATCCGAAGACCTATGATTTTCTAAATAACTTAAGTTTAAAGCTTCCTATCTAAGTTATGTAGGTATGCAGGTGTAATTTCTCCAATGGAAAATTCGGCGTAATGCTGTTAGAAAAATATAAAATTCTTGTTGCCTTCTTATCCGCGAGACGCTATATTTATTTGGGAAAATTTAATAGCATTACGCTTTTAATACTCCTCTAAAGTAAATAAAAATATTTTATGTTTATTCTTATAAAGAAACTCATTTCCAGAATCAGTTTGTTATGAAAATTTCGCAAACATAAAAGGGCTCTGTTGATATCTATATCTGTCGCCGGCATAATAAAAGCCAAAAATTTGCACAAATTTGTCCACATACATGTTATTTTATGTCAGGATTATCAGATTGTTTTATTCCACAAAGCGCGTATAATTTAGCTTCAAAAATACCGCTAACAGGGTGCCTTCGAGATGTCCGACTGATAAAAGCTGCAAAGGAGAAAAAGCTCTCAGCGCTTGATGCGATGAGAATAGGGGACTTTTTAAACGCTGCGTGTGCTGTACACGTTATCTAACCGTTACAAATTCATAGAAATTAAATAAAAACGTAGTAATTAGAGTTGGATTAGCGAATTTTACAATAAGCCGAATTTCTGCTAATGTACAAGGTGTACAGAAATGGATTTTCCTTTTTAAAGGCTAATTAAAATTTTCGAATCCAGGATTCCGAATTTCCAATCAAGGATTTCGAATTTCGAATCCAGGATTTCTTATTATCCGGAATGGAAAAGTATTCACGAAAACACTGCTAGATCTTGTGAATGTTTTCTTGAACCTCACGTGGCAAATTATTTTTCCCAAGTCATTAACGCAAGAGGGTTGGTTATGTTCTTGGAAGGTTCGAGAGGGATTAGATAAATCCCTTCATAATCTCCCACAGGGTGGGGAAAGTTAATACGCAGTAACCGTAAACAGCCAGTCTAGTTACAGTCTTGGTGGTAATCAGGAGTTTTGTAATATGAGTAGGGCGTACTGTATACGTTTTGAAGTAGTCTTTCTGGGTTCCTACCCCAAGGGGCCAATATTAAGTTTTGCATCAAGTTATATGAAAAAATAATATGAATTCGTACGGAAGGGGCTCACGCGTTACAAACAAGTAAAACACTTTGGTGACTTTCAGGATAGGGGCAAAACTCAAGGGACATCAATAGACGTAATGACAATAAAATGGAGAATAAGTTAAAGCAAGATCGCTTACAACAGCACACTACAAAACTTTTACTGTCTGCAAAACACATTAAAAAGCGACTGAGGTAGGCACGAGACAATATTGATCGCGACTGGAGCAACATAATTTTTTTTTTGATGAAGCGTTATTTAGGGCTTGGGTTCCTAGGAAGAAAGCTTGGACTCTCAAAAGACATGCCTTCGTTCAGGGCACGGTCAAACATCCAGTTAAGGTTCATGTCTGGCTTTGCTTCAGTTTTTGTGCTTTCAGATGTCTATACGACAATTTAGATGCACAGAAATGTTAAAATAGAAAAAACTGCTCTGCTGAAATCAGCTAAAACGTGGTGTGTAGATAATACTGCTTCCTGGGTACTACGAGAAGATAACGACTCAAAAAAAAACCGGAGTGCCTTTAACACCATTTGGAAACGCGATAATGACATTCAAACATTGGATTGGCCTTCCCAGTCCCCAAACATGAGCCCTATTGAGAATGTTTGGGCTACTATAAAGCGAAAGCGTAATGGAAAACGTGTATCAAAAAGGTTCTTTTAAGAAAAACCAAAAATCACTTAAAATTTCGCTACAAGTATACTCCGACCTTTCAAAAATATTACGCACAAAATACTATGCTTTGACAACTGTTTAAGCCATGAGTGCCACGGAGAAATGCGACGTTGCCACTCTCACTCTAAATTTCGTCACCACGGAATGGAAATGAATTGCTTCAAATGTATTATCACGAAAAATAATGCTATATTGGTACCTATATCTTATTAATCTTCAGTCATATCCTGATCACAACCAAATTGGCAAAACTTAACGGGTTCACTAAAGGAATTACAGAACCAGACTAAACTATGTGAATTGGTTAGTTCTTTTTTGATTCTATAAAGAACAATATTTTCCTGATTTATTTTATTTCCAATGTTTAGAATGAATACCGTGTTCTTTATCCATGCTTCGCCGAGTCTCTAATATCACAAATGGCAAAATTATGCCTGAAATGGTAACAACAACGTTGACATTTTGATAACAAAGGAACGTTGTTTCTCTCTGGTTTGAGGAAAGTAATGTGTGACCCAAACGCATCTCGAATGTGACTGGATCACAAAGTAAATGAGAAAGAATTGTCGACAATTTGTCTAACTAGAAATGGTGAAATAAACGTTTTTTTTGCAATGGCCTAATTACTAATCCTCCTTTGCTTGTGTTGAAAGATGTATATTTTCTTATTGCTCTTATATACACAGTATTATGACATTTACTGCATATATTGAAATCGGTCAATCATGGTATGAATTCAGATGGGAGGAAAATAAATGGCGCTTCACGATAATAAGCTAGATATCGCCCCTCAAAAAAAAATTTTTTTGAACCACTACGTACTACTGGGAATAAACACATAGCCATAAAAAAACTGCTGTCCTCCACCCTTATCACCAAAAGGGTCGCTCAGAAAAATCTGAAAAAAATCATAAACATTGCGAATGTTGGTGTAGATTGTGGGAAAATGATCAGAATTAAAAAATTCCAGCGCGATCAATTGTTATAAACAATTTAATTGTTTATTTCCTTATAACTGCTGAACCATTGGTGCTAGAGAAAAAGTTTTTTGACAAAAAGTATTTCTCGTGATGTAAGGAACCACTTTTGTACTTACACGTTTTTCAAAATTTCCAATTTGGCTCAATCGAAACGCTCCCCACTCAGCTCTGCGCATACTCGATGTGATACGGCGTTGGTGCCGTCGGCGGCGGATAGCACGGTAGATGGGCGGTGATCGGGCGGCTGAGGTTTGCTCGGGTTAAGTGGGGGCTGGTGGCACGGAACACTAATTGTGCAAATATAGCTTGCACTAGTCTGATTTTTTTTTATTATGTAAGGCGCGAATTATTGCTGAATTTTTTGAGATTCTGCAAACGGGATGTGTGAATGAATATTGGAGTGAAGATTATTTTCTGTAGGGTCTATAACTACCTTGAGCTAAAAAAGTATCGGACTTTTAGGTTTATTACTGTATGAATGCATGATCTTACAATCCGTGATTGTGATTTATATTTATTATATTATTTCGCATTCTTAAAAAATGCTGAAATTAAAAATACACACCTTGGCTTCTAAGCGTAAATCATTTTTAATTAAATCTTTATTTAAACTTTTTAAGTCTCGAAATAATGGTCATGAAATAATTTACATTAAACACAGAGTATCGGAAGAAAATTTTGCTCTGACCGTCCTTTAAATTAAACACGTTTTCATTAAAAGTAAACTTTTTAATTTGGAAATATATTTCGTTATGCAAATGGATTATAATCCGCAATACCCTTTTAACCCTTTTTAAATTACAGTTCAGTTGACTTTTAGGGGTGGGTAATTTGTATTAAAGATACAGTCGAAATGGCGTAGATACCTTTTTTCGAAGATGGGGTAATACCCAAAATTATAATAACTTATTTTTTCTACAAACGTGTTAAAAATGCATTTTATAACACCCCGCAGAGGCCTTAAAAATGTTACTTTATGGCACTAGTGTTAAAAGAGAAATGTAATATTTTAAAAGGAAACATCCAATTATATTTGTATTTTATTTATTAACGTTAATATTAATGGTACAATTCAAACAACTTGAAAAGCAAATTCCTTCCACAGGTCTAGACCCAAAGTCAATCGTGTAAAGTACAATGACGTTGGTGCCGGCAGAAAGATTCTTGCATCGCCGTCTCTCTCGAGCCTCGTGACTTCATTAACAACCAGTGGTTAACTAAAAGTTTTCCCTCCGCCGGCACCAACGTCATTGTACTTTACACGATTGAATTTCGGTCTACCACCCTCTGTGGTTGAGGAGGATTGAATAGAAACAACCGCAGTCCCAGTTGACGTTGAGGCAACATCTTCTGTTCTCTGCACAGTAAGCAGTTTTCGGGCAATGGAATTCTTAGTTTCCAAGGAATCTTCGATATACCCCTCAGCAACAGCAGAGGATTTCCAACCTCCATGCCGCTTAATTGTCGTCAAATTTGCTCTAACATCAGCAAGTAAGCTCGCTGAAGAACGGCGAAAACAATGCCCCTTATAGAGGTCCGAATTTTGAAGTTTCAGAAATCTTGCTATAGCAGCAGGAATTTTTCCAAACGAATTAATTCCGACCGGATTTCTGGTACATTTACCTTTCACATATTTTAGAAAAAGCCGCTGATGTCCATGGATTTATTATAATAGGATTCGATATCTGTATACTGTGAGCGTATCGAACGTGAAGCCTTATATTTTGTTGTTTGTTTTTGTTTTTGTTATTCTCTTGGGGGAACAGTTTACGAACTACGAACATAGACAAGACTACGAATTACTACGTAATTGAATCAAGAATGGTAGTAGAAAGAGATAAAATAGCATTGGAGTGTTGGAGCTCAGGTTGAAAAATCACACCGGTGTGTCACCCGGCGATGATATCGAAGGCAGCCCAGAAGTGTTGCTGTCTGGCTGGTTGTTTAGGAACACGGCTGACCTCGGTCTGAACACTCGGTTACACGTACGTCTTTGTCTAATGAACTAGAAAAGAAAAAGTGCGACGTATAGATTTATATAGATTTATAAATGACTCGGAGCGACTTTAAATAAACACCTTTAGAAATAACATAACCTATAAATAATAAAACGTTTTTAACTTAAATTTATTATTATTTAGCAGAAAAATAAAATATTTTAGGGCTTTTATTACTTTTAGTAAATCTTGTGATGCTTCTAACGTATTTTTTGTACAAAAATACAAGGTAAAATAAGATGTGGCCAATGTTTACAAATTGTGTTTACAGTGTCGCTTAGAATGGTTTGTTTTGGCTTCAAAGAATGTGAACTCATCCCGTATCCAGTCCTAATAAATCCATGCTGATGTCCGACATTTGCAGGACGAAGAGCCATGTATTTTCGGTAAAAATCCAAATAAAATGTTTCAACAATACTGAATTTTCGTGGTACCTTGGTTTTTGTATCTGATATTGCAATAATTAATGAGGTTGCCGTATCTTCCGTATTGTATTTCTTTAAGTGGATCGATTTCATCCATATTTTCTTGCATTTTAAGCAAAGCAAAAACTACACCAGTGCGTTTTAATTAACTGACGGGACGTTTCAACTTTTCCGTAAACAACTACGACGCCAACAATGGTTGTTAGGTTTTTTGACAAATGTCAACTTAATAATTTTATATTATATCTACGATGCTACTTAAAACTATGTGTTTCCAATATGTTAAACTTTCTAAAAATTGTAATTGTGTTATTGATCTTTATTTACGTTTGTAGAAAAAATTTTGTATGATATTTGTGTTAAAAGTACTTTTAAGGCACTCATTTGAATTGCAGAATTCGCTTCGCTCATTCTGCAAACTTTCAAATTCGTGCCGTAGGATTGTACTTTTAACACTTATATCACAAATAACTATTCTAGACATCCCCGATATTTAGGTGCAATATTCAACGCCCATTATTACATTTTTTTTTTGACGTGATTATTGCCCAGTTATCTGTTTTAGAAAATCAACTACTCTCCAGAGTAGAAACATAAATAAGAAATATTAGGTATAAAGGGCACTTTAAAGGTTGCCAGTTATATAGTTGGTAGTGTTGGTGGGATCCGGCCAGTCAATTTAGTACTGGTTTAAATTAAGATCTAGCTGACCAGTTAGCTTTTGCCCTGTTACTGTTAATAAGTCGTCATTGAAAGCTTTTGAGTTATTTTAATATTTCAGCGATTTGCTTGGTTTTGAAATGATTGTCATCTTGGAACTTTTTCGTAGAATGAATTTAGTCCTATTATTTTAAAGAATACATACTTCCCTTGATTTTAAAAAAAATGCAGTGTTAAGAGAAAATTGAAAGGAACTGAATTTTTTCAATTTTGTTTAACAATAAAAAAAGGCTGCCTCTTATAAAAAACCACATTTGATCCTAAGAGCCTCGATTTTTCAAATAATCGTTAGCAAGAATTTTTGTTGCGGTACTGCTTCTACATGAGAGGCAAAGTTATTTGTTGAATGTCACAGTTAATGAAAACCGGCTCTTGACAGCACATTTCTTAATATCAAATTTTTAGTCACGTACAACTCTTTCATTTATAGATGTATTATTAATGTGAGAGTAATATATAGCTGGAATATATTAGCAAAAAAACTTGTATATTATGTAAAAAAACTATTGCAAAGGAAATTTTCTTTGATATTCTTTTTATGTCCTTATTTTTAAACTTGATCATATAGGCTAAGCTATTCTTATTCTAGTTTTTGAAAAAAAGGTCAGAATGAAAATAGAGGTCTTGTATCTTTACAGACACATTGCAATTCATGTCCTTGTAACAGCCCGCGTTCCAAACGTCACTTCATCAAGTTTATTACATATACTTTCACAAATCTTCGAAATTTGAACTAATAATAAGATTTTTTTTATTATTATGAATACAATTTACTTAGGTTACCAACTTTGCTTTTCTTCTACTTTAACTCAATTTTTTCCAAATTTTATATGAGGGCGTTCTCCTGCCATACACTTCCATTGCCATTGCCCTTCCGCCAATATTATCAGTATCTCTTCTCATCAGATGCACATGCTGTAGTCCTCTTTCCTGTATTTTTTAGATATTTTCACAATCTTGGTTGTTTCCCTCTCCTTGTTACCCCACATATTTATCTGAACGTTCTAATTTCTGTCACATCTAACTTCCTTTCATACACTTTCCTCTCTTCATCGCTTGCATTCTGCATTCCAAATCCAACTTACCAACTTCCATGATGATGGAATCTAGTACTGAAATTTAAACCAATAAGTATTAGATAAAATCACTTTCGATTACCTATTGCCCGATGAAATGAAATTAAAAAGCGTTTACTGGCATCTACATAACAATGTGCAGTAGTAATGTGCAAGTACTTCTATATCTATATATCGTGATTTAAGATGTTAAAATTATGAAATTCAGGGGCGAAAGATTCGATTTCCGTAGGAGTTGGTATTATTACTCTGTAATAACATTATACATTTATTTTCTCTGCTGGCCTCTGGCCTATTATTAATTTTGCACCCAGATGATTTCTTAATTAAAACGCAACCATTCATTAACTTGTGATAACAATTTTGGGCGAGGCCACCCCCAGCAAATCATTAAATAGTAACTTTTAATTACTGGTAATTATAGGTGCATGGCTTTCATTATATTTACATAAGGTTAATCTTCTTTATAATAACCTATGGCTTTTCTTCGATCAGGTTGGTTTTAAGAGGATAACCAATTTTGTTTGAGTGAATTATTTTAGATATTATACTGAGTAGCTAAACAGTTCTTGTGTTAAAAATAAACAATAAAGGAATAATTGTGGCAAGTTCTTCTAAGCAAAAGCTGTAAAATTATCTTTAGAAGAGAGACAGATTTGCCAGAGCTCATATTGATGAGCGAGAGAAGGATGTTTTCTTATATGATCTGGGTTATTGATTAGTCTCTTTTAAATAGAACAAACGATAAAATGATTGTTTTGCCATAACTTGGGCAACAATATCCTAGGTTAGATCTTGTAGAGACGATAGAAAGAAGTCCTTTAAATTATGTGTGAATTTCTCTTCTCTTCAGACGCCCACGGTACGTTAATACTTAAGCTTGAAGTATACGTGGGTCGTCATAGATAAAAAATAGTAATAAGCAGAATAGGTGCTAAAAGTTTGCTAATTTGATCGACGTTCTAGCTCAATAATTAACAATATACCGATAGTGTGGATTTAATTTCAAACATTCTGTATAAGTACTCGCATCGTGCGTCCAATAGGATTTTCGAAACAGTACTTTGATCTCTTCAAAATCAAGACATATTTTTTTTATCTTGAGGTAGCATCCTTAGTAACTGTATAATAAACAAAAGAGTAAATAAATCGTAATATTTAAGTACCCTCTTAAGTCATGATGTATTGCACACATCCGGTACGTGTAGGAAGAGTACTTTTAAATATTGTTTAAACTTTCGGCCAACCTTTAATCACGCTGCGTTCCAAATAGACATTTAAAAAACAAACGATGTAGGTGGTTCCGTGGTTCTATAAAAAATGTTACAGTTGCATTGTTAACGTATTTAAAAAATAAATGTTCTAAGTAACATTTATAAATATGGAAGCTTTATTAAGTCTTACAATTATAGAGAAAGTGTTGTGCCTTGGTTATGCCCAAATCTATTTAGCTACATATTTAGTTATGTATTTTCTTTGTTTTCTTACTTTACAATAATATTTGAAATTAAGAAAAAATCACAGTTTCCACATTAATGTTCTGTACCAGCCAACAATAAACCATTTTTTTATCTAGGATAATTCACTTAGGATTAACTAATGTTTCGTAGTTTTCTGGAGAGAAGTGAAGTTAATTTAAGAGCACTTAGGAGCAGTATTAAGTGCTAATTGGTTACCACTTATTTGGTTCATTAACGTTACACTTAATTAAAAAATGCTTTAGGTTCACAAATACTCATATAATATGTAGATACCAAACAATACAACACAGTGCAGATATGAATACAAAAAAGCAGCGCTTGACTTATAATCAGCATTAATAAAAGTTCCATTTACATATTAAAAATAAAACTTACAAAAATCCACGATATATTGTCACTACCAGCACTACTAAAAACAGAAAATTAATATTTTTGTTACCTGTAAAGTAGAATCTTTTTAAAACGCTTTTCCTCTGGAAAGGTTGAACAAATGCTTAACACACTCAACAACACCAACGGTATGTATAAATAGTCCTCGTCAAACTATTGTCAGCATTTATAAAAAAAACTCTATAAAATAACTCGAGCACCCGAGCAAAAAATCACCAGCCGAGATAAGAATTTTAGTCCGAGCGCATATCTTAAATTAATTATATTTTTCGACTACTGTATTGTTCTAGTTTTCCTTGCAAGTTTAAAAGGCCTGAAAAAGTTGTAACCTCATTTAAATACACTGTTTGCAATAAATTTGAACAATCATTTTGTACAAATTTATTTTATTGTTTATTTAAACGGTTCAGAAAACCTATTCGCCTGGACTAAATACTGGCGATATCTTGGACATCGCCGAAAGATATTCTAAAGACGATATCTTGGACAGTCGGCACATCAAAACAAAAAAAAACAGTTTTTATACGAATATATGACTTATGGTATAGTTGACGGGGAACTAAAGGGTTTTCCAATAAGAGGTGTTATTTTGATATTCAAAGGAAAATGCCATTTTTTGAGATAAATGATCGGATGTTTATTTCATTATAAAGAGGAAGGTATGCCGTTAATAATGGAAAATAACATCTGCCAAATGACCACCACGACCACGCCTACAGGACCATATCCTTTTCATGAAATTTTCCATAACCAAATCGCAAAGTGGCTGCCCTATGTCCTCGATAGCCTCACGAATTCCATCTTTGAGGTCTTGAATCGACGCTGGGCTGTTGGCGTAGACCTTCTCTTTCACGTGGCCCCAAAGGAAGAAGTCGCAAGGTGTTAAGTCACAAGATCTCGGTGGCCAATTGTGATCACCTCTTCGAGAGATAACACGGTCCGGAAACTTTTCCCGTAAAAGATCAATGGTTTCGTTGCTTGTGTGGCACGTAGCGCCGTCTTGTTGAAAGTAAACGTTGTCCAGATCAATACCATCCAATTCCGGCCATAAAAAATCATTAATCATCTGTCGATAGCGCAATCCATTCACCGTAACTGGTGCTCCAGCCTCATTTTCAAAAAAGTAAGGTCCAATGACCCCGCCGGACCATAAACCGCACCAAACAGTCACACGTTGAGGATAGAGAGGCTTTTCAACAATAACTCTTGGGTTTTCCGAGCCCCAGATGCGACAATTTTGTTTGTTGACGAAGCCACCGAGGTGGAAATGGGCCTCATCAGTCAAGATGATTTTTCGATGGAATTTCGGATCATTTTCATGCATTTCAAGGACCCAATCGGCAAAGACACGCCGTTGTTGATGATCGGCCGGCTTGAGTTCTTGTGTTAACTGAACTTTATAAGCCTTAAGACCCAAATCTTTATGCAAAATACGGTGTAATGACGTTTGTGGAATGTTTAATTCCAAAGAACGACGAGGAATGGACAAACCTGGGTTTTCTTCAACATGTTCGGATACAGCAGCAATATTCTCAGCTGTTCTTGAGCGACGTGCAGGGGTTTTATTCTTCACATCACTAACTTGTCCCAACAGCTCGAATTTTCCCACCAACTTCTGTATTGCGGTCCGACAAGGTGCTTCACGACGACCCAAAAATGTTCGAGTTTTACGAACCGTCTCTGCCAAATTTTCACCATTTTTATAGTGAATTTTAATAATTTCAATGCGTTGTTGAAGCGTGTATCGTTCCATTTTTATTAATGGCGTAGTTTCTACTTGTCAAATGTCAAAAAATTACAGCTCCAAAAGTGACATCTACCGAAATAGCGGGCTATTCAAAATAACACCTCTTATTGGAAAACCCTTTATAATGGTAACAGGTAATGAGTGATTCTTAATAATTATTTTGCTCGAAGATGGCTTTGCATTTGAAAAGTCGCATGGGCGTTGTGCGTAGATTGTGATATAATTATTTGTGACATTTACGTTTGATTTGAATTGGTGTATTCATAAAGTTTAAAAATCGAAGTAATTTGGTAATTTTCGCAGTTATTCCAAGGTTGTTTTTTTTTTTCGGAAAATCGTCTTTTGGTTGCTATAGAGTGAAATTCGCGGTATATGATTTCATTTCTTGTTGTCTTTTGACATTTATCAGCGACACAAGTTTTGACAAAGCTGTATTGTCGGATTGAATTTTCTACAGTGAAAATGTCCAACAAACTTTTTATCGTAGAAAGTTTTTTTTCGAAATGGAATGTTGTATCGACTTATTCTATTTACGACTGCTTTAATGACTTTCGAAATGAGTTTCCTGATGTTGAGGTGATCTCTCATAATTTTCGCCCTGGGTCGCAATATCTGATAAATAAATTTCGTGAACCTGGTTCTGATCAACATAAAGAAATGGGCTGGAAGACAAACGAAACATTCAAATGAGGTTATTGAAGCGGGGCAAATTATGGAAAATAATTCTTCAACTTCCATTACATATTTTTTATGTTGTTTTTAATTTATTCTAGCAAATTATTGCCACCATTATTTTGATATGTGTTTCATATTCATAACTGACATGTCTAATGTTACATAATGTGATGATATATAGACAAATTACAGAACAAATTCAAATTTGACTTAAAACACCAAATACCCCGTGCTTTAATTTATAATAAATTGCAGCCTTTGCGTAACATATTGCAATAAAAACATGAATACAAACGGCTAAGCAGATTTCCATGTGTAAACATTAGTAGGTATATTTTCTTAATAAGACTTCTTAATATTTACCTTCTAAGAACTTAGGGCTTAAGCGTAAATTACTAAACAAACAAAGGATAAATGGTAATATTTTACTTTAAGCGGCGACATATTACACCGCATCCAATACTTTGTTAGTTTATCGTGTTTATCTTTTAGTTTATCTAGAAGTTGTGATTTAGCACTTAGAGAAAAGTTACTGTGGCAACTTTTCAAGCAAAAATTCTAATTACACTTACGAAGAATCTCTGTGTGTGGTTTGTATAGAATCCTGCAATAAAAAACAGCAAATTTAAACTAAATGGACTCACTGACTGATTAAATTCATTTTGTATCCTCAATGGTAGAAGTCAACTACAAATTCAATAACGTAAACACTTTCATAAGTCCCAATCTTTTAAAATGGTGCACCCACGGAAGTATTTTTGGAAAATTATTTTTTTCACTAAAAAGGTATAATAACATGACAGAGTTCTTTTGACAAGAATATGGTCGACTTGCTGATCTCATATGTGTTTAGTATAAATTAATTAAGTTAGATTTGTTTCGACGAATCAACGGATCAACCATTTTATAATATAATTTACTTTACAATAAAATGTTAAAACACAACAAGATGACCCCCCTAAGGCACCCCAGAGGTCCACCTATGCCATAACTAGACAGTTTATCTATGAAGAGCTCATGGTCAGAAGTCAGGGTATATTGCATCAACAGAAACACCCCTCTCCAAAGCCTTCGACAAAGCGTACTCATATAATAGTGATTGATTTGCCTTTTAAGAATCGATGTTGTCTAGTAGTAATAATATTTTTGAGTGAAAATGACAAGAAATCTGCAATAATAGATTCAAGCTATTATTGCAGAAACTGGGAAATTAGTGAGACTGGCTGGACGATAGTGCAATACCAGGTGTTTACTACTATTATGTTTTTAAAAATTGAAAAGGAAGTCTTCCATACTTTAGGAAATACACCAATATGTAGGGATTTATTGTAAAGTAACCAAAGCGGTCATGAAAGTGCAAACGCACATTTTAAAAAAATAAAGGTTGAATCATATCGGGAGCAGGCCCTTTACTGACATCAATATTATTTAATTTCTCTAAAATTGTAGATATAGAGATAGTAAATGGAGAGATGTTGTGTAGGAAATTTCTTATTAAAACTTAGCATGTTAGAACATGGCTTACTTGAAGTAGAGTACACAGAAGAAAAATTACTGTGTATAAAGAGGCGTTGTGTCGCTTTGTTGGTGCTCTATCTGCCCGAGCTCCTCCCTAATAAGACCATTTTGTTTTATGTTCAGCTAAGATACATACCTCTTGATCTTGTGAGATTTAAAGCAGTAACGCTTTCTAGTTGGATTTTGCCTGTTATAATATTGTAGATAAGACTACGTCATCTTCAATCGTCGGAAATTGAGACGTGTGTTCTACTTCTCTTTTCATTCTTAACATTAATTAATTACATGTTAGCTTCTATTTTGTATCCTGCGCATCTAAATAGTATCTTCTTTCCTTCTATTAAGCTTTTTTGGTTTTGTCAGCCTGCAGCCTCGTTTTAGCTATCCTTTTTTACTTTTAGCCCCTTCTTGATTTTTTTATAATTTTGTGTCTGCTTAATAAACTTATTGAAATAGTCCTTGTCCTTTTACCAGCAATATAGTACCAAATATTCTGGGCTCTCATGATATTCTTATTGCCTATCTCTTGTTATGGACTGATTTAAAATTTTCATCTGAACTAATAAATTTCTGGAATAAGCCTTTTCATTTTCTTTTTATTTTTATTATTAGATTTTTCGTTTTAACTTCTTAGTATCAAGTTCGGTCGTTTTAAATTATAGAAATAAAAATTAAAATCAAGCACAGAAATAAATTAACAGAAAAGAATTTTTAATTAAGTAACACTAGAATTTTTTTCTATTAACGAAATCATAACTAAATTCATTTAATAAAGTAGAAATGCTTGTAATTTTAATAGCACATGTATAATTTTATTTAAGTATTTCATTCTTTTTATCTACACCTTTTCTTAGGGTTACCTACCTACTACTGCAAAACTAATGGAACTATTACATGAAGCTTCGTTATTTTTTTTTTTACTCCGTACTATCCTTACGTTTTACATCAACGCTTTATACACTACAGAAATAAGTAAATGCCGGAGATATCTTTGTTCTCATCTTCTAAGGAATTTGAAGCATTATAAACACAGAGACGTATCTCGTAAGTCTTAATTCGTACAACTTAAGTTTAAGTGTAATCAGCTTTCATCCCTACCATTATAATACTGTTGTTCTTCAATTATTTGCTATAAAGAACCAATGACTTTTAGTGCAGACTAATACTATAATATGGTAAGCACTTATGCAAAATTCTCCGCCCTATAAAAAAGTTTACAGGACACTTTGAACAAAATATAAGCTAAGATAGAAGATAAACATAAAGGAAAACAAAACAAAGGTAATTAAATGAAAAAAAACTATAATCAATACAAAAAATCGCTTTCTTGAGGGTGGTAAGACAGAGCCAGTCACTTAAAAATTTTATTTATCCATAAAGAGGCAACTCGAGGAAGTCTCTAGGCGTCAAGATACCAGGCGAGAAGATGGTCATTCTTCGGTTTGCAAAACAACATAGCTGTTTTAATTTAAAGTGAGAAAATGTCGCAGGACACCCTAACTAAAATTCAGAAAGTACTCTGTGAGTACAAAATGAAAATAAATAATAAGTAGACCAAGGTCAAGAAACCTGAGAAAACCGGCAATGGAAAAACTATTTACGTTAGACTCGAAGGAATCAGACTAGAGAAAGTTAATAAATTTCACTATCTAAGCCAGGCACGGCCCGTCCATAAGGTCATTTGGTCAATGACCCACCTAAATTTATTTTCAATGATCCACCAAATAACTTATTTTTTAAAACCAAACTTTTCTTTCAAAAAAATGCATGTTCCATGCGAATACTCTCCAAGAAAGAATCAAGCCAAGCCATCGCTAAAAGATATCCAAGCTTGCTCCGGGCTTAGTTGTATTTTAAATTGGCCTCTTAGGTTTATATGGGCGATATAAATTCATTAAAACTAAGAGAGAAACAGACATACGCGCTTTAGGAAGGTAAAAAGAGACAAAATTTGTCGACGGCCCACCAATAATATCGAAATACACTCGATCCGCCCCGTGAAATATACTCTTTCAAAATATTTGGGTTGTACAAAGAAAAACTAATTAATTAGGTACCTAATATGCGCATTGTATTTGCGTTGTATTAATGTATTATTGATTAGCGGCTAAACATAGAAATACGATCTCTGTCACGCCAATGTTAGTCATCAAATATAACGGCATCGGCACGAGTTTTCTCACATTAGCAACGTGGTCCAGAGGTAGATTCTCAGCTAGTGAACCAAGAAAATTAGACATACTGTATATACACAGATAAGAAATAGTACATTGAATTGACATGTAAAGTATCAACTCTTATGTTTAATCTTTACATTGACTGGAGAATATATCTAATTTGTTTACGATATTTTCCACCCCCTCTTATCTACTTCTTTCTTTACGGATCCTTTTCTGTAATAACAATGTTACCAATAATTTAGTAACGTCGTAACATTAAGATTTGAAACTAAACTCTTATCTCTCTCTCTACAAGTATACTTATACATAATAAAGATAGTGGCTACGTGCTATGTTGTACCTTTGTCTGAAGTAACACGGAGACAAAAGCGATTACGAGTCCCTAGAGAAAAGATAACGTTTACTTCACACCTAAAGCAGTGCTGAAATCTGTATGTGTGAGAAATTGAGAAAATCTATGATATTAAAATGTAACTTATAATATAACTATATATAGATATATATATATATATATATATATATATATATATATATATATATATATATATATATATATATATATATATATATATATATATATATATATATATATATATATATATATATATATATATATATATATATATATATATATATTAGACCCTATATAGTGACTAAATTTTTTTTAAGTAATCGTAACTCAGAAATAAACATGTATTTAATTAACACACTAATATTGTCTTTATAAATCTGCGAAAAAACTTAGAAATAAATTTACAGTACAAATCTTACTTTTTTTTAAATGCAGAAATACGTGAAGATATTTGCGGGGACAACCTGTATAGTGTCGTATCTGTAGTATTTAAATAGTTATACCTTTTTTTACAGCGTGCGACTGTCATCCCATTGGAGCTTCAGGAAAGACCTGTAACCAAGCCACTGGACAGTGCCCATGTAAGGATGGTGTCGTGGGAATTACATGTAACCGGTGTGCCAAAGGATACCAGCAAAGCCGATCGCATATTGCACCGTGCATTAGTAAGTATCCCGAAATATCCTATAACACTTTATTCGTTAGTTATTCCTCTCTAACGATTTAACTTATTTCAAGTATCTCTCAAATTATAAAATATTTAGAAACATACACGCTCATCCACGACAAACATAGCATACGTCCATGCACAATATGCACATATTGCACATTCACCTCTTTTACAAGATCGGGATATCAAAACCCTTGCTGAGTTTACCGCTTCAAAAAATATATTTTAAGCGAATTTAATTACATATGTACATTAGGAAAAGCAACATAATATTCAGGACTAAAAACAAAAAGTTTAAAACAAAAAATTATTAAAGTGGTATTAAAAATAATATGCCCTTCAAGACTATTATTTTATTTTTATTTATTACAGAAATTCCGGTGGTGCAAATGATGGCTACCGAAGAGGATGACGATGGATATCCAGAAGAAGACCCAGATTCACCAGCGACGGGAGGTAAGTAAGTGCAATATTTAATTTTTGGTTTGTCTTTATTTGGAAATGGTTTCAAATTGTAGTATTGGCTTGAGGAATTTTAGTAGACATTCAAACGTTTTATTTGTTAAGTTTAAATATCATAATATAAACTGCTGGCCAATTCAAGCGGGACAAACTAAATTTTTGATAAAATTTAGAGTGGAATATTTTCGAAACGAAAAAAGATTTTGATTTAACTTTTTCAGTATGTAATTGAATAGTTCTTCTAGTTTTTATACTTCAAGGCACTATTGCTAGCGGTCGCTGCAACTCTATTTTACAGGGTGTTAAGTGAAACCCTGACTTTTTTGGAAAAGTTTTCCAGTTCCGAGAATCTAGGAAGAATTTTTTTTGAATTTTCTTTTCATACTAAAATGATCCATGGTCAAATACAAAAAAAACGATTTCTCCGGATTTTCTCTATTTTCATTTGTTTTCCGTATACAGGGGTTAGTCGAAATTATCGACTTCTTCTTACAAAGGAACCCCTAATTTGGCCGTTTATTCACAAAAAGCGAAAGACCAAGTAAATTTGTAGTTTGAAGTAGTCCAGCTAACAAAATTAATACAAATTTTTGTACAGGGTGTAGCAAGTTTGGATCACGGGCTAGTAAATTATTATTTTTTAATTTCTACTACTTTTTCCTAAGTTAACTATTAATTATCACGTGCTACGTTAAAGGGTTAAAATTTGTTAGGTCCGATAACAGTACTGGATAGAAAGATCCTTTTTGCCCAAACGGGTTTTTCATTTTTTGTCTAGTCCCATTTTTAGTGATTAAACGGCTCGCATTTTGAACCTAACTTTTTGCAATTGCATCCATGAACGATTGAAGTGAGAGTGCTTTTTTGGTGGTACATAATGAATGTTTTATCCAACCAAAAAACATGTAGTGGCCAAACAGCTAATGATGCTTATTCGAAGAATTTTTTAGCATTATACAGGGTTGCAAAAAATATACCACCTATACTTTGCAGGTGGATTTCTGTTAATTTAGCGGCGTTTCTATTTCTTAGTCAAAAGATCTAGTAGGCCAAAAAATAAAACATTTTCTTTGCTATTGACAGTTACCAAGGCAACAAAGTATTCTTCTTTGAATTGGTGCGTTATTATCCTTTATAATGGCTCGATTAAGTGCAAAAGAACAAGCTAATTGTTTGCGTTTACTACAAGATGGGGTAAAAATTAGTATTATTGCGGATATGTACGGGGTTGGGCGAAGTACAATATCTCGACTGCGTCAACGCTTCCACGAAACGGGAAGTTCGGAATTGCAGATGAAAGATGGTTGGTTAGAGAGGCTCGTCGAAGGCGAAAAATTTCATCAGAGAAAATTAACCAGGAGTTCAGAGCAAGAACACACATTCGTGTGAGCAATAGGACCATTAGAAGAACTTTAAACAATAATAACTTAAGGTGAGTTACTTCAAATGAGATCTTATTTTTTGTACCAATATTTTTAGTGTTTCATTTTAGTAAGTCGGCTATTATAATATCGACGTCAGCTGAGGCGTGAATCTTGGATTTTGCGCACCGATATTATAAATGTAAACTTGAACTAAGTTGTTCATAAATTAAAGTTTTGATAGCCGACCCTAAACACATTATTTGTGCTTGCAGCGTAATGTTCCTTAGTTCTTCCCTAGAACTAACGTTATGAAAATTGACCTAATTTTGCATTTTAGTATAATAAAAGCTACTGTTGGCTTATTTATTGGTTCATTCCCTACACCTATACTACAGATTTTTAAGCCAAAATTTTAATTTTAGAGCTCGGCGACGTGCTAAATGTGTGCGACTTCTACCACAGCATAGGCGAAGACGTCTCCAGTGGGCATATGAACATCGCAATTGGCCATTAGATAACTGGGAAAACTGCATGTTTGTAGACGAGTCAAGATTTAATTTAATTCACTCGGACGGCAGAATATTAGTTTGGCGTGAACGTGGCGAACGGTATATGGAGGAGAATATGGCTCCTCAGGAACCTTTTGGTGGTGGAGGCGTTACTGTTTGGGGTGGTGTAATGTTTAATGGCAAAACGGAACTTTTTTTAACATTGGAGCCCATTAACGGTCAGGTATATAGGGACGAAATTTTAAGCAATATCGTTCTACCATTTGCAAACAATTTTGGGAACGATTTTGTGCTAATTGACGATAACGCCAGACCTCATAGAGCACGCATTGTGCAAGAGTTTTTGGAGGCTAATAATATTACCAGAATGGTCTGGCCTGCAAAATCACCAGACATGAATATTATCGAACACGTCTGGTCTAAATTGAAATTATTGGTAAGTTCTAGGGAAGATCCTCCTCAGACTCTAGAACAACTTGCAGACGCCATTGTTCAGGAGTGGGAAAATATTCAGCAAGAATTTGTCAATAATTTGGTAATAAGCATGCCTCGAAGATGCCAAGAGATAATAAATGTAAGGGGAGGTCCTACTAGGTATTAAGATTTGTTTTGTTTTCGTTAGTTGCAAGTTTTTATAATACCTTCAAGTAAAAAAAATGTTCTATAATTTAAAACGTTTTCTGTTTACCTATAAAAGTAACAACCAAAATTTACATTTTGGATCTCCTAAAGTAATGCCGGGAAAAATAACTACTAAATTTGAAAATTACGTATCTTTTCGAGTACTTTCAAAAGTAATTAAATCTTCTGAAATTTCTATACCTTCTAAAAACTACGCTATACAGAATTTTATAACTTGTTCAGTTGAATTCACTATCCATCTCCAATTTTTGACGAGAAAAATGTACTCCGTGACTATTAATTTAAGACACTTCTTATTAATTAAAATTTCTCAATGCCATGTACTGACTTTTTAGAGCAGTGGTAAAATATTTTTCTTTTATAATGAATAATCGAAGTTTACGAAAATCCAAAGATATCGAGAAACACGTGGCTTCTATTATAAGTAGTAACTTCTGCACAATCCTGTATAATGTGAAAAAGTTCCGAATGAATATTATTCTTTTTATCTGTATCGTTACTAGATTTTATTAATAATAAGTAGGACATTTTCTTTAATAATTATTAATATAGCAAAAAGGAACTTTATGAATACCTAAAGGACTCTAAAATCACATGATTTTCATATAAAATGTAGGTGATATGTTTTGGGCAAACGCGGACAAAAGCAGCGAATAAGCATCTTTAGCTCTATGGCCACGACACTTTTTTATTGGTTGGTTAAACCAATAAACGATGTCCACTTCAATAGTTCATGAATGCAATCGCAAAAAGTTAAGTTTTAAACGCAAGCCATTTGTATCACTAAAAATGGGACCAGACAAAAAAATTCAAAAACAGTTTCGGCAAAAAGTTCCAAGAAAATTGGGACTATATTCAATTAATTTGAAAATCACATGACTTCCATATAAAGTATAGGTGGTATATTTTTTGCAACCCTGTATAATGCTAAAAAATTCTTCGAATAAGCATCATTAGCTGTTTGGCCACTACATGTTTTTTGGTTGGATAAAACATTCATTATGTACCACCAAAAAAGCACTCTCACTTCAATCGTTCATGGATGCAATTGCAAAAAGTTAGGTTCAAAATGCGAGCCGTTTAATCACTAAAAATGGGACTAGACAAAAAATGAAAAACCCGTTTGGGCAAAAAGGATCTTTCTAACCAGTACTGTTATCGGACCTAACAAATTTTAACCCTTTAACGTAGCACGTGATAATTAATAGTTAACTTAGGAAAAAGTAGTAGAAATTAAAAAATAATAATTTACTAGCCCGTGATCCAAACTTGCTACACCCTGTACAAAAATTTGTATTAATTTTGTTAGCTGGACTACTTCAAACTACAAATTTACTTGGTCTTTCGCTTTTTGTGAATAAACGGCCAAATTAGGGGTTCCTTTGTAAGAAGAAGTCGATAATTTCGACTAACCCCTGTATACGGAAAACAAATGAAAATAGAGAAAATCCGGAGAAATTGTTTTTTTGTATTTGACCATGGATCATTTTAGTATGAAAAGAAAATTCAAAAAAAATTCTTCCTAGATTCTCGGAAGTGGAAAACTTTTCCAAAAAAGTCAGGGTTTCACTTAACACCCTGTAAAATAGAGTTGCAGCGACTGCTAGCAATAGTGCCTTGAAGTATAAAAACTAGAAGAACTATTCAATTACATACTGAAAAAGTTAAATCAAAATCTTTTTTCGTTTCGAAAATATTCCACTCTAAATTTTATCAAAAATTTAGTTTGTTCCGCTTGAATTGGCCAGCAGTTTATTTAAAATCATAAATTGTTTCAGTAAATTTGTCGGAAAATAAACCCATTGGCAAAAAATCCAACAGGCACAGACTTACTACATAATATTTCCTTGGGGTAGTTAATTGAAGAACAGGGCATTTTGGTAAAAAAAACTAAAAACTGACAATAATTCACAATTTATCTTCTTGTAGTCTTCAATCCTGGGGTTGGTAGGGCGCAACTCTCCATCTTGGGCGGTTGGTGTTCCCTTTATTCTTCAATTGTGATAGAAGGTCATGTGTCAGAATGTGTCCGATCATCTTCTCGCTTCTCTGTAACGTTCTCCAAAAGATTCTTTCTTTTTCGACTCGATTCAGCACTCCCTCCCTTGTGACCCTATCTACGAAGCCTATTTTCATTACTTTTTCCTCATCTCAAATGCTTGTGTAATTTTTCTTCCTTCCGTAGTGTCCAAGCTTTACATCCTAATACGGCAACGCTCCACGCGTATGATTTTAAGAATAGTTTCATCACATTACGTTGGAAAAAAATAACATAAGTTCTACACTGCTTGGCAACATGTAAAAAGCGGTAATTTTGTTTTAAAAAGAAGAAATCATCTTAGGAAATATTGAAATAATTATTAAGATAAAGAGCAAGGATAGTAACGCACCGAATTTATTGTCTAAAATTAACAATCTATAACTTTTGAAACAATAAAGTTCTTGCACCAATTCACTTTTATTTCTTGGATGTGTCCTTTTAGGGTGCAGCCTTAAATTTATTTTTTAATTTAACTTTTAGGGGTTATGGGTATAAAAAGTAACGGCTGTTTTTTCATTGTTTTTAGAATATCCTGTGGGTTTTTCCAATACTATTAAGGTTTCAATCAAAATTTGCTGTAAATTTTTTCTCTGGCTGTAATAAACTTAAAATTAACCTGGCCTAAAGAAATACATATAAAGTTAGACAAGAAATTAGGTATGCCACTTTTTTGACCTGTAGACCATGTATCATTATAATTCCTCAATTTTTATTCACTTATTTCCCATGCAAATTTGCTTGATATGTACGATGATTCGCAACTTTCTCAGCAGTGTGTTTAAAAATAACTTAACTTATAATTTGATCCTTATTATACAGTTAATTTAATACGGCCGAAAAAAGAAAGGACAAAAAATGCGGAAACGCCTTCAGGAGATAATTTTGTTTTACACGCTAGCGTTACTTTCATTTATCACTATATAAAGGACTTTTTTTCTTTGATGTTTTATTGGAAATATCTGGTCATAATTCGTTACATACCTCTAGCAATTCTAAAGAGGAAAATTTACAAGTAGTAGATGACTATAATCTATTGAGCTTAACAGTAAGTAAAACTTGTGCTTTTTCAAAGGTTTCGTTCAGTCACTGGAAAGAAACAATAGCCCGGTTTACATGACATCACTTGACTAAATTTTAACCAGTCAAATCACAGTATTGACTTACTACCTACAATTTAAAATTGGATTGTTTAAAGCGCCTAGTTTCAATGGATGAAAGTTGTCCGATTAAGTTCTTTATTATCTTCTATTTTATATCTTTTTAGTGTTCCGTGAAACGGAATACTTCTTATGGAATCACTTCGGTGTCCGTCCGTGTGTCTGTCACAGGCGATTTTCTCTGAAACTATTCGACGTAAAAATTTGAAATTTAGCACAGAGATAGAGTGTGGCGGTTCACTTATAGGCGTAAAGTATAAACAGTTGAATTTTGTTTCTAGGGGTTAATTTCAGGGGATAAATTGGGAAATGGAAAAAAAAATTTCAAGAACATCGTGTAGGGTGTCAAATGGAAGCTTATTGAAGCACGAATTTAACAATATATATGATGTATTTTTTTTTATTCATTTTTTTAGGGATAAACGCTTAAAAATTGCTGTCCCCCACCCTTATCACCAAAAGGATCCCTCATAAAATTCTGAAAAGAAAACTCATAAATATTGAGAATTAGGTGTAGATTGAGCAAAAATTATCAAAAAGTTGAATTGTGATTCTGGGGGTTAATTTCAGGCGGTTAATTTGGGAAATGGAAAAAGAGATTTGTAGGACATTGTGTAGGGTTCCAAATTAAAGCTTATTGAAGCACGAATTCAACAATATACATATATGATGTATTTGCTTATGCATTTTTTTTACCATTTTTGGGGAAAAACGTTTAAAAATTGCTGTCCCCCACCCTTATCACCGAAAGGACCGCTCAGAAAAATCTGAAAAAAAATCATGAACATTGAAAATTAGGTCTAGATTGAGGCAAAATTATCAGAATTTAAAAATTCTCTCGCAATCAATCGTTATAAACAATTTAATTGTTTGTTTCCTTATAACTGCTGAACCATTTTGGTTTCAGAGAAAAAGGTTTTCGAGAAAAAATATTTCTCACGATGTAAGGAACAACTTTTGTCCTTACAATTTTTTCGAAATTTTTAATTTGGCTCAGTCGAAACGCGAGTGCATTACTATTATTGCTGTCCCCCATCCTTCTCACCAAAAGGATCGCTCAGAAAAATCTGAAAAAATCATGAACATTGAGAATTAGGTGTAGGTTAAGTCAAAATTATCAGGATTGAAAAATTATTGCGCCATCAATTGTTATAAACAATTTAATTGTTTATTTCCTTGTAACTGCTAAATCATTGGTTTTAGAGAAAAAGTTTTGACAAAAAATATTTCTCACGATGTAAGGAACACCTCTTGTCCTTACAAATTTTTCAAAATTTCACGACCGGTAGTAGAAATCAATTTATCTGATGTCAAAATCATGACAGAAAAAGCAAATTATTCCCTAGGTGCAGGCACGTAACTACGGGTGGCTCTGGGTGGGCACAGGTCCACCCAAAAAATGGTGGTGCCCACTCTAGTGCTCACCCAAAAATTTTTAGAAATTTATTTATTTCTAAATATTGAATTACTACCACGTCACTCTGTACCAAACAGAAAGAACTGCAAGAACAAAAGGACGAGCTTCTTCAAGATACGAAAAAGAGCCACTCTTGATGAAAGTTTTTGCTTGTTAAGAAAGATTTATACGCAAAACTTTTTTACAGTGAGTTTATAAATGCAAAATTGTAAGAGTAAAGAGTAAACATACCTTATTTATCATTTTATCTAAAAAGGTTAAATAAAAAATATGTCATTTAGTAAGAATACAATATTTTAGTTAAAAGTTTGAGAGTAACGAGCTTTAGCATATTATTATCTTTTCATCTTAAGTCCTAGTTTTGTAAATAATGTTTTGAACTCGTTACTTTTAAACTTTGAATTTTTCATTAGCATTCTGGATTTTGACCGACGCGACGGTTTCATTTTAAACATATTTTGTATTTCACCTTTTGAGATAAAATTATAAATGAAATACCTATATGTCTAATCCTATAGAAACACAGGTTTTGGTTGAGTCTTTTTTTAAGTACAATTTTTTGTCAAGAGTTACTTTTTTTCTTATCTTTCAAAATTTGATTCATTTGTCCTCTTGTAATATCCATTTTCAGATCTGCGGACATAATGTTACCCTTCAAAATTGCGTGTCAAATTATGCCAAATATATGTGCCCACTTTTAATTGTCAAGTGCCCCTCTAAAAATTTAGGTCTAGTTACATAGGTGAATAATTTTTGGAAAACACCCTAGGGAGTTTTCATTATAAATCAAATAAAAATTGAAAAATTTAACATATTTATTTATTACAAACTTAAACCACACATTTACCTTTTATGTCATTTATAATTATTAAGCCTTTCATATTTACAATTTTGTAAAAATTATCATCAGGTATATCATTAAGCAAAACGTTTTTTTCTTCGGGATATAAATTTATACTGGTTGTCGACGTATTTGTACCCGGCAGTATTTGATTAGAAAGGGCTTTCTTAGTCTACACCGATGTCTTTTAATGATGAATACTAACCCCATAGGGTAGAACATTTAAACTTTTTAACTTTCTAGCATTTTCACTAAAGTATACCAGCATCGCATTTCTATTAAAGTTTACTACATGCTTTTCAGAGTACCACTTTTTAAAAGTTTAATGTGCTGCTTCGTATAAACTTTCTTGACTTTTCTGGTAGTAAATTGACTGCCATAGCATTTGCTGCCTCAGTAATTTATTCAGGTTCTTCTACATAAAAAAAGTAAAATCCATATTTTACCACAAACGAAACCTTGTTTATTTAAATTGTGACAGTTGTCAAGGACTTTTTTCCTACTGACCAGAGGCTACCTGTAATTTTAAAATCAACAAATATTAATAAAAAGGGGTGTATCGTTTTAAACTTACATGTGTCGTAAATATATATATATATATATATATATATATATATATATATATATATATATATATATATATATATATATATATATATATATATACATATATACATATATATACCTCGAGAGAGAATGATATTTTTCCTTCAGTGCTTTGTAGCCCTCGGGCTTCGCCCTGTGGCTACAAACCGCACTTTAGGAAAAATCAAGCATGTACTATTTTACAATGTTCTGAATCAAAAATAATTCGTAACACTTTTAAGAAAGATCATTAAGAAAGTTTATAGACGGTGTAGTTTAAAATTTCCCGTTGGAAACATCTGTCCTAAACGATTTAACAATTCACTCGGCGCGTTAAACCCCACGCTAAATCGGTTAATTAAATAGTGAGATTCGCTTCGTTATCTTATTAGATCTTAGTAGGAAAGCCTCTGCTCATTAAAGGGAATAATGTGATAACGGCTGCGAGAAAGCTTGTGATATATCTAGATAGCAACATAGATACTGAGAGCTTAATCTGATAGATTTGTGTACGTGAGTGCAAATGTGTGTTACGTGTTACGTAGACATGTTTTACTGAATATATATGCGAAGCACTACGTGATTATAACATAACGCTCGGTCATTATGAATAATTCTGAACACAAATGGGCAGGTTGATAAGCATTATGTTATGTATTCATAATTAGTCATATTGATTGGTCATTGTAAGTAGGTACTGCTTTGATCCGGCCGGGCAAAGTAGGCTGTTCATTAATGAAGAAAAAAGCCTGAGTCAGGGTCGCGCCAAGTTCTTGCAGCAACGCCCTGAGGCAAATTGCAGTCGGGCGCTTTCGGACGCACCCAATTGTCCATTTCTTGCCAATTCTGCAACCGTCGATTTTTTTTGCAAACGGTTGACCTTTCTTTGGAAACGCTTCCCAAAATTATACCATCGACACTTTTTGCAAATTCTCCTGGCATTAAATTGTCGACTTTTTTTGATATACAGTCCCTTGTGGCGCCCAAAGGTTTTGGGCCCTGAGATACTCTCCCACTTGCCCTTGTGGCCTTGGCCTGACCTAATAAATAGATAGATAGAAATATATTACCAAAAGTACAAATAGTACATAGATTTATCAAATTTTAAAAGTAATCTAAAATATAAATGTAAATGTAAAATATACACAATAAAACAGATTTAAATAAAACAAGGACGCAATTGCAAAATACGTAAAATCTGAAAATATATAAACCAAGACTTGTCCAGGCCCAAGGCTATGACGGCCTGAGCGTGCCACTCCCCACCGTAGAGGACTCTCCAGTTTAGATAAATATCGTCTCACTGAATTTAGAATTGTTGAAGATGAGAAAAAAGATTCCCTCTTAGAAAACATAAAGAAGAGATGGAAAGGGATGATTTCCTCTCGTAGAAAAATGTAAAGTTGAGATGTAGGCAAAAGATACAGTAGAGACTGGATTCAGACCCTAAAGGGTACTGGACGGATCTGAAGTGTGCGTGTCAGCCATTACAGTTTTAAATCCATTTAACAATGGATTTAAGCCAGCAAAGCAAAACCAAACAAACGTAATGTACACAAAAAAAAAGAAAAATCTGGGGTGGCACCCCAGATCCACAAAGTGCCCTCAAAGGGCTTAGGGAATGTGCACCCTTACTATCTTGAGCTGACCGCAAAAATTCGGATCGTGCCTTAGCACGACAACGACGAACCGAATATGCATTTTTGTCCCCGTTACAGCGATGTGCAGGATAGTATCTATTCAATACTCTGCACTCAAAACCTTCAAGTATCGAGAGCACCGTATACCAACCCTTAAGAGCATCAGATATTCGGGTATCAAAATTAAATGCAAAATGCATGTTATGCCTTGTTTCGCTTATATTTTAACTCCATGCCGTCTGTTACCTATAAATGATACATCCAAATTTTAGAGTAAAAGTTATCGATACCATCAGGTACAGTCAAATTGCACATCACTACGAAACTGTCGCGCGATCTCTTAGCGATCACGCCAACTCAACCGGCTTTGCCGTTTTTGAACCACGGAAACCAACTTCCCACGGAAGGCAATAAGCGCCCTTGCTCCCGTGAACCAAAGGGGCGCCACTCATACCGCTAAACTGTTATAACTCCGGAAATAGTAACAATACCATTCTGGATAAACCAGAACTAACCGTAACAAAGTCGTTTTAGGGAAATACAAAAATCACTTGGAATTTCGCTACAACCCAAGCAAACCCAATACTTCATTAATTCTTTAACTATTTTTCTCTATTTTATTGTTATTCGCTCAATATTTTTCTTCATGATTATTAAAGCACACACACACACACACACACAATGACCAAAGAACCCAACCCTCCTCATAATGCTTCTCTTCACTCCCCTGTAAAAATGTCGTATCAGAAAGTACAACAAACAAAACTAATTTAATCATAACTTTTCTGAATGGTTCGTCGAAATTGAAATACGTTTTATTGTCAGATCTTTTGATTAAATCGAACTAATTGGTCATGTATAATATATAACTTTGGGGTAAAAACACTTTGGTAAAAGTTCTTTTTCCCCCTTAGGAAAGAAAACATTTCTTTAGTAAAAATAATTAAGCCAGCCAGTTCTTTTATAAATAAAATATTTACCGTTAATATATTTTTAAAAGTTCTTTGTACAAATATTTTATGTATTAGACAGAATAAGTTTTCTTTGACTCAGGTTTGTTTAGATTTCTTTTTTCAACCTTTAAGCAGGTCAACGTTTCTGGTTAATCATAATGCCGGTTCTAAGCTTTCCTGGTAAAACTTTTTTCCAGAATTAATCTCCTTAGATATTTGCAATACCCTGGATGTTTTGTTGATTTTTTTTTCATTATTTTTCTTTCTCGTCTTGTTACTCCACACATCAATCCTTATATTTCCCTGCGAGGCACTCTGTTAAAGGCCTTTTGTAGATCAGTAAGTGTAGGTATATGTATATACAGTCATAAACAACAGGCAGAAGTATATCGTGCATAATTTGTGGGATGGATGGGATGGACCAATAACATCTTATCTTGGTGTATAACAGTAATGTATTTTATAAAAGTTTTAGGAGGGGAAAAGAATATAAGTAAGGAAATTATTATAAATATTTAATCAATTTAAAAAAAAAGTCGGAAACTTTTTCTTTAGGACATTCGTAAATGAATTAAACTAAATTATTATGTTTTATTAGGAAATCTTGATCCGAAAGGAAATATGGGTAAAGTGAATAGTTTTTTAACAGGGCACAGGAGCTGCTTGGCCACCCAAGAATGTGAACCACTTTGACATACACTGCAAGTGTAAAAATAGGAGTTTTGTGCCTACCATAAATTTGTTTTTGAGTTTTTTTTGCAAAATTATAAACAAAAGGGGAATTAGAGTATGCATTTTCCACAATAATAAAACTAAATTCAAGTTCCAATATAAAAGTTTGTTTTTCTATCTGAGGCTGACCACGTAGACTTCAAGCCTAAGTACTAACGTACCGTGGGCGTCTGAAGGGAAGAGAATGGACACGGAATTTAAAGTATTGGTGGTTGGAAGGTAAAGGGAAAACATCTGCAAGCAGGTTGTTTCATAATCTGGAGACCCTAGGTATGAATGTGCGAGAGAAGTGAGATGTTCTAAGCTTTTGCAACGTTGGGCTGTAAAGGGATGCATACCTATTGTTGTTCCGTTAGGAACAGTCAAGGTGGAAATTGTAGTGGCTAGTTCTTCAGAGCAAGATCCGTGAAAGTGTCAGGGGAAAAGGGATAAATCCCCAACAGCGCGGCGATGAGCGAGAAAAGGGAGTTTTCTTGTGAGGACTGGGTCATTGATGAATCGAATGGCCTCTCTTTTGGACAGAATCAAGGGTTTGGAAATTGCCGAAATAATAGAACGACTGGTCCACTAGAATCTAAATTTAAATCAGTACTACGTCTTAAAACTTTTAAATAAATGTCGGGGATAGACTTTTATGACTTTAACATTTCATCAGATAAATGGTAGTTACTACTCCAAGTTGTGCTATTTTTTGATGGTCCAACTTATATGGACTTTATTAATAACAAGTAAGAATTAATAATAATAAATGAGATATTTACAATAATCACCAGGGTTCTTATTTCTTAACCTTAGATGTTTATCTCGTCCTAAATCATTCTCAAAAGCAGGAAAACGATTGCAATTTAAAGCTGTGAATTATCTTTCACTTTGTATTCTCTGGAAACTGTAAAATTATAGTATCCTTTGACACAAACAAGTTTGTTCCGTAACTGAAAATGAAAGCTCGCATCCGATGGAGCATCTCTAAAACAAAGACAAAGGGACGCCCCTAATAGAGGTGTACTTTGTCAGGGTTGGACTAGCCCATTGAAATAAAAAAAAATGTGATTTGTCTAAACCGAATATATTTAAAACGAATATTTTTGAAACAGAGACTTTTTTGTAGGATGCATAGGTTGGATAAAATTAAAGTAGAACATTGAAAAAAGCCAGATTTGATCGGTTTTTGCTGAATATACACCTAATTTGTCCGGTTGGGCATCATGCACATTTTCTATAAGATGAGAAAGAAGGGAATAACTGCGGCCCATGTCAGTTATGACGCAAACCTAAGCAAACCAAATTCAAAAAATTCATTTGATACTCCGGTAAATATTATTTTTAGGCTATAAAATATTATGAGTTGCCTGTTTTCTGAGTTCTCTTAATATACCTGTGTAAATTCAGTATAAATTTCAAATATTCCGTTTTTTTATAATTTAGTTTGATGACATAATTTCGATGACCAACCCGAAAAATTTTTGCAGCGGTGACAACGGCTATATCCTAAGTTTGGGTCGCCCATCGTGGGGCTACGTCACCAGAGGCCAATCTCCCCGTTTTATAATGAGCGATGTTTGATCGCTATTTTGAACTAATTCAGAAAAAATTTTAATTTTTTGGGGATAAGCTTTTCAGATGGAGTACTTTTGTATTATGAAATAAAAAAAATGCTTAATAACTCCATTGTAATTTCAATAAGTTTCCACCCGCACTTTCGTGTTACAATCATTCGCTTATATTTTTTTTTTTGTCAAACAGCTATTCCGAAGCTGTATTTAACTAAACCAACCCTTCGTTCCTTCGCTGTGCGTTAATTATTAACGGTCTACGGATTACCTCGAACGTGTAAACAATCACTGCAATACTATTTAATCCTTTCTAAAAGGGCAGGGGTAAAAATTACATACAGGAAAATATTTTTCAAGTATCCACGAGAGAAACACCAAAATTGAGTAAAAAGTAATGTTAAATATCACAGATTTCTTTTTCTAATTTCTATAATTTTTAGATAAGATATTTCTGAAAAATTACATGTAGAAAAAATTTGCAAGTAATTTAGCACCTTTTAAAATTATTAATAATTTAAAAAAAAGATAACTTTTATTTTTTATCTCATTAGACCCTTACATTCTGATATATATATATGTATATATATATATATATATATATATATATATATATATATATATATATATATATATATATATATATATATATATATATAATCCATCGACAGTGTACTCTTTCGTCACAGATTGTAGGAGTAATCTGTGCTTTCGTCTTGAATTTCTTTTTTGTTCTGAACTTATACAAGAAGGAGAAAGCACAATGATTTGTATGAAACAGACAAATAAGCCGTCTGTTTGGTTGGTTGTACATTTTTAGAATACAGAGTAATTCGCCCTTCTTAAAATAAAAAAACTCTTATTCCGCTAATGTGATATATACATAATATAAACCTAACTAATTAACTCGAAGATCTATATTTAAACCAGTATTAGTCTCAGGACCGTATGGGGAATAATCTTTTAGGGCAGGCAAAAAAATTTTTTTGGTCAGGCAATGATTTTATGCTTTTATTATATCAAAACAGGTAAATCTTTTAATTCTTTATTACCAACCAAATAGAGGAATCATTAAGCTTGTATTAAACAAATACTGGAATTTTTTTAAGTAATACAGTGTATGGTAAATAATGCAACGTACAAATATACTATTTTATATTGTTTATATGTACGTATAAAAAGAAAACAAAAAGGGGTTACCAATTCACATGAACTATACGGATATAAACATTACAGCTAGGTATAAGATAAAAATCTAAAACTAAAAAAAGTTTATTTTATTGGTTGTTACTAAGTTTAAAACAGTTGTACACGGCGGTTTTTTCGTTCGTTAAACTTTCTTAACATAACGTTTATGTCTAGCTTTTGGTACGAGATCCTGCATAGGTCAAAAGTGTTAAATGTGCCATTCTTTGGTGGCACATTGACAATCTCTGGGGTCGATTTGTTCTGGTTAATACGGAGAAATACGATTTACAGGTGGCTGTGCTATATCCAAAAGCTCGCGATATAGCCAGTAGATTACATGGGTCAGGAAGAACCTTGCGGTGTCTAAGAATTTTATCAAATATGTTAATATCGGTACTATCTCTTTTCTGGTTTTTAACAAATCTATTTACTATGGTGATTTCTTCTTGGGATGGAAGTTTAATATCTAACGTCCGAAAATATTTTACATTATTTTAGGTTAAGATTTTCTTCATCTGTACTGGAAACTACAATAATGTATCGTTTTTTGAAAATCTTGTTTCCATTTCATTTAAAATTAGATCTAGAATTTGGTAAGAAATACATTTTAAATCTGGCCCCTTTCGGATCGTTTTCCAATTTGATCTGTAATTATATATTCTGTAAGCTCTTCGTTTTTCGCGGTATTTTGGTAGGTAATTCTTCTACAACTGGATTAAAATTTCCAAATTTCTTTGTAAGTTTCTGATTTCTAAATAATTGAAGACAATCAACTACAGACTTTAAAACTGTGATTACATCTTTTAATGTTGTTTCCTTCGCCTGAAGTACTTTATCTGCAGGCTGAACGGTTTCCAAAGCTTTTTTCATAAATACCATACAAAATCGAAACTCCTCCGATTTGACGATTTTTAAAAGGCCAGTGCCTTCCGCAACATAACTACCATCATGGATTTATATAATAAATCCATGACTACCATCTAAGTTCTTATATTTGAAATTTTTTCGAGTGTCTCGCATATTTTTTCATAATTATTAAAAATTATGCGTGTAACATCCAGATGACCACTCCATGTATGTTCTAAAAGGCGGCACAACGCATGACGTTCATAAAATTTGGCAAGGAGAAACATATATAATATGGAGCATTGATCTAAGAACTGCTTTACTTCCGATACTTCTTTAATAGCTTTTACCAGTACTAGATCAGGTTACAATAGTGCACATAAGGTATAACCCGGTCTAGGCGCTTCTAAAGCGACGTTTGCACATATTCTCCAATAAAAGAAAAGTGATTTACGCCGCATCCGCGCCCCTGGATATTCACTGCCTACTATGACCAAATACTCTCCAATAAAAGGTACATAATTTGGTGGCCCCAAATCATTGTGCCCCCTCCGCCCCTAAAGGCACGGCACGTCAGTGGGTACACCTATTATGTCGCGTAACCCTTTCCTCGCTCATCGCCGCGGTGTTGGGGATTTATCCCTTTTCTACCGATATTTCTACAGAGTTTGCTCTGAAAAAGTAGCCTGTGACGCTGTATGTAATTCCACCATTGACTGTTCCTTACCAGAATAACAAGAGGCGCGTTACGTATGCATCCCTTTACTGTCCAGCTACAAAAGCCTAGAACATCCCTCTTCTCTCGCTCATTCATCCCTAGGGTCTCCAGATTATGGAACAAATTGCCTGCAGATGTTTTCCTTTCCCGTCCTAACCTCCAATACTGTGAATCCCGTGTCAATAGACTACATTTTCCTTCTTTTCAGACGCCCACGGTACGTAGACTTAAAGTCTACGTGGCTTTTTCAGATAAAAAAAATAACAGTATTTCTATACCAAACTTGACTTTTTACAACTAACACAAATATCCTCACTGTTGGCAAAATAACTCGGAACACACTGTATAGCAGATTCGCAGTTATAGCCACCTACATATTAAAATTCTGTTCCGTATTTAAAATTAATATTATACCTAAAGATAAAAAGGAAAAAATCCTAAATTTTGTAAAATTTTCCGCATGCATAAACAAAAATTTAAATCCACTAAATAAAGAATTCTGACAAGGTATAAAACAAATTGGACCATCTAATTTTATCCTGGATTTAAAATTCAGTTACAGTTTATGAAGGGAATGAACAAAGAAATAAAACTGTCTCGTCAGTAAGTAAAAACCGTTTGTATTGTAAAATCTCTTTATTTACTCCCGGTGAAACTTTTTAAAGGGGGATAAAGATGAGGTTTATTTGCTTTGTATAGAAGAGGCATATTTTTCAGATTTTTATATTATAAAGTAATACTTCGCAGATTGATTTAGAAAAATAAGTTATTGTAAGGATATTTTCAAGTCATAATTATGTATTTTACGTAAGGGGAATAGAAAAAATAAGAGCAATTACTTTATTAGCGGCGGGTAGAATCGTATTATATTAGAAATCGTATTATTACAGTAATTATTTTCATAATCGAATAATAATTCAAATTATATTACCTATACCACGATACCACTTATTACAATTCATACCGGGCGGCATATTCCGATTACGATAACCGATGTTTCCTCATCAATAGTGAGATTTTGCAAGCAGAAATTCCAGACACGCTAAAATTTAGAGTTGTGTTTTAATCGGAGTTTTTGCTACATTTACTAATTGACTTTCTAAACCGACCACAAATGCGAAAGGCTTTTAACATTTCATGAATTTTTAAGGTTTTTATAAATCGCATGTTTCAAACATCACCTTATATTTTAGCGTTTAGTGGTTAGCGTGTCTGGAATTTCCGCTTGCAAAATCTCCCTATTGTTAGAATCGATGTACGTTATTCCTATTTAAATTTCTGTTGTTGCGAGGAGCGAGTCGCGTTGTTGCCGATTCGTACAGTTGTTAGTTTATACTTTTACTTCGTCAAGTTTATTTTATTTTCAATTAATTTTAACTCGCTTTTTAGCTTTTAACACATAAATGTAATTTTATTATTATATTTTTTAGTGTTTAAGAATGTTAATAAAATCCAGAGAAGTTAAATAAACTAGTTTTTAATACCATTTCTAAAAATGCATTAAAAAATACATCATATATAGTGTTAAATTCTTGCTTCAATAAGCTTTCATTTGACACCCTACACGATGTCCTTGAATTTTTTTTCCATTGCCCAGTTTACCCCCTAATTCACCCTCAGAATCAAAATTGAACTTTTTATACTTTACATCTACAATTGAGC
The DNA here is from genome assembly GCA_963971165.1 of Philopedon plagiatum. Lineage (NCBI taxonomy): Eukaryota > Metazoa > Arthropoda > Insecta > Coleoptera > Curculionidae > Philopedon > Philopedon plagiatum. The sequence continues at coordinate 80,378,379 of OZ020194.1, read as the reverse complement.
CACCCATCTCTGTGCTAAATTTCAAATTTTTACGTCGAATAGTTTCAGAGAAAATCGCCTGTGACAGATGGACGGACGGACACCGAAGTGATTTCATAAGTGTTCTGTTTTTCTAATTTTAGCACGAAACACCTAAAAAGAAAAAGAAACAGAGAAAGAAAAAAAACAAAAGGGAAAAAAAGAAAAATAAAAAAAAAAACGTAAAGAAATTATTTGAAAGATGTTACATTCTTTTATAAAGTATCACTAAAATTCTGTAAACCCACCGTAAGAAATGTCGGTAAAGTACTTTCTTATCTAAGAATAGATTTTAATAGCAGAATTGGTCAAACAAGTAAAAAATTGGTCCTGGGGTTATTGCAGCCCTATAGCCCCCCTGGGTGCGCCCTTTGCACCTATAAAGCATCCTTTTTCCGTTGTTTATTTTACCTGAAGACCAGCATATTTTATAGCCAGCATTTCGTTTCGTACCGAACATAGCAAATAGGCCTTTCTATCCCTATACGCAAAACTATAAGAGAAAATTGGAAATCGTAGTGGAGCCGTAGCTTTAAACAATCTAACGTAGTTCAATCGACAGGAAAATCCCGAACCGGTAAAAAATACGTTTCCGCCACGCTTAGATTGGAAAACTTATTGAAATTACTTGCCGAGAAGGGATCTTGCGGATCGCTGATTCCTCCAAGCCCGGAATCCGTTCCAATCTGCTCCGGGCGATGGCGAACATCTTTGATATAATTAACTGGTGCATTTGTTTGTGAGGGGTGATTTAAATAGCGGGCCAAACTGTTGGGGTGTAAATATGGTGGATGCTGAAGCATTAAGAATAATATTTCAAAATTGAAAACGCACTCGTTCAATTAGTTTCTTGCGAAACAGCAAAAAATGTCATTTTTTTCTCAGAAGAATAGATTTACGAAAAATCCTTGAAAGCGTAATAGGTATGTTTTCGTAAATATCCTTTTGGAAATCATACCTTATTTTTTAAAAAATTAAATTTCTGATGGATATCTAATCAGTTAAGCGGATTCTGTACTTAACACATTATTGGTCATGATCAATTACTTAAACAAGTGCTTCTGCAACTGACTTCATATTTGTAAAGCGGTTACTTTTCTATCAATTTTTCGTTAAAGTAACTTGATCAAGTTGTTGATGAAATTAGCTTGTTCTATTTTTCTTCAATTTCTTTAGGATTTTTAGCAACTTTTTACGTTTATTATTGTTGCCAACTTTAGTAGAATTTTAATGTCAAAACAAGCTTTTAAAAACAGAATAACTATTTTCATAATATGGGAAAGAGATTAAAAAACATAAATGAAAGATCTTAAAATTAGTGCTTTTATTCTCTATGATTAATCAGCTCAGTACAAAAAAACAGCAAGCCTGAGCAAACCTGAGCAAACCGGCCAAAGGGAAAAGGGACACCTATCATTAATCCACCAAGAATTTCTGGTAAATTATCTTGAACAGTTTAGAACTTGTCTGCGAACAGATACTATACTTTTCGGTTGCGCGTGCAGTCTAAAAAATCACAATTTTAAAAAACATATGACGCAATAATTGGTAGAACTTTAAAATAAGAAAGAAATTGAACAATTACTTGCAAAATGTAAAACAATATCGTTTTTCAATTTTTTGATCAACTAATTGAACAAGTTTTTGATCACTTAGTTGGGAGGTAAAAAACCTGGTACAACCTGAGGTTGTGCATATATGTATATGTAGGTATAGAATAGCGTTTATCCACTTTTGCTATGCCCCAAATTAAAATTTATTAGAAATTTCTTGACAACCTGGCGGATGATTCATAATTAAATTCAAAACATAATTTGGCTAATATTTCATCATCTTATATTCTCAAAGGGCGAAGCAGCGGATACCAGCTTCTTAGGAGGTAATATTAATAGTGATATGAGTGGGTATAAATTTTAATATTTTATATTAATGTTAAAAGCAAAGAATTTGTAAATAAGGGTAATACAAGATTATAATCAGAATTTAATGGAACTTCCATGAAAAAAATGTATAGCTACGTTTTTTCAACAACACTCAGAAGAATAAATTTAGACTGACAAATCAGTTTTTTAACTTTTTTCCTACATCTATTTTTAAGTCCTGTCTGAAACTCCCATCAAGGCACGTCTGTTCCTCGATAAGTTTTTCGAACAAAAATAAAAAATTTGATTATTTTTCCTAAAGTTCTTTTTTTAAATTGAACGTTTCAACTTTTTTCCATTTATTTACTTGGATTAAATAGGATTTTCGTTATTTTCAGATCATTGCGGAAAATGCAAGGCCGCCACAAAAAGATTAAATCTCAACAAGTATTGCAAAAGGGATTACGGTGAGTATCAGGAACATATTTGTAATAAATTATGAATTATCTTATTGTAATATTAATAAGTAGATAATTAATTAATTAACACAGGGTGTTATATTAATGCATAAATAAGGAATATGCATATAATCTAATTGTTCAAGCTTTTTAATAAATAATAATTTTTATTAAACATTTTTGACAGCGCATAACAATACGTTTGAAGTAAAACGGAGTGCAGTTTTTCTAGTATCGTTATTCAACTTTTAAAAGTACAATTTTGTTTTACGTTTGAGATTGCTCGGAGAATTTTTTCAGGTCGGTTACACAACAAAATGCAAACTGCAAAAATCCTACGCTAATAAAATTCAAAAGAACGTTTTAAAAAATTATTTTGTGTTACAATTTTCAATTATGGTAATGAAACTTGTGAAACTGATGGTAACGTTGTATTAAAATTATCAGATCTACTAAAAGATGATGATATTCCTAACCTGACACCTAAATTTCAAGCTAGTTTTCCAAAGAATAGCTCATTAGAAACAAAATTTTTAAGGTACCTTGCGCGCTATCTTGTTAAAACATATTTAAATATTCATAAATACACCATATTATGTGAAGAGTATTCGAAAGCACATCAAAACTTGGACAAAACCTCGTTATTTTGATATTACAGAGCGTATCAAAATATTAATTTAGATATAGGTACCTATTTGGTAACTTAAAAATGCCCCATAATGATTTTGTAAATTATATAATCTTTATTAGAAAAAATATTTCAAAGGAATTTTGAACGCATTGTTTTAAAAAATGATGTTATTATTACCCATTTTGTCATTATTTGTAAAGATAGCCGCTCTGTTCATTCTTGCAAAAGTTTTCCGCACCAGTATTTGATTAGGTTGTATGGTAGAGCTTTTAATGAAATGGGCAATTTGTGTGAAATACGTCAAAATACCGTGGGATATTACCAGTATATTTTAGGGCATTGCGCACTACCTAAGACAACCCACTAATCACACTGTTAACTAAATCATACTTTTTTTACTAATTTAACATTACAACATATTATTTCCTAGGTACGCCTATGGCAATATCATAAAATCTTGATTTGACACTGGCTCAAGGTCCTCGGCGTTAGAGGCTTAGAAAAAACGTGCCGCTCGAGAGTTATCCTTCTGGTTATTTATTTATTCTTGTGGTTTTGCATTAGAAGGGAAATTTCTTTAAACCATGTAATTAACTGTATTCCTATAGATCGTCCTTACGTATACGTATACTTTGTTTGGTTTTTAGTTTTTGTCCAAACACATAAATATTGATTAAAAGTAGCCACTTTAGACTCTCACTTCCAAAATACTTTATTCCCCAATTAGCTTGATAATTGAACTTTTATAAAAATGTAAATGCCGCATTCAATCTCCTGCTATTAAATTTGAATACAAAGCCTGCTATGATATAATAATTTTACGCTAAATTAATTTTATTAAATAATTCCAATTACGATTCTACATGTGTCAATCCAGGCATAAAATAAATTTGAGACAAAATTAAATTATTTTCATATTACGCAGCTATTAAACCAAAACATGGCCTTTAATGTTTAAATATTTTCGAGAATATTTTACATCGTTATAATATTCATTATTATGGTTGGGTATACGTAATATTTTTATTTGTAAGGTACAATCAGCTCTCAATCTTTACTATTTTGTTTTTTTAACATTCCAAATCAGAATATACAGGATGTCCCGAAAATACGTGTTCAACGTTTAATGACAGGCTCCTGGCGTCAAAATAGGTCGATTTAAGCCAACTTGGTTATATCCGAAATTACTTCGTTTAGCCGGTAGAGGGATCAAATATTAAAAAAGTTGTTGGTTTCTCCCAAATTTCTTGAAAACGTGCCGTAGGAAGGTGGTAGAGGATTTGGGAGGTGGTAGAGGATCGAAAGGTGGTAGAAGATTTCTTCCTCGACCGAGGTGGTACCACCCCACACATCCTCTTAAAGGGCTGGTGAAGTCCGTACGGATGTTTCCAGCTCTGGATGTGTGAGTCGGATTTCCCAGGTACACCCACGGTACATAGTACTTAGACTTCGGTCTTCGTGGGCTGTCAAAACATAAAAAAAATTATTTTAAAGATTTTTGGTGTATAGTCTAACACTAAAAAATTACGTTTTCTTGCGTCACATGTAAACATTCCTTCTGATTTTTTATGTCATCAAAGTTACGACAACCCAGGTATTTCTGTTGGGTAAACGTGTATTTGGAAGCTTTTTACCTCTTAATAATTTTCGTTGGATGAGCGGTTTTGCCTGAAAAAAAAAATTTTTAATTACTTGCATACAGTTATTAACTGTAATAAAAAAAATAATGAGAAAATGTTGGAAGTACACATATTTTTAAAAAATTTTAAAAGCTAAATAAAAAGAAAATATTAATTAAGCAATTGTGCAAAATTGCGGCCATTTTGCTAAATACACTTTTAACAGACTTTAAAAAATGAAATTTGACTCTATCTAATGTCTCTGGATTATTGAAAAGGTTGCATATATTTAAAATTCGCGCCAATAAATCATTGCGAGTGTTTAACGGAGTCTTGTATATTTCTAGAGCGCCCCTGCGCCTCTCAAAAAGAAGTCACACATATTTAAATCTGGAAAACATGGTGGCCATCTTACTGGTGCATCACTGCCTCTTTCAATCCATCGGTTAGGATATTGGTCGTGTAAATATTGCCGAACAGCAACGGAAAAAAAGGATGGGGCACCATCATGCATATACCACAGTTCCCGTCGAAATAAAAGAGGCAAGAGAAGCATTATTGGTAATGTGTTTTGCAAAAAATTTAGATAAATATTTCCATTTAACCTATCTGGAACCACAATAGCACCAATAAGGTAGCTATCAATAATACCTGCTCAAACATTTGTTTTAAATTGATGCGGATGGTGTGCAACTTTAATGACATATGAATTTTCATCCGAAAAAATATGTTCGTTGTGCAGGTAGGTCACTCCTGATCTTATAAAGCACGTTTTTCTAGAAAAATTCGGATAACGGATTCTTTTGTTTCGAATAAATTGACAAAATGTAAGGCGCATGGGAAAATCAATCGGTAAAAGTTTCTAAACTTTTTTCAAGTTGTATGGATGTATGTAGCAACTAACTGTTCATATAATATCATTTACAAGATTTAGAAACCTCCGACACATGTTCTAAGCGGTGGGTACTGATGCTAGGTTCTTCTTTAACTCTTTCCAGGATTTCCTCTTCTTTTTCGACAGTTCGAGTTGTTCTAATACGACCCCTACCTTCAAATTTTTTCTTAAAGGTTCCCGTTTCCCGAAGATGAGGCTCAATATTGACAAATGTTTGGTGATTTGTTATTCGGCGATTAGGAAATCTCTCCATGTAAACCCTTACACTTCGACGTCCATTTCCTTGACCAAACCGGTACACCAAGAGCATGTCAACATTCTCGGAGTTCGTATAGTTGTCCATGTATAATGGTTTTTTTATGTTCTGACAGCCCACGAAGACCGAAGTCTAAGTACTATGTACCGTGGGTGTACTGGGGAAATCCGACTCACACTTCCAGAGCTGGAAACATCCGTAGGGGCTTCACCAGCCCTTTAAAAGGATGTGAGGGGTGGTATCACCTCGGTCGAGGAAGGAATCCTCTACCACCTTCCAACGACAATCACAAAATATCCATGGTCGAAGCGGGATTCGAACGCGCGCCTCACGGTTGCAAAGCTGGCGCCGTACCAACTCGGCCACCGAAGACTGGTAAAATGAAACTGATTGTTAATGTTGATCTTACTTAAGTCAACCTCTTTGACAGTGATGACAATATGTCTACAGTCAAATTATAAATGTCATAGCAACAAAGTCACTCGAAGAATTATTTTTCATTACAGTTAATAGGTGTATTACAGTTAATAGGTGTTTGAAGGTAACAAAAAAATTTTTTTCAGGCAAAACCTCTTATCCAATCAAAAATTTATAAAAAAAGAGCTTCTAAATACACCCGTTTATCCAACAAAAATACCTGGGTTGTCATAAATTTGATGACATAAAAAATCTGAAGGAATGTTTACATACATATGTGTCGTGACTTGTACAACATTTCCGTTTATTTTGTAATAGGAAAAAAGTTATTTTCATCCTAACCTCAGCCTCACAGTCATTCACAACCCCACTACACACCGACACGCTGGAAAACAAAATTTCCTTTAAAAAAGTTAATTTATACTGATGAACGATATACAATAAATGTTAAAATTTCTTTATACCAACTTCTCATACGATCTTCCTAGGCCAAGCAATAGAGCGATTTGTCGTGACATTAATACTATTAGAAAACCGCCTGTGCCATCATCTAAAGGACGATCCGTGGATGATTCCTGTTATAAATCCAACTCTGAATTTTTTTCCATTAATTTGTTATAAACATTTTAAAGCAAAAAAACACGATTTTTTTGGTTTTTTGCTTATAAAATGAAAAGTAATGAAGCAATCTTAATGGTGTAAATAGACGATAGAGAGATAGAGAATAAAAATGCGAACAAAATGAGAGGTCGAACGTCCCGATAGGATAAGTATCAACGGAGAAAATCCGGAAAAACCGGAAAATTAAGAGTTTTTTTTTAATTCATAAATCGCCCATTTTTATACTTAGAGGGCTCAAACTTTGGGAGAAAGTAGTAATTTATAGCTACTTTATGTGTGCAAAACCCCGACGCTGTCCGACGATTAGTTTTGCCACAATCGTCATTTTAATTTTTCAACGCACTATTTTGCAACAGGTCTGGATGCTCTATGGATCGTCTGATTTTAATTATCGAAACGGATTTGAAAAGTACAAGTTTAATTGAACAATATGTATATCTTAATTTTTCCATAAAATGCTACGAAACCGGTTGAAAATGCACGTAAAGATGCGTGGAAATGGCCGGGCGCGCGGAAGATGTCGCGTAGCGGGAGAGCAGCGGAGCGAAGGGGAGCCAATATTCGCGCGCTGGGCCATTTTCACGCATCTTTACGTGCATTTTCAACCGGTTTCGTAGCATTTTATGGAAAAACGAAAATATACATTTTGTTCAATTAAGCTTGTACTTTTCAAATCCGTTTCAATAGTTAAAATCGGACGATCCGTAGAGCATCCAGACCTATTGCAAAATAGTGTGTTGAAAAATTAAAATGACGATTGTGGCAAAACTAATCGTCGGACAGCGTCGGGGTTTTGCACACATAAAGTAGCTATAAATTACTACTTTTTCCCAAAGTTTGAGCCCTCTAAGTATAACAATGGCCGATTTATGAATTTAAAAAAAAAACTCTTAATTTTCCGGTTTTTCCGGATTTTCTCCGTTGTTGCTTACCCTATCGGGACGTGCGACATCTCATTTTGTTCGTATTTCTATTCTCTACAAATCGTCTATTAACACCATTAAGATTGCTTCATTACTTTTCATTTTATAAGCAAAAAACTAAAAAAATCGCCTTTTTTTGCTTAAAAATGTTTATAGCAAATTAATGGAAAAAATTTCAGAGTTGGAAATATAACAGAAATCATCCACGGATCGTCTTTCAGATGATGGCACAGGCGGTTTTCTAATAATATTAATGTCAAAAAGTCGCTAATATTTTGCTCTGTTGCTTGGCCTATCCCTGTCTGTAAAAACATCTACCAGTTTTGAAACTATTACCTTCACAGACGATACAACGAGACCTAACAAAAATGTTGTGATAACCTTAAGCGTTAAGTGAAATTTCCCACTAGACCCTTTTCACTTTAGCTAATGTTGCCCTTCCATAAATTTCCGTTCCGTGCTATGAATATTGTGAAACCTAAGCCGCTTTCTGCAATATTTGTGAAAGTTACAAAAACCCTGCTATTATTATACCTCCTTTTGAGAGCAGGAATAAGTGTTACACACACATTGAAAAGCACTATCTACATGAAAAAAAGAACTCTGAAAAATATATGTATAAAAGCCTATAGTCTATAATATACGATCCTTATAAATATATGTACATACAGGAGTTTGGGCTAAAAAGTCTCTGGAATGAAAATAAAATACAGAATTTTTCGGTTCCAAACTACGTCTATTATTATTAAATAATCCCCTGCCATCTCGATACATTTAGACCAGCGTTGATCTCTTTATGCCTTGATAAAATTCAGACCTATCAAGCTCTTTGACAAAGGCATTTTCAGTGGCTTTAACATCGGAATCTGGTGAAAATTTCTGGCCTGGTAAGTATTTTTTTAGGCGTGGGAACAGGTGGTAGTCTGACTACAAGAATAAATAAATAACTAGAAGGATAACTCTCCAACGGCACGTTGGTTCTAAGCATTTAACGCCGAGGGACCTTGAGTCTGTGTTGAAACCAAATTTAATGATATTGCGATAGGCGTACCTACAAAATAATATGTTAAATTAGTAAAAAATGATTTAGTTAACAATGGATTAGTGGGTTATCTTAGGTAGTGCGCAATGCCTTAAAATATACTGGGCATCTATATCCCACGGTATTTTAACGTATTTTACACAAATTGCTCTTTCCACAGAGAAGTTGTTTACTTGCAGTTATGGAGAATGAGAAAAAAATAAGAACTGTGATTTTTAAAGATTAAATTGACAAAAGCGGATGAATTGAAAATGAAGGAACTAAAGTGTACCTTTGAATTTTAGTTTGAGTTATGCAGGAGTTAGCGATGATAAAATATTTTAAATAGAATAATTATTTGAAGTTAGGTCACTAAAACAGGTGTTAAGATAATAAAATAATTGTATTGGTCTCCAAATCAACATCTTACTATTTGTTTCAGTCCTAGAATTTCTATTTATGAATTTAAGAGGAGAAGATAACCTTACTTTACTATACAACCTAATCAAATACTGATGAGGAACAGTTTTGCAAGGATGAACAAAGCGACTAGGTATATTTACAAACATTTACAAAATGAATAATAACATCATTTTTTAAAACCATGTGTTCAAAATTCCTTTGAAATATTATTTCTAATAAAGATTATATATCTCTACAAAATCTTATTGATGTGACCTTTACTTGATGAAGATCCATTATAAAACTATTTAAAAATAACAATAAACGTGTTTAAATCTTCACTAAATTTTTATTCATAAAACATGGCAATTGTTTGGACACACAGTGTCTTCGTCGAATGGTTGGCTTAAACCAAAAACTGTTCTTGTTACATGTATTAAATACTCAACAAATTTTACCTAAATTTTTACAACCTGGTGATTATGTTTACAATAACATTAGGATTAGGTAAAGTCGTTTAATTTTACAATTTTGAGTTATAGAATGTTCAAAAATTCCTTTTTATTGCTGGTGGAATTTTCAACAAATTATAAATTTAACAGTGGGGAACTATTCAAGTCCACCTGGTCATTTAATAAAATGTTTAATTTTTTACATTTATTTATTTCCATTCTTTCTAAAAAATTAGTTTTACAAATTTGTTTTCTAACTGTAATATTTCAAAATTATCATCAAAACTATGTTGTTCCTTATTCAAATGTAGAGCGTAATGGGAATTATTAATTTTTTTGTTATTTATCTAGTTTTGTGTTCTTTAAGTCTTTTTTCAAAACTTCTACCAGTTGTCCTATGTAAATTTTTGGGCAACTGCCACATTTAAGTTTATATACACCACATTTTTTTTAAATTTCACTTTTGTTATTTCTTATTAATTTACCTAATTTGTTATTCGTTTTGAAAGCAATATGCAAATCTAGTTTACTTAAATGTGTTTGATTTTTTGTGTAAGTTTACCGGTATATATGAGTGTTTTGTACCTAAGTGTAGCTTTTGATTTTGTTGTAGGATATGCCAAATTGATAGCATGTTATATTGTTTTTATTAATAATTTGGCCAATCATATTAGTATTATAGCCGTTCCTATTATTAGTAATTATTACTTTTTATTGTGGTTTCAAACAATATAATTTCTAACATGCTGCAGTTTTGCTTGCAATCTCAATAAGGTGTCTGAGTTTTTGAGATATTACTTAACAATATCCTTCCAGTAATGTATCACATATACATGTATTTAAAAAAAAGGTTCAAAATGGCATTCATCGCCATCTTCATAGCTTGTCGTTTAAGTCTAGTTAGTGTGAGTGTCGCGTTGGCGTCGTTAAAATTAAATTGTTTATGCGTTTCTACAGACCATAGTGTTTTTTACTATTTCAACTCTTCTTCAACTCGATTTTAAATTTAAATCCCTAGCTTGATAAAGTACAGAAAATGTAGCCAGATTTCCCACAAGTGATAAACGTATAAATTCAAATTAGAAAACTGGGCCAGTCGGAAATTTAATATAGGAAAACAAATTGGAGACAATTTATTTGCAGTGCCATAGGGAAACAATATTATTTATCTTTCAGTCGTTACTCATTTTTGTTAAATGCTTAAGGTCAAGAAAACGTAGATTTTCACATTTACTATGACACAAATATTCTTTCAAAATATGTAGTTATTATTTTAAGTAGGCTCAGGTATTTCAACACGCTCTTCCTTGCGTGTTCAAGTGGACACGCAGTCTTTTAAAGTGGACAAGCAGTAAAAGGTAAATGGACATAAAAAATTGTACATTCAGTTCACAGTCTGAGTGCTAGTTTCCTAATAAAGTCCATTAAGAAATAGACAGTGAAGTAGATTTACGATTTTATTGATCACAACTGTATATTCAGCAGGAAGCAGGAGAGATATATAACGAACTACTTATCGAAATATGGTTGTCGCGATTCCATAGAGAAACAATCATGTTAGGTATAACATATCCAAATCATTCATTCATCTAATCTATCGGATATGATTTCTAGAGGAGGCAAACTAGAAACTGCAGAGTCGAAATAAGCAAAAAATATATGCAATGGATGAAACCAATTGGAGTGGGTCCCCAAAGATGTCCAGATGAACGTATGAAACTCTTTATAAAAATATCTTGTTGCCAATTTTTTTTATTAACAATTTATGGCAAAAAATCATTTTTTTTTCCTGTCTTTTTTCGGGTTTTCCGATATACCTCGGTTATTTATTAAAATAGCGGAACGCCGTTGGTACCATTGGAAAGGTGAGAAAATTTTACATAATTTTGTTATTGAGCACTTTTGTCTACAACCAATAGATTCGTCAGTATCTAATAAATAGAACATCGCTCAACAACCAGCGAAAAGATATTTTTATAAAGAGTTTCATACATTCATCTGGATACCTTTTGGGAACCATTCCAATTGGTTTCATCCATTGCATACTTTTTTTGCTTATTTCAACTGTCCAGATCTAACTTGCCTCCTCAATTTTCGGCCATTTCTTTGAAAATTACACCATTTTCTCATTAATTAAGTGTGTTTCTTTTGAATCGTTGCTATCACAACGAAAAAAATCCGTTATTACACTGGAAATTTCTCTGTTAAAATCATCACAAAAGATTTTAAATTTGATATTGCATTTTTACTATAATATACTTTTTTGTATTCTAGATTAAAGCACGAATCTTTTTATATATTTCTGGAGTATCTATATTTGTTTTATTACACACATACTCTGTAGAAATGGTAGAACGTACTCTTTTTAACATTTTGTAATTATTGTACATACAGACTGAGTATTCGTTTGAAAAAGTTTTGAAAAAACTGCTTTCCGTCAACTTTAATAAATCAAATGTAAAAAAGGAAATAAAATAGACGCTTCCTAAGTAATTTCTGTTTATGCAACTAAAATTGAAACAATATATTTTTTCTAGGCATTTCCAGGAACAAACCCGCTGTGCTGCTACGACTTTATAATTTTTACAATAATATTTTTTAGCAATAATGGCGAGAGTTCTATCCCAGATCGAAAATACCGACGACGAACACACGAAAGGATGGGCCCGATTTATGATCAACGTGGAATTCATCTACAAGAAATCGAGAGATTCCCGGATTCGAAAAGGCACCATGCCCATGCTCGTGCCAATGGCTGATCTTAATTGCAAATGTCCCAAGATTAAATCCAACAGGTAAGCTTCAGTGAGAAAAGAATTAAAGCTTGTTAAATTCTTTAAAATCGGCAAATCTACCAACATTTTTTTTTGTTGAGAATAATACATTTTTCGAAATTCATTTTATCTAATCAAATCAAAATCGTTTATTGTCCTTTTTGCATGATATTATAGCGTTCGACATTTTTTAAAAACAATACTAAACTAAAAAAAAATTATGCAATAACGTGGTATAAAATTTAAACAGCTTAAAATATTCAAAAGTCACAATTACAACATATAATCAATTTGCAGTATTAAACAATTAAGTGTGTATGGGCCAACAGTTCAGAGTAAACTATGTATAACCACAGCGTCACAATTAACTTTACAGTACCAAGCCGACAGACAGCGACAGTCACTTGAGTGAAGGTACGCAGATCTTGAAAGTAACCTAAACACTGGCCGAGGGCAACAACATGAGAGAAACACAACACATTACCCAAAGAAGTTTTCAAATTCCAGAATACTATAAAATGCATTTTCACTTAATAGCCTTTTTATGCTAAATTTTTTTACTGCTTTTTTTACCTTCTATCTTTCTGGAAGTAAGTAAACATAAAATTACATTTTTGCTGTGACTTGTTTTAAATTACATCAAAACAGTTTCTTGTACTGTTAAAGCCATTGTTAACACAAGTACTTAAGTACTGGTAGTACAATACTATACAAAGGACACAGATATCAAAAACCATTCAAGACACAACAAAATTAGGAAAGCCGAAACACCTCTTAAACTTAAAAAGTTCCGGCGATTAATGAAATGTAAATAAAAGTTTATGCAAATACAATGCTCATACCAGTTAATTAGTTTTTCTTTGTCTAACCCAAATGTTTTGCAATTTTTAACACGTAATTATTAATAAAATTTAAACTATTTTTGTCTTGGAACTTGTTTCTATAATGAATTTAGGTTTTATTATTGTGAAAAATGCATATTTTAATTTGTCCTTCCTTTATGAATTTGCGAAAGAAGTCAAATGGGAGGTGGTAGAGGAATTCTTCCTCGTCGTCGGTGGTATCATCCCACACATCCTCTTAAAGGGGCTGTGAAATCTGGGGGCTGGTGAAATCCCTACGGATGTTTCCAGTCCCTTGTCAATTAATTAGTCTGACCATATCAATAGTAAATCTGACCGTAAAACTTTTGCAGTTATTTTTTTAAGTTATTAAAAACTAAGAATCATGGGTTTGTTCACTTCTTTCGCGTTTTCAATAAGTATGTGAATGTTGTTGGGTTGTTGCACAATCAGTCAATGGAAACACGCACACAAAAAAATACGTCGGTTGGACAGATAATAACAAACTATTAAGTTTAAAAGTTCGACCAAATGCAAAAAATAGAGTTCCCCGCCTGACGTCATCCTACAAATACAACTGAACGTAGTGGACAATGTGGCGAATCAAATTAATGATACGGCAACACCATGCGCCCCTTTCGACCATTTTAGTACTAACAGGGAATGTTTATATTTTGCGTAAATTTGTAGCATTTTTAATAGTCGAATTCAATTTTGTTTTGAAGCTTTTATCGGAGTGCTTAGGTGTTAATAACGATGCACTACAACAGAAATAATAGTAAAACCCAAACCTCAGCGTGTAGTAGTTTTTGCTCTGTCATTCGGTGAATAATGGTTGATACTCATTCGTGAAAATCCTTTTTAGGTTATAAAATGTTATGCGTTGACTGTTTTCTCAGTTTTCTTAATATTTCTGTGTAAATTTCGAAAATTACAACGTTTTTTTTATAATTTAGTTTGATAACATAACCTCGATGACCTGCTCTGATTTTTTTTTCTAATACGTGTCTTCTACAAATAAAAAAAGTGTAGGTTAATGCTGTTTCGTGCAACACAAACGACCTATGATAAATGTAATAAAATTAATATAATAAAAAGGGGATCATTCAGTTTCCTGCCCAAAATTAAAACAATCTTATAGTAATACGGGGTAATACCATAGTCGTATGATTAAAAAAAATTCAAACAATTTCCTTTAAAAAATGTGTTTATTAAACACCTCATTTTTTAAAGTCATAAGCAAATGTTTCCAAAATGAGGTTATTTTTTAACTCGATAACTACATCATTCCCAACCGTGAAATTACAAATTCAGCTTATCGCCCAAAACTAAACAGCGCAACGTCCAAACGGATCTGGTTAATGCCCGGTAATTTATTCATTTCAGCAGCACCGGGGCGCGTAAAATGCACGACGATTTGCATGAATTAAATGCCCTAATAGGGTTAGTTCCTGATAAAAAATTGCGACAATTTTTACTCAACCAAATATAAAGGTCTAAAATCGCACACTAACTGAATTTTGATGGTCTTGTATAGCACAAGCAGAGAGATTAACGAATTAGAGTTGCGAAATAGGGAATATGCCTATAAACCTATAAACCAATAAATCTGCTACAGGTGTACCCTTCGGGCCCGTCTGCAATACAGGGTGATACAAAAAGATTTTAAGAAATTTTAAGGGCAGATTCTACATCTAAAAATATGAAAATAAGTTTATATGAACATGGATCTTTAAACGCTTCTTTTTCGAGATACAGGGTGTTTAATATTTTCTTTTTTAAATGTTTCTTTTTAATTCCTCGAAAATGCATTAAGATATTGACATGAATTTTGGTACACGCCAGTATGTAATCAAAGGGTACCTTTACGTGTAAAAATTTATTTTCTATAGTACTTGCATCAGTGGCGTGCGTGCTGGTAAGACTTTATTTTTAGCGAAAAAAATGACACGCAACTGATTTTTTGCAAAATTTATATCGTTTCCTTTAAGACCAATTAATTCTACGTGAAAAGTGTCTCCTGAGCTTTTTTGCTGTTTTCGAGATAAAAATTTATTTATTCCTTACAATAAAAACAAATAATGAAAATAATTTTTTTTAAAACATTTTTTGTTCAGAAAACGGTGCTGGATGAAAACCTGTGAAGACTTTCACACACAAAACTTGGGGTGGCTACTTATTTGAATAAGCAACCGAGAGTAGACTGTATAGCGGGTGGTTCAAAAATACAACTTATTTTTTCCAACAAAACAACAATAAAAATTATCTTTATTTTACTTTCAAAACAAAGAAAGATATTTACCTTTAAATATATATATATATATATATATATATATATATATATATATATATATATATATATATATATATATATATATATATATATATATATATATAATAATATATATATATATATATATATATATATATATATATATATATATATATATATATATATATATATATATATATATATATATATAAATGATTACTATGTGGGTTAGTATCTAACTACTACAAAAAACATTACATTAAACATGACACACAAATTTTACCTATCAAAGAAAATACAAGTACCTAAGTACCTTGCCCGACAATAATAAAAAAGCGGACGCACTGTAATAAGTCATTCAAAAACTTTCGTAGTGACGTTTTTTAATTTACAGAAATATTCAAAACGGTTGACAATTTTCAGCGCACTGCACTGGTTAAAAGTTCAGGGTTTATTTATTTAATTCAACTTCAGTTCGAATCAAAAGTTATTTTAGTATTTTCGAGTTTAATCACGAGACTGTGATATGTAGATACAAAAGCAAGCAGCTGATCTGCTAGCTTCAAACCAGGAAAATAAACTTTTCTTTTTACATGAGAAACAAGTTGCTTGCATAATCTTTCATTAAACAAATTGGCCTTCTCCTACCTTACTTTCAGCAACTGGTGGTACCCTCTTTAAAACCATCAAAATAAGTCACAATTTCACAGTTCTTGTTATCTTGTTTGACAATTAACACTTGAGTACCGCTAGAACATAAGCGGATGAGACTTCAAAGCAATAACTAACTTTTGTAGTTCACCGTTGCACCTTTGCATTTACTTTTAATTATCCTGCTAGAGCGTAAGCAGATAACCTAATTTGAGTTGCAACAATAGAGTATTCAACTAATATCGCTAGAGAATAAGCGACTCCAACATGAGTTCAAACAAGAGTATTAACGTGAATAATAACAAGGGTGAATTTCAATCAGGATTACGCTAGAGTGTAAGCGTATCTAACGAGAGATGTCAGAGAGAGAGCGGGCGTGTGCCGCGAGAAAATAGAGACTTGAAGCGTCGACTGACTTCAGCCCCGCGAGAGAGGAGAATGATTTCTTTTACTGGAGTTTGATCGTTAGAGCGTAAACGAATCAAACGAGAGAAATTTCACTAACCCCGCTAGAGCATTAGCGGGTTATACAAGAGAGTGCAGAGAGACTTGCAGCAA
Source organism: Philopedon plagiatum (assembly GCA_963971165.1). Taxonomy (NCBI): domain Eukaryota; kingdom Metazoa; phylum Arthropoda; class Insecta; order Coleoptera; family Curculionidae; genus Philopedon; species Philopedon plagiatum. The sequence continues at coordinate 80,361,707 of OZ020194.1, read as the reverse complement.
CTTTGCTGCTTGCCAAACACAGAGTAATTAACTTGAGTTTTAAACACGAGAGTGTGTTTACTAGAGAGGTGCAGCGTCTTGGCTGCTTGATGACCACCGAGTGATGCCTTGCCCGTTGCCCCGTCCGTTGTCGACTCCGCTGTAGACTCTTTAGTTGTCGACGAGAAGCTCTTGACGTTTTAGGGCGCGGGGTGCTTGCTTGTAATGCATCTCATTGGTTCAACTAGGTCACGTCAGCGAGAACTCATGGCCGCGGAACTACGGTCTAACGCGGCAGGCATTAAGCAATTCTAGGAATTTGTCGCTGTCTGGTAACTTAAGAGGCCCATACACTTGCGAGCAAATTGCGCAACGGAGGCTGTTGCGCAACGAGTTTGCTAGTGTATGCCGCTGTTGGACGCGTTGCGCAACTGTTTGAACAAAATCGGGAAAGTCTGAAACGCGTTGTGCAACGAGAAGCATTGCACAACGTGTTGCAAAATATATGGGCTTGCTCGCGAACAAATTTTAGTTTTGAAGCATCATGGCGGCTTCAACATCGAGTAACGGAATAGTAAAAACGTCACAAAAAGAATTCTGGAAAGTCTGGGCAGCAATTGCAGTTTAAAATTTTAAGTTTTCAAAGGCTGTTCCAGATGCAAGATATCTTAATGTTGCAAATAACCTCTGTTTTGGAGAAATGGCATCCCTTAATTTCGTATATTGTTTTTTTATGTGTGGTGTGACCATCTCCAACAACTCGAGAAAAGTATCGAAATCCATACGGAAATAGTTCTTATAATCAAGAGGAGATGTAAGTTCCATCAAAAGATGTTTATGACTAAAAGAATCTCTTTTTTGAGCCATTCTTTCATCCAAATTCTTTGCTTTCTCTTCCTTTTTTTAACATGATCAATATTTAAAGAACAAGCAATTACAATTGCTAAACAAGCCGTTTCTGTTGATGTCATACTAAGGTATCACCACGACGCGACATATATCAACAGCACCGAATGACTAATGTTTGCGTAAAATTATGCCTAGTGTATGGAGAACGCGTTGCACAACTATATAGTTGTGCAATACGAGTTTGCACAACCCGTTGCATAGTGTATGGGCCCCTTTAGCAAAGAGTAATAAAATGTCTATTTTTAGCATTTTATCTTCACGGTGCACTTTCTTATGCGGGTCTCAATAGGAAATTTGTGTTGCAAATAATACCTTTTTTATTCTTTTGGAGAGAGAATTTTATGAAAGAGAATCTTATTTTATTTTTATACAGAGTGATCCAAATGTTTGAGAAAACCTTAAACCTAGGTTGGGGATTTCCCCAACAGGTGCTTTTTGATTTAAATTTTTGTAGATTCTGGAAATGCATTTTCCGTGCTTCAATACATGCTCTAAATCGTCTTCGCATATTTATCCTAACTCGTTGGAATGCTTGAGGTGTGAAAATATTAAACACCCTGTATCTCGAAAAAGAAGCGTTTGGGGATCCATGTTTATATAAACTTATTTTCATATTTTTAGATGTAGAATCTGCCCTTAAAATTTCTTAACATCTTTTTGTAACACCCTGTATACATAATAATAGTCTTTGATGATGCTCGGTGATATAGGATAGGGCTCCCATCTGGTACATCATAAAAATAGGAAGTCTGGATGGATAAGGGGCGTTTTACCAAGACCTTACCTCCACTTTCCTGTAAACTATTTCCATGGGTTGCCATGAGGTCAACTAACGCTTTAATTTGGGCATAATATTGTGAGTGATTTTATCAATTGTCCAGAGCTCTTGAAATGGACGAATTTCAGGGTTGCTTCACGGTCGACCAGGTTGACGGACGTGTTTGTGGTTAACAGTAGCATAACGGATATTGGAAGAAACGAGCCAATGAATCGAATTATGGGACTTTTGAATAGGTTACCATCTGATATAAACTTTGACTGTGTACATCTTAGTTTTAAAAATAATAAAACAAGTTCCTTTCTGACTACTAACCAAATTATCTAATCACTATTAGTTTTAATACTTTTTTTATGAATTCGTGTTGATAATAATTGTTATTTTTGCCAATATCCGCAGTGTAACCAGTCATCTTCCTTTAAGAGTGTATGGTGTTTTTTGTTCTCTTGTATTTTTAAGATAGAATTTCTAAAATCAAATTTGTATTCTTCACAATATTGTCGTTGTCTGCTTAGTGTTGCTTTGTATCTATTTTGTATTGTTTAGATCGAGTAGTACATATTTTTGTATTCTTATTGTACTATTTGTGCAATGCCTGTAAATGTAGCCAGCAAATAAATAAATATTATTTCGAAAAAAACACGCAGGTGTAAAAATGTATTAAAAAAAAGTCAAATATACATATATGATTGTTAATTAATAATAATCAGTTTTCAAGTTCAAAGTCAAACCTATAAAAAATTGTTTAAAATTGAGGAGTGTCTGTAAAAGATAATAAATAATGTAATTAAGTGGTAAGTAAATACAAATATTTTTCATATAGACCTTATACCCAATAACCCTTAAATCACCTGATTAAAAATAAGCCGGTCTAAAAATAGCATTACCTTCGACAGTGGCATACAATTTTTTTTCCCTGAACTTAATCAAGAATTAGCAAATATGTACTTCATCCGAATGAGTAATAGCCATTATACAGGGACTCCGAGATGTCTTAGTATGGGCAAATATCTTTGCTATTAGTGAAGATAGAGACACCAAACTTAAATGTATCTTATTGGTTAATAAATCTACTTTTTTATGTAATTTAACTTTTTCAACCCATTTGAGGAGTGACGCTAGGGAGTTGAGGTCAAAAATTTTAAATGAAACCCTATAACGTGTGGTACTCATTTTGAAGGTCTTCAAAAAAGAAACATTTTGCCGCAAACGCGAGGTCCGTATCTTAATTCGTTTTTAAATGGCAAGCCTATAAAAATAAAAAATCGTTAAAAAAATAAAAATGTAAATACTTTTATTTCTCTTGCCACTTTAAAAGTTGTTCAAAATGTTAATAATTTCTTGGCAGTAATAAAGTCGATTTTGGAACTCTGCCAGGAAGTAACACCTGCCATTCTCAAAAATGTGAGAAGTGAGTTTCAAAATCGACTTTATTACTTTGCCACGCTCTTTTTCGCACAGAAGAAGAATTTTACTTCTACTTACCCTTCATAAATAAAAATTCAAAGTTCGGTAAAAAAAAAATTAAAAAAAAAGATATTGAGAATTTACAAAATTAACTCACGTAAAGAGTTGAGTTGAATGCGAGAGGCTTGCGCATGCGTGCCAAAAAAAAATGCCCTAGCTCCAATGCCGGAGAGTGAGGTGGATTGAGGGCGCCACTGTTTTCGAAGCCAGGTGAAAAACAGAAACCCTCCTAGATAGTATTGGGATCTCGCTTTCAGCTCACTCACTCACATATAGTTACCATATTATCAAAAAAAAAAATCCAAGAAACTGCGCTGTCTGGTGAGGCAAATAAAACACTACCATTAAAAACAAATTTACTAATATATTACAGATTCGTTAGGGCAAAAATTTTGATAACACATCAGTGTATTTTGTCCTTTTGTGAAATTCGATACAGTGAAATTATCAGGTATTATTATTATTAAATAAAATTATTAATGTTATTACCATTATTATTGGTATTATGGTTATTATTATAACAATTTGTAGGTCTCATGACCGGTTTGGTAGTAACTAAGTTCAAACCCTGAGGGGGAAATAAAATAAAAGAAAGTTAAGGTACTAATCCGCTTAAATTAAATAATGTCAACCATGGTTAAAGTCGATATCGAACAAATTTGTTATCAAGAAAAATAGGTAAAGCCAATTATAAAATTAAAAAAAAGTTGCCTGAAGGGGTTCGTCCCCTGTTGACGGTGTCTCAGGTCAATGCTGAATTGGCCTAGGCAGCTTAGCTGACTCACAGCACGATGAAAGACTGGAGATGTCTCCCAGCCACAAAAGAAGGACAAATTTGTTATCAAGAAAAATAGGTAAAGCCAATTATAAAATTAAAAAAAAGTTGCCTGAAGGGGTTCGTCCCCTGTTGACGGTGTCTCAGGTCAATGCTGAACTGGCCTAGGCAGCTTAGCTGACTCACAGCACGATGAAAGACTGGAGATGTCTCCCAGCCACAAAAGAAGGATTGGTGTCCTCCAGTGAAAGGTTTGCTGTCTCCCAGCAAAAGATGCTTGGAGTCTCCCAGTAAAAAGGATTGTTCCCCAGCAAAAGAAAAGACGTGGTGGGGTTGTCTCCCAGTAAAAAGAAGTGCTGTCTCCCAGCAGAAAGAAAGACCCTGATAAAACAAAAGGTATGCGTCAAGGCAAGGTAAAATTCAGGTACTATGCAAATATAATTTAGAAGAAATATTAAATTTAAATCACAAAAAAAAAACTTTTAGTGGCTGGAGGCCTTATACAATTATTCACTGGTATCAAGAAAATAAAACCGAAGGAAATATTTTGAATTAAATAGAAATCAGGTCAAAAAATAATTAAACAGGCAATATCGAAGCCAATTAATTAACAAATCAAAGTTAAGTTAAAATTTACATAAAAGTAGCCATTGTACGCTACTGTACACAGACAAATATTCATTATAAAATAATTATATTTACATAAGTAATGCAGCTACAAAAATCTTAAACAATTAGATCATACACTGGTGACAAAATAACCAAAATTGTTAGGTAATCGCTTAATTACACAAAAGAAAAGTTTAGCCGCAAAATACAATGTGATAAAATTTAGCACGTTAAGTATAATCAAAAGAGAAATTCAGTATTACTATTACTAAACATATACATCCAAATATAGTAAATGTAGCTTAATATTTATGAATATAGAATAACCATACCGTATCTGTAAGCGTAACCCAAGAATGAACAAATACCATAGGCCATAGTGAATAGTTAACGGTACTATATTACACCCACCCTGAAATTTTGTAACCAAATCTAATAATTAAGAATCAGCCCTGTCTATGTTATACCCAATATTAATCAAAAGCTAATTAGCAGCAGAAAAAGAATAAGTGAAATACGAAAGTCAACACTTCTGACTGTCAGACATTTAAAATATTTACCCAAATTACTATAGTTTTAAATTGCCGGTCTCTAACGCTGTCAGCTGACATTCCAGAACACAAGATCTGAATTTTTAATGACCTGGCTATCGCTTATTAGCATAATTAGTTGATAAAAAGAAACATCATCAGGTTCCAATTCACGGGCATACACCAATGACTGATTCACTATGACTATGAATACGAAATAACAATAAAATTTAACCTTGGGTCACCCGGTAGAGTTCTGACCAACATTATCAAAGAATGTAGTAAATCAAGCTAGCATAGCTGACAAAAAAAAATTAGGTATCGATAGGAATTTGACCTACAAACCTGTGAAGGTCACATAAACCCCATTTAATTTTTAATAACAAAGAACCATCTGTACATAATTTTCCTACCACGAAATGTAGCGATCTACTTGTATTTAAAGAAGTTTTAACTACAGAAAAACTAATTAAAAACGTGGACGTCGTAAAAAAAAATAGAATCAAAAAGGGAATCAACGAAAATTAATTAAAATAGCAGTTTAATCGCGGGATTCTGTATTTTTAAGGGTTTAATAGTGGCAAAAAGGCATACCTGTCGATCTCCGGTCGGGTCTAAGTCCACATGTCCGCTGTCGTCGTAAAAACCGACGAAGAGATGTCGAATTTCTTCTACAAAAACAACTAAAACGGCCTCACTGGACCAACAACGTAACGCCAAAATGGCAAACAACAAAACAACGTAAAAGAAATTAGTTGTACCGCATTCACGGATCCCAATTTTGGGTGTCTTTCTAAAGACTTTAGAATACGATACAGTCGACGACGCGATCAGTTTGTGAAAAGAACCTCTCCACACCCAATCCTTGACGAAAAATTCCAATATCGATTTTTTTCCCTTGCAAAGCGACGTCACAAGAGGTTGTTTGTAAGTACACTTTGGTACTCAATTAGGTACAATTTCGAAGGCTTTGGTTCCATGGTATTCCCCTCAATGCATTGGCACGATGTTCTGCCAGTAAAAATTAACTTAACCAATGAACACCGGCAATATACCAACAAAACTATAACAATTAAATACATTTTTCCGTGTCCATAAACCGACATTCATTAATAGTTCGTACAATTGGCAGTACAAATGCACCCCACCTACGATTTTGGTCAACCTCGAACCGTAATGCATGAATGAACATTAGAAACCTTTAAAATCAAGGGACCTAGAACTCAGAACGCAGATCCCATCGTTCCTGGCTTCGACGTTTTCCAACAACAGTCACAGAGGGCGGCTCAGGACAGAAAACTAAGATGTATGCAACAGGCTCGACAGAAAATAATTACGGCCGATTCAAATGTCAAAAATGACGTTTCACGTTTGTCAGGGTAAACAAATTCTAATTTATATTTATTGGCAACTATAGTTTTTAGGGCCAAATTCAGACATATTTCCTTAGGGATTAACTATACAGAAAGAGGGAAAACAAGGCTGGATCCAAGACAGACTAGTGACGGAAAATTTGTAAAAATTAAATTCAAGGTTAGGAAAGATTTTGACTAAATGGAAAACAAATCAAAATAAAACGTTCAAGGAATAAGGGAATATATTCAAAAAGGTAGGTCGAAGTCTTAAAACTCAACTAATTGTTGCAACTGCTATAATAATAATACTTTAATTTCGTATGACAAAACAAACCGTAACAACTCCCCCTCTCCTACGAAAGGAGGGAAATTTTCTCGAGAAAATTAACCGACGATAAGTACTCAAAAATCTACAGTATTTACAAGGTAAGGCAAAAAAAAAAAAAAAAAATTAACTCCGGAGCTCCGGGGGTATTCCCCTAGGAAGCAACGGACGAAAGTGATAGATACTAGTGGATCGCTACTAACAAAATATATACTCACACAACCATAAGAAAAACTAAACCAAAAAGAAACTCTGACATGACATGACTGGTCCGAGTGTTTCTGACGGCAGCCACCATCTCCGCACCGAAAAGTCAACTGTGCCTCAATGGTATAGTGGCCACATAGACCAACACTGGGAAGATGTGTCCCCAGCTCCGGAATTTCCACCAAGGTCATAAGACACCCGTACTCATCCTATCAGCCTCCAATAAAAGAAAATAAAGAAATAAGTTACTAAAGGTATGGTCTGGGTTTGGCAAAAACATATTAAGTTAAAAAGATTAAGTTTTCAAAGAAAAGTAAGACAGAGAAAAGCCAAACCGGGTTCGTAGATCGTGGCACGCTTGACGGCAGCCAAACACTTCAGCACCAAGAAAACCAAATGTGCTTTTTATAGTGTAGGGCCACGTAGATCGGTCCGGATTTGACACCCGAGAAACCGAAATTTCCGCTAGGCCAAGCATCACCATGGCCGACAACCCTAGCCAACCAAAATTAACCAAGAAAAGAAATAAAATGAAAATTCAGGAACCAGTGTGGTTCCAATACAGACGAAAACAACCCAAAGGCATAATGAGGTAATTTCTCAAACTGCCTATAAAGACACCTACTAAAAATAATACCCGCAGCTTAGTGGATTACTAAACCCACTAACTCAGGTAATCGACAACCCAAAATATTACAATAACCAAAATAATTAAAAATAAAAATTAACTTTGGTCCCCTTGCCGCTAGACAACCAGCGACCCCTCCAGGAGTATCCGGGGTGGAATAAAACTTCAGGGTGCAGGAAGCACAGCCTGGTAACATTAACCCAAAGATGGTAAGGGGGCTAGCATTGCGTAACACTCGAAGAAAGCGTGAGGTACCTCGTGTACTAGCCTCACTCCAGAGCGTCCCAAAACAGATAACCAACTGTCACGCGTCGAGTCAACCAAAAGGTGGAAAAACTAAAAAGAAAAGATAACTAATATACAACCAAGGTAATTTAAGAAGAGAAAGGGATAGCCCATATGTTCCACCGAGCATAAGGAAGTGAATTATAGTAGACACTAAACTAAAAGATGCACCGAATGGGTAGTACATCAGTTCCTGTATAAAACAAAATAAATTAGGTAGGGTACTCTGAAAGGTGGCACTGCCACCGGCCTGTCGCAACCTAATAGGCCGACTTGAGCTCAGGCCGAACAAAGTAGCTTGGCCCTCCCCTGGCCCGCCGAACAAGTTCGATGGGCAAAATGTTACCCCAGGGGTCAGACTTCCGCCCCCCCTGAACAGCCCTTCCAGTCGGTCTGCTCTCCGAAGGATCAATAGTTCCAACAAAGAACGTCGAAGCGACATTCGGTAGCACCCAACACCGCGCAGCCTAAACAAGGAGATAGGGACAAATAAGTCATAATCGGGAAGGTTCTATTTTGGCTAGTTAAACTATAGCCCAAATATAGAACGCCAAAATAGGGGTCTAGGTACCAAGACCTAGGCCAAAGTCAAATCCAGGATATCAAAAATAGCAAGTCAAATAAGACTATAAAGAAATATCAAGGTAAAATTAAATTAATAATTAAACACAAGAAAAGATAAGGTAAATCAAGGTAAGGTAAGAAACACCAAGTCAAATACTGAAATAAGACTTGGTAGATATGAAGGTAAAATTAACCGAATAATTAAACCCAAGGTAAGATAAAGTTACTCAAGGTAAGGTAAGGTAAGGTACCAAGCCAAATACTTAAATAAGACTTGGAAGATATGAAGGTAAAATTAACTGAATAATTAAATCCAAAATAAAATAAAGTAATAAAGGTAAGGTAAGATAAGATAATCAAGGTAAGGTAAGATAATCAAGGTGAGGTAAGATAATCAAGGTAACGTAAGGTAATATAAGAAAGTCACAATAAGGACACTAAATCAGATCAAGCTAGGATAACGAAATCACTCAGCAAGATACGGATTAGTGTCATAAGTCAAATCAAGTTAAGGTAAATTAAATTATCCAAAACAAATTATCAAGTATCATTGCAATCAGTGTATTACGAAATTGAAAATAGGTAAGTTTAAGGTAAATTAAAATAAGGTAATTTAAGGTAAGTTCAGATAAGGTAAATTTAAGGTAAGTTCAGATAAGGTAAATTTATAGTTACTAAAAGATTAATGAATTTATGAATCAAATAAAAATATGCTAAATTTCAGGTAGTTGAGCTAACAAGTAAAATAAATCATCGCCTTAAGAGAAAAACAAACTAATGACCATGTGTCGTGTTTACTCCCATCACGTCTCGCGCCAAGATGGGTGTCTGCAAGACACCGCCAAAAGAAAAAAACTCTAAGTTTATGTTACTAAAGCCACAAAAGTTAAAGAAATTTATATAAGGTAAAGATAGATGATACCATAAGAAAAGACGTAAAGCGATGATAGCAAGTAAAAGTAGTAAAAATGCTGAAGGCAGACTTACTACGCGCAATAGCAGCAAGTTGACTGAAGGCCTAGCTTGCCACGGCTTTCGGAGGGCTCCTACCTCCACTAGTTCACCAGTGCAGCACAATTCTAAGCGACAGTGTCCAAATCCATCAAGTTTCGCACCCAGATGGATCCAGACACAATCACGCCCATACTGCAGGGCATTAAAAAAAAAGGTATTAAAGGAAAACGGAATAAGGTAACATTAAAGAAAAATATTCAAAGGTAAAACTAATCATTATCTGAACTCTCATTTGCGGTCGATGGATTATACAGTTTGAGATCTTTTACGTGCCAAACACCTTTACTTTGTCCTGCTCGATCTTGAAGTTCGTAGGTGCAGGACCCTGTTTTCTTCTTAATAATAAACGGGCCCACATAAGCCGGAGCCAGTTTGGCACTATAATAGTTCGCGGCATCGGAAAGACTTTTGTTTTTACGCCAAACCTCTTGTCCAGGTGCATACTCAACGGGTCGTCTACGTAAGTTGTATCTTCGTTGATTTTTAACATGGGATGACTTGATTTTGTCCTGGACTTCGCGATACAATTTCACAAAGGCGGCTTGTCTTTTCCTGACATAATCTTGAAGGTCTGCATTGGTGTTAGCAGTCTCTTCTGCAAAGTCTTGTCCGTACAACTTATGTTCTCTCCCAAAATTAAGAAAATGCGGAGTAAATCCAGTGGTCTCGTGTCTTGATGTTCGCAAAGCACAGCCTATAGAAGCTAGGTTCTCGTCCCAGGTACGGTGGTTATTGTTCTTGATGTAAGATCGCATCATGGTCTTTATGACTCTGTTGACTCGTTCGGTCGGATCGGCTTGTGGATGATAAGATGCTGTGTAGAATAGCTTGGTTTTATAGCGTTGACATAGGTTCTGAAATTCCTTGGACTTCATTTGTACTCCATTATCACACATTAGGAACTGTGGTGATCCAAACATTAGGAAAATACCTTCTTCAACCTGTTTGGTGAGGGATTTAGCTGTCGCTGAACGAGAAGGAAATAAAACGGAGAATTTGGTGAAATAATCGGTAACCACAAGAACGTAAGTGTTACCTGACCTCGAACGAGGAAACGGTCCAATATAATCCAGGCTGATACACTGCCAAGGTTGATTTATTGTAGGACGATCACCCATTAATCCTGCAGGAGGTTTTTGTTCTACTTTGTGCTGGGCACAAACTCGACAAGCTTTCACATAACTCGTGACGTCACTCCTCATCTTAGGCCAATAATAGCGTTGGCATACTTTCCAGTAGGTCTTGAATACGCCTACGTGACCCGAAGCAGGTATATCATGGCAACGGGCGAGTATCTGGCGCCTTTTATCCTTAGGAACGACAATTTTCCATGAGCTGGATGGAGTACCAAGGTCCGGAGGATTGGTTCTAGCATATTTGTACAACCTGTTGTTTTCTACACGCCAAGCAGGAAATTTGTCCGGTCGTTGTTCAAGCCTTACAAACATATTTTTATACCATCCATCAGTGGTGGAAGACATCGGAACATCACTATCGTCGGTGTCAATAGCTTCAGCGGAAACAGGAACGGATCTGGACAGAAAATCGGCAACCATGTGCTCTTTACCAGGGCGATGGATTAAGGTAAAATCATAGGGTTGCAGACGAAGCGCCCATTGCGCTAAACGACCTTGAGGGTCTTTTAGTCTGTGCAGCCATAGTAACGAGTGGTGGTCAGTTACTACCGTGAAGTGTACCCCTTCCAAATAATGTCTCAACTTCTCCACACTCCAAATCACTGCCAAACACTCTTTTTCGGTGACTGTATATTTCATTTCTTGTTTAGTCAGTGAACGTGATAGGAAGCATATTACTTTCTCACCATCATCAAAAGTCTGTGTTAAAACTGCACCAAGGCCATATGCGCTTGCATCGGTTTGCAGGACAAAAGGACGGTTAAAATCAGGACAGGTTAGTATCGGTGCTGTAACCAAAGCTTCCTTGATCGCTTTAAAGGCTCTATCACAGTCGGTTGTCCATGACCATCTGACATTTTTCTTAGTCAAGTTAGTTAGCGGAGCTATGGTGGATGAAAAATTCGGAACAAAGCGACGGTACCAAGATGCTGTACCAATAAATCGGCGAATTTCGGTGACATTCTTTGGTGGTATAATGTTTACAATTGCCTCCACTTTTAATGGATCTGGTCGGAGTCCCTGACGGTCCACAACATATCCTAAGTACTTCAATTCTGGCAGGCAAAACTGACATTTTTCTAGTGAAACTATGAGTCCCGCTTCATGTAGTCGGTCGAAAACTAAGCCCAACAGACGTAGGTGTTCATCGAAGTCCTGAGATATGAGAATTATATCATCCAGATATACCATGACCGCTGGTTGAAGGTCTGCTCCAAGGACGGTATCTACTATGCGCTGCCAGGTTGCTGGTGAATTGGTTAAACCAAAAGGCATGCGACGGAACTGAAATAGTCCTCTTCCAGGGACGGTAAATGCAGTATATTCACGCGAAGATTCACTCAAGGGAACTGTCCAAAATGCGGATTTGATATCGATGGAACTGAGGTAAGTTGCATCTCTCAGGCGGTCCAAAATGGCAGAAATGTAGGGCAAGGGATATGCGTCTTTCTTGCTCAAACTGTTCAAAATTCTGTAATCTACACAAAATCTGTAGGAATCATCCTTCTTGCGCACTAAACATATCGGACTGGACCAAGCACTCTTCGAAGGTTCGATGACTCCATCCTCCAACATTTGTTTAAGTTCTTCATCGATAATTTTCTGCTTAAATGGAGACACCGGGTAATATCTTTGTTTGACAGGTTTCGTACCTGGCTCCACTTCAATAACATGTTCAGCCACCTTACAACATCCAAGGCCTGTACCCATTAAAGCAAGTTTTTCTTTGACTAAGTTATCAAGAGTCATTCGCTGAGCAATAGTAAGGGTACTCTCATCCCGTATGCTAAGTACTTGAGTAGAATTCGTTTCATCTGCGAAATGCCAAACATCCTGATTCAAATCTGGTACGATTCCCATGCTCTTCCAGAAATCGACTCCCAAAATTAAGGTATGAGCCAGTGCAGGCAGGACTAACACATCTATCATGCGGGTTTTTCCCATTAAACTAAACGGTACTTGCATGTAACCAATAGCAGAACAGCTCTCTCCATTAGCAACTGTACATCTTGTTTCTTTACCTAAAAGTTGCAGTCCCAAACTCCGTAGCAACTCATATCCAGGAAGGCCAACAAGTGTTCGAGTGGCACCAGAATCCAGCAAACCTCTTATAGGTTTACCTATAATAGAAACTTCCAAATAAGGACGTTGATCTCCTCGTGCGTGACTAATGATGAAATCTAAAAGAATTTTGGATGAAAAGTCAAAATCATTGGTCGATACACGCTTGGTATTGGGAGAAATCGTACGACCTATTGATTCCCCCGGGAAGCGTTTCCCGAATTAGCACATTTTGGGCAAGATCTTACAGTGACATTAGGTGTTCCACAACGATAACAGTGTGTTTTTCTAGGGCTTTGACAATCTCGATTAAAATGTCCCGTTTGTTGACAATTCCAACAGACTACTTCTCTAGGACCTCTACTGGTAGTAGGAGGGTTGACATGTCTCACTTCATTGACCTTAGTTGGAGGTAAGGCTTCTTGCATATCTGAGACGAAGGCGAAATCAGGTTCTACAAATCCTTGTCGCTTCCGAGATGGCGGTACATAATGTTCTGCACGGTATTTCTTGGCTTCTAAAACCAGGCACTGCTCCTCTAATTCTTCCAATGAGTTCACTATGGGTAACTGAGTGGTGTAAAATGGAGCTAAATTCCTAGTTATCATGTCCAACTTTGCATCCTCACTGAGGGAACCATAACGCCGAAACAGAGCCTGCATGCTTGAAAGATAGTCCACTATGCTTTCTGATGGATCTTGAGTCCTCTCGAGCATTTCTTTAAAGAGTCGAGCACGATAATCTGGTGGTTCAAAGTGTCTGCAAAGCAGTTCAGCTAGTTCTCTCCAGTTGTTAAACCGGGAACGGTTCGCTCTAAACCAATTCAATGCCTTTCCTTCAAATAAATCTATGGCAGACTCAAACAGTTCTCTTTCTGATACATTACGAGCCAATCTCAGCTCGTTTACTCTCTCCAAGAATCCATGGACTGACATACCCTTGGGATCTCCTGTAAATTTAAGGCCCCATTTTTCAATACGTAGTGCCTTGAAGTTCGACACTGGCTGTCTATTTGGGGTCGAACCATGTTGAGTTGGTCCAGGCACTTCATCTTCTGACGAATCATCAGAATCAGAACATCCCGAGCGTGCTGCATCCAATAAGACACTCAAGTTAGGATCTCGTCTGGATACTTGCTCTAGCTCGTCAAGAGCAGATAAGGTTTCTGCAATTAATATTGCTCGTGCGTCAGCATCCTCTGACGACAGTTGGTTAACTGGTACACGATCAATTCGGTTGAGAAGATGGACCAAGTGTGTCTGTAGACGTTCAAATTTGGTCTTGGCTTTTTCTCCAGTAACGGACTTAATCGCCAATTTAGTCTTCCTCAAGTTAGTCGCCACATAAGCTCTTTCCTCAGCAAAATCCATATTATAGGGAGGGTGACTTATAGACTTACTAACTTTCTCCATCTGCAACAATGGGCGTAAAGATGCACGAAGGCTTTCAACAGTTTTCGTTTCATCAGCTGGAATGCCACGAACTTGCAACTCATAAATGAGCATATCCTTTCTAAGGTAATGCACTCTCATACTGTAATCCATCGTAAATTATTACGAGTCAAATAATACACAAGCAAAAATAAATTTAAAGAAAAATCAATAAAATATTAACACTGATTGCACTTGACACTGTAAACTGCAAATAATTTGCACAACAAAATTTTCAGATAAGTTTCACTAATTAAACTTCACCAAAAAGATTTAAAAAAAAAATAAACCGGTTAGGACAGCGATGTCCTAACAGAAAGAATAACGAAAACCCGTCAGAACAGCGAAGTTCTGATGGCTACTACAAAACAATAGGTAGGCCGCAAAAAAAAATATTGCATTATCAGCAAAAAAATCTCATCAGAGGTAAGACAACATATCAGAAGCGCAAAAATCGATAAATGAAAAATTAAAAAAAAAAAAAATTTGATAATGTTAGTACCAAAGTGCTCTATCTGGTCTCACCAAACGCAGTTTCTTTTTGCTTGAATGCCCCACGTTGGGCGCCAAAATTTGCCACGCTCTTTTTCGCACAGAAGAAGAATTTTACTTCTACTTACCCTTCATAAATAAAAATTGAAAGTTCGGTAAAAAAAAAATTAAAAAAAAAGATATTGAGAATTTACAAAATTAACTCACGTAAAGAGTTGAGTTGAATGCGAGAGGCTTGCGCATGCGTGCCAAAAAAAAATGCCCTAGCTCCAATGCCGGAGAGTGAGGTGGATTGAGGGCGCCACTGTTTTCGAAGCCAGGTGAAAAACAGAAACCCTCCTAGATAGTATTGGGATCTCGCTTTCAGCTCACTCACTCACATATAGTTACCATATTATCAAAAAAAAAATCCAAGAAACTGCGCTGTCTGGTGAGGCAAATAAAACACTACCATTAAAAACAAATTTACTAATATATTACAGATTCGTTAGGGCAAAAATTTTGATAACACATCAGTGTATTTTGTCCTTTTGTGAAATTCGATACAGTGAAATTATCAGGTATTATTATTATTAAATAAAATTATTAATGTTATTACCATTATTATTGGTATTATGGTTATTATTATAACAATTTGTAGGTCTCATGACCGGTTTGGTAGTAACTAAGTTCAAACCCTGAGGGGGAAATAAAATAAAAGAAAGTTAAGGTACTAATCCGCTTAAATTAAATAATGTCAACCATGGTTAAAGTCGATATCGAACAAATTTGTTATCAAGAAAAATAGGTAAAGCCAATTATAAAATTAAAAAAAAGTTGCCTGAAGGGGTTCGTCCCCTGTTGACGGTGTCTCAGGTCAATGCTGAACTGGCCTAGGCAGCTTAGCTGACTCACAGCACGATGAAAGACTGGAGATGTCTCCCAGCCACAAAAGAAGGACAAATTTGTTATCAAGAAAAATAGGTAAAGCCAATTATAAAATTAAAAAAAAGTTGCCTGAAGGGGTTCGTCCCCTGTTGACGGTGTCTCAGGTCAATGCTGAACTGGCCTAGGCAGCTTAGCTGACTCACAGCACGATGAAAGACTGGAGATGTCTCCCAGCCACAAAAGAAGGATTGGTGTCCTCCAGTGAAAGGTTTGCTGTCTCCCAGCAAAAGATGCTTGGAGTCTCCCAGTAAAAAGGATTGTTCCCCAGCAAAAGAAAAGACGTGGTGGGGTTGTCTCCCAGTAAAAAGAAGTGCTGTCTCCCAGCAGAAAGAAAGACCCTGATAAAACAAAAGGTATGCGTCAAGGCAAGGTAAAATTCAGGTACTATGCAAATATAATTTAGAAGAAATATTAACGTTAATTTAAATCACAAAAAAAACTTTTAGTGGCTGAAGGCCTTATACAATTATTCACTGGTATCAAGAAAATAAAACCGAAGGAAATATTTTGAATTAAATAGAAATCAGGTCAAAAAATAATTAAACAGGCAATATCGAAGCCAATTAATTAACAAATCAAAGTTAAGTTAAAATTTACATAAAAGTAGCCATTGTACGCTACTGTACACAGACAAATATTCATTATAAAATAATTATATTTACATAAGTAATGCAGCTACAAAAATCTTAAACAATTAGATCATACACTGGTGACAAAATAACCAAAATTGTTAGGTAATCGCTTAATTACACAAAAGAAAAGTTTAGCCGCAAAATACAATGTGATAAAATTTAGCACGTTAAGTATAATCAAAAGAGAAATTCAGTATTACTATTACTAAACATATACATCCAAATATAGTAAATGTAGCTTAATATTTATGAATATAGAATAACCATACCGTATCTGTAAGCGTAACCCAAGAATGAACAAATACCATAGGCCATAGTGAATAGTTAACGGTACTATATTACACCCACCCTGAAATTTTGTAACCAAATCTAATAATTAAGAATCAGCCCTGTCTATGTTATACCCAATATTAATCAAAAGCTAATTAGCAGCAGAAAAAGAATAAGTGAAATACGAAAGTCAACACTTCTGACTGTCAGACATTTAAAATATTTACCCAAATTACTATAGTTTTAAATTGCCGGTCTCTAACGCTGTCAGCTGACATTCCAGAACACAAGATCTGAATTTTTAATGACCTGGCTATCGCTTATTAGCATAATTAGTTGATAAAAAGAAACATCATCAGGTTCCAATTCACGGGCATACACCAATGACTGATTCACTATGACTATGAATACGAAATAACAATAAAATTTAACCTTGGGTCACCCGGTAGAGTTCTGACCAACATTATCAAAGAATGTAGTAAATCAAGCTAGCATAGCTGACAAAAAAAAATTAGGTATCGATAGGAATTTGACCTACAAACCTGTGAAGGTCACATAAACCCCATTTAATTTTTAATAACAAAGAACCATCTGTACATAATTTTCCTACCACGAAATGTAGCGATCTACTTGTATTTAAAGAAGTTTTAACTACAGAAAAACTAATTAAAAACGTGGACGTCGTAAAAAAAAATAGAATCAAAAAGGGAATCAACGAAAATTAATTAAAATAGCAGTTTAATCGCGGGATTCTGTATTTTTAAGGGTTTAATAGTGGCAAAAAGGCATACCTGTCGATCTCCGGTCGGGTCTAAGTCCACATGTCCGCTGTCGTCGTAAAAACCGACGAAGAGATGTCGAATTTCTTCTACAAAAACAACTAAAACGGCCTCACTGGACCAACAACGTAACGCCAAAATGGCAAACAACAAAACAACGTAAAAGAAATTAGTTGTACCGCATTCACGGATCCCAATTTTGGGTGTCTTTCTAAAGACTTTAGAATACGATACAGTCGACGCGTCGACGCGATCAGTTTGTGAAAAGAACCTCTCCACACCCAATCCTTGACGAAAAATTCCAATATCGATTTTTTTCCCTTGCAAAGCGACGTCACAAGAGGTTGTTTGTAAGTACACTTTGGCACTCAATTAGGTACAGTTTCGAAGGCTTTGGTTCCATGGTATTCCCCTCAATGCATTGGCACGATGTTCTGCCAGTAAAAATTAACTTAACCAATGAACACCGGCAATATACCAACAAAACTATAACAATTAAATACATTTTTCCGTGTCCATAAACCGACATTCATTAATAGTTCGTACAATTGGCAGTACAAATGCACCCCACCTACGATTTTGGTCAACCTCGAACCGTAATGCATGAATGAACATTAGAAACCTTTAAAATCAAGGGACCTAGAACTCAGAACGCAGATCCCATCGTTCCTGGCTTCGACGTTTTCCAACAACAGTCACAGAGGGCGGCTCAGGACAGAAAACTAAGATGTATGCAACAGGCTCGACAGAAAATAATTACGGCCGATTCAAATGTCAAAAATGACGTTTCACGTTTGTCAGGGTAAACAAATTCTAATTTATATTTATTGGCAACTATAGTTTTTAGGGCCAAATTCAGACATATTTCCTTAGGGATTAACTATACAGAAAGAGGGAAAACAAGGCTGGATCCAAGACAGACTAGTGACGGAAAATTTGTAAAAATTAAATTCGAGGTTAGGAAAGATTTTGACTAAATGGAAAACAAATCAAAATAAAACGTTCAAGGAATAAGGGAATATATTCAAAAAGGTAGGTCGAAGTCTTAAAACTCAACTAATTGTTGCAACTGCTATAATAATAATACTTTAATTTCGTATGACAAAACAAACCATAACAACTTCCAATAAATTCATGGTGGTCATTTTGAACAACTTTTAAAGCAATATATAAGAGAAATAAAGATATTTAAATTATGATACGGACCTCGAGTTTTGCGATAAATTGTTTGTTTTTTGAAGCCCTTTAAAATGAGGTACTACAAGGCACAGGGTACAAGGTAACGTCAACTTAACAACCAACCTCAACAATACTAGTAATAGCAGATAAAACCTATTATTCTCTGAATGCCTGTTAATATGGAATTACTGTAACTAGCAATTTTAATACCTATAAGTATGTTCGTAAATTTTGAGATAAAATGTGTAACACTTTCGTTGTCACGTTAAGATTAATGGTGTTTACATATGAAGGTAAAGATTGAATTTTAAATAATATATCAGTATTTATTTATGCAACTTTAGGCTAGATAGATAAAACACGGATTTTAAGATTAGCAGTGGATTAATCCATCATGATTTGTGAAATCATGAATTCCGTTTTGACACGACAAGGTAGAAAAAAGAAATACAAAATTATTAATAAATAAATTACTTGAGATTTAGTGTCGTGTACATAGTAGCATCGATACAGATTTTTGTTATGAATCAGAGGAAATTGTCTGGTACCTCCCAGTCAAAATAGAACCCTCACTGTGCTTTATACCGTTCATACGGACGGGCTAGTCTGTTTTTAACAAGTGGCTACATTTTTGGAGAATCTTTTAAACTTTGTGTTTCATATGTGTTTTTATTCTGCAGCATTTTTTTATAATAACCCAAAATCTGCAACGTACGCCCGTGGCAGCTTTCTTTAAACGTGTCGGTAGTAGAGTGCGTCAGGCTGCTTTGGAGGTCATAGAAAGCAAATCGTATTTATGAATGAAACCAGTACGAGATATTCTTCTCTCTGTCTGGGTTTTTCTCTGGTTGTATTTCTTAACAATTTTCCCAGTTAACTTTCTTGGTTCAGTAGTAGCGCAACCGTTTTACTTTTATGCTGTATTATTTCATTCATTTTGTTAGGATGTTCCGATGCTTAAGAGCAGTAGTCGGCGCCTATTATTACTATTTTTTTAACATTGTTGTGCTCAGGTATTTGCTATAAAACACCAATGACATAGACACAGGAAAAGGACATTTAATTCAGTAGAACAATCAAAATTTTATTTTTTACTTTTCCTGTAAAACCGGGCGACAAAATCGATATTTTGAATTCTTACAGGACGCGATTTTAAAAGAAAGGTAGAAAATTAAATATATTGACTATTTAAATTTACAGTTCCTAGCTGACCTGCTGGGTTTTAACAAGATTTTGTCCTATCATTGTTAATAAGTTGTCATGATAAACATATGAGTTACTCTAATATTTCTTGGATTTGCTTGGTTTGTTTCAATTATTGTATAAAGTACAAAGGGTGTTGTTTAAAATACGGACTATTTTTTTACCAATTCACCAAACTAAAAACGTCTTGAGTTAGTGTATAACTAAGTGTATACCTAAGTGTATAAGTGCTAAAAGCAATGATTAAAAAAACAGTACTTAACTGAACTCCTGTGATTTTTAAATACGGAACAATCTCAATATAATTATAATTTGGGACAGCCGGTATATAATTTGAAAGGTCTTTCTATTTTTTTTTGTATCTTAACTGCAAATATCGATCAAAGTAAAAATGGTGTTCATCGAGCTTAGATTGGGGCATTTCATTATTTTCTTATAAAACCGGCTGACTATTTTCAAAGAAATTAGAAGAAATAGTTTGTTACAGAGCACTATACAAAAATTCTTCAAAAATTGGAGCTTCAAAATATCGCAACCCAAAAACAACAAAGCATCGAAAAATAACGTTAATTGATATTTTGGGTTCTTATATTGTTTTCTTTTCCATTCATATACCTAATATTGAAAAATAACGTTAATTGCTATTTTGGGTTTTTACATTGTTTTGTTTCCCATTCATATAATATTGAAATACTTATAATTGATCATTTCATCAGTCAAAAGACTCCCCACCGCTAAATCTAGATGAAGTAAGTTTTTAAATTTCGAAAACCCTATTCAGATCACTTGCGAAGCTTACCGTAAAAACAATACGTCGAGCTTTTTGCTAAGCAGTTTACACTGACTTGAAAAAGTCAAAGTTTGCTACAAGAAAATCTAATTTCTTCTTTTTTTCTAGGTCGTATCTCTTCCTAGGAAGGGAAAAAGACGATTCCCCAGGAGGTATCGTGACCGGCAGTCTAGGAGTTACGCAGCGGTCCATTGTAATCGAGTGGCGCGACGAGTGGGACCAGCGGATGCGCAGATTCCGTCGCAGATCACGAAAATGCAAGTAAAGCAAGTTCGAAATAATGTAAAGGAAGTTGCGCGCCAACGGTTTCACTGTGATTTAATTTACGTTTAGTTTGCTGGTTTAAAATATTTAGGGGCAATCGATTTAAATCCTAATTAATGCTGGTAATCCTATAAAAAAAATCCTATTATAGGCTGAGCCGCAACTGCAAGTTGCGCTGTACGCTGTCGAGTACAAGAAAAGAAACTACTTCTTGGGAGAAATATACATTAGGTTAATAATAAACTGTTGTTTTGCCTGATTCCTCATTGCCAATTCTTCCAATAAATGATTATTTTAATTATAAAAATAATTATTAAAGTTATGAAAACAAACCATAGCTGGCAACATTGCTTCTTTTATTCCTTTCATTTATATTTGATTTTTCTGACTATTTCACTCCCACATCCTTTATCCCCTACGCAGGTAATCTGGTCCTTATAGTTGCCACATTTCTTTTTTGTTGATTTTTTACTTGATGAGACAACTTCTTAAAGTTGTTTGCTTTGTGACAAAGTAGAAGTTGGCAAACTATTTCTTTTTCTTATTAGTCGAGCCCTAGTTAATAAGAGAACATCTTTGTAGGTATCTTATACCATATTTTTATTTTAAGAAATAATCACAAAAATGCTCAAGTGTTGCAGAATTATGCAATGGAGGATTTGGCAAACCAACAATTTCTTCTTTGCCTAAAGTCTGTTTCTTATGAAAATTAGTTTCTATTCTAGTTTTCGATGACTGCAGTCGCCATTTAGTTAACTATTTAGGAAGTCATAAATTCTTAACAGTTCAATAAAATCGGGATTATCGATACAACATATTTTAAATATCCTATTTGCTATACTTTTTAAACGTAAGAATCAAGAAATGTTCTACGAAGAGAACTATGTGCAATACAGGCGAAAAGCACTAGTTACTTTTGTGTGACTTAAGATGCTTGCTTTGGCTTGTATCGACAAGTTATCACAGTCACGTAAAAGATGTTATTTTTACACTAGTTGCACAATGGAACTAGGTATTCTTATATAACAGGAGTTTTAATTTTTCAGGTTTGATTATTTGGGAAATTGAACCACTCTACTGTTAAAAAAACACTACTACTTATGAGTCTGTTTAAAAAAAACTGACTAAAATAGCATGCAATCTTCTAATTCGTCTGTAAAACAATTGTTTGCTTGATTTGATTCTTATCTATTTTTTAAAACCTCAGCTGTTTAAAAAAAAATAATTGTCTCTTTGGGACCTAATTTCTGGTTTCGTTTTTCGAAAAACAGAAATTCAACCAAATTAATTATCAAAAAAAACTAAGTAAGCTAAATAATTATAAATTTATTAACACTTATTCTGGTTTTAATTTTTTTTAATAATTCAACCAGTTCGATTTTTAGTTTTTCTTGACATGATTGACAATATTAAAAATTAGTTCTGAAAAAGCTTTCGAAGGAGCTTTTTATTTTTTGATCAGCATTAAATACTAAAATGTAAGTAGAAAAGTGAAAGGCAGAGCTGGATACGAATCTTTGCAACATGGAATTGAATTACGAATCCGGATTCCTACGATTCACGATTTGTTTTTGTAGCAAAAAGGAATCGCTTTCTTTTTTGGCAGATCACGATTTCGGATCATTTCTTTCTTTCTGCTGGTTTTGTTTGTACACTGGACGATGTGACCTTATTTATCAAAGTATTCTAATTGAGATCACGTCTCGAACGCGACTACAGGATGTCCAGAAAGTAACTTTACACTTTTCATTATCAATAACTTTTTGTCAAAATATTTCCAACCGAAGGTTTTTTTGATAATTGGAAACAACAGTATCAGAAGTTATGAATGAAATATAATGTCATTCAGATTACCTCCTCTGGCAGCCCGACAAACGCGTGTTCTTTCAAGTGATTTTTGCATTACTCGTCCGCAGACTTCTGGCGATATCTCATTTCTCTTATGTTGATTTTAAAAACTTTAATTGTACGCGGCTTATATGCGTAAACTCTCTCCTTCAAGTATCCCCAACGGAAATGTCTGGTGCAGTCAAATCGGGAGCTCTGGAGGGCCAAATTACATTGTCATTTCCTGAAATTAACTTTTCTGGAAAGAGGTTTCTTAAAATCTCCATCGTAGCATGTATGTGAGGTGGCACCATCTTGTTGATACCATATGTATTTCAGGCCTAAATCATTCAAAGTAGGGATTAGAAAGTTTTGAAGCGTCTCGCAGTAGGGTTCACTAGTAACCGTCACAGAATATCCTTGATTATAAATAAAAAAATATGTGCCAATGACACCTCCACTTCAAATTCCACACCAAATTGTAACTCGTTGGCAGTGGAGAGGTCGCTCATGGATTATTCGTGGATTTTCAGTACCCCAATATCGACTATTTTGTTTATTGACAAATCCACTTAGGTAAAACTAGGCCTTGTCACTCATAGTAATTTTGTCGCTGAGTTCGGAGTTGTTAGGATCAGTAGGTTTGATCTCTTGTGTAAGTTGGATCGTGTATGGATGGAAATCAAGGTTCTTAGTCAAAATAACCTGCAGTGACGAGCTCGTCATACCGAGTTCTTGAGAACGGCGTCTTATGGAAATCTGTGGTTCATCTTCCACACTTTGACGAACATTCTTAATATTCTCGGACATACGTGCAGTACGAGAACGCCCTGATTTTGGTCTGTCCTGTACTGACCCAGCTTCCTCAAAATTTCGAACCGAACTCAAAATTGTTGGCATACTATGATGTCCGTGGCAAAACTTGACACAATTGTCTGAGAATTGCTGCAATGCTACCTGAATTTTCATAACATGTTTTTACAATAATGACACATTGCTGGATGTGTGCTTCATGATAAATGTCCCAAGTCTCTACTCTTATCACACGAAATTTCAACTTGATAAGTTAATCTGGAATAAAAAAAATATAATTAAACGTGTAAAGGTACTTTCTGGACACCCTGTAGAAGGTGAAAGGAAAGAATGCGAGAAAAGTTTTTTCTTAAATACAATTTTGGATTTCCATTTAAGATTAAAACTGACCCATTTTAAGGGATACGAACATACTATGTTAGCTAGCAAAGAATATAGTAAGCTACATCATTAAAAAAATATATTAAATGTTGTCCCCTTGATGAAGACTGGTTTGCTCTACTAAATGGCAACTGGTCCACTTGAATTTAAAATCTTGCGCAGTAAGATATAGGGAAACAAGTAATCATGTTGTTGGCAGAAACCGGGGCTCTGTCGAGAAGAATTATACTCTTTGCTAACACTTCAAAATAACTGAGTGAAAGTCCGAAACTTTACTAATTTAATTTTTTTATTTTAACATAAACGGAAATAACGCATCCTATGCATTTTATCAACAAGGAATATTGAAAACTCTGCTGCGAATCTGGTTTATGGATCCAATTTAAAAAAAGGAAACGAATCCCGTCCTTTAATACCCTAAAATCTAAAAGAATCGATTCCGTGGATCGAACTACCCATCTCTCGTGTCAAGTAACTTGTTTTGTATTAAGATTCATTGGCAAAGTTGATTTTATAAATCCGCCGCAATCATAGATATGTACAAAATTATTTTAGACATACATTAACTTGTCAACAAATACACTTAATCTAAATATTTGCAATGCCCCTATGTAATTTATACCAGTGTTTTATTTTGTATTCAGTATTTGAAAGAATGATTTATGTCTTGAGGCCCTCGTTACTTACCATTTAATAAAAACAAATGCACTGTACCAAATGCATTTACACGTCACGTTTTATTAGTTTAAATTGTAATTTTATATTTTGTAAATATATTTTTATTACAGCAGCTGCATTATAGTGATTTTGTATTATTTATTTATTTTTTGAATGTATTTTTATGTGTGACTGACTGATTGATAGGTAAGAAAATGTATTATAAATATTACATTCAGAATTACAAGCTTAAGATTTTAGTAGCTATATTAAATGTATTTTTTTAATTTTGTTGTTTGTAAAGCTTTAAGAGAAACCAATCATTATACTATTGGATAATAAACAAAAAAATAAATCACTTCGTCTCAATTCCATAATTAATTTGTGGTTAAAAGCTAAGAAAGTTGTTTATAAGTACTATAACGAATATGATTTTTGATTAATTTTATTAACTTTTTTTTCTTTGACTCCATTTCCCAACTATGGGGAAGGTCAATGTTTCTGGTTAATAACTTTTAAAACCCCGGGTCCTACATTTATTTTCCTTAAATTATTCTTGCTTCATCCACCCATCTATACGTCGTTCCCTACCTCTTCTCCTGACACTCTTTAATTACTGTTCTATCGACATAATGGCTGCCTCTTCTCGTCAGATGCCGGTACTATATTTTCCTAGATATTTCCATAACCTTGCTTGATTTTTTTTATTTCGTTATTCCTAATTTGTCATTCCTTGACATCCAACACATACAGGGTGTTTGGTAAGGAATGGGTCATACCTTAACAGCGGCTAGGGGTCCACTTACTTATGACACAAAAAAAAATTGGTTCAAATATTTTAATCTTGAGCCGCGCCCCACGGTAATTAAATTTCTTCGCTTGAAAATATGATTTATTTAAATCACGCGTCAAAATTATATTTCTTATTCATCCCAGAACTCACCACGGGGAGGTGAATTTTAAGTCACCAAACCTAAATATTAAAATATTTGAACCAATTTTTTTTGTGTCATAAGATCCCTATCACTTTTTTGCTATGCCAGATCCAAAATGACACATTGAAAAAAGACTATTTTCACCCCTCCCCCTGGGGCGCGGCTAAAATATTCGTTAAAAATTTGAAAAAAAATTAATTTAGTTGTCTACCTCCATTACAACATTTTTTACTGTTTCAGTTTCAATTGAGATTTCCAAAAATAATTTTTCGGCCCATCCTATTACCCATTTGCACCAGCATTTATATTTACTTAGACATTGTTTTGGTTTATTCCTAAGGTTAATATGAAATGCACTGTGTTCAGTATTGACCGGCATGCACATTATTTTAGTTTGTTCATCAGCCACCAAAATCCATGAGCAAGGACTGCGATGGTAGTCGCTGTGGTTGAACTAGAGAACTACTAAAGAACGCTGCCAAGGTTTAGAACTGGGATTATAATCTGTTGTCCCTATCCTTTATTAACCCAAATTTAGCCTTGCAGAAAATTTTATTAATATGTTTTTTTTCGGATATTTATATAATTACTAATTACTCATTATAATTGGAAAATCAATAGACAAGTATTTTAGGAAATTATTTTAGTTTGCTCATCAGCCACCAAAATCCATGAGCGATGGTAGTTGTTGTGGTTGAACTAGAGAACTACTAAAGAACGCTGCCAAGGTTTAGAACTGGGATTATAATCTGTTGTCCCTTTCCTTTATTAACCCAAATTTAAAAGGAATAACCTTCCCAAATAAAACGCAGATGCTTATTTCTTAACAATAACAGCCTTGCAGGAAATTTTATTGATTTGTTTTTGCGGATATTTATATAAATACTAATTACTCTTTATAATTGGAAAATCAATAGACAAGTATTTTAGGAATTCTGCTCTATTGATAATTCAAGTTTAATATTTAGCACGCCATTGTCTAAGTATTATGTGGTTATAGCCAAGACAGTGACTGTTATAGATGATTATGTGTTATGGTACCAAGGAGCACCCAAAATACATATATTTCGTAAAATACATCACATTTTATTGTATAATCTTCATATGCATAGTGTAAAGCTTGGTTATTTTTTTACATCGTCATTTCAAAAACGGAAATATCAAATTAGGCTAGTCTAGTTTTAAATCTTCTTACAAAATCTGACCTTCTGACTACCTATTTCAAAAAGCTAAATCCAATTCTTAAATTTAGTACTTCTAGTTGGCCAGATAAGAGTCTTTGGTTACAAAATTTTTATTATGTATCATTTAAAACTTATGTCTTATTCTTCTCTGATTTTCTAACGTAACAAAGTAATTTGAAAATACGCTTATAGCGCAAAATGTGTTGTCTTATTTACGGCCAAATGCATTATTGCCAGAACTGGTGTAATTTGACAATAAAGGCTTTAAATTGACTAAATGTAAGAATGAGGCAACTAAGTTTTGTACTGTTAATTTATTTTCCAGTTTTTTTTGTAAACTTATACAGAAACGCCAAATTGAATACCTATTTGTCACAATAATAGAACTAAATTCATGTTATCAACAAGTCTTGAAATAAAAGTCATTTAGAAAATCCCAGAAATAATAGGATAACGACGAATTATTAACTAGATCACCTAGATCAGCGTTTATCAATCTTTTTGATAATTGGAACCCTTTTTAGTGCCCACTTTTAACGTGGAACCTCGAACCCCTTGTCTGTTTCAATAGAAAATATTCTTTTAATGCAACCAAGTTTCTTCTGCAAATGGTTTATTTGCGACCATTTGCAACAAAAATGAGAGTTATTTCAAATCATATTTATTTACTTCAAAAATATCAAAAAATTTCTTAAAGGAAACGCACTTCTAGGTTCTAAAAATAAAATAAACAAGGGTTTCTGTTCAAACAGGAATTTAAATTTTTAATATTAATGGCTTTTTATTTTCGCAGAAAAACTTAATATTAGGATTTATGGATGAAAGTTGAATTCTCATGTCTGGTTCGGCATTAAGTCTATTGCGGTATTTATTTTTTGACGACACAAACTTAGAACCCCGTTTCACACATATATGTATGTAGTTTCAAATGGTAGAAGTGCTAACACGAACTTTTGCGACAATCGAGGATATTCAAGGATATTCCTCTTTTAAACTGCATCAGAATTCTACTAACGGCATTGATTTAAATTTTTATAGCAACGATGAATTAGATGTCATTTCAATAAAAGTTTCTAATTCTTCAGCTGATATGGTCGAAGGTGCACTGACAACAAATGTGTTTTAATTCACAATTCGTTTTGGTATTTAATATGCTGTTCGTTTGGAAAATACTGAACAAAAGCTTCACTCAAACCTTTCAGGTGGTGAATAATGTTATCAATAAATACGTTTTCCGTTTCAACCCCTCCCTCTTCAAAAAAGCCTTTTATAGTTGGAAAGCGATCGAACTCGTTGAAGCGCATACAACTTGTCCAACATTCTATCTTTTTCTTGAAAGCAAACATTTTATCGTAAGCAGTAAATACATTTGTTTGTTTGACCTGAAGGTTACGTTATGTTTATTAATTTTTATAAGTATATCGCCTAAATTGGCAATTCTAAGTAGCCAATGTCTATCAAATAATCGATCTTTCAAATCGTGTTCTTAAAATTGTGTTATAAAAAAAGCACGCACTTCGTTCTTTAGCTCAAAAGTACGGGTTAGTATCTTTCCCCGAGATAATCTCTCCTTGGTGTGTAAAAGAAATTTGCATACATTTCCAAAGTATTCCAAGTTTATAATTTTGACGATCCCATCAAGAGCGTTCTTCTAAAACTGGGGAATAATTTTTTGCAGTAAGTGCCTGCCTATGGATCATGCAGTGGCTACTAGAACAGTTTTGGCAATATTTTTCATAAGCTGTACAGCTACATTAGTTATACCCCTCATGGACATTACCCCAAAGGTACAGATATCAGTACAATTATTGTCCCAAGGTATTTTATTCTCTTCAAAGAAAAAAAATTTAAGAGATCAAATATCTTAACTCCAGTGGTAGGTGTTGGTAGTGACCTGCATAAATGAAGATCCTCCAATAGTGTGTTTTCGTGCTGATACCTAACGATGACTAGTAATATTGCAAGTCCCGCTACATCCATAATTCATCCATTTGTAATGAAAATTTGCATGATCTGAGACGAAAAATAAGTTGTTAATAAGTAAATCTTTGATGCGACGAGCTACCGTGTCATTCGAAAGAAAGAAAGTGTCAAAGAAAGTGGGATCTTAGTTCTTTCTTTTACTGAATCCCTTGGTTAGCTTTTTTTAATTCGGTAAAATTTTGAATAATTTACATGTATACAGAGGATTTTAAAGGAATTTTATTTCTCAGAATTTTAGTTAATTCAACTGTATATGTGTTTTTGAAAAATACGATCAAAAAAAATCAAATACCACCAACACCTTTACATTGTATCTTTAGTTCAGAGATCTGACTAAAGTGTTTATATTGCTAAACACATAAGTGTTTTTTTTTAAATCCAATACTTTAATTTGTAAATCTTGTCAGTGTTTCTGTTTTAACAAAAAGTTTAGTATTTGCCAAAGCAAAATTATCTATTAATGTATAATAATGTAAATACTAATAAAATCCTGTTTAGTAGCCAAGTAACCAACAAGTATTTTGATTGGTCTACTCTAATCCGTAAGATCAGGGAGTGATTTTACCTTTTATTATTTTAGTTGTATTTTAAATTAGAAAACATGTATTTTTTGTATTTATTTATAAATTTTATTGTATTTTAAATGACTATTTTATTTCTGTATGCATGGCATGGCGATAAATGATATTTGAGACTGTACAGTATTATTAATAATTTGCTAACAAAATATTCCATAATCTGTTACAATTCACTTGAATTGAATTGTAAACATTTGTGTATGATTAACTAGTTCCTAGAGGCTATAATTAATCTAAATGTTATTACTATACTCTAAAGTTTTATTTAAAATAACAAGAATGTCGAATGAAATGTACTTGAATTTGTCAACAATAAAAGAAAATGTTAAGCCCAGTGAAGCAATTGTTTGCATTTTCGTCGGATCACAGTTGATCGAAATATTTAACTTTTATTGCGTTAAACTAAATTTATTGTTTAGATTTTAACTTTTGTTCAACGAATGAAAAGTCAAAAAGCATACAAAGGAGAACTAAAAATGTGAAAACCGCTTAAGTCTTGTTTCATATAAACGCGCATCGCGAATATTGTTCTCATTGGTCAATTTCACATTAAAATTTGAATCCGACCAATTAGAACAATCAGCATAACTTTTACTTATAAATAATTTTCCTAATAACATTTTGCCATAGATTTAAAAATAAGGGTAGGTACTCTTAAGCGGTTTTGCAATTTTTTGTTTCTCCCGTGTAAGTTGTTTGACCTTGAAAGATTCTTATAACTGTTAATTTTGTTTGCACCTACCCTTCGTAATTAGTTACATTTGGATAAACTTTTAAACAAAATGATTTCAACTTTGTTTAATGCTTTTTGGATCACCCTGTAGGCGCGAAATGAGACTCAGCATGCAGCTAGGCTCTAATATTAGAGCGGCTTCACAATACAGGCTCAGTGTTGCCAATGGGAGTAAAAATATCAGAAGAAAATGTAAAATTATCAAATTTTAGGAGGTTATCAGATTTTTTTTTTGTGATTTGACGTGCTTGTAAAGAAAAATCCTACAACGCTTTTTTATGCTGTAACTATCAAATTTTTTTCTAAAATTTTTAGTTCACCTTGCGTTTTTACCAAAATACAAAAAGGTGGAGCATTTATTAAAGTATTACCACTTATATCTTTCTCCGTTTACAAAATTAATAAAAATAAAAATAATTTTTGGAGTACCTAAAGGCCAAAAACAAATAAACATCTTGATCTCATAAATTATGGCAGATTAGACTTCTGATAGTGCCTCTATAATCAATTATCAGATGAAAGTCAAAATTATGGTAGATTCTGATAATTATCAGGCCCTTAGCAACACTGCCTTATTGTAAAAAGTCTTTTATCTACGTCAAAGTACTCTGGAAGTTCACATCCTTGTTTATGCGCACCATTCTCTTCTTGAAGCAATCTCCAGTGTCAGCTTTTGAAATAACTATTGGCTGCTTCGTTACCTCTTTCGTAATCTACTCTACATCTAAAATATATTCCCACTTTTAAGTTTCTCTGTAGTTAAAAAAAAATAGCCAGAAATTACAAAGAAACTTAGCAAGGTTAGATGGACTTGCATGCTACAGTATGTAGCAAGGACTTTTAAGTAATAGATGAGATCATAAGATGAGTGAATACCGAATGGTCGCGTTTACGTAATGATGCCACTTATTACCGCTTTCTCAGAGATGATGTTATTTTCAGCTCATCGCATCTATAGATCCTTTTAGAACTTCCATTTAGTATTTTTAGTGCACCATCTGATGTACTGAAGCATATTTATGATGAACAACCACATCGTGACCTAAGAAAATGGCATTTTAATTTAACGCTTTTTAGTGGCAATACTGGACTTTTATTTTAGGGTGTATCCATAGGCCAATAGGTCACGACGGTTTCTTGTTGACTGCTTTTAATATATCCTGGGTGATGTTCACTTAAAAGAGATCTGAGTACGTGGAGGATCGTGAAACAAAGCGATCAAGCAACTGATTTCGAACTTCGAAAAATAAAAAAGAATGGCTGTAGATTCGCAAAGAACACATTAACAAGAATTAGGACGCTGTCCTAAAATAGTTAGTGTTTTTATTGCGATTGTTAGCTTTGACAAGGATTTTGAAAGATGCATATGCCAGTTAGCTGTTGAAAATAGTAAGATTTTTTAAGGACTGGCATTATGCACTGAGATCTATGCAATTTTTTAAAATAATTACTCTTAAAATTATTTTGATAATAAATGTAGAATTCTTCATTTGCTTTAAACTGGTGCGATTGTCATAAACTAATAATTATATGTTCCTAATAAATAAATCTATGATTTCTTAGAAATCAGGCTTAATGTTACAACTTTTTCTAAACCATTGCCTATCTAAGTTTATACCAGTACCCGCCACTGCACAATCTGAAGTGTTTACCTGTTCGATAATATTTTTTTCTGATTTTTGTATAATTTTGAATTGATACGTGTCTGTTATCATTCTGAAGTGCATAGTAAACAAATACATTTATTTATGGTATCGGGGTTTAAAAAGGGCAAATAATGTTAATGCCAAAGTCAAAAACTCCGATTCGTGTATTGTTACATTCTTTTAATAGGTTTTAATAGTAAAATTTGTATCTAAAAATAATATAAATAGAAATTTATAAATGTAATTAAATTAGCTTGAGTTGTTTTTGTCATATTTCGTATGTTTTCCAAAATTTACGAATTATTTCACCTATTAAACCTTCTCAAATAAATTGTTAAGTCTAATCTACAGCGCCTTTTATATTTTACTTTCAAAAAATATTACTAAGTTCCGACACTCAGTGAAGAGAACGCATTTAGGCGATAACTACTAAAAGTAATAAATTTATATTGACAGTTAGGTAGAGTTTAATTTGGTTCAATGAAAACTTATTAATTTAAAAAATAGAGAAAAAATAAAAGTTAGCATAAAAGTTTTCCGGTATTTGAAAAAAAGGAACAGTTAAATATGGTAGGTACATAATGCAAGTTACCTAATGACTTTTATAAACGCCATTTTGCATGTGTTTCAAAATTATTAATCAGGTAACATCTCTACTATTTTGTTTCATTATTCTGTTTAGTTATTTGCTCTAAAACACAAATGAACTTCCGCCATAAACACAAAAAAAACATATTATGAGTAATTCGTCAAAGAAATCAAATTTTATTTTGTACTTTTAGAAAGCACTGAAAATAATTCTCATACTGTAGGCATTATCTATCACACGGTCTGTGGAAAGTGATTATTAAGAGCATACAAAAAATAAGAATTCATGGCTCCATTTATTTGAAACAATAGGTTTATGTGATCTACTAATTAATTTTTTTTATCATGTCCGAGACGCCTGGAGGTACCTTCTAAATTTTGGTTTAAATTAATATTACTTTAACCTATAATTGCTCTACTTTAGTATAGAACAGGGGTGGCCAACCCGTGGCACGCGTACCACATAGTGGCACTCCTGGCTCTCTAGAGTGGCACGCAAACATTTGTCACAAATACATTTTGCACAAAAAAATTTTGCTTGCGGCGCCGTTAACCTTATACAAAAAAATAAAATATTGCCTTCCGAAAAATGAGTGACGCGCCCACAATCTTTGTTTTCAAAAGTCGCACATCTTACAAAAAAATTGGCCACCCCTGGTATAGGATATTTGATAATATCGTATCAACAATAGAGTAATTTTGAAAGCTTTGCCAAAAGTTGATTGTGTATATTAGAAATACAATTCTAAAAATTAATTAATTTCGAAATTTTCTGTTTTGTATTTCAAAATTTTCGTATTTATATTATTTTATTAAATATTTCTTAATACGTTTTTGTTATTTTAAATACAACTTTACCATAGAAATTAGTGTTTGGTGTTAACATATCAGACTATTAAACGTGTTGTAGCAATATCATGCTCTCATATATCTGCAGTTGAAAGACTATAATACTATAGGTGGTCTTATATAATATATTTGACTAACAATAAAGTTTTCTAAAACTAAAATTAAGTATTATGAAATAAAATTCAATTTTTATCATTTTCTGTAAAATGTATCTTTTACTTGCATGGTATCAGGGCGTAAACATTTCTTCTTTGCTAAGATTTATACAATTTTGTATTTTGCAACTTTGTATCAAAATATAATCTTGTTTTGCTACAATTTCAATAAGAACTAGAGTCTGCTCTAGTTCTTATTTTTTTACTTATTTTAAAGACTTAAGATGCATTTAAGAACCCTGTTCAACTTTAGCATGAATTAAAAAGTTGCATCAGTAATGTTATAATCCATCTTTTTTATAATATTATAGAAGCTTTGCATTTTATTTTAAAAAATCCAGTTAAGTTAAATTTTCATGCCTTGAAAAAATGCAAGTGTTTTAGAGCAGATTTTTTCATTCTATTTTTGGTAATTATACACGATTCTTTGGAGCTTGGAAACTTTAGCCAAATGTTACTAAGCTAGATTTATATCTGTACTCTGTACCTTAGTTGCGTACAAGGTACCATTATTACTCTCTTAGATTATGTACCACAGAACAGATAAAACATTCATAATCATTCTATCACCACCCGCCTATTTCTAAGAAAATTACGCGAGTAACATAATGAGAACGACAAGTGTTACTAACTCTCGCATGACGTTTTGCCTCGTACATCGTCATAAGGGGTAGTCAAACGTCAATTATGGAAAAAGTAGCTCTTTATGATTCGACGTTATTAAAGGAAAATGTGCTGTTTAAAGGTTGCCCGCTTTGGCTATGCTGTTATTAATAATTCATTTAATACATCTCACTTCTTGCGGATATTGTGATGTATTATTGGCTGCAAAACAGATGTAAATAAATTTAATGTATCTGTTCTTGTATATATAATCTAATATTCCTCAATTCAAAAATAATTATCTATCCAATCTTAAGGTTTCTTAATTCAAACTTAACAAAAAGCTTATTTTGGACGTTAAAGTTTAAGAATTTGAAAATGTTAGTCCCTACATATCTGTGCAAAAATATGAATAAAGCATTTATAAATTGCCAAAAATAGAAACTGAAATTTGTCCCATTCAGTAAATTAGTAGTAAAAAATTAAAATATTCGTGTGTTCATAATTCTTTCTATTTCAAAAGTACATTTTTACTACCTAAATATTAAGGTTAGAAAATGTTGCATGATGCTACCGAGCATATTGTATTTAAATATTTTAAGAAACTTCCATGTTATTAGACATAAAATGAAATTTAGTCACAAGTATAATATTATCAACATTAATTGTAAATTTTTGTGTACCTAATTAAATATTGTGTAATAAAAATAAACTATTTAAAACACAAGTATAGTTTTTAATTACACGCATTTCCTATTCTATTTGGTGAAAATATTGTTTAACCCTTATGTTGTTTTTACATATTTTATTAAGGTTGTTTTGTTAATTGGATTCTCTTGATTATTAGTTTATAAATGGCTAGAACAAGACGTAAAATAAAAGATAAACATTAGAAAAAGAAAAACATAAGCAAAAATGCTCAGAACTAGATAAATCAATAAAAATTGCACTACTTTTCACCCAAAAGAAATCGCTTATCGCTCATATGCCCGAAATAAAAAATAAAGTTTAGCAGCTATGATGAGAATGATCATAATGGAGCTGCTGCCGCACTCACAAAAAATAGCTGATTTAGCTTGACAAAAACATTAATGTCCAGATTCTTTAACGCTGGGTCGGTCAAATTTGACCGCTAAAAGTTTTAAACTGACAAGTTTAAGAATAAAATAACTAAGTTTTATACTATGAATATGTTCGTGCCGCAGGCGCCTGAAACGCCAAATACAAGACTAAATGATATTTTTCATCTGCTTAACTTAAAAAATATCTACATTTTCTTTGCTTAGAGCGAGAGACTTTTTAGGTTTGTGTCCTTAAAATTTTCGTTTTAAATGTATCACACTTGGAAATTTAGCTGCATATATTCCCTCATTTAAATTGATAGTAGATCGTAACATCGAGGCTGACTTAGTCCATAAAGAATAGCTTTTGAAGGACTTAAATTTGCTTTCAAAATATGCTAAAATGTTGTCGTCGGTCGTTTTTGAAATATTCATACTTTACACCACTTAAGATATTCGGCATATACGTTTTCGTACAACACGTTGGATTTTTTAGATAAAAGTGCTTCTTTCGCATTGGCTGCACCACTTAACATTTTCTTGTTCCTTAAAACTGTCCATTTTTATGCGTTTCCGAAAAATTTCATCGCGTTTACTCAAAAGCTATTTGATTACTTATTGTCATTATCAACAATGATAACATATGGTAACAGAAACATTATAAGAGCAGACTAGAACCTTTTAAAAAAATCGTAATTTACAATTTGAATTTTAGTAAAAAAAAACATGCAGTAGAACATAAAACGATATATGTTACTCGTACATAATGCACTTTATTAGTCTCGCCTTCTTTCTAAAAAAGGACTCGTCCAGTAAAGTTATGCATTATGTACTAGTAACATAAATATCAATTATGACATGGCATAAACAGATCACCAGTCAACATAATTTGTCGAACTATGACGTTCACTTAGTACAGAGTGCTTACAAAGGTAATTTTATAGTTGAAAGCCAGTAGAAAAAAAAATTAACTGAAAAAATGTTTTTTTGGGTTGGGTTTCTCGTTAATTATTGTAGTCAGATTTAAAAATATATACCTATATAGGTATGTGTTTTATATATTATTTTACATTGATAAATAGTTTCCAAGAGCAGATAACAAGTGCGATAAGTACATAAGTACATATTTACAAAACAGGGTCATCTTTATTATCGCTATTTCCATTTACATGAGCAAAATCAATATTACCTGCCAGAACCATTGATTGCCCAATCAACCATTTTGGGATACCTAACATTAAAGTAATATCGACAGAAAATGACTATTTTTGTGCTTTATTCTTCTTCGTGCACCACCTGTCCTTTTCCTTCTTTTCTTTTTTTTTTTTTCTTTTTGATTAGGCTTTGGTGCTGCAAAAGTTAGTTTTCATATTTTGTTTCGGTTACGAGAGACCTGAAGTTGCGGGATTTAGTTCATTCACGACCTTGTAAAAACAGTTTTTTTATGACTTGCTTGGTTTTTAATCGCACTATGGGCTGAAAGTTGAATGGTATACACAATAAAAAGTTAAGCCACTGAGACTCCTCTTTGACAATTTTTTTCGGAATGTATCAGCTGTCTTTCCATTTTAAAATCAATTTTGGGGCTTTTTAAAGTAATACTTAAGCTTTTACAAAGTCTTTCGATGCACTTAGAATGACCTAAACTTAAGAAATTACCCTAAAGAACTAAAAAAGTTAATTTTTAAAAGTCACCATGCCTTCGGCATGGCTAGTTTGTGAAGATAGTAGTAGACAATACATTATTTTTCATAAAGTGATTTATGGTGAAGCTAATTTTTGATTAAAATATTACAGAATTGTTTGGAATTAATTTGCAATAATTCAACATTTGAATTCTGTCAAAACTAACTGAAGTAATTTTTCGTGTGTGTTCCGAATTGACAAATATCACAATTAATGAAAAGAAACTAGTTTAAAGTACGTTTTACACCAGCAGACTTTCAAATCGGCGCAATAATATTTTTCACGGTATGTGAATCCTTAATTTTTAATTCATTTTGCAGCGGCTACTTTGATGCATAAGAAGCACGTGAACGAAATAAAAGTCAGAATTATAAGTAAAGTGTATTTAATAATGAAAAATAGAAGTAAAAAATGTATAAAAAGTGTTTATACCCTTTTGTACTTGCGAACAGCTTTGACACCCTTCGAGTTGCTTGAGGACTGAAAATAAAATTTATTTTTAAGAATTACTATGGTAATTCTGATTTGCTACAAATTATAATCACATAAAATTACTTACGGAAATAAGTTCAGTATCGGTAATTTTAAAGACTTTTGTTTCGTGAAGAGATCCGTCTGCTGCGAGCTTGATCTTCATTGTAAGACCATCATCGTTCAGCGTGACCGTTGTCTGCAAAAAAAAGGGTTTTAAAAGATTTTCCAACGTAAAATGTCCGGTGCAGATTGGAAAATGAAATTTGTATACCTCTAATAAAACAGAACTTTACAATATATGACTCACATATACTCATGGACAAAGAAAACTGGACAAACAAAATTTGCTTGATAAATGAATGACATTCCAGCGTAGACATAAAAAAAGACGTAACAAGTCAAATTTTAGTTTGTGTGTTTTTCTTTAAATCGCGCCCAACAAACATTTATATCGAATTCGGTGGACGTACTTAACTCTGTCTGTATATTTTGTTGGCAACAAAATTTGCCATACTCGCTTTCATATTGCCAGCACGCCTCTAGTTCCTGTCGGCCTTTTTGCCTTAAATTTGAATACATTTTTGTGTAAATAGCATTAAATTCAAAGTGGCGGGTCGGTACACAGTGGATTATTAAATTGTGGTACACAGTAAATCTTGGTTCACTGTGTACTTTGGCCTTTAAAGTCAAAAATGTTATTAAAATGAATTATATTATTTTTAGAATACCGCGTAAAAAAGTTCGTGGGGAAAAAAGTCGCAAAATCGAAATTCAATCGTTGATTGCTCCCTTCCTATAAGGAATGAAAGACTTAAAAAATATAAAATACAACGTATTTCGATGAGATCTTTACGATGATGTAAATAGAATTTTGATTTGGATTTATTTTAACCCCTAAACAGATTAGAAACCATGAAAAATTTGAGTTAAAAATCGTAATATTCAGTTTTTCCCAAATTCTCCCAATTTCCAGTCGTTAGGAAAATGTATTGCAAAAAGATAGTATTTAAGATTCTAAGGTTCGGCATGTCATGTGTAAAGTTCAATCCGACCTATCGCCTATGAGTTATGAAGTACCAAATATGGGTCTGCAAATTGCATTTTTCGACCTAAAACATTAGTTTCCATTTTCCGATCCTCACCAATGATTTTTAATTTGTACGTCAATGCCCTCAACTGGATAATCCCCATGTCAAAAATACAATCGGTAAAAATTTAAAAAAGTAGTTACGAAATGATCTACTTCATTACAATTTTCGTTTTACAGTGTCTTTTTGTCCATGAATATCTCCAAGACGAACTTCATTCGTAGTTTTTGAAAACCTTAGTGTGGAAACTTACCCAGATTTTATTACCAGTACCAAGTGTATGCTCAAGTTCTTTGTTTATTGGAAATGTAATGGCATGATCTCCATATTCTATCGTTAGTTTGTCTGCTTGCACAGATTTAATTACAATTTTTCCCTGGGATCCAGATAGCTTCGTTGCTTGCTCTTCGCTAAGACCTAAAAAATAGGTACAATATATACTTCTGTCTAAAAGGATCGTTGAAAAGTTTGACACTTTCTAAAAATTATAAAATACGCTAAAAAACAATAATTTTTTGTCTATACGTATTGATGTAGTTTTGTTCTTACTTTACTTAGTCACATTAGTGAAGGCTTCTTCCTAATTTAAATACTAACAATGAATGTCGTTGTAATTCTTTTTGCGGTAAATGTCGGTACTTTGTAAGCTGATATGTTGTACAAGTATACTTTCAACTTCAGTACTTATTTAAACAGGAAGGAAATATTTTTTATATGTAGATACATAGGATTAAATACGATTTTATGGGACTCATTATTACACACAAAAAATATTTTTAAATTTGTATCTTGTTAGTAATTAACCGTCAAAAGCAGTAAAATTGCTCACATCAGTGAAGCTCACCTGTGTGAAGGTCATTATTCGCTTAAATAAAAATCGGTCAAGTGCAAGCTATACTTGCACAGTTAGAGTTCCGTATCATCAGCCTCCCACTTAACCTAAGCAAACTTCGGCCGCCCGATCTCCGCCCATCTGCCTCGCTACCAACGCACTGTGGTCCAAAAAATAAAATCGGAAATGAATGGTATTTTCTCATAGTTGTTGTAAAAGTACCATATTTTGCAGGTAGTTTAGGAAAATATCCATCTACATTTACCTAGAATTTTAGGTCATTATATCAACATTTGGATCGGCAACAGCAACGCGAGCTTATGGTAGTTTAATTTCTACGCTTGACCGTGATAGAACTGTAATTTTCGTGCAAGTTTTGCGGTTAACCTGTGTTTGTCTAAAAGTGTTCTACACGATATATTTTTGCACCAGAAATATCTTGAAGGTAAGTACTTTATATTGGAATAGTAACGATATTTGGATCAGCTTATATTTATTAGATAGCATGTATCTTATGGTTTGGTGTCCAATAGTATTATTTTTAAGCGATAACCAAACTTAAGGTTGATCTATGAAAAGAAACCCAGGAGACCCCACCGCGAAAAATATATAGAGATGTACCCCAAGTCATGCAGTATATTATATTAAAAGAAGTTTTGCCACCATGTGCCACTCTGGCAGAAACAGAGCTTTTTGTAATCGACTGTCATTTTCGGCTATGTTGAGTGATGAAGTTGACATTATTTTAAACATATACTAGAGTAAATAACTGTATGATTAGCTTTTATTAAATAAACGTTTTTTTACCAAAAATTTGTCCACTTTTTGTTAATTTTCTCTTTGGCAGTGGCGTAGCGAAAAGACTAGTGAGTTTTAAAAATAAATACGAATACAAATAGATTCTTTTTAAAAAATAGTGTTATAATCACAACTTGTTGTACTTATTCAAATAACAACCTAACGCGCGCAATGCGGTAAATATGTTCTTAGCAACTCTTCCCATTAAGAAAATTTTAAACGATTTTCCATATAATGTGTAACATTAAAAGGTTTAAAACATGTTCATAATTTAAGTAGGTACATATTATTTTTCCCTTTCACATAATTTACCTGTAGGTATTTTTATAGCAACAATAGGGTCATAAAATCATTAAAATAAGTAAATAGTGTGGAAGAAAGAATGTATTAATATTGGGCTATGGGTTGCTACTGCAGGATATATAATTTATTTAATCTAATAATTGTCTTTTTTCAGGTGCATAGAAAATGGCCACGTTGACTAAAAGGCAAGTGGTTGATATCTTATTTGAACAATCTGGTAAAGGACGAGTATTTCAATCGAAGCATTTAATTATGTTGTTGGTAGAAATATTTTAAATAGAAGGCAATGATTTGAAATAAATCGTCTCACAAAAATCTGCAGCCGTTTTTGCAGTAAAATTTTTACCAGATTAGAACAGTGCTCAAGAACTGTTGAAAAACTCCTAAGTAGACACGAGCCATGGCTTAATATGCCCTTTGAGTATCATGTCATTGAAAAAGAAACCTCAGAAGAAGAAGCGATTCTAAGCATATCAGGATTGTCTTCAGGTCGTCCTAGATTGTCCTTTGCCCAAATCAGTGGCAGGGCTAAAAGATTACGTGCAGATTACGTCCAATAGGACTATTGTCGGAGGAAGCTCAAGAAAGACTATACAAGGATCTTAAACAATTCAGAGAAATGCATGCAAGAAAAAATTCACGAAAAGCTTGAAGCACGAATGAAGATTTGCTAAACCGGTTACTTACATCTTCGGATCCTCTAATATCATCAATTGGAACGGTTCCTAAGAAACATATTTCCTTTCTGCCCCCAGAGATTTACCAGGTTTTAACCGACCCGGATATTCCACCGCAGAATAGTGCAACAGTGGATTCCGAATCGGATCAGGATTTGACAGTTTCGTCAAACGATTTAGATCCTGACTGCGATTAAAATCATGTTAATTTACTTTTCTTTATTATTTTACTACATATTTTAATCCTTGTTATGAAGCAATACATATTGTAAATTTAAAAATCTCAGAAAAGTATTTTATTTATATATCTACCAAAATATTATCGTTAAAAAGCCTCTCAAAACTCAGTCATTGAGACTATATTTTTTTAAATATTTTTTCAGATGTTCTTGTACCAAGATACACCAAATAAAAAAATAATCCGAACTATTTGCGTTTTTTTTTCACAATTCGGATCATAGTGCAACGCCGTATCACGTCGCGAATGCGCGGAGCTGAGTGGGGGAGCGTTTCGATTGAGCCAAATTAAAAATTTTGAAAAACGTGGAAGAACAAAAGTTGTTTCTGACATCGTGAGAAATATTTTTTGTTGAAAAACTTTTTTTTCGTCTTTTTTAAGCATCTTTCCCGAAAAATGTTTCAAAAAATGCATAAAAAAATACATCATATAGGTAATAATATGTTGTTGAATTCGTGATTCAGTAAACTTCCATTTGACACCCTACAGGATGCCCTTGAAATTTTTTTTTCATTTCCCAATTTACTCCCTGAAATTAACCCCCTCATATTTCACGTCTATAACTGGGCCACTACACACCATCTCTGTGCTAAATTTCAAATTTTTACGTCAAATAGTTTCCGAAAAAATCGCCTGTGCCGGACAAATGGACGGACGGACACCGAACTGATTCGATAACTGCTCCGTTTTGCTAATTTTAGCACGGAACACTATAAAGACAAAAAAAATAAATATTTTTGGCTTGTTAAACTGATTTTAAGGAATTGCAAGGACCAAAAATTCTAAAAAGTTCATGAAAAGCAGAGACAGAGACACAGGAAGGCAATAAGAAGACATAGTAAAAGATTCAAATCTGATCTCGCGATCTATAAAGATATGATAAGAGAGCGTTATCATGAATATTAGCTAAAATATTCATGTTTTAATTTATTATCAATGATATTACCATCAGCGCCGGCCTTAGGGGGTGCAGAGGTACTAACAACACCCGGCGGCAAAATTTGAGAGGCAGTATATTTGAGAGTACACCGTTTAACTGTTGCTAAACGTGTGGGTTTATTATTAATAAGCTCTACAGTGTATCTGTTTGTGTACCCAACCAGTGTATCTAATATGTTTACTCACTTTTTTTATTAATTTGTCCTAAAAAATTGTTTCAATAAAAAAACGTTGCTAATGTGATTTTGTTTCATTATTTCAAAATTTGATAAATTTGTTATTATTAAAACATTATCTCTAAAAATTAGGAACTTGTAAGAGGCGGTGGTACTTGAATAATCATCAACATCTTTCAATTTAAAATATTTTATCTACGATCATTAGATAAGAGCCACTTATCCCACCTGCTTTAATAAAGTTATGATCGATATTAGTCTACTAGTGCGGTAATGAGATAGTAAGGCAATATACTTCAAAAAAGTATTTATTCATATACTTTTGAAGACAATATTTTATACTCTACTTACTATAAATATTAACAATTTTACTAATTGTAAGGAACGTGTTCCTTAATATTAATATTTTTTAAAAAGGAAGATGATATTTTTTGTGATTTCTAATGATTGTAGATAAAGTTTTGTACTTAACACGTAGGGTGCTATGTTATTATCACACTGATGTGATTACCCGACTCGGGCTAACAGCCTCATCTTCCAAATCTCACATGCGTGCGATAATAATATCTATATCCCTCTTATTTCGTAAAAAAACTATAATTTGCTTGTGTCCAAAGTTTACTTCAAGAGTTAAACATCTTATCATCATAACAATCAACAATTTAAATAAAAATACTTATGGTATAAGAGAATTAATAAAAATATCACTTAAAACTGCATTGAAATAAAAAAATACCAGCTTGCTTACCTACCTAATGATAATAAATATTCATGATAATTTTCTTGAGATTGTAATTCGTAAGTTCCTTCGATCTTAACCATTTTTGAAGAGTTTAGATTATTTACTACTTACAGATCATGCAAAATCTATCAGGCAACTGATTATCACAATCAAACATTGAGGTCTCTTATATTACACTTTTTATCTTATTTACATCGTATGGTATTTTTTTTTGCAGGATCGTTCAATTTCAAAGTTCAAAAGGGTACTTGTGTTTAGTTTAAAAGTGCAGAAATATAAAGTTAATTAAATTTAAAATGTTGTTTCTTTACATTCTGTTTGAATTTAAGTAGGTACTTTTGCAGACTTTTCATACCATATCAGGTAAGATACAATGGCAAAAATTGTATTTTCTCT
The DNA here is from genome assembly GCA_963971165.1 of Philopedon plagiatum. Classification (NCBI taxonomy): domain Eukaryota; kingdom Metazoa; phylum Arthropoda; class Insecta; order Coleoptera; family Curculionidae; genus Philopedon; species Philopedon plagiatum. The sequence goes on along the minus strand of OZ020194.1, from coordinate 80,318,777 downwards.
TCTTTTAAAATCAAAAGCAAATAAACACAGGCAGTACTTACGTTTATAAAATTCTTGAGACAGTTATTTGTTATCCTTGCTTTTAAAATATTACGGTAAATGAATATTTTTTATATTCTGTTGATGTCTATTATTTTTAAAAAATACAACACTCTTGGTTTATACTTTAACTTTTTGTTATCTTGGATTTTTTGATATCTTGTACTGTCTGGATATTTGTCAAAACATGTCTTAGAACCAGGCTACAAATGTAACTGGCTTCCTGACTTGTTAATATCAGTAAATCTTAGTGAAAGTTTACTCTACTTGACAGTAACCTGTTGAATTTAGATAATTGCAGCTATTACAGAAAATTTTATTGCTGTCGGTCAAAACTTTTTTGTCAATGAGTGTATGTAGGTCGTACATTGCAAAATTATGGTCTAAAGAATATCGTATGTACAAAAGTTATGTAGGGCAATTGTAGAACATTTTAAATGAAGCGTAGTTCTCAAAAATTAAAGGAGTTTTTGTAAAATAGAATAACTTAAAACTAAGTCTAACTTAAAGCAGAAAGTAATATCGCCCTTGCTTTCAAGCTAGGGAGTGAAACGGGTGGGGGGCGAAAGCGAAAGTGTCGACATTTTTCTTTATAACTGTTTGAGTTATTTAGAGTGTCTAAACACTTTTGTTTATAAAAGCGCGGGTTGGGTTGGGTTTGATTGGGTTTCTATGGATTGGGTTATCTAACGATCGTAGAATTGTAAATTTTAGGGTCAAAATTGGATAAGAGTAAAATATTTGAACTTTTGAGATGTCGATTACAGTACTCTGTTACTTTCTATTAAAAATAAAAAAATCGGACTTTTCTAGATGCAGAAATTACTGTCATCGACAAATAGAAAAGTTAGAATTTTTTATTCGTCGAGGAACGCCGAATGACGACAACTCCAAGAAGTTGTAAAAAATCCCCAGAATCTTGCATTATTGCACATGACGTAAGCCAAAAAAAAACTCATGCCGGGGCATTTTGCCACTGGGTGCCGGACATTCAGAATCAAATAGAGCTGTGCTATTAAAATCTGATTTTTAAAATGGTAACAAACTTGAACATAATAATATTATTGTTAAGTAGAAATAGTAAGTAGGATTATTTTATAAACTCGTATGTTCTAAGAAAATCTAAGTAAAAGTCGATGATTTTTTACAAATATATTTATAAAATTTAATAAATACTCCATAGAACAAAAGTGTCAAAAAATAAATTATTTAAACCTTCCTGTATTTACGAACAGCCTTGGCACCTTTTGAGTTGGTTGAAGTCTAAAAAATAAAATTTATTTTATGAAAACGAAATCAAAATAGTAAAATATTTTTTACTCCTATAACTTGGTCTTCTTTGAGAGTCATATTAGATTATTATTTAAAAAACTTACGATAGTCAGTTCATCACCGACAAGTTTCAAGGATTTCTCTTCAGAAAGAGCTCCATCCGCAGAAAGTTTAGTTTTGAAGGTGATACCACCAGCGGTCACGACGGTGGTTGTCTGCAAAAAAAGTTTTAATAAGGTTCCTACGTCAAATGAAGTTCTGTAATTTATACATACAGGGTTCCCGAAAAGTGTTAGTATGGACAAATATTTTTGCTATTAGCAAAGATAGAGGCATCCAGTTTTAGGGGTATCCTATTAGTTAACAAATCTACTTATTCATGCAATTGAATTTATTCAACCCCTATGAGGGGTGACGCTAGGGGGTCGAGGTCAAAAATTTTACATGCAGCCCTATGCCGTGTGGTACCTCATTTTAAAAGTCTTTAAAAAATAACTATTTTAACGGAAACCCGAGGCCCGTATCTAATTTGTTTTTAAATGGCAAACCTTTAAAAATTAAAAATCGTAAAAAAAGTAAAAATTTAAATACCCGTATTTCTCTTATTACTTTAAAAATTGTTCAAAACGACTATCATGAATTTCTTGGTAGTAATAAAGTCGGTTTTGGAACCCAGTTATCTTCTTTTCCAGAATAGCAGGACGTGTTACTTCTCGAAAATGTGAGAAGTGAGTTCCAAAATCGACTTTATTATTGGGAAAAAGTTCATGGCTGTGATTTTGAAGAACTGTTAAAGTACTAAAAGATATAAAGGTATTAAAATTTTTACTTTTTTTCCACGAGTTTTAATTTTTAAAGGCTTGCAATTTTAAAACGAATAAAGCTACAGACGGTTTGCATTAAAATGTTTATAGACTCTTGAAATGAGATACCACACGGCATAGGGTTGCATTTTGACCTCAGCTCCGTAGCGCCACCCCTCACGGGGGTTAAAAAAGTTAAATTATATGAAAAAGTAGATTTATTAACCAATATATTATAGGATACCATTAAAATTTATTGTCTTCATCTTTAATAATAGTAAAGATATTTGCCCATTTTTGGGCACACTATATAAAAAAAATCGGACAGTCCTAGGCATTTCCTTATTCCTTAAAAGCTTCTCTAGAGCCATATTATATTATCACAAGCTGATTTAGTGACTGCACCAAGAACAAACATTGTGGCGCAATGGAACTTAGAAGCTGGCTAATCATTTTATTTTACTAAAGTAAAATTGGGAAAGACGCAAGCGACTTAATAATTCAACAGGCATACAAATAATAAGAATAGCGGCGGAAATATATAATGATTTCTAATAAGGGCCGATTTTTTTTTAATTCCAGAAATTTTATAATAGTTATACGACCTTCTACAAAGAATTACTCGAAAAATATTATAATTTGTTTCATAAAGAACGCGGCTCTTTAAACAAAATCTTTTAAAATTACAAGAGCTTTTTTTTATTTGTAACAAAGTGTATACTTGATTTAATTACACTTCTTCAATTTAAATAACATTTTGGATAAAATTAATTTCTTCTGTTAAAGTTGGAGAAGGTCTAAAAGTGAAATTCTACTCTTGTTTTTATTTCGCGTTACACCACACATAGTCCAAATTTTTTGGAAAGAATCGAGCTTAACTTAAGGTTCTAAAGAAAGCAAATTTATCCGTGATAAACTTAAACGTAAATACATATATTTAGCTAAAAGATAGCAGCAAATTATAGATCCATGCACGATGGCTGAATCAGAAATATGGAAAACTATTTAACAGTAGTACTGTGGACAAAATATTTTATTTTAACTTACCCACACTTTGTGATCTCCAATCGTATGTTCAACTTCCTTGTTTATTAGGTATTTAATAGGTTTGCCAACATATTCAGCTGTTACTGAGTCAGCATCTACTGCGCTAATAACAGCGTCTTCTGTAGCTTCAGATAATTTCGCGGCTTTTTCCTCGGGAATACCTAAAAAGGAAATCTTTATAGTTTCTAGCTACCTAATGGATTATTAATTTACTAAAACGAAACTTTTACTGTGGATATTTTAAAACAGTATAATACATTTATAACCATAACCAAAAATTGCCAAAGTAATTCAAGATAAAAATTCTGTTTTATTTTAAAGAGATTACATCCCTCTCTTAATGTTTGGCCTTAAGTATTATGTTGGATATTTTTTGGGGTGCAGACGTAGAGCTTGGAAGCGCAAAATTGGCAGGAGAAAAAAGGGTGGAATTGGCAGCAAATCGTTTGGCCAATAGTTCAGTTTTTCCTTTAGAGGTGGAGATAATTTCGTTGTCAAAAGTCACTGGAGTAAAAGTGCTTCTACAGAAGTTTTGACTAATGTTTCTAGCAAGTAACCCGAAAGATTTTCTTAGGTTGTTTGGAAAAAGAAAGCACTTCCGCTTTTAAAAAGTCTTGACAGAGACACCATAAGTCGAAACTTTGACTTTTTAGAAAGAAAAAATGTTTTATTGTTGTCCGCAGCCAAGAGCGTACCCAGGATCTGAGCTAGAAGGGGCACCTTATATTATTTTCGAGGATTCGAATTCGGTTTGCGATGATCATAACGTTATTTTCTCTTCTAGGGGGAGGCAGCAGCCCCCTGCCCCTTGGCCCCTCGCTGAGGACGCCCTTGCCCTTGGCCTCATATCCCTTTTCAAATCAGTAGTTAGGGCAATAACAAGTTCAACAAGAATTAAAAAACTTAGAGTTAATATTTTATTAGAAGACAGCTGCATAGCAGAAAAATAATCAACTGTAAATTAAGAAGTTGATTGATTGCTTTAAAAAAATTCCCAAAAAAAAACAAATTAAGCAAAATAAAATAAAATAAAATCACCAGCTGTCTAGTTAATCATTTAAGGCCACAAAAAATGGAATAATTTTCTAATTTTAAAAATAAAAAAGAATAGATATACTTTACAAAAAAAAGTGAATATTTCGAGATTCCAGCCTAAGTAGGTACATGCAAGAAACTATAAAAACAAACCAAGCTTATAGTTACAAGTAAATTGATAAAAAAACTCTAGTTCTATTAGGTCAAGATTAGTAACATCAAAGTCGATGAATTTTTAATGCAGTAGCTTTTAAAACCTAAAAACCAAAGACTTTCCTACAAATAGAACTCAATATAGCATCTTAGGTGTTATTCTTAAGAAAAACTCAAATTCTATTCTCTGCTGTTCCAATGGAAATAAAAATATTTTAAACAAAAGTGTCTGAAATTTTCTTTGGTAAAAAAGAACAAACAATTGATTTGCTTACTTACCCAATGATAGCAAGTATTCTTTAAAATTTTCTTGGGACTCCAATTTGTAAGTTCCAACAAAGTTTGCCATTTTCTAGCTGTTTTGTAGTTGGATGGCTTAAACAGTGCGAGGTCAAGTAGAGTACTGATTATAACTGCAGCCTGTCAAAGCATTTTATACTATATTTTTTTTATCTTAATTACATTTCTAGGTTCAATTTTCTTATCATTCCTATCTGTAACAGTATGTATCAAAGGTAGGTAACAGGACAGATCAACTTCTATTAAAAGCAGTATTACGAACTACTTGAAAATTCTGATTCTACAAGTAATTGTGTTTACAAATAAAATAATTTATGAGTGTTTTCAAAGCCATATACTTTTAGGTTCCGAATAAATATGATTCGACAATACCTGCAATGTGAAACATTGATATGTAAAATTAAAAACAATCTTATATATTGAAAATGCAAAAGACCATATTTTGTCTACAAAACATAGCTTGATTGTTCTTTTTTTTTTGAAAGAAAGGATTCTTCTTCCCATTCAGCCATCACTAAGAATGTTGTGTTTAAATAAGGCATAAAGTATCTAGTTCATATTTTATAATTTGCTTAATATTTAGTTCTTGACACCATGGCGAATGAAATAGTGTGAGCAATATTCTGATATAACAAGAAATGTAGGTACAGTATATAATATTTTCGTCGAATTTTGACTAGTTCAAACGATATAAGAGGACGTGATCATGTAATGTACGATAAAAAAAACGTCTTTAAAGTATGCCGGGGAATCAATCATGCATGCCTTGAATTTTTACTATTGAAAGGTAACATATAGAAAATATATAGGCGAATGAAAAATAGAACTGTCAAGGTCTGAATTCTTTATTCTTAAGAAAATTAATGGTAATCACGGCAGAACAAAAAGCTTTTATGATCGAAAGTTATTTTAGAAATGGTAGACGGGTTGATGACCAATGGGTTTATTTAACACGGGACGCCATTCCGGATTTATACACAGTCGTGGATTTTGACAAGTTTCGGCAAGCTTTGACTAGATCTGTGGCTTTGTTTAGACAAACGGGAAGTGTGAATGGAAAGAAAGGCAGTGGGAGATCCAAAGTTTGCACTGCACAAAAAGTAAAAAAATTAAAGCAAATTGTTAGTGAACACCCACAAACCCCTATCGTCGTTTAAGTCAGCAAATAAATGTATCCTACGGAACTTGCAATACAATCCTGAACTGTGACCTGCATATGCACGCTTATCGTCTAAGCTCAGTCCAAGAATTAGTACTAAACGACAAGCCGCAGCGAATGCAATTTTCAGAGTGGTTTATGGGTAATGTGCATAATAATGAAAACGTATTTGAGAAAACCTTTTCTATTGACGAGTCATGGTTTTACCTATCTGGTTATGTAAATTCTCAACAAACGAGAATGTAGAGCTGTGAAAATCCACATTTCTTTATAGAGAAGCCTCGGTATTTACAGAAAGTTGGCGTGTGGGCGGCCATATCGAAAGGAAGGTTAATTAGACCGATTTTTTTAAGGGACTCTAAATTCGGCACAATACCGTAATGAAATTTTAAAAAAATTTGCAAACGCATTAGACGATGAAGAGATGCGACGAGGCTACTTCCAGCAGGACGGCGCACCAATTCGCGTAACTCTTGATAATTTACATTTTTTGGAAGACTATTTCAAAGACCGAATCATTAGTAGTAATATGCCAGTTAGGTGGCCAGCACGGTCCTTCGATCTCACGCTGTGCGACTTTTTTATTGCAACACATTAAAAACTCGGTTTTCAAAATCTTGTGTGGATATTTAGAAGACCTATGGGCTAGAATTGCAAATCAATTTCAGGAGATTAATAACTCCTCCAAGTTTTCACCAATGTTTTTAATGCTGTAAAAAGAAGAATGAAAAGATGTTTGGAAGTAGAAAGTGGAAACGTCTCTCATTTATTTATAATTTTTAGGTTGTTTGTTGTTTGTTGTTTTTGTCTTTTTTTAATTCTGTATTATGCAATGACAATGACAATAATGTAATTTTCGTAAAAATAAAATCTTCAGAACTTGACAGTTTTACCTATGTTACCTTTCAAGAGCAATAATTCAAGACATGTGTGGTTGATTGTACGGCATAAGGGTCTCTTACCAAAACCTTACCTTTACCTTACTGTAAACTATTTCGGTAGATTGCTGGTTCATTTTCGTCTGGTTGCGCTGCGACTTGTAGACAGTAAAAGACATTAATTTCACTAAAGACTATGTATATTTAAAGTTATTTACATATTTACATAATACAACTCTTGAGTCTGACAGTTGTAACAAGAAAGTTTATTTTTCATAACACTGTAGTTGCGAGAATTTACTTCTTGCATGAAACTTCGTCAGAAGTTATAACGAGGTAGTATTAGTATAACGAAGATTATTATGACGAAACTGAGTTAAGGATGAGTAGATCCTTGTTTGGCTCTTAGGCCGAAATAATGTTTGTAGATGATGTGCAAATATCACGTTCTTCCGGAACTGAAGGCCTGGGGAAGATTGTTGAAATTGGGTTTTGTGACCCAAAGAGAAGAGGAAAGCATGACTTTGTCTTTTAGATTAGGTACTGATGACCCGAAAAGAACAGGACTTTGGCTTTTGAAATGAGGGGGCTGGACTCGAGAGAACTTTATTACCGCATCACTTTTACTCCGACGTGTTTTACCCGTCGCGTTTGACTTGACTTTTTCTCGTCGAGTTTCTGGATCTACTGACTCCGTCGCTCCGACCGACTGCTCCAAGATTATGGAAGTTTACAACCCCCGCGGTCGCTGCTTGATTGGTTTGACCAACCACAGTTTATTTTGCAATGACCCTTACGAATCATCCGTAAGCAGATATTATTTCATTGGACTGTTGAAAGGGGTGGCTCCTGATACCTAGGTACGACGACTAGAAGACGTATTATAGGATATCTGTAGCCATGTTAGACTTTCTTATGCATGTGATTTTTAGAACGCTAAAGCAATAAGACTAAAAGATAAGGGATTTTCTAAGGAAACTAGGCTTTTGAAGTTTCTCCGACAACGGTGCCGTTTTAGAATAGAACAAATTGATATAGGTAAAGATTTTCTTTAGATATTTTCTCCGAAATGGGCGTTGTGTTTAACCGATAACTGTGTATTTTAATGCAAGTTACATAAATAAAGATACAACATTGAATTTTATTATTTGAAAGGGATTTTATATCTGCTTGGTTATTAATAGTTATTTGGAAATAAAAATAGAAATATAGAAATTAAACGAAGTGTTGAGTTTCCCCAACGAAACTTAAATACAAATGAAACACTTAAAAAGGAACCTATTTAAGATACGCCTTTCGAACTTTCTGGTCGACAATATCACTTCATCCAAATTTAATTTCCTCGCTAAAGATGGTTCTAATACTTCTAATGCTAACGCCCCTAAACTCGTAAGACGATTCTGGCACATTGTAAAACGAAGTACATTTTTGATGCGCGCAAGAACACTAAATGACCGTTTCACCTTCAGTCTTGCTTATTGGAATGGTACAATAAATTCTTAAAGAGCTATTACAATATTCGAAAATAGGACTTCAATTTTAAGTTCCACAAGCCACACCGGCCAAGTAGGTTTCGGTCGCTCGCTTCTGCGAGCCGGGAACGTCGGAACGCTCTAAAAATAAGCCTTCTCGCAAAAGTTTAACCTACCTCACAATACTATGGCCCAAACACAAGAGGTTTTAAACAAAACAATCAACCGTTAAGTTGTGTTCCCAACTACACCGTACACAGTGACGTGTTGTGCTTTTAGAGGGGCACAATGATTTGGGGGGTATACCCGCCAAATTAGTTTCCTTTTATTGGAGAGTATATGGTTACAATATTCAGTCATTTTGGGAAGAGGGCGCGAAGGCGCCGATACGACGAGAGGGTTTCGTGCCCCTCTAGACCCCCCGACGGTAGGCCACTGTACACGCATAGATATGACGGTTCTGAGAAAGAATAAGTAGGATTATTTTGTAAGCTCGTATATTCTTAAAAAATATAAATAAAAGTCATTATTTCTTGTACAAATATACCTATATCATTTAATAAAAAAAATAGTACAAAAATGTGATAAATTGATTAAATTTTCTTGTATTTGCGAACAGCCTTGGCACCTTTTGTGTTGGTTGACGTCTGAAAAATAAAATTTATTTTATAAAAGCAAAATTAAATATTCTTTACTGCTAAAACGTGATCGTTTTTTGAGAGATATATTAAATTATTATCTAAAAAACTTACGACAGTCAGTACATCACCAACAAGTTTCAAGGATTTTTCTTCAGAAACAGCTCCATCCGGAGAAAGTTTAGTTTTAAAGGTTATGTTATCAGCGGTCACTACGACTGTTGTCTGTAAAAAAAGGTTTAAGATATCATATGGCGGCACGCCAAATGAAGTATTATAATTTATTATATATATATATATATATATATATATATATATATATATATATATATATATATATATATATATATATATATATATATTATATATATATATATATATATATATATATATATATATATATATATATATATATGTATATATACATGTATATATATATATATATATATATATATATATATATATATATATATATATATATATATCGTTGACTCGAACCGCCCCGCCCCGCCCCCCAAAGATACCTACATCGAAGAAAAAAGTATTTAGCAAAAATATTAAATGTAAAATGAAATATTTGTTTAACGGTGAGCAAGCAGCAACAGCAACGATGAGTGGAACAAAAATAGTATGTAAAACTAGTTTACTGAGCCACAGAACATTTTATTTTAACTCACCCAGACTTTGTAGCCGGTACGGAGCTCATGTTCATGTTCTTTGTTCAGTGGGAATTTAACAGATTTGCTACCGTATTCAGCCGTTACTGAGTCAGCATCTACAGCGCTGATAACAGCATCTTCTTTGACTTCAGATAATTTCGCGGCTTTTTCCTCGTCAAGCCCTAAAAAGGGAATTTATATAATTTCTAGCCCCCCTAATGGATTTCTGGTTTACTAAAACTAAATTTTAACTCTTTTTAGATCTCATAAAACAGTTTAATATGTTTATACCCAAAAATCTGCAACAATAGTTTACGATAAAAAGTCTGTTTTGTCTTAAAGAGATTACTGGTACAGAAAAAAATAAATATGTTATATAAACAAGATTTTTTGTGTTTTAATTTCATTTTAAACAAACTACATGTTATAATATAATCTATAAAACTCAGTTTTTAATAAATAAAAATGAACCAACTGAGAGCTTTAGGAACTCATAATTACTACAGATTAATATATTATTATTATTATTCACTAAACTTTTAAAATGTAAAACGACAAACTCAACTAATAGAAATAAAATAAGGAAAATCGAATTTTATTTTATGACGTTCTTGTAAAACAGGAAATATTTTAAGCAAAAAAAGACTATAATTTTTTCAGTAAAAAGAAGAACAAAGTACTGATCTGCTTACTTACCCAATGACATTAAATATTCTTTATAATTTTCTTGAGATTCCAATTTGTAAGTTCCAACAAAGTTTGCCATTTTCAAACAGTTCCTTGTGTAGTTAGGGGCAGGTTAATGCAAAGTCTATTGGAGTATTGATGTTCGCCTCATCCTATCAAAGCATTTTATACTGTATTTTGTTTATCTTAATTGTATTGCCAGGTTTATATTTTAATCTCTCTTATCTCTAATAGTAGGTATCAAAAGTCAAAGGACACCGTAAAACTTTTTAAAAGCGTGGTATTACAATTCTTTGAAAATTTTAATTCTATCTAGGATGGGTCAAAAAGAATGATGTTTTGAGTACCGGAAAAGTTGCGTATTCGCATGCCAATAAAGGGAAAAATTTTGACAAAATTCCTTGTTTAATTTTGTAGTTCGCGCAAAGGGCCTAGATTTTAATAATAAAACTTTAAAGGAAAATCTAGGCTTCTTTGATCATCCCCACGAATTATAAAGATTGAAAATCCCCCACTCGGGTTGGTCAGACCCAAAACAAATTAATAAATTGTCTTACCCAAAAATATTCACTACCTACACTTTAAAAATGATTATATGAAATTTGGAAGAAAATAACCAAGAGCACAATTTTCATAAGAGAAACTGATCAAACAGTTAGAACACTAAAATTAAAATAGTTAAAATCAACGTTGATTATGAACCGATTTTGAATATCTAATTTAGCTTAGAGGTAACCTAATGGTACCGCCTATATGAACTACCCTTTTTACCCTGTGACCAATGCTAGCTCTCGTTATCCCTCTGAGACTCATTTAGGGGTATGTCCTTTGGGATTCGGACCAATTAAAAGAAAAATAAAAGAAATGACTTTAGAGAATTCTTTACTCAGCGGTTTGCATGTCGAAAAAGGCTAAATGTTAAGTTTTAGCTATTTGGTACAAGATGTCACGATGAGTTTCTAATTTTAATGAAATTGCTGAATTATAATATTTTTGCACTCTCTCTCCGGTAATAATGTACAAAGGTACGAAAGATCTATATTATTAGCTTAACTAAACCTTCAAAGTGATGAAAAAAACCTAATCACCGTTATTTAAAACTACTTACATATCTATTTTATTTATTTATGCATTTTTATATGTGTGAAATAGGAAAAAATCACTTTGATCACATATTGTTATGAACGTATAAATTGCAATTTTCAAGAAATAATCGACATTTCCCTGATTTTTATACCATTAGAAAAATGGGTCGATAAACACATGTGTGAATCTTTGCGGTAGGTCTTGGCATATGTGTTATATCTTTTTGAGCGAGTAGGGTCTAGAAATATTATCCCAAAGTTTATGTTTCCCCTGGTCGTAAAGTTAATACTGACAAGTTTATGTGAAAAGGTTTTTCAAAATCTTAGAAATTCTTAATCTCGCTTTCATGTGAGTTCCGAAAACAAATACTTATGCCTGATATTTTGCCATTTTATTGCCTTTTTCAGGTATTTTATCTCCCTTATCTCCAGATGTTGGACCTCATGTTCGCTTTTTTCGTGAGAAAACTGCATATCGAAAATTATGGTTTTTAGATTATTCTTTGTTCAGAATTTTAGACGATTCCAGTAATATTTACTATCGAATAAATTGTAATAGTCAATTTTATTACATGCAAAATGGGCGAATAGCTGCAAGCGGATATTTTCGGATCAAAGTTGAATATATAAAATCACTCATAGGAACAAAGTTGTCAATAAAAATGACCTTGTATATATTTTTAGTACAACAGTGCGTCTGTCTGTAAAACTGCAAAAACATCAATTTTTAATCAAAATTCGCACACTTGATGCCTGCGCGAACCTGGCGCGAACTTAAAATCTAGCGCGCGATTTTTAAAAATATTTTCCTATTACCAGGTAACTAAGGTAAAGAATGTTGATGCTATTAGAAGTCAAAAAACTTAATCTGTAAAATTGGAGCATTAAGGTAATAATCGGTGTTTTCTGTATTTTTTTTCAAACTTTAGGCCCTTTGCGCGAACTGATGATTAAACATAGGAATTTTTTAAATATTTTCCCTTATGGGCATGCGAATGTGCAACTTTTCCGCGCTATTAGAATTCTATAACCAAAAATTCACTTTTTTTTGCGGCCCACTGACGCTCACATTTGCTCGCGAGCATGCATGAACACACCGAGGCATGCATGCAAATTTAACTATGTGTGGTCAAAAGGTTCAGGATAAATATAAGCCGACAATAATTGCAACACAAAACAACCCTAAGGGCTGTGTTATAAATTGTTTCTATAAAATGTTGCTGTTTTTAATCTAATTATTGTACCCCACTAACATCCAAGTCGGTTGAGTCCTCCTAATTAAAAATTATTGTAGGATTTTTTGTAATTTGTTTTACCATTCTAGAATCTCTTTATGTGGCAAATTTTATGATGGCTTTGAGTGTTTGCAACTCGATTTACACCCTATATATATATATATATATATATATATATATATATATATATATATATATATATATATATATATATATATATATATATATATATATATATATATATATATATATATATATATTGTAAAAGGTGAAGAATCCGGCGACAAGGTGGCAACGGCGGACTGGGCAGAAGAATGGCAGCGTTGGACCCTCTGACGGCGAACGGGCGAACGAGAGAGGAGGGAGCGGTACTTTTTAGGAGGGACAGCTCGACGTGGCGTGAGGGATTATTTTAAGTTGTGGTGTATTTTGCGAAAATAAAGACATTAACTATTAAAAAGTGTGTTAAAAGTTCAGAAGTGGGATAAACTACGTGCTAGTGGTGTTTTTAGTGGCGAGACGTTATTAAATTGCGTGAAAACAAGGCGGTAAAGTTTTAGTTTCGGCGGTCCTGTTGGTGTAATCAGAGGTGACGAAACAAAATGGCAGACAAAAATCAAAAAGAGAGACCAGCAAGTTTGAGCGGCGATTCAGAGTTGGATTACGAGCCCGAGGTGGAAAGAAAAGAAAGTACAGGCGGTAAAACAGTTTCCTACACCTACTACCGTACATGGTGTTAGACAGTTTATAGGTTTGGCGAGTTATTTTAGGAAATTTGTGAAAGGCTTTGCAATAATCGCTAGACCTTTGACAAATTTAACTAAGATGGACATATCATGGCGCTGGGAGGCGACTGAGCAGGCGGCTTTTGACAAACTTAAATGTTTGCTATCAGAAAGACCTGTTTTGGCATTGTATGACAGTAAGGCTGTTACTGAAGTACATACTGATGCGAGTAAATGGGGCGTGGCAGGAATTTTACTGCAACAACAGGAGAATGAGGCGTTACAACCAGTTTTCTACTATAGCCGAGCTACTACAATAGCAGAGCAGGCGTGGCACAGCTATGAACTTGAAACTTTGGCGATAGTGGAGGCGACAAAGCGTTTTAGGGTGTATTTAATCGGAGTACACTTTAAGGTGGTAACAGACTGTTCGGCAGTAAGGGCGACTTTGCTGAAGAGAGATCTGGTACCTAGAGTAGCTCGATGGTGGATGTCGCTACAGGAATATGACATGGAAATTGAGTATAGACCTAACGCGAAGATGCAACATGTTGATGCTTTGAGTAGAAACCCGGCAAATGTATGTATGGTAACTATGACAGAGGGAGATTGGTTTTTAACAGTACAGTTACAAGACGACAAAGCGCAGGCGATTGTGACTGCTTTGACTGCAGGAACGGCGGATAAAGGCGTGAAACAGGTGTATAAGGTAGTAAATGGGCGATTATATAGAAAAACTTTATTGGGCGATAGATTGTATGTTCCATCAATGGCGAGATTTAATTTGGCGCGCAGACATCATGATGACATTGGGCATCCGGGCGTTGAACGATGTTTGAATTTGGTAAAACAAACTTATTGGTTTCCTAAAATGGGGCGGTTTATTAAAAAGTATGTGCAGGCGTGCATTAGCTGTGCTTTTGGGAAAGGCGACCATGGGCGGGCAGCAGGATTACTGCACCCTATTGAAAAGGTGGCGATACCATTTCACACGGTACATATTGATCATGTTGGCCCGTTCTCCAAAAGTACAAAAGGGAATCAATATGTGCTCATGGTGGTAGATGCTTTTACTAAGTACACTTTGGCGAAGCCGACGAGGACTTTACGGTCTTCTGAGGCTATTCAAAAATTGAGAGAATTTGGATATCCACGGCGTATTATTTCCGATCGAGGACTGGCGTTTACTAGCAAAGAGTTTGCTAAGTATGTGGCGGAAAAGGGTGTTAAGCATGTGCTGAATGCAATTGCAACACCCAGGGCGAATGGTCAAGTGGAGCGACAGAACCGCACTTTGCTGAATGCGATTGAAGCAAGTGCAGCATCTGAAGTGACTTGGGATGAGAAGCTTCCAGAAATTATATGGGGTATGAATCAAACAGCAAATCAAAGTTCTGGCTTTTCTCCGGCACAACTGATGTTTACTCAAACAAGTGGAACAAATGCAGAGCTGACTGGCGATGTGCAAGAGACAAACTTAGCACAAGGCGATACGGACACCTTTGAGGCGATAACGGAGGCCTTGCTCCAACGGCGCACTAAGGCGAGTGAAAACTTGACCAAGGCGAGTAGAGCTATGAAAGCTCGATATGATCGAAGGCGAAAGGTTGCAACCAATACCTATAAGAGGGGTGATTTAGTGCTATGGCGAAAGGCGGGCACATGTTCCGGCGGAAAAGGGGTTAATCGAAAAATGATTAATAAGTACGATGGCCCCTATCGTATAGCAAAAGTGTTGGGTCATGACAGGTATGTTATAACAGCTGTGAAAGGCGTAAGAGGGTATAAAACCTTCAGGGCGGTTGTGGCGATTGATTCTTTGAGGCGTTACTGTAGTACTACATCTGGGGATTGTGAGAATGGCGAAAGCAAAACTGATAGTGATGACGAGATCACGGATCGACAAGATCTGATTGATCTCTTAGAAAGTTGATTTATATTAATGAGGGCATTAATTTTTGCAGGATGGCCGACTGTAAAAGGTGAAGAATCCGGCGACAAGGTGGCAACGGCGGACTGGGCAGAAGAATGGCAGCGTTGGACCCTCTGACGGCGAACGGGCGAACGAGAGAGGAGGGAGCGGTACTTTTTAGGAGGGACAGCTCGACGTGGCGTGAGGGATTATTTTAAGTTGTGGTGTATTTTGCGAAAATAAAGACATTAACTATTAAAAAGTGTGTTAAAAATATATAATAATAAAAAGTTCTTCTCGCATTTTTTCTGTGCTAGATCAGATCAATACCGTCTAAAACACATTTTAGTCGGTATTGATTGAACGCACTAGTTTTTCACAATAGTTGGATATTTTTCACCATTGTTCCTGAAGTGCACTCTTTAGTTGTTCTTTATTCATAAACACGTGTTTTCTTTTTGCAACTTTTAAAAGTCTATAGAGCTTCAGTGATAATAATATTACAACTTTGTGGCAGAGTTTCGGTGCCTTGGGACACTTATCAAGTAATTTAAACTTTATCCTGGTATCAAACCCTAGCGTAAGATACAAATGTTTCTTTAATACCCAGGTTTTAAGCACTTTGTTTCAGATTTTATTTTAGAATGTCTAAATACATGTTTCGGACCTTTACACTCATGCACTCCCAAACTCTAACCCAGCCACCATGATATTTAACAGCACAATCTTCAAGGCATTTGCAGAATGGCTAAAAAAAAGCCCCGGGTTAGTAAAGCAAACAAACGCAAATGCCTGGGTTTGACAAGGAGTACAGAAACAAACAATTCTCATTTTGGAAGAATGTAATTTTCAAAGACGAGAGCAACTTTAATTATGTTCGGGTCAGATGGACAATGATGGATGAGGAGAAAACCAAACGAATCTTTAAAAGAGCAAAATCTGGTGAGGGATTGTTAAACTTGGTGGTGGCTCTGTTATGGTTTGGGGGTGTATGAGTCCTGAGGGTCCTGGGAATTTACACTTTACTGATGGAAAAATGGCTTTTAAAACATGTATTTAAATATTCTAACACAAAATCTGAAACAAAGTGCTCAACAAACTGAGAATTAAAGAAATACTTGTATTTTACCAGGATAATTTATGATTCGAAACATGAAACAACAAAAAGTTAAAAAATGGCTACTTTATATTTATAAAGTTTCCAAAGTCATAGGAACTTCGCCACAAAGTCCTGATATTAATGTCATTGAAAATCTATGGAGTCTTTTAAAAGTTGTAATAAGAAAACACGAGTTTACGAATAAAGAACAACTTATATAAGTACTTCAGGAAGAGTGGTCAACAATATCCAAGGACTACAGTGAAAAACCAGTGCGTTCAATGCCGAATCGTTTGAATTGAAAAGTCTTCCTACACAATACTAAATGCAGTTCTAAATAATATGTTTGTTTTTGACTTTGATTAAAATCCTAACAGTGTATGAGTTTCACCTTTCCGCTAAAATTTTACCCAACAACTTTCATATCTTTGAACCCCTAAAATTTAGGTTTTATTTAATTTTCATATTGCCTCTATTGTATGTCAAATTATTAGTAAAATATTTTTTTGTAAATCATCAGATTTATATTTTTGTTAATAAATTATTTAAAAATAATGAAGTGTACGAGTTTCACTTTTACTAACTGCATCATGATAAATATATTCAATGACTTAATGGCGCGATAGATCGAAGGTGAAAGATAGTCTTATCGTTTAATTAGAAAAGTCAATGAGTAATATAATTTTATTGATATGATTCTGCGAATACACTGCACCTGAGAATTTATATGGGCTTGTTTTTGGCAAATTTAAAATTATTATTAAATAAAAGTATACTTCGGAATCAGCTGGGTGTACAAGTACAAAATACGATTCCCTATGTCCCCTTATGTTAAAAACCAAAAAAAATCTTTGAAAAAAAGTTTAATACAAAAATTTCCCGCTTTATTACAAATTTCATTAAAATGATCTAGATAAAGACAGTCGGAACGACTTAAGACTGTTGAAGATATTTAAGAAATTAAACAGCTTTGTTGGGTAATAAAAGTAAGAATTAAGTTCATAAAAGGCGAAATTTTTTGATGTATAAATTCCACTAAGACTAAGATTGCTCCTCAACGTTTTAAAAGGGTTGCATCAATAATTAATATATAAACAATAAAATTTAATAATTTATTATTTTACCGCCACTCCCCATCTGCAGCGGCCCAGAATAAAAGGAAACCCTGAAAAACAATTTTAAACTTTCTGTAGTGTGAAAGTAAACTTGATGGCAAATTTTAGTTAGTTTGGAGAAAAACACACCTAAGCAAAAAACATTTGATGAACACCTGACCAGTTCGCAAGGTGACAATCCGTTCTAAAGATGTATGCTTTTAAAAACCCACAAATTTGAGGAAGTGTCTAAGCAACTGGCACCGGCTACGTTAAAAACTAGTGACCCGGCAGAGCCAGCAGTTTACAAATTATCTATTGAAATCAATATTGAAATATGCAATATTATTTACAGGTAAACTCGGTGATAGAGTTCAATTTATTATAAAACTCAGCGTTCCGACATTTGGCAATCACAGATGACATCAACAGCTGATATTCATTCCTTTCGAAGAGTCCCTGATCAGTATAGTGGGTTGGTAGTGGGCCATATCAAGCCGTATCGTCGTTTTATTTTCGTTTAATTTTGGTGTTTTGTTTTGTGATGTTGGTGTTTCTGTGGGTGTTTCTTATATATAGTGTGTGTTTTAAACATTTTACTTTTGGACTTTATAGATTTAAGAGACCAGATTGTTTTGGTGTTTATTATTTAAGTTGAACGGTGAGTACGACTCCGGTCCTGACTTTTAGCCTACCTCTGAACGTAAAATATAGTGTTGGGAATAACCGACTTATTTTAATAACCGACTACTGAGTATTCAAGTGATTTTAAAAACCGGATGATAACCGGTTTTTCACTCGACTACTAATATTAATACTGACGGTTCATCGTTCATCTACAGCATTTGTATTGAGAATTACTGACTACTGAGAATTCAAATGATTTTATTTTAAGATCTAATTTATCACTCGTCGGTTTTTCACACGAATTCGAATGCGAATGTTTACATACATCGGTGTTGAAGCAAAGGGTTAAAAGTTCTTAGAATTCAATATTTTTATTTATCTTTATCGCCAGTCTAGTCTCCGTTGTGCTTTGTGGCGAGCCGAACAATGGTTCTTTTATATTGATAAATGTATATGTAGTTTAGTAAAAACCGAATTTTCGTCACTCGAATTATAACCGATGATTCAGGTTATTGAAAAACCGGATGATAGGTTATTTTTCACTCGAGTGATCCCAACACTACTTGCGACGCGACCTTGAAGGACGCGACGATCGAGAAGCGAGTGATTTAAGCTATTTTTAAATCAGTGACCAAGTCATGACCTAGTCAGACCATTGGGCAACACTGTCTCATTTAATCTTAATACTTTGATTTTTTAGGTTAAACATCGGGTATATGGAGCAACGTTGCCAAATAAGGTGACGTAGTCATGACTAGGTCACTGATTTAAAATCGCCTTTAACTCGGTAGTAGGTAAATCAGCAACTAATTGTAGACGTTGGAAAATAAAAACCGATTTTTCGTCACTCGAATTATAGCCGATGATAACCGGATGATTCAGGTTATTGAAAAAACCGGATGATAGGTTATTTTTCACTCGAGTGATCCCAACACTAGTAAAATAGACCATACTTCAACAGAGTGCCATAAATGACAAGTGACTAGGCCACCATACTCAGAGATCCAAGAAATTATTTTGTTTATCTTGAGGATTTTTAATTTTTATTACTATTGCTTAATTTATTGAGTATAAATTTAAGCATCTTGGCTAAAGTTTGTTTATTTTTAGGTTTGAACTCAATAGCGGCATTCGGCAATTCAATCTTTCTCCTCGTTTTGCTTGAAATTGTTGAGAGACATATTATGACTTTATTGTCGTAAACAGAACGAATGATCACGTGCTTGTCAAAAATTCCTAGGAAAAAGATTGAATTGCCGAACGCCGCTATGATGGGTGTAAAGAGTCTGCGTCCAGAAATTGCGACAGTATATAGGAAGGCACCTGGACCAGAATCAAACAAAGTTCCTTTCTCTGGAGTTCTTTATTGTACTATAAAAGAATTTAACTCCCAGCGTGTAGTGATTTAGATTTAGCATAGCTTTCTCGATGCTTGTGCTTCGCTAGTCGGGGAGTAATTTGTCTAGCGAAGCACATCGAGAAGGCTTAGAAATGAATGATCATAGTCATGGAAACAAGTTGAAAAAATGAATGACAGTAATGACAGTCGATATCATCATTAAAAATATATAATTTTGTAATGAAAATTTGTCCTTATCAATAAAAAGAAAGTTAGTAACAACATAAACACAACGAACTTGAAGTTTGAGATTAAGTTTATCGAAAAATTAGAGAAAATCATTTTAAATATATCTTTTTAAAATCTCGCTTCTTGCTTGGAGTAGACGAAGAAAAAGTATCGCCAAGGTTTAATAAACAAATTCGCACGCAGATCTGCTGCTTTTGAGCTTAAAAATATGTTTATTAAGTTTTCATTAAAAAAAAATTAAAAATGTGTTCAACTTAATGGCAACATCATCGTCATTAGCCTAACCAATCAACACTTTAGCAAATTTTATTTTTCCCCTAGCTGCCATCGCTGTTTCGAGTCGCGCTCTTGTGAGCGCACGAATATGGGCTGACGTGAAGCAGCGGGGATGATAAATCTCCGTCTATTGACGTATGAGACACTACTTGCTTTTTCTATTTGATATTTGACAAAACAACATAACCCCATATTTGGTTATCTCATTTGCAAACCATAAAATCCTGAAAAATCAGTTTTATTACACACAATAATAGGAATTTAATTAACGTAGAGTAGAATGGCTGCTACTAGTAACAAAGGAACATTTAAACCGGTGAGAATTTTATCTTTTACTTATAGTTGGTATGTGAAATATCCCTAATTATTTATTGTAGGAGTCAGATGTTCATATTTCTTACGAAGATCAGCAGAAAATTAACATTTTTGCAAGATTAAATGCAAAGTTGGAAGATCTGAAGGATGAAATTAAAGTTAAAGAGGTAAATACGCTTATCTTAAATGGTTTCATAATGTATCTTTACCACTGTCTTAAATTCCTACTAGTTTCTGATTGATTGATGAAGTGTTTATTTTAAATGTGCTAAATAAACATCAACATCAATGATTTTTACCAAAAATTCTGTGTGTAATTTTATGAACTCTTGGATTTTTGAAGGACCCCCACAAACCTTACAGAAAATGGATCCCAGTCGAATGGGCTGAAATTTTAATGTGACCTCGTTTATGACTTCCAAATAAATGTCCTCATGGGCCCAAAACCCTGCTATGGCTAGTTTTTGAGATATGGAAGGATGAAGTGTGGGATATTAAATCACATTTTTAAAGGAAAAATTCTCGGAAAAATCTCTATTCGACCACATAGTCCATTAGATAAAATAAAATGTTGGTACATAAGTCCTTACAATACCCAAAAATGACAAACCCGAAATCCTAAAACCGCATAGCCTAAACTCTTAAAACCCAGATACTTAGAGTGGTTCCCAATGAAAATGCGATCTCAAAGTGCACAACGCGAATCATCACCATGTAGGCAATATGCCACATTTTGGTCTTCCATATCTCAGAAACCAGCTAAAGCAGGGTTTTGGGCCCATTTAAGATATATTTCACTAAGTTTTAAGATGATTAATTTTCTCTGTATTAAAATATATTATGTTGTAATAGCAATCCTTTGAAGTAAGTAATTTTAATATACCTACGTATGTACCTATATAATTTTTTTAGAACGATCTGAAAAGTTTGGAGGATGCGTGTGATGAAATTGCTCTTTTTGATGATGATGAGCAAATACCTTACCTAATTGGAGAAGTGTTTATTTATCAAGATTTAGAAACCACACAGGTAAGACAATACTTACATATGAATTTACATCATTCGTTACCTGTTTTTCATCAAAATTATTAGTGATCTGCTTAGGTGTGATTATATATCATAATCCCAAGGAATGTTTGTTATAAGTTTGTATTTTCAGAAAATTTCATTGTTAGTTAATATACCTACCTATTAAGTAGTTAAATTCACGAAGTAATCAAAGGGTTTAACTTTTTACTATATATTATTTTATTTTTTTTTATCAAAATTTACATTAACACATAATTTTCTTATGCAAGCAACCGCCATTTTGTTACAAATTAATTTCTTCTAAAAGACTGACTAATGCTTATATAAATAAATATTTTTTAACTTAATCTTTTTAAATTTTTGGTTTGAATAACCATGACCCAATCTGGAGTACTAGTGCCGAGTGTCCACGTACAGGGTGTCCAAAAAGTCTTAGTATGGACAAATATTTTTGCTATTAGTAAAGACAGAGACACCACACTGGTACCTCACTTTAAACATCTTCAAAAAAGAAATCATTTTACCCCAAACCGCATCTTAATTCGTTTTTAAATGGCAAGCATATAAAAATTTACAATCATGAAAAATTCTAAATTTAAGTACCTTTAGGCACTTATTTCTCTTTTTACTTTAAAAGTTGTTCAAAATGACCACCATGAACTTCGTGGCAGTAATAAAGTAGATTTTGGAACTCTATCAAGAAGTAACACCTGCCATTCTCGAAAGTGTGTGAAATGAGTTCTAAAATCGACTTTATTAGTGCCAAGAAATTCATGGTGGTCATTTTGAACAACTTTTAAAGCAATAAGAGAAATAAAGGTATTTAAATTTTTAATTTTTTTCACAATTTTTAATTTTCCATTTAAAAATGAATTAAGGTACGGATCTCGGGTTTGGTGGTAAAATGTTTCTTTTTTGAAGACCTTTAAAATGAAGTACCACACAGCATAGGGTTGCATTTAAAATTTCTGACCTCAACTCCCTAGCGTCACCCCTCAAGGGGATTAATAGTTAGGTTAAAAGTTAAATTACATAAAAAAGTAGATTTATTAACCAATAAGATACACCTAAAATTTGGTGTCTCTGTCTTTACTAATATTTGCCTATGCTAAGGCTTTTCGGACACCCTGTATAATCTTCTAATAAGAATTAAAAAAACTACTTGAAATTTCTTTGTAACGGAATTAATGTACACTTTTTTGAATAGTAAACAGTCTTTTAAATATGAAATCATTTAAGAAAAAAGTCATAGACATACTTTTTATCCTAAAGTTTCTTTAAGAAATGCATTTTTTTCTGGGTTGTGACTAACCTACTAAGTATTCCCCTTAAAAAAAGTTAAGACAGTTTTGGATTTTGGAAGAAAAATGAACAAAGTAGGTCTTTGCAACAAGTGACCTTTTGTTTTATTTATGCAAAATACCTAAGTACGGTATTTTTATTTTCTAGAGATGTTTAGAAGAAGCCAAGGAAAGAATAAATGGCGATATTAAGGTAATTAGGGAAAAATCTGATGATATTAAAGATCAAATGGCTGAACTTAAGGCACATCTTTATGGCAAATTTGGAAGCAATATTAATCTTGAAGCTGATGAATGAACTTTTTAAGGCAAGAAATGAATAAAAATGGTATGATTTGTTAATAAACTTAGTAATAGAAATTAAAAAAAAAATACATTTTGTATTATTGCACAGAATTATTCATTATATCCAAAATTTTAACATTTAACAAAATAAATATTTTTAATTTGTTTTTGTATTGGCCTCCATTTTGCAGACTAGAAATACCATTTACTAGCTTATGACCACTTTGAAAAATAAAGGGTGTAGAGTGTTAATTTTTTTATCTTTAGTCTCGGATATATGTATAACGCAAATATATTTTCCTAACTAATACCGGCACATCCGACATCTATTAAGGAAAGTAAATTGGGGGTAGCTTATCACCTGGGTGGAGGTGTACTACACTTGTTTTACAAGTGAGGCAAATTTAGTGAGCATCTAGTGATATCAACGTAAGAAGCAAAATACACTTTTTTAATTAATGAAGGTCTTTTAATAATGTGCCTAGTTCTGCCAAGAATTTATTTACCTACAAATAGCACCGCAAAAAAACAAAATATAATTGCATTTTGGATTGATCTCATAATTATTTTTAACATATTTTAAAATGTCTTCAGGAATGTCTTTCTTATAATCAACATTAAACAAACGTGTGACAATTAAATGTTCTGTAAAATTAAAACGACAGCGGATTTCTGACCAAAAGTAAATCACATATTTCTAAAGAAATTCTTCACTACTTATTGTACACTACAGTATTTCTTGCACTGTTAAAGCCATTATTAGCATAAGTACTCAAGTACTAGTACGACACTACTACACAAAGGACACAACACAAATATCAAATAATATCCAAACAAAACACAACAAAAATAGGTCAATAGCCGAAACACTTCTTCAACTTAGCAAATGCCGGCGAGTCCGGCGACTAATAATGATGAACGATGAACAAGAGCTTGGCGGCAGCACGGAAACAATTCTGAAATATTAATGCGCCGAGTGCTGCGTTGCCAAGTTATTGTCAAAGTCATAATTACTCTAAGTTTTAATGTTTTATAGGCACAGTTATAATTATTACTATTATTAGTAATTACCTAAATATCTTAAAATAAAATTAGGTACGCTTATATTAAATGTATCGCGAATATTGTTCTAATAATAAATTGGTCAGATTCAAATTAGTGAGCCAGAATTTGCTGCAACCCGACAACCGGCGCGGCGGCGTTAACAGTCACCTGGACTAAGAGCTACCTGGTTGTGAAATTTCAGCTTAATAGGTCTTACGGTTTTTGAGATATTTTTGCCGAATAAATCGGAGATCGGATCGCAAATGGTAAATATAAAGGATTATAAAATATCTTTCTTTTAATTCCCACTGCCAATGTCACCATTACACCGCCTTTTAAAATTCACAATTTATATTCGGCACAGCTTTTCCACTGTTTTGAAAAATTAAATACCCGGAATGTCAAGAAACTTAAAAGTGATTTACGAGAATCATAATATAATATGGTGGAAATGATTTACAAAACCTGGAGAAACCGATTCTAATTTTTTAGTTATTAGTTTAAACTATACAGGTTGGAGTTAGTATGGTGTTATACATACACATACAGGGTCCGAAAAGTCTTTGTATGTTCAAATATCTTTGCTATCAGTAAAGATAAAGAGACCAAATTTTAGATGTATTTTATTGGTTAACAAATCTACTTTTTCATGTAATATAACTTGTTTAACCCCCTTGAACGACGACGCTAGGGAGTTGAGGTCAAAATTTTAAAATCCAACCCTATGCCATGTGGTACCTTATTTGAAAGGTCTTTAAAAATGAAACGTTTTAACGCAAACCCGAGGTCCCTATCTTGATTCGTTTTTAAATGGCAAACCTTTAAAAATTAAAATCGTTAAAAAAAGTAAAAATTGAAATACCCTTATTTCTCTTATTATTTTTAAAGTTGTTCAGAATCACCACCTTGAACTTCTTGGCAGTAATAAAGTCGATTTTCGAACTCATTTCTCACATTTTTTCACAAATTTGAGAAGTGAGTTCCAAAATCGACTTTATTACAGCCAAGAAGTTCATGATGATCATTTTGGACAACTTTGAAAGTAATAAGGGAAATAAAGGTATTTCAGTTTTTACTTTTTCTTTCACGATTTTCATTTTTAAAGGCTTGCCATTTAAAAATGAATTAAGATACGTACCTCGGGTTTGTGTTAAAATGTTTCTTTTTTGAAGACCTTTAAAATGAAGTACCACCCGTCATACGGTTGCATTTGAAATTTTTTACCTCAACTCCCTAGGGTCACCCTTCAAGGAGTTTAAAAACGTTAAATTGACAATTTAACCAATAAGATACTCATAAAATTTGGCGTCTCTATCTTTACTAATATCAAAGATATTTGCCCATACTACGGCTTCTCGGACATCCTGTTTATAAATTATTATAGGTATAAAATTTCGGGAAAAAATAGTTTACAGCTACCCTCTGAAAAAATTCGATACTTTGCTACCTCTGCAATATTTCAATTGGTATTCTATCTGAAATACCTACCTATTATTTTACTTTACTGAGCAAGCTATTTTTACGGTGTTTATTACACAAAAATGCCTCCTAAGGCCGTATATTATATAATATGGCATATAATACTTCATTTTAATTAAAAACGAACTATAGAATGCACATTTTCCAATTAGATTTACAATTTTTAGAATTTCATTTGTTTCGTGCTTCATACTAGCGAAGACGCGGGTAACAATTATAGCCTTTCTTGCGATTATCCAGGACAAACAGACTTTACCTTTTCGTTTTATTGGTGTAAATGTCAACTTTCCTGTCATAAATGTTTATTCCCTTTTAAAATAAGATAGTGGATGAAGTTCTAGTACCTAATAAAAAAAAGAAACATCTTAAAATTGTTATGAAAAAGAAAAGCTATATTTTCTTTGTTTAGAGCAAGTGTCAGGTCAGAAGCCGAAAATTCCTGTAAATATAAGTTAATCTTAAAAAAAATCAGCTTGTTCTTTTAGGGTGTTGAAATTAAGCCTTAATCAAGAGCATGTAATGTAACCTTAATTGCAAATATTCTTGTAATACAATATTAAATTATAGTATTATTTCTCTACTGGTAATTTTAGTAATGTACTTTTAAATTTATAAAACGCATATTGCTTCATAATTATACAAGCTACCAGGTAAAACGCTAATATCATTAATTTTTACTACATATGCCACGGCCCCAGATGGTACCTCATAGTATCCCATGAAAAATATTCTCATTTCATCTGGATCTGAATAAAATTTTTCAGCGACCACTTAAAGTCATATTGTATCACGGTCACGCGAAAAGCCTGACCCCATTTGCAAATTAAATATTTAAAATTATTGTTGATTTATTTAATATTAAAACTGACTTAAAAATAAATGCGAATAACCATATTATTCAGGGCATTGCAAAGCTATATCGACAAGATTTTACTGGTGATTCTTTGGCCTGAAACAAGAAAAAAGTTTCGATTGGCATAGGTCCGGAAAAGTTTCGTTTCCGAGATACAGAATGATCAAGATTTAATTCTGTTATGGTTTTTCTTATTTATTTTACACGTTCTTAAAGAAGCACGCAAATTTCCTATCTTCACCCAGTACTTATGGAATAACCTGGACAAAACAGAAGAAATTACAACGCTAAGGAAGCTGACAAAACTACAAAGGCTTGCCTGTGTGGGTATCACGGGCGCAATAAAAACCTGCCCATCCATAGCTCTGGAGGCAATGCCTGACTTCCTTCCATTACAATTATATATAAAGAGGGAGGCACTGACAAAGGCCTTAACAGTTACCCAAACAATAAATCTTGCCAGGAGATCTGACTGGTCACCTCAAAATACTAAAAGACATCCAGTTAAAGGACATGACCAAACCAACTGATTCAATACCAAAAGTGTGACTTTCAACGTTCTTTTCAAGTGGTTATTAAGAACCGTCGAAGTATGAGTGACATTTCGAAAATGGTTCACTGGTGTGATACACCGATGGATCAGAGATGGCAGAGTGGGTGGAAGCGGGGGTCTTTGGGCCAAAATGCCGAATTTCAAGGCCTCTGGACAAAGCACCTACTATCTTTCAAGCAGAAATACAAGCGATATATTTATGGGCCACAGAATATGCTAACAAATGCCTTAAAGGAGCAAACATTTATATCCTATCGGACAACCAAGCAGCTATAAAGACACTAGCTTCATGTACATTTTCCCTAAACTGGCGTGGAATTGCCGACAATCCCTCAGTCAACTGGCAAAAAATAATAGTATAACTCTATGCCGGGTCACAAAGGCGTGAACGGCAATTAAATTGCTGACCAACTTGCTAAAGATGGAAGAACAAAAACAGCCCACTGGAGGAACGCTCCAGGACAAGGACAGGCAAAGAGAATGATTAGTTATCGGTCTGACTACACAAAAAAGCGCTTCAAAAGAATGAACTCAGACTGGTTAATTGCCTTTTCACTGGACACGTCTCACACTAGCTCTGTGAATGCACCGACCGGGGCAAAGAAAATTCCTAAAATAACGTTACCAAACTTTTAGTTCTGCAGTTGGGATTGACGAGTTGACTCAGTTGAGAAGTTTTCCTGTTCTTCCCCACCCCCCCAATTACAATGCTCTCGGAATGTCCCTGGTTATCGCAACGTTATTGAGAAGTTTCAAGAAAAGTTTCCAAATGTATAATTATGCAGAAGTTCAGTACATAAGTTAGTAATCAAATTAAAAAAAAAACTGGATCCGTTAGTGATTTAAAGAAGACCAAGAAAAGATACGACGAAAACGATGCTTCTACAGTATTAATTTTGCAATCTGTTGATGAAAA
The DNA here is from genome assembly GCA_963971165.1 of Philopedon plagiatum. Classification (NCBI taxonomy): domain Eukaryota; kingdom Metazoa; phylum Arthropoda; class Insecta; order Coleoptera; family Curculionidae; genus Philopedon; species Philopedon plagiatum. Next base: position 80,291,219 of record OZ020194.1, on the reverse strand, counting down.
TCCTTATTATGTCTTTAAGAAAACGAGCACGAAGTTTAGAATTGTGTAAAAAAAGCCATATTCAAAATGTGTTTAAGGTAAATAAAATTCGTCCTTTTAAACCAATTTTTAACCAAACTTTGGCTGAAAATGTTCTCAGATGAGTCAACCGCCAGTACAAACGGCACTGTAGCTTCTTAGCATGTGAGATACTGGAGTAGGGAAAATCCAGAGTGTAGAATTGCGAACTGCCGCACAGTGCGCTGAGCCGTAGTAAAAAATGAAAATCCGACTGGCCTCAGAATTATTTCTTATCAGTAGCATGTGAAGACCGCTAAATAAACAATAAAAAACATGTCCCAAGACTATTTGTTTGATTGGGTTTGGGGTTGGTTTATTTTTTCGAGAACTCCAACGTTGTTGACTGACAAAGTAGGACAGTTTCAGTTTCAGCTATTTTTTTAAGTCTTGATATACGCGTTATTTAAATCCTAGGTTTAGTGTTTACCTAAACTCTATAATGCAAGTTGATCCAGCAGGTAAGTACTAATTTTATGCATTGTTGTTTCTTGCATAAAAATAATAAAAAATTGTTTTGCGATATTGTCAATTAAACGTCTCCAAATTATAATAAATATTTATTTTATTATTTATTAACTCAAACTAAAATGATTTAATTTCGGAGATTTTTATACGTCGTACCATACAATCATATTATTATTATGTCCTAAATTACCATTGCACGTACTGCACTGTCTTCCTAAATTTCTTAGCAATAACAGAGTAATTACCAGTTAAAAATTTCTACTCCTCTACATCACGATTGCGGTAGGGGCACCGTTTACAAGGCAGGAACTTCGCAGGTTCCCCTGCCAGTCAGTCTAGGCAGCCGGTCAAATAACAATAGCGCAAACTTTCCTCTTCGTATAAAGAGAAATCGGTGAGTGCTTCTAAGTAATTGTTTTAATTTTCGACCACCGAAGCATAACCGCGACGATGGACGAGAAGCAAGTTCCCGAGTCCATGGCTACCGTTAATATTAAACCGGACTACCCTCCGTCTGAGTATTGCGCTTCTGAACCTCCACCGGTAAGTTTTTTTTTGCGCAAATCAACCTTATTTCCGGAAAAGCCCTAATATTGGCAAATACCTCTAAAAGTAACAAAATACTGGAGGCTTTATATTTACGGAATCAGATTTTCTCTTCCAGTTTTACTACCCCCTTGTAGGGGTGGGGTAACGCTAAGGGATGAAATGGAGAGAGAAAGCGACGCACAGTAAGGCCCTTAAATTTGGCATCAATTCAGGGGGTGGGTTTACTGCAGATAATTGTGTCTAGTCAAGTTGAAACGTTTATATTTAGGTAATAAAACTACCCTAAACATATTTGTTTCATTTTTTTACAACTTATATGGATTTTATTTGGTCGCCATATATAAAAGCTATTATAGTACCATAAAACGACAATTTCATACATATTTACCTGTCATAATGTGTCAACTAGGCCTTGCAATCGCGGGATCCCGTTAAAAATTCAGTGCCGACAAATCCTGGTGTTGGGCACTTAAATCCCGGAATAAATAAATTATAAAATATTAAAAAAAAAATAAGTAAATTAACGCTTCAAGCATCATTGCAGTATTTTTCCTAAAAATAATGATCAACACGTGATATGGCAACCCTCGAAGATTCATTTAAGTATGTATGTAAACGAATTCAAATTATTTTTACTTCTTATACTTTTATGTGTCCTCTGCATAAACTTTGTTTCGTTTTTAAAATTACAATATTATAAGTAAAAATCATTTATCTTTATTAATGTTACAGTTTTTCAGGATCAATCCCGGGAACCCGGGATTTTGTTTGTTCGATCCTGAAAATCCCGGGATACAAATATACGTCCGGAAGTGCAAGCCCTAATTTCAACATATGCTTTAATAATTCTGAATATGCATAAATAAAGATTAAACTGTAACATAATTAATTTTTATACCAAACTGCTTGCGGAATGAAGTTGAAATGTTTTTCGTTTACAAGTTAAAGGATTGTGAAATATATTTTTTAAATTCAAATATTTATTGTTAGCTTTTTTACGTAAAAATAAATTTTAAAATATTTGGGAATAGGTTAAAAACGGCAATTTATTTTGCGCGCAGTGTATTTTGCATAGAATTTAGAAATAATCTGAAAAAGAATCCTCTCCATGCTTGAATTTGCTGCAATATTAGGAGGAATTACCAAATTATCTTCTGAAATGCTTCGGTAATGTTTTAATAAAGAAACACACTGTACAATACGGTTATTAAACTAAAAGGAACAAATATGAGCAATGGTTTGTTTTGCTGTTTAAAAGTACAATATTCCCACTTCATTAATTTATAAAAATGTCATTGTGGAATCGCGTGGAAGTAAACTATAATACTACCAAAATAGTATAATTGATGAATTCTGAAACCTATTTGTAAGAATCTATTTAGACAAAGTATGGAAAAACCATAGAACAACTAATATAAACCAAATACTTAAGTGCATCCCTTACGGCATTGAATCCATAATTAAGCAAAGTTTGTAACGCGTATACTAAAACAGTATTGACTTCGCAAAATCGTACCAATGACTAAATAATGTTTAACACAAATCACTATTTGATCACACGCTAGTGGTCGCCTGAGATATTTTCACTTGAGAAAAGTCGTGCATAGTATTAGGGTGGGGGAAATAACGCAGTGGTATGTGTGGTTAAGAAGTATAAGCAAAGGTAATTCCATTCAATTCCATATTTTGAATAAATGCCAAGTTTCTGGGTTCCGATCCGCACTGTGCGACGTCAAAAGGTCCATTATTTTTTCATCAAAATTTTGACTCTCGTGTTGTAAAGCCGGCCTCAGTCACTAATATCAGAGTCGCTGGCGAGCCTCGTTGTGCGTCTACAGGGTGATCCAAGATAAAATGTGAAATTATTTTATTACTGAGTTTATCTCAATATAAGTATTAGATACGAGCCGTTATGTAGGTATTGACGTCACTGATGTCTCAGTCTAAAACGTAAATACAATCCTTTATTGTACCCGTTTTATACGGGGCGTTCACAGAGCTTTAATACTGGCATATATCTCTGGAAATAATAATAGTCAGGATGTTTTATATGTACTAGAAAATCTGCATTTCTGTAAATTTGACTATTTCCTACCTTCTGTAGGGGTGGTGGAAGGGATAAAACTTTAAATGCAACCCCATACTGTACCTCATATTAAAGGGTTCCTAAAAATGTATTGATTATTCTTTTCACTGCAGATTTTGTATGTTAGAGGAAATGAATTTTCCTTTGCTAAATGCTACGCTTAGGATTGAATTGAGTGCATGAGATAGTCATAATTACAAGGAAAAGAAGTGGAACTTTGATGACATGCATTTTTGCGATTTTAATAACAGTATGAAAACAGACGATAGCTGGCAACATTGCTTTTTTCATCTCTTTCATTTATATTTAATCATTCTGACTATTTGACTCTCACATTCTTCATTCCTTACGCAGGTAAGATGATATAGTTGCCACATTCCTTTCGTGTTGTTTTTTTCTTTGTAGGTAATCGATGAAATTACAAATTTTAGGGGAGTTAGGACAAGGTAGGAGGTGGCAAACCAATTTCTTTGGTAGTGCTAATTGAGCCCTATTAAAAAAAGTATCTTTGTACCTCATGACGTATTTTATTTTAAAACTGTATCGAGTATATATTTTTGCCGCCTTTGAGACTATTAAAAATATTTGTATACATTTAGTAAAGGAAAAATGTGACGACATTATGGGATCATAATAGTTAAATGTCAGTGCATCGTTAGAAAACACGCCATTTTTATATGCAATGAAAATTGCATTGATGTTCACTTCTACCTAAAAGCTTTAGAGCTATTACATATAAAACCATTTGATTGAACTTTGAAGCGTTTTTGCAAAATGTCCCACTTATTTTCGAACGTCCTGTATAAGAGAAAGTTCTAAGGGTGAGGTCACATAACAGAAGGCAATTTTTATATTTATTTTAATGTGAACATACAGAAGCACTCCCCATTGGATGAGAATATTATTTCAGTATTGCGTAAAAATTATTGTAATTGTCTCATTTATCTTACTAGTTACTGGTGTTGATTGTTTTCTAAATGTGATGCGTTTTGCTTTTAAAACAATAGGATAAAATAAGTGACAAGCAAAGTGAAAGGAAGATGCTATTTTCACATAAATGTTAAAGGTGAAAATGGTATGCGTTTCACACTTATTAAATAAAGTACATCAAAGTACATTCACGCTAGGAAATTTTGCAATTATTGTTTACTTTATTAACTAATATGCGCTTTAACTATTTTTATACGTACATACATATCAGAAACCTTTAACAACTGGATCTTCAAGAGTTTAAAATGAAGTATGAATTTAACAACCCGATAGAAATGACCATATTATTTAAACACTAAATGCCCCTGTATTGAAAATACAAAATCACATATTATCATGTTGAAAATTGAACAGTTTAGTAAATTGTCCGGTTCTGGAAAATGGCACATACAGTTTTTACAATTTTACTATGTTTATAACATGTGTATTTTTCGTTATTTCATTTGTTGCACCGGAGCTATAGAGACCCGCCTACTAAAAAATAATATTCTTTTAACAACTAACATTAGGTTAGTTTCCTCATTTTCTCTTTTAATAATGCTTTGTGTTTTTGTTTCTATTCTAAAAATAACTGTAATTAATTAATAAATAATGTTTACAAGAAGTATGTGTAGCTTACGAAGAACAAAACTAGATCAATTAATTCCTGGTTGAAGTTTAGTCCTCATTAGTCGTAATAATTCTAATCGGTGCTAGAAAAATACATAGAATAATAAATTTAATGAACAATCTACTTGAGATAAAAATGCACAACCTACAAATATATAAATACATAGGTACGTGTTGTCTTGAATCATTAAAATTCTACTGTTTGTCTATTTGTGACTAGTAACCTTCAAAATAAAGAAACAACTTTCCATTTGCTACATGCTAGTCTTAAGTTTATTCATGTTTTTTGTATACAAATTACTCTATTGGGTTTCACTTATAGGATGAATGAGCGAATGAATATTGTGTGGTGATCATTTTGATCTTCGATACTGAGGACTCACTGAACCATTAGTTCATTTTGGACCGAAAGTTAACAATTTTATGTCTTCCCAGTAGACAGAATCAGAAATATAAAAAACTTTTTTGCTGAGTACTGCGATGCTCTTATGAAAAAGGCATATTTCCCTAATAATCCATTCTCAAGAGTGTACCTGCACTCACTAAAAATATGGAAAATGGTGTTCCTGATGCACATCTGCATTTAATTTACCTCCAACTCAGATTCTGAAGAAATACTGTTGGACGGGATCATAGCGTTTGGTACAAGAAATTTGTTTAGTATATTTCTTTAGAAAGACTGCTAGTACGAGTAGATCAACAGGTGACTATAAAAATACTATGCTTATTTCTAAAAAGATCAAAGTTTCAGCAAATGTATTTATGGTGACAATGCACAAACACGGTTGCCTTGGGAATCACTGATGAGATGAGGGGGAGCTTCCTGAATTGTGCCCCTTCCCCCTATATATATATATATATATATATATATATATATATATATATATATATATATATATATATATATATATAAATGCTAGAAACTAGCGCGGATCGATACATAAAAAAGAAGCCACAAATTGGTGCACTGGCTCCTGTTTGTGGTCCTCGTTAAATATATTTTTTTTCCCTTTTCTTAAGGTTACACCCGTAACTGCGTATGTGACGTTGTGCATCTCGACTTATGTTGAGAGGCACAGTCACATACGTGGGCCTGATGAAGCCAATGAGCAGAAACACGTGTCGTACGGGTTACCATTCTAACTTTTCATTTTGCTGTTCATTGCTAGCGGACATGCCCACAATAATTCTCCTCTCTTTTATATATATATATATATATAGGGGGAAGGGGCACAATTCAGGAAGCTCCCCCTCATCTCATCTATATATATATATATATATATATATATATATATATATATATATATATATATATATATATATATATATATATATATATATATTGGTAGTTGAACGTCACTTTCAGCATGAGTTTAAAATCAACATTTGGTGTGGAATCATCGGAAATCGTCTAATAAGTCCCTGTGAATTACCGTCGACTCTAAACGGAGATTCATATTTGCATTTTGTACAAAATTAACTTGGAGGTCTTTTAGAAGATGTACAACTAAACGTCAGGCGAAATATATTTATACTTGATGCAAGACGGTGCGCCGATACAGTTCTCCAATACGAGTGCGAAACTGTCTTAATTAACATTTTCCTGAACAATGAATGGGGCGTGTCTTGGCCGGCGCGAAGTCCGGATTTTAAATTCTATGGACTTCTGTATTTGGGGTCGTTTCAAATCAGTGGTTTCTGATAGTTCAATAAACAACCATAATGAGTTAGGGCAAAAAATTATAAATTCTGTTGATCTGCTCAGAACTGACAATATTTTGTAAAGCGTAGAGCGAAATGTATTGAGGTCAGTGGTGACCATTCTGAGCAACTGTTATTAAGACGTTATCATTTTTTACTTATATTAATTTCGTTAAAGCATTATTGACTTTAAGGTGTTATTAAACTAACTACTAAATAAGAAAGTTTTATTAAAATAAAATAAGTAATATTGCCGCATGAATAAACCTTTTTATTAAAAAATCTTCAGTATCTCAAGTATCACCTATAAAATTAACTTTTGAGAAATTATTGAAAAAGATCGAAAACAAAATATTTTGACGCCCTGTATCTTGGTTATTATTAACTTTGGAATGAGGCAAGTTTGAATAAATCGCTCTACATAAGGAATCTGCTGTTGTTCTGTGTACCATTACTTTTGAACCATCCTGTATATATTCTAGGTCTAGAAAAAACATTCAGAAATGAAGGATCTCGTTTGCAATAAAAGATAATAGATTCTTCGAAAGCACAGAATTTAATACAGTTGTCTTTAAAAATGGGTAAAATAAATCCGAGAAACCAACGTAAAATTAAAAAAAAAATTCCCTTCATTTCGGATATTTCGGAAGTTTTCTTCATATTTTTGGTCAAAGAATCACATGGCAAAAATTTGTCGACACCCTGTACATTGTTCTTAATTTACCGACTAAAGTTATACTTGGAGATGCTAGCAATTTTTAACAATTACCGTAACGAGCTTTGTTCTAAGCAGTTGCTCGTTTCATAAAATAATAATAGTCTAACAAGGACACCTGTTCCGGTCGAGAGTTCCAGGGCACCTTTTGATAATTGCCTCTAAGCTATCAACATGGTTTTAAGTTTTACTTAGGCAATAAATCTATTGTTTAGTGTAATTACAAAAAACATGAAACGGTGTTTTCCTGTTAATTTATATTTTAATCGCTTCTTTATTATTTCAGAACGTAAAATGAATTAAAAAAGCTCATCTTAAGTCGGTGATAACTGAAAAAATATTCAGCAAATTTTGAACTCAAATTAAGCTTGTACAGTTTGTTTGCGGTTGGGGTTTAGAAGAAATACATACACCACCGACCTGGCGAAATAGAGGTCAATAAAAATTGGATTAAGTTTTGTGAATAGGCTGTTTATGTCTATTTTCAGGCAAAATTGGATTAAGATCAACAATTTACCCGTCACCTTTCAGAAAACTTCACTGCCGCAGGTTTTCAAGCAGTACTTATCTAAGAATCTATGAGGTACTTCAAGTTGCAATCTTCATTATGCACACGACAAACTTTTGCAGATGATTCTTTAACCAAAAAAAGAGGAAATTTTCTTATTGACATAAGAAAACGCTTAAGCGTACCTTACACGGTCAATAATACTGACAATATGTTATTATATTGACAAAAATATTAACCATATAAGGTGGATATATTGATGGTTTGATGGATTGAACTGACGCGAATTTGAATTTCCGAATATCAGGCATCAATATCAGCGAGTTGGGAGATACTGTCAGTATTATTGATCGTCTAGGGTGCGCTGTCAATATTGGATCAATCCTTAGTGTAACGTCAGCTGCTGTCAACAATGGAAGCACCAAGCACGCTTTTTTAACCACCATCAGCCGGCACTTACGCTTTACCGTACATTTTCTGCCTAAATTTAAAATTATCGTAATGCATGCTCTCTGTCGAGTATATAGTAGGATACGTGCTGAAGGAAATATTGACAATAATACTTATCGTGTAAAGTTGAAGAATATTGATACAGAGATTGAAGTGGATTGTTGAAATATTGTCAATATTGATTGATATCAATATTATTGACCGTGTAAGGTACGCTTTAGTTGTCAAGATACGGAGTGATACGGAAATTTAATTTCATTCTAGTATATTTTCAAAGATATTTCATTTTAATTTCGTACATACACACCACTTTTAGGAACTACCATGAAATAATCTCGTAATCATTCAAAGTAATATATAGAGTGATATTTTTTGGGGGGCACGATCCAATAGATTAAACTTGATTCATAAGGTAGCCAATCCAATAGAGATCATATTAAAAATTTAGTGTGGCTTTAGGTAATATTGTGCCAAATATCATCCAAAAAGCACAAATATCAAAACAATCCAAGATACCTACCAAAAATTTAAAGAATAAAACAGGAATGTTGTCATTTTACAAAAGTCTTTTTACAAAAAATGTCGTAGAAAAATTGGGATTGTTAAAAGGATCGTGACCCCTAAAATATCTCACTCTGTAGATTATTTTAAATAGTTATAAGGACATTCTCTAGGTACTCCAAAAACTATTGTATGTGCCAAATTTGAATGAATTTATGAACGTGTAAAATAATTAAGAAAAAATGAAATCACAGCTTGATCACCTTGTACCTATCTGGGAAAACAAGCGTTTTTGAATATATTATGTTAATAATAACTTTTTTCTTGTTCATGGTCAAAGAATTACCTGTTCAAATTTGTCAGTAGAGTTTTGAAACACGCTGTATTGACAAAGCGGAACATCTAAAAAAACCTAAGTTGTGACTAATATTTAAACCAGTTCTGTTAATTCGTTAAAAGTTGTCATTTTATATAAAAAAAAGTAGGTACATTACCATTTAAAATATCTTTATGTAATCTAAATTTGCATTAGTAGTAATATAGTGGACATAACCAGACGACTTTACTAGATTGAAGATAAAAAAATTTCCATTAATTACGAAAATATCGTTGTCAACATAACTGTGTAGAACAAAGTTTCTATTTTTTAAGACGTACTTACTAATTTATCTTTTTAATTTGAATATGTAGGATTGTTGTTTTTTAACCCTAATTATTTATAGGTATTATTAAAATACATTAAGAATCTAGTAGCGCTATTTTCCTGAAATTGGGGGAGTGTCGGAAAGCACTATGTTAGGGGGAGTGAGGAATCTCCAATTGTATGAAGATAAAAATCTAAAATTGTCGATCTTTTTTTGCAAATTATCTCCTAGCAAAATGCACCACCCCCCCCCCCCCCCCCCCATGAATACTTCCTTGTCTGAAATGAATTCCGAGTGTTTTTAAATAATACAGTTATTTAGTCCATTTTAGGTACATTTTGTGATCATAAGCTTTGAATTTTGTTGTTGTAGAATACGTTATTATTTTTTGAATTAAATAACGCGAAGCTTGCTTTAAGATCTATAAATTTAAAATATTGTACATGATAAACGCAATGTGTTCTTTTTTGTTGTCTTATACAACATTTACATCATTTCACTAACAAATTAATTAAAAACTCATATACTTCAATGCATGTGAAATGTTAATAGTTTGAGTATATGATTGGTTATTACCCTTTGTATGGCATCCTGCTGGCGAGTTCCATAGTTGCATAAGTAAATAAATTAAAGTTAATAATAATAAACAAATCAAAGACACAAGATGTTTTTCATTATACAGGTTATCCGAAAAGTCTTAGTATGGGCAAATATCTGTGTTATTAGTAAAGTTGGAGATACCAAATTTTAGGTGTAACTTATTGGTTCATAAGTCTACTTCCTTGTGTAATTTAACTTTTTCAATCCCCTTGATGAGTGACGCTATTGAGTTAAGATTAAAAATTTTAAATGCAACACTATGCCGTGTGGCACCTCATTTTAAAGGTCTTCAAAAAATAAACATTTTACGGCAAACCCGAAGTCCGGATCTTAATCCGTTTTTAAATGGTAAGCCAATAAAAAAATTTAAAATGGTGAAAAAAATTAACAACTTAAATACTGTTATTTCTCTTATTGCTTTAAAAATTGTTCAAAATGATCACCATAAAACTTCTTGGCAGTAAAAAAGTCTATTTTGGAATTCACTTCTCACATTTTCGAAAATGGCAGGTCTTACTTTAAACACTACTACACTACTATACTTAAATTTTTACAGCCAGATTCTCGCAACGCTAGTCCGGTCTAATTTGACAACCAAAAGTGTTAAACTGACAAGTGTAAGAATAAGACAACTAAGTTTATACTATGAACTTATTTCTGACAATTGACAATTTTAGTACGTACTTTCAACAACAATAGAACTAAATTCATTACAGCAACTCGTTCCAAGATGAAAATCATTTGGAAACTAAGTAAATCGCTGAAATATCACAATAATTCATAAGTTTTTAATGACGACTTATTAACAATGACAGGACAAAAACCTGTCAAAACATAGCTGATCAACTATGAGATCTTAATTTAAACCAGTACTAAATATTAAACTTTCTTAGTGAATCTGGCGTTAATTTTTTTTCACCAATTTTAATTTTTATAAGCTTGCCATTTAAAAACAAATTAAGATGCGGACCTCGAGTTTGTAGTATAACGTTTCTATTTTGAAGACCTTTAAAATGAGGTACCACACGGTATAAGGTTGAATTAAAATTTTTTGACCTTAAATCTCTAGAGTCACCCCTCAAAGGGGTTGAAAAAGTTAAATTACATAAAAAATAGATTTATGAACCAATAAGACACAACTAAAATTTGGTGTCTCTATCTTTACTAATAGCAAAGATATTTGCCCATACTAAGACTTTTCGGACACCCTGTATATCGGGACCGAAGTCACAAAGTACCATTCAAAAACACTTTCAATATTTTTTGGTGACTCTAGAAAATGTGAAAGAAAACGTATTTCTGGTTACATAAGAGATTTAATAATTGAATAGCACAAGGTTACCGGAAGCTGACTGTCACGCAACGCCAATTTTGATACCCAAAACATTGCATGCAACCGATTATTTAATGATCAAATTCTATTTACATTTGTATATCAACTACTTATAACCAACTAATCCAATTACCGAATTACTATGAAAGCCACTTCTTAATTCAGATTTCAAAGATTCTTGATAACATCATTAATTATAAATTTGATGTTGAGGTGCTGAGAAGACAGATTATTGTCATAAAAGAATATTAATTTGCAATATTTTTTTCCATTCTCATCTTGACTTTTGTTCAAAAAGTGATTAAGATAGAAAGTGTTTTCATACATGAGTATGAGAAAAAAAATACCTACATGCAATGCCTGCTGATTATTGTTGCAGATTTTGCAAGTGTAGATTATAAGCATGCAACAAAGGACGTTGTATAAAGCCATATAGATGCAGATTTGTATTTCCTAATATTATATTTTCAAAAACATAATATGCCGGAACAGATTTAAAACATCCATTTCCGCATTCTTTTCTAAATCCATCCATATTGCATTTACTGCCATTTTAGTGACCAGCTTTCCCAAATCTATAAAAGAAATCCCCTTTATACCAGGAAAAAAGAAATGCTGTTGTAATTTGTTGTCCAGTGTTATATTGGCTGCTAGTAATATTTTCAAGGAAAGAAAAATCAGTCGACTGAGATGGCTTAAAAATTCAAATTCAAGTGGACAGGATAATATTCCAACTTCTATAATAAAACCTAGTGTCTTGGATCTATGCAAACTCCTAATTTATTTTTTAAACATATGTTTCTCTCAGTGTTATTTTCCTGATCTACTAAAAATGTCAAAAGTGGTGTGTTTATTTAAAAAAGGTACCCCTGTGAAATGTCCAACCATCGCCCTATTTCCCTGCTTTCTATGTTTTCAAAAATTTTCGAAAAAGTTCTTTACAAGCGTATAGTATCTTTTCTGGAAACCAATAAGGAATTTCCGAAGCAGAAAATCCACAATTTCAGCATGTAGATAAGGTGGCTCTATTTGTGGATCTAACCAAGGCCTTTGACTACAATTTTCTACTGAAATCTTGTTTAGAGCACCGCAAGCAAAATACCTGTTGAGGGTCAACGGTCCTCACAGTTGGAGGTTAGGGTTGGTGTCCCTCAGAGCAGTGTATTGAGATCTTTGCTTTTTCTATTATACACAAATTATTTATCCAACTTTCTGACAACTTATTACTGCGAATTCTCCGACGATATTACTTTACTTTATTTTAGTACAAATGATCTGTTGGATGAAAAAATTCCATTTCATTTCATAAATAATAATGTGCCTTAATTAATAAGCAATGCCATTCGTGTTCGGGGATGAAACTAAAGCAATAAAACCTGCGATTTAATAACGAAGAGTCTTTCCGAGGGGTTGAAGTGACAGTGCCAGAAAACGTGACTCGAAGAAAAAATCCAAGAACATTTCTTGGTTAATTTGCATACTATTGTGGATAAACATTTACTTGTAACAATACCTTTTACTTCGTGATTATTCAATTTACTAGTGGGTAGCCCCACTTATGGCTAGATATCCCACTTTCTTTGTGTATTCTGTCAATGCTCTCGACTCGATCGAGTATCCTTTAAAGCGATATCGGTGTTACAAAACTAATGAAATGGCGAACATTCTATAGATCTTTATTAAGTGGATCGAGTGGCCGTGATATACCTATTGTAGTCAAAGATACATCACGAATAAATATTCTGTTGCCAACAAGCGTAATAAATAAAATAATAATTCCTTGTTATAACAAAATTATTAATAAATAACAACCAACGTCAAGTATTTCTTGATGACGGAAAACCAAGCAGAAACCTTCAACAAACGATCTAATTGAGTACAAGGCCTACAAGGATTCTTCGCAAAAGAAATGACCTCACAATAGATAATTTAAAATGCTATAAAATAAAATATTTTAATTTAAACGTGAAATCAATATTTTTTTTATTGATATTCCATTGAATATTTAGGCGTAAAATCCTTATTAAGACAGACAATAAAATAAACTTTATTCAAAAAAGATTCCATATTTCCGTTTTAAATTGGAAATTATTGTTGAATATTAGTTTGTAACCTAAATCACAAATAGCCTATTTTTTAATAAAAGCGATTGGTACAATACACCATTACATGGCTGGGTAGTTACATTTTTAAAATTCTTTGTATTTTTTTAAACGCAAATAATAATTATAAGAATGACTGTTTTTTGGCTTAACGTGACCTGTAATTACCTGAAATAATTTATTGCGAATTGTATATATTTAATTGTTGTTTTCATTAGCCTAAAATTTAATGTTTTTATTTGTTCTCGCTTCTTTGTTCAAATTATTGTTTTGCTTATCCTTAAGTATTACTCTTTAACTTCATTAAACCTATATATCTGATTTAATGTTATTTCTATGTATTTACTGCCTCTTACTTTCTATGGTCGAGGTGGTTTTATTGATTCTCTTTATAATTATTTTACTTTTTACGAAATTTGACTTAAGAGTCGACCGATTAGACTGTTAAATCTTTAGTGCATCTGAGTCATTTCAACACATTAAAGTTTTATATTCTAAAATATATACACTGTATATAAAAAGTTCCAGACCCCAGATCTTGTGAGTAGCACCACCTTTGTCACTTAACACCCTTGTTTCTGTTTATAAGAGAGCCATCCAACATCCAAATCATCACTGACCCAGTTCTTACAACAAAACTCCCTTGTTTCATCCCTTGTTTCGTTCATCAACATTCTGTAAATGATCTATGTGTGTTAGTTTTACTTAAACATCTTTGTCCCGGGCTGCGGAAGCAAAAAAAAACTCATTACGAGCAGAGTGTACCTTGTTGATCAAATTATTTAGTTCTTGCTTTGTCTCTGACTAGGTACTTACTTTTTTCTTTTTATTTAAAATTTTCATGTGGTTTGCCGCCAAGTCCTAATAATTCAATTATGCCGCATTACTTTTATCTAAAACAAATTAAATTTTTCTACTACATTATATTTAATGATAAATGACCTTGTTAAGGGAGAGTAAAGTGAAAATTTCTTATCTGTCTGTTAGAAAGAAACAAAAATTCGTACTCTGGCAGAAAAAAACTAAAGAAACTATTGTGTTCAGAACTGTATTTAATTCAGTGTAAATTTGAAAGAATTTTTGGCGACATATTGTTTTATAAACGATATCTAAATTTCTATAAAAGGTTCATTTTTTCTTATCAACGATCACAAGGGAAAATGTAGGGAAAGGTGTTATGACAACATTGTTTTATGAAACGATAACGCTTTTATTACCCTAGTCGAGATGTAGGTTACTGGCGGTTAACCAATGGCATTGACGGATGACAAAATTATTTCTGTGTCAAATTGTTGTGAAGTAGAATATGTGAGGTGGTGTATTTTTGCAGATTTTTAAATTTAGCACCATAAACATTATGTTGTATTTATTTTCGTTGCCTTTCACCTAAAACTATGATCAAAACAAAACATACGGGTTAGCCACTGCGTTTTTACTTGAATTTTGGAACACTTGGAAAGATGGAAATTTTTAGGTGTGGGGGCAGTAACGGCACCGATTAAAAGCAGTAGTAAACAATATGCCGCAAAAAATTCCTTTTGAGTAATTAACAATATATATATATTCTGTACAATGTCATTTGTTGAAACGAGAAAAGGTTGTAAATCGACAGATGAGATTGACAGACGACCTAGTGCCGAAATTCATTCATTCTGATAATGGTGAATTTTGTGTTTAGATATCCACCAACTTTTCGTAATTCTTACATTATGATAAACTCATTTACCAATTAATTTCACATTTGTTGCAAAGTTCTTGGACCACTTGTAAATACGCAACAAGGTTCGCCAGCCAGATTCTGATAATAGTCTTAAATTTCTAATAAAAAATGGCGGACTATAGGTTTTGACGCCGCTAGCTCTTAGGATATAAAAATGAATCCGTTTTTCGTGAATCTTTTTAGATATATAGGAATTATACTGCATTGAAAGTATCAGTTTTATTTCTAATAGAAGTCCTAACGCTTGGCGCCATTCTTATTTAAAATATGAAAGTATTTATTGGTAAAAGGCGGTAAGATTTATTGTATCATTTAAAAAAAACGTTAATTTTTTAAATCTAGAAATAATGTTTCCCACGGCATTTGTGCAAAAACACAATTAAATATGAAGAATCAAAAGATCTCTAAACATTAAGTTCAACCGATGAGAAATTTCGGGTCATGCTTGGTGCATCGAACTCGCAACTTTCTATTTTATAGTGAGCGCATCTTCCTCATAAGGGAAAATTATTCTATTTGCACTCCATGCCAATAAAATGATATTTTATCCGATAATGATTACTTAGTTAAAACCTCCTACGATGTTACTATTGAAATAGGAAATGATGTCAAAGCGTTTTCCCTTAATTTCTCTCTAAGTTATGTCAGAATATGTTTACCGTTTATAAATTTAAGTGTCAGTAAAGTGGAGCCTTTGTAGAAATTTATATTTCCAACTATACTGCTGTGAATCAGATTATTTCGATGGGATCTGTTAATAAATTTGGATATTGCTGTACAGGGCAAGGAAAAATAGAATGTTTCTACAATACATATTAATAGCCACATTGTTAGCATATTAACAAATATACAGTAGCATCCATTTACTACGATTTTCCATTTCCATCGTTCTAGCGATGCAGAAATGAAAACTAAAGCAGTACCTACTTCAATGAGCTCATTTCGATACTACCTTAAAACCATAATTAGCCAAGACGAAACAAAATCGCTGGCATGTCTGTTAATATTTGACGGATTCTGTGTTTCAACGGGTTATTTTCAGTATTCAGTCGCGAGCTTTTGCCTTTTAAAAAAGAAAATGTAAACGAAAGCACAGATTTAAAGAGACAGTAGAGATAGCGATGTTTAATTTCGATCACCTCCCTGAGAACCCTCCAACGCCATGTCATTTATTTTCATTTATTAAGAGAACGATAAGGGAGTTCATCATTATCCTGGCTAACGGAGAGACTGAAGAGGCTAATATTTAGATGAAACTTCAAGATGTTACTTTTCTTAAACTATGTATGGCCATTGGTCACTCCCTGCGAGAAAAGGATTAATGATGAGTCTGATAATTCCCCTTTGAATAATTTCCAGAATAGTGAATGAACTTAATTCTAAATCAATGGTGCCAGCTGATGCAAGAGCAAATGATTCTTTATTTTGCCGTAGTTTAGTAACGTTAAAAAGCCAACCGATTCAGAAAGTCTTTTTACTTTTATACCTACAAAATAGTGTTCGTTAAAACACGGGCCTTCTAGAACTCTTTGGTTTCACAGTACGTGTCAGTTAATAACTAATAAATTTACTATGCTTCTGTCGTTTTGAAAGCCTACTTTCGCATTCTAATTAGTTATTAATAAAAAGTTGTATGCTCGTGCACTTTGCCATTTCCTAAGACAGACGGCGTCAAATCAAAATTATCATAAAATTATAATTAATATGATATATGTACAATGTGACCTGATATTTTTATTACCCATTATTTTTGACGTAGGCGAAACTAGAAAAAAAATTACCCAAGTTAAGTTTCACTTATCGTTGCAAAATTCTACAGATAGACCAAGAACAAGTTCTAATTAACATAGGCAACAAAACGGCTTGCTTCCGAAATACTGGGTGATCACATTTTTATTTTATTTTCATTTTTATTATCTCTTTTACATGTTTAAAAAAAATTGTTGAATTTTTGTACATGCAGCGTGTGTCCAAAAACCAACTTAACAAATGGGAAACTTTTTTATTCTTGACTTTACGAAAAAACGTTATTCTTAATAAAAAGTTTTGCTTGTTGAGAAGATAACACTCAAATCAAAAATTTTAACGCAGCATGTATGGGTGTAAAAAAAAAATAAAAACCATAAATGCTGTAGAAGGGCAACAATCCTTAATTTTAATTGCAAATTACAATGACTAATTGAATATGAAATTTGACAAAATAACTTTATTGTCATTCACATGTACTTTTGAGTTTTTTAAAAAAGTGTTTTTAAATATCATGTTACCAAAATAAACAACAATAACATTTTATGAAATTCTACACTAAGCTTCAACATGACCACCGTTTCTTTTCATACAAACTATTGTCGTCGTGACAATTCCGCCACTGCATTTCTAACCAGCTGAGGGGAAGTTCCTTGGATACATTCTCTGATAATTTTCTCTAAATGGTCTATGTTTTCGAAAGGTTTGTGGGCATAAATTTTTCTTTTAAGAATCCCCATAACAAAAAATCAAGCAAATCCTGACCTTTGTTCATTCCACCTCTATGGAAATGTCTGGTCTAATAATTCTGTCACTCTTGCAAAGCTGTTACATGGTGCACCGTCATGTTGGAACCAAAGTGTGTGTCTTATATCCATGGTAGTCGATGGAAAAATTCCAGTAATTCCGCGTTCAAAAAGTTGAAGTAAATTTCACCGTAAATATTTTCTCGAAAAAAGAACGGCTCTACAATTTTGCTCTTAAAACCACTGCACCAAACGTTTATCTTGAAAGAACACTGGTCACGACACTTAACTACAAAGTGAGGATTCTCATCATTCCATCACCTACAGTTTTGGGAACACACCATTCCGTTTGAGGTGAACGTGGCTTCATCTGAAAATAATATTTTTCTTGCAAAAAATGGGTCATCTGCCTCAACGTGAAACTAAGAACAAAACAAAAATCGCAAAATGAAAATCTCTAGGCTGCAGTTTGTGAATCAATCCCTCCGTGCTAAGTTGAGGCGCCATATTTAATAAAAATAAAACACAAATGTCAGCATTTACAAATAAAACAATTAGTTGTCCAAGTTTCATTTGGTATCATACCTTATTTTGTACTTTTCCAGATAATCTAGACGAGTGAAAAACGTACCGAAATTTTTTTTTTATATTTTAAGTAATTTGTTTTTTTGCTTAGGTAATTTTCCTTCTACGGCATTTATCGTTTTTCCTTTTTTTGACACCCCGTATATGCTGGGTCGAAATTTTTGATTTGAGTGAGAACTTTTTATGAGGAATACCTTTTTTCCGTAATGTCAGAAATAAAAAACTTTTTATGAAGAATAATAATCATGTTCTGCTAGGTAGTTTTCTTTTCCAAAGTTAACCGGAAGTATCATCTTCAGATTTAAAAGAAACTTCCCGTTTTAATTTCCTTATCTAATACATTTTTGTGCATCGGCAACTATGCAGATTACTTTCAGATATATTTCTATAAAATTTATGATTTAACAATTATAACTATGTTACGCTTTACACTTTCTTATTAAAACCACATATGCATATACACACTTTTCCTTTCGACATTTCAAATTTCCTGCTAAAATTAATTACTTAACATTCCAATCACACCTTTCGTGTTACAGTTTTTAAAAATAGCTTCAGTAAGTATCCTAAGAAAATATTTAGTTAAACACACTGCTGATACATTATCTATAAGTATCTGTAAAGGCCTATATTTAGGAATATAGCGCATCCATATCTAGCCTTTGTTTTTCTCCTATTAAATTTTTTTAAACTCCCGTTCAGGTTTATAAAATAAGCACATTTCCTGCGATACCCTGAAGCAGTTTCATTCAAAAAGGTAGGATTTGTTGACTACAATTTGCTGGATCATATTTTTGAATTATTTCCTTATAAATTAAGAATTTTCCGTAAAAAAGATATATAATTTAACAAAGAAGTCAAAACATTATTTTTTCGTTAAAAATGATGATGATTTTTTTTTTAAACTACCTACCGTTGTATTGTGTCCATGGGCAAAAATAGCTCTGCAAGTGACTCAAACAAAGTCTTTTTTTATATGTCATAAACAGCTGAAATCAGAAGAAAATAGTGCAAAGTTGATTAAAAATTTTACATTAATATCATTAAATGTTTACTAGTATATTGCCAAATTCTATTATCCATATTTTGCTATACATTTATTTTTATGGTATAATAAATTCTAACGAGTTAAAGACAAATGTTGAGGTTATGATGTACCACTGGTAAACTATAGCGTAAGAGCAATGAAAAGAATTTGAAGCTTTCATAACATATGTTTTAAACCAATACTTTAAGATTTCACTTCTTTATCTGAAGCCAATCAAGAAAATTCATTAACACTTGAAGTTACAAGACACTAGCTATAATAACTATTTTATTGTTACGACATTGACTCTTTTGACGTCACGGCCTATAGGATCGTGTTTTACACTTTTTGAATTTCGCGCGAAAATTTGTAGATTTTGTAGATTTGTAGAAAATAAGTAGATAAAAACAACAGTCATGAAATTTAATACTCGTAAAAAGTACAAAAAAAACCTTTCAAATTTATTTTGATGTGATCTTTATGCATATTGCCAATTCTTTAATAAGATCTGTAGTGTAAATATTGTGGTTTCGGTTTATATATCCTTGTATTTCCAATTTTTTAAAACGGGCAATGACTTAAATATATAAATTATAGGCAATCTAATATTTATAACATTTAACTGCTAAAATATTTTAAAATATTCCCAGAATATCCACATACTGCTGGTTTTACCATTAATCAAAAACCACACTAGAAAAATATTAATAATAAAATGTAAACAGACACAGAAACGCTTATTTGTATAGAAACACCAAACAGGATTTCTGCTGATCATATGATTAGCATGTACTTTATGTGTGGAAACAGAACAACAGTGGATAGTTATTAAAAAATTCTAATAATGGCTTTTACAGTGCTTTGTTATGTAACAAACAATAGAAGATCTGATTATTTAAAAAATTGGTATTTTATGTGCTATCCAAGTATCATTAGATGTTTGGGTTTTTTTGAAAGTGGTTCCTTGGATTTAATATATCTATAAGTTTTTGTACCATAATCTCTACGTTGTATTGGTGCCTGTTAGTTAATTTTTTTTAAAGATGTCGGTAAGATATAAAACTTAATTTTAATTTTAAATACACAAACGATTTATTCTGTTACGTACCAATGTTAATAAGAATATTGTTATTGTTGGTTGGAATAATTAACTTGAAATATTTTAATGGCTCATCTTTCTCTCTCTCTCTCTCTCTCTGTGTCTCTCTCTCTCTCTCTCTCTCTCTCTCTCTCTCTCTCTCTCTCTCTCTCTCTCTCTCTCTCTCTCTCTCTCTCTCTCTCTCTCTCCGCTTTATTATATGCGTACCCCTCACGTCATAAAATAACACTAAATACACTACATTTTCCTTTATGATCTAATCAAATATCACCTTTAGTTTTTGAGATATGTATATGTGTACATTTGTAAAATTTCAATGCCACTTTCTATCCCCTTAATGTAATGAAGATCACAGGGTAAAAACGATCTAAGTCCAAAAATTTAAAAATTGAGATTTTTCGCCATTTTGATACCTTTACCCTGGTACTTTAATATGCCATATAATACTGATCAGAATACCATTCTTAATCCACTAATATCAGCGATAAAACTATGATAAACATTCGAATAACTATCTAAGTCCGCTCGCATTCAGTAAAGAACGATTCACTTGCCCACTTAAACGTTTGGAATTCGTTTAGCATTTAAGTGATCAATTAGTCGTCCTAAGGGAACCATTGGTCGTTGTTTGTTTTATTTTTATTTATTTTTAAAACCTAGGTATATATAAAAAAACTTTTCCATTTGCAACAAGGCCAATAAAAGAACTAATAATAAGTCATCAACATCCACGAACTTTAGAAACGAGAGAAAGTTACAATGGAGCTTTGTCAGGTTTTGGTTTTCGAGCTAAAAAGTCCTGTCATAGGAAAGTTGAAACACTAGACACACTTTACACTA
The DNA here is from genome assembly GCA_963971165.1 of Philopedon plagiatum. Classification (NCBI taxonomy): domain Eukaryota; kingdom Metazoa; phylum Arthropoda; class Insecta; order Coleoptera; family Curculionidae; genus Philopedon; species Philopedon plagiatum. Next base: position 80,270,143 of record OZ020194.1, on the reverse strand, counting down.
GCCTATTCCCAATTTGAAGTATGACCAGTTGCACGAACTTAAGAAGTTTGTGGATGAAATTTCACAAGCTTACTATACACTTATTTGCCTTGTGCTTCTAACAGTGCCCATGTGGATAATATAGATATGTAGGGGTTTTAAGAACAATAATGTTTTTAAATGATCTCTTAAAAATTTTGACAAGCGGTCTGACTAGCAGTCGTGAAAGCATAGCATTATATTCATTTGTTTCAAACAATTATTTCACGGCCTACTATGATAAATATTATACCATTTTTTTTTAATTGTAAAATTAGGAAGGTATTCCAAAAGATATATACCAACAATTATATATTTTTGAAAAGCTTAGGAAAAATTCAATCAAATGAAAGCAAAATATACAGGACTACGCCACTGGATTTGTTACCTTACCGATAAGTTAAAAGTTAAAAGGCAAATGAGATACGGGGGGTGCTTGAAAATAACACATTTTCAAAATCGCCTTGTATCTCGGAAACGAAGGGGGCTATGAAAATTATGTTCGTAGCATCATACGTTTCAGGAAAGAGTAGCACTGTACTGCGAAAACCGCAGCTCTCTATCATTAAAGATAACCTAGATACCCTGCAAAAGTGTCGAAAACTGGACACCCTGTACACTTCTCCAATTTAAACAAAATTTAATTTGAAATAAGTTCATTGTTTTAAAGTTGCAGGCGAGTGGAATTATTATCTTATTTTGATTTTATGTTACTATGATGTTTTGCGAAATTTCAATGTCAATTTCTAGGCGTTAATGTTAATATTAGCAGCAAAAAACTTCTCTTATTTTTCGATGTCCTCCATGTATATCAAATTTCACAAAAAATCGATTGCAATGTCTGTCGGCCTCTTTGTGAATAAAAAAACGGAATAAATAGAGAGTGTTCCTCCCCAGGTTATGTACTAGCTGCAATTAAATCGATACACTGTATATTTGAAGTAAAAAAATTAATAACCAAAATCATAAAGTTTATCATGAGTTTATTTTCAATTTAGGCGACAATAATTACAATTTGTAGCACATCGAGAAATTTAGAAAGCGTATTAAAAATGATTAAGATCAAATTGTACAGTAATAATAATAATATTGAAACTATTATTTGGAGCAGCAAAAATTAATAATGCATATTATTATGTACCAACTTGATGACAGGAACAATCAATTTTTAGAGATTATATTTAAAATTTGGCTTGGTTGTGAACTGATGCTAATGATATTATTTTAATTATGTTTTAATTTTAATATGTTTAATTCAAAAAATCTTGTACTGAAAAGAAGATATAACGTCTCCTGTATGCGCCCCTGATGCTTGCCCTTAAGAGGATTTTTTGTATTCAAAATATTTTTATAGGGTTTTAACATCTTTTTAACATCAACGATTAATTGCCATATTATACAGTGTGTCCACGGATAGGGTAGACAAAAGGACAAATGGACCAAAAAGTGAAAGATACGAAAAAAGGTCATTCTTTATTAAAGTTTTTGCTTGTTTTAAAAATAAGATCCACGACGCCAAAAATTTGTACAGGGTATGCAAAAATACAAAAACGTAAAATTTGGTTAAGAGTAAAGTTGCCCTTTTTAAATTTTAATGCAAAACGTTTAACAAAAAAGTTGTTTTAAATTTTAAAACACTTTTTATTCCATATTTCCAAGTAAAATTTTGAAATTTTTACTGGAATAAGAAATGTTTTAATTGTCACCTTTTTTATTTGATTACCTCTACGATAACTGTGACGTATTTGTCAATATAATAAAGATGTGTTTAGAGCAAAGAAGTTTTATAATCCAAAATTACAGAAATGGCGAGAATTGTTATCGCTACGTTATTGAGAAGTTTCAAGAAAAGTTGGTGTTCCATTTGTTGAAGAAGATGTGGATTTTTTCAAATGTCCAAAACTTAAAGCTTTTTTAAAAAGGAAATACGATGGGTATAAGCCTAAAAAAGCAAGCGTCACACGGGAACAAAGAAATGAATTTTTGACGAAGGCCGACGACATTGATTTCCTTTTGATGAAAGTTGTTGCGATTATGGAGATTGCGGGGGCATGTTGTTTCTCAAGAGCTGTGTAATACAATTAATGATAGAAATGTCCAAGAGATGGAGAATATAGTCATTATCAACATACCCGACTCATGGGTATGTCACGAAGGTTTACGATTAGATACCCGAAATGAAGGAAGTATTTGTCATTTGGAAATTTTTTAAAAATATCTTAAAAGAAGGTATATGGTTAAGAGTGTTCATCAACGTTTATTTTTGCGCTAACAACACGGCAAATGTGTTTGCCAGTCTATAGGTAAAAACACTATTTCATCAATCCCAGTCAAAATAGCTAAATGCCTCAATTTGCAAGACGCAGAAACTTATACTGGGCGTGCCTTTCGAAGAACATCCGCTACACTACTAGCCAATACTGGAGTCGACGTACTAGCCCTTAGAAGACAAGGAAGTTGGAAATCGGATACTATGGCTGAGGGCTACAACGTTGCAGATAGCATCTCCAACCAAAATGAGTTAGCGAATAAAATTTTGTACGATAAAACCAGTCCCACATATAACATCATATCAGAAATACCCACACTGATAAAAATGATCATTTGTTTTAATAGAATATGACATTTACCCAAACGAATGATTCTTTTGATATATGCCAAATGAATGAGGAATTTAAAATAAGCAATACATTTCTTTGGTCCAGATTCAATTTATTTGTTTGACCCAGAAGAATATGAATTTACATCCTTTATCTAGGAAAGTAGTGAACTGTCAAGTCAAAAGGATATGGATCTATGCCAAAATATAATGCAGTCCAGACAAATCAATACATAACATCGAGTTAATTGGTGCAAATTCCGTTCTTTGTTTTAAGATAATCGTAGATTTGAGCCACAAACTTGATTCAATTGTCACAAATTCCGCCCCTTATTTTAAGACCATCTGAACTTAAGCCAAGAGACTAAGCCTGTTGTTGCAAATTCAATTTCTTATTTTACGATTATCGTAAATTTGAGTCAAAAGATTAATTCTTTTAATATAAAATCCATTTTTCACTTTAAGATCACCATAACTTTAGCTCTAAAAATTAAGTCATTTGTTAGAAGTTTCGTAAGACTTGTCTACAAACTGTTATTAACACCCCCCCTCCCCCTACCTAAACCGCATGTATGTATTAAATAAACTGTCGTACAGGGAACAAGAAAACAATGACTTATTTTAATACAAAATATATTTGAAACACAAACACTTGTGTTTTCTGCTGAAATGATATTTACTAATGAGAACTAACAAAATATTTTAAAACTAATATATCCCAAAAACTAACTATTTATTATTATTATTTAATATTATTTACGATAAAAATAGGTAACATAGCAAAAGACAGCAACATTATAAAAACATGTCAGAAGATAATAATGAGAATAAAATAAGTAGATACGTAAAATACTCGTAACTGTCTGTTATTTAACATTAATTTGCTTACATTTTCACCTGAGCTGCACTCATCCAAGCTTTTGACGCCTCGCTGAAGCCGGATCTTATCGTCTATGTTTTCTATTATTGAATTGATCTGCTCTTCAGTGGGATATTTCAATATCTCAACTTCATTAATTCTTTGTTCTAATCTTGTCAGAAAATAATAACAAAAATAAATTAATACCTTTTGAAAAACTAGAGACCGTTATTTGGTCCACAATCGCATTTCATACGAGCGAAGCTGTAGGTAAAAATTGTATAACTAACAGTGCGTCCTAAATTAGCGATACGGCTGAATGGAAAAAGTTTTAGACAATTAAGGCCTTCTAGAATGAGGATGTTCTTTGATTTTTAGTTATTTACAAAATATAACTAGTAAACACCAACTATTTATCCCAATATTCAAATGCTTCCAACTAACTGATAACTGATCAAAGAAAATATAACAGGTTTCAACCACTGATATTCCGGGATTCCGACGTTCGCGCCGTTCGCTAAAAACGAGTTTGCACGATGGCTTAGGGCACTAGGTCTCGTAGGATATGTTGGTGCCAAATGCTTGGGTTCTTTAAGAACAGAATTTTGAATTTGATAGAAGATCATAGAGTAACTATGTTGGAAAAGTTTTTAGTTTAAATGAATTTCTTTTAGCTTGATAGAATTAAAGCCCAAGAGAATTTTGGACTGGTTTTAAATTCCGATGTGTGTTTGGCCGAAGAGTGGAATCTTTATGTCCGATAAATTTCATTTGTCCTAAGATAAAAATTGGCAAAAGAAGCAATTCTTTTCCCATAAGTAGTCCTGTTTTATCAGTGCAGTCCGTCAATGAAAATATCGCATGTAAGTACCTCCTCTATGTCAACAAAAACCACAACTGAGGAATTTAATGGGAACGACAATAACGGCGAAGACAGAAACAAGCTTCAAGAACAATAACCAAGTTTTGCTAGTTGTAAATTTGAAAAGTGTACTTTATATATAAGTAAATAACTGAATATATGTATATTATGTCCCAGGCTAAGTTACTTTCTTTCCTAGGGTTGTCAGTAAATCACTTACATCCCTAGGGAAGTAAGTTGCACTTACGTCTGTCAAATTAATGTCATAATAGTGACATAATAATGACTTACAAAGCAAGGAGTGGAAAAAAACATTTTTAGAAGATGAAATTCCACCTCTAAATTTAGAATCCTAAGTAGGTAATTTTAAAACACCATATAATCACATCTTAGGACCTGCTTTCAAAATGCAATTCGAGAATCGCAATAACCATATACATTATTCATTAGTCCACCTTAATACAATTTCATAATATTTATTTTCACATGGATGTTTTTTGTTGGCCTTAGCTTACGTCAAATTCACATAAAAAAGCTAATTAAAATAATAAACAGGTAATCAAAGTTAATCATAGCTTACTTGGTCGGAGCAGTAAGACCGCGTACCTAGTACGGCAATCGTTCGTGCATTTCTAACAAAAAAAAGTAATAAACTCTGTAGATTCCTAAATTAGTTCTTTTGATTTCTAAACTTTACAACTCAAGGTTAAGTCGAACTATTTAACAAAAATTGGTTCTGCTAGATGCTATAAATACTTCGATCAACGAGAGAAAATGGCGAACTGACGTGAAAACAACATTATAACAGTTCAATGTCGACCTGAGAACACCTGTTGACATTGAGCGATTATACTAGAACTGTCGTCTTGTTTGAAAAACATTGGATCGAAAGAGACGAAAGTCTTAAATGATATATATGAAGTATCAACTCCTTTGTTTGTTCAATCTTACAATATGATTGCTCAAGGTACTGTTCTAAACAATTTACAAATAAAAATATTAGAAAAAGCTAATCTTTATCTCTATAATAAAAGAAGAAACTGACTGACTGACATATCAACGCACAGCCCACACCGGTGGATCTAGAAACTTGAAATTTTACACAGAAGCTTCTTAGTAGACATCTACTAAGGAAGGGTACTCCAAAAGTACTCTAAAAAGTCACGTTCAGATTCACTAAGAGGGTTTAAGATTTAGTACTGGTTTAAATTAAGATCTTCTAGTTGATGTTTTGACAGGTTTTTATCCTGCCATTATTGTTAATAAGTCGTCATTAAAAACTCTTGCTTAGTTTCCAAATGATTTTCATCCTGAAACGGGTTGCTAAAATGACTTTAGTTATATTATTGTCAAAAAGACGTACTAAAATCTTTTCTTTATAAATTTAGTCCGTTATAATTTGTAATTTTAAAAAGGCAGCAATTTGTCCAGGAACGTCACCAAATGTCAGTTTCTATACTGAATGAAATGCCTTCTGATGATGCTTTACTTATTATCTCGTTAAAAATTGGTATTTTACTCACGATTGAGTCCAGCTTCTTTATCGATTTTTTCAGTAAGGTGAAATCAGACAGAGAGGAACAAAAATTGTTTATATGCACTTAGCAACATAGCGGCCATGAATTCCTGACTCCCTGCTACTTGATGCATTCATCACTGGATACCTTTTGACCATGGACAACAAATAATGATAACAGAAATTAATTTGTTATTACTGGAACCATTGTTTGTCAGGGATTATGTAAAGTTGTTATTTCGGTTTTATCAAAACGTTTCTACAACCGATTTTATAAAATGGTTTTTATTCAACTAGTGCGAGGAGAGTGTTTTCACCCTCGACATGTCCAACTCGGCTTTTCATGTCGCGTGCGAAAAACGCTTATCTTTCGCACTAGTTGCATAAATAACTATTCTACTACCCATATAAAATGAGTGTCCGATAAAAGCTGAGAACATATTGATTACAAATATTAAATAATTCTAATGTATATTTAGCAGTACCTATTTAAGTGTTGTCCAGTATACCTACATCAATATACCCGAAAAGCAATGCAATAAACTTATCATTAAAATTCAATGATGAATACTTTTATATTTATTAAGTATGCCTTGTGATCATATTATTTGTCAAATATTCATGGTCAAGTTTAGGTAGTTAGCCTGACAAATATAAACATCAGTATGGAAGTTCGTGATGATCATGACCAGGTTTAGATATTTTAATTAATATAGCTTTCAAGCGTAAACAATATATGTAAATTAGACATACGGTGTGCTTTACAAGTAATTTGAGATTTGTTTTTACAGATACTTTAGATTTGATACTATTGGAAAATCCAGGGAGTCGTGTTATTTTTAAAAATCTGCCGGATTATAGTTTTATATATTATTTCACCACTCCCAATCATTTTTATGGAACCATACCTAAAAACTGAGATCTTTATTCCCGTTATTTATCAACAAAAAGTCGAGTTCTCTTTTGCATTTTTTTCTACATCTTGCATCGTTTGAAAATTGCTTAGCACGACATTAACAAATCGTGCCCTATTTGAAGAACAAATACTTGTTTTTGGTTTTTCGTGGTTTACTGAATAGAATTCTTTGTCCCGAAAAAGTAATACCATGTTCTTTAACAAATATTAGGTTTGTTGAAAAATTTCAAATACTTGTTTTTATGTTAAAAACCTTTAAACTGCAACTTTCGCTATTTTTCTTTCAGATACAGATATATCTATTGTGTATTTTAACCAGTATAGTAAATTAAAATATTTAGTACAGATATGTATTTAAGAACAACCATAATTAGTAATTACATAAGTTCGAATTTATTCACTGCTCTCCTATATATGTATGTTATTTTTATAAGTACTTGATGATAAATAATCTAACAATTATGATCGGAATTAATGTTATTGTTGGAAATTTCGAAGCCATTGGTAAATAATTCCACGCACACAAAGTTCTCATGTGATTTGTATATCCCCAAGGAATACAAAATTTATTAACAAATAAAGTAATGTAAGGAAAGTGACAGAATAAACAAAACGTACAAATTGAGTTGATCTTGTTGATCTTAATATGATGTTTGATTCATTAAATTAACGAAATGATGTACCATTTTGTCTCCCATATATAACAAACTTAAGAGGAATATCCAGCTCTCATCTCTACTATTTTGGTGTTTTTAAACTTGGTCTTGCTTAGTTGTTTGCTATAAAAACAATTAGCATTCCGGTGTAAACAAATAAAGAAGACTTTTATTGATTTCGTACTTTTCCTGTGAAACCACGCACCGAAAATTCGACAGACTCATCGAACTTTTGCGAAACGCGGTATACAAGATTAGATGTCAATATTTTGACTTCTTTAATGAATTATGTTTGTCTTTTATGTGTCTGCACTGAAAAATCACTGTTTTTCGAAAATAACTAAGCAATAACATTAAACAAAAGTAGTAATTAGCACTAAATACTGCTCTTACTCCTAAAGCAACTTTGTTATAAGCCTCCTAAGACACTTTTTGTTTAACTATAATCCCTTAATCCCTTAATTAATTTAAAAATAAGGGTGTTAAAACCTTACACCTGTCATTACTCAGGTGAATTAAATAAAAATAATAAATTTATTAGAAGATAGTTATGAAATAAATAACAGAAAAGTAAAGGTTTCAGGACTATTTACAGCAACTCCTAATTAAAATTCAAAAGACCAAGAAAATTGCACATTCTAAATGATAACACTTGGTGATGATTGAATTTATAAAAATGAATAAGTACATCTGAGCTACCTACCATTTTTTATACCGCGCATTTTATAGTGGACTATAAGGTTTTACATGTTGGTTAACACAATGTTGGATTCTGTTCCATTAGAAGTATAGATATAAAACTTCACATACGTAAATTTCAGTCATAAGAGTATGTTAATTTGCCAATTATACCAAAAAAGCTCCAAAATAGGTAAAAATGAATTTATTTTTTGAAAACCTTTATTTCTCACGCACCTTGTATTATTGTTGTTTACCTTTTCTTAAGAACTGAAAGTGACACATATTTCCTGACATTTAAAGCTTTATTATCACAATTTTAAAAGCCATTTTAGGTATTTCTTGGTGATGGTTTGGCATATTTGGCAAATTAGCATAGCCATAAGAAATTTATGTATTTGAAGTTGTATCTCTATACGTGTACCTAATAGAACAGGATTAGCATGGGGTTTAAAAATGCACCATATAAAACCCTATGCACTGATACAGGGTATACCAGAATTTTCTTAATAAGCAATAACTCAGTTATTATAAAAGCTAAAAAAGTGATCTAAACAGGGTTGGTTAGGATATGAAATGTGCTTCCACAAAATATTATCCTCGCAATTATTTTTCATTGTCAACCCACAAAAATTCACCCCCACCCCTAACGTTTCAGATTAGACCACCAATTTTTTTTCACAAAAATATAGGTCTTACTTTGTTTTATATCTGGTAATAAACTTATTTGGGATATTTGTTCCTATCTTTTATAGAAATATTAGGAAAGGAATAAGAAAATGTTTTTTAAAAGTATTGTTTCATCGTTTTAATTTTTATTGTTATGACATAATCTAAGCAATTTTCTTTCATACTATCGTAAAATTAACATTTTTAAAGAGAGAATTTAATAATCGGTAATTCACAGCGGTAATACTTATTTTACAAAATTTAATTTTACCAACTTTTGTATCGGGAACCTCAAAAATGAGAAACTGCATGTTGTGAAATGAAATAAGGGTTGTATTTTTGCAGAAATAAATAGGGGGTGCTATTTGGAAATAACAGGGTGTGTGAAAGCCCATTCGAGATCGTAAAAAATACCGTTTTGTTAATTTTTATTGTGTCTCCAATAACGGAGATATCGCTTGTTAAGAAAATTCTGGGACACCTTGTATATATTTTATTTATTGTACCAATTAATAATTCCACTGTAGAAAAGCTCATTTTCAAATTGGCTGGTTTTCCTTGTTCTACAGCTTTTTAATTCTATCAAAGGGAGACATCGACCCACCAACATGTTAAGCTGTCTTTTGCTACCGTTTTAAAATAATTAGTTGTTATAATTAAGTATTATCCATAAATGGCTAATATACTAAAACTTAATACGCACGAACGGTACTTAACCAGTAAATCAGTAAATGATTTTATTTTATTTCAATTATCCTGTCTCCGTTACACAATTTCGTTGGTCTACTTATTCTTGTTGCGTTACATAACTTCTGAAATCGTATATCATTACAATAGTATATTGTACAACGAGCATGGAATGACATGCATTTCCTACGAGTATGACGTTTGCAGCATGAGCCGCAGGCGAATGCTGCAAATCATACGAGTAGGAAATGGTCATTCCATGCGAGTTTTACACTATACTTTTTCTACGAATGTTACTGTTACATAAAATGGGATTAGTAATATTTTTCCTTTTAAGATGTCAAAAAATGTCAATCTGACATTCCACAAATAAAATTTATAAAGATTTTGGATGTCAACGCCACCTTTGTAAAAAATACCCGTGCACAATGGGAACTTTGTAGTTCAATCACCATGGTGATTGAAGCACAATGAAAATGTGTAAAACACAATGCACCATGTTCCGAAATTACTATTGAACATACAATAAAGGTTTTTATTGACATTCGTAGAAAAAAATATTTTGAGCAGGTTTGGTGCAGTAAATTTCAATTTAATGTTTAAAAAAATAAATTATTGAACCCTTAAACTCTAATGGATTCACTATTCCAGATTCCAGATTCACTATTGTTAAAACAGTCTAATTTGATAATTAAGGCTTTAAATTGCCAAATGTAAGGATGGGACAACTAAATTTTGTGATATGAATTTATTTCTGGGATCTTTGGAAAATTTATAAGCAAAAGAACAATTTAAGTATGTATATTTCACAATAACAGAACTAAATTCAGTTTAGCAACAATACAAGATAATCGTTTGGAAACCAAGCATATCACAGAAATAACAGAATAACTCAAGTGTTTATTAACGACTGGTTACCAACGACAAGACATTGTTAAAATCTTCTGACCAACTAGAAAGTCTAAATTTAAACCTTTTTGGTAAATCCTAAGGTGTTACATTAAATTCTACGTGAAATAATAATTTTTGGAAACCTTAAAGCAAGTTTAAACTATTCTCAAATCATACACGGTGTCCAAGATAAGAAGGGCCAGTATGGGGACCTCTTTTATAGTTAGAAATACAAAATTGGTTAAATAGGAAAAAAGTTGCGTAATTAACGAACTAATAAAATGATAATCCGAGATTCTTTAGATGATTTTTCGTTTTCGAGATATTTTGAAAAAAGTGACTTTTCCAATTTTTAATTTAATTTATTTCTGGCTTTGGTATGAAAGGTAGGGCAAAACTAATAAAACTTCTTTATAACATTTATATGATTTTTTGATGTCAAGTTTTAGAAGCCCTTTTTATTCTGAATTCAACAGTGTACTACACATTATGGTTAAATTACGTTTTGAGTCCTTTTTTCACCATTATTAATAAATTTCTGTGATACGGGCCAGTCTCCTAGAACATTTCATACATTGTTCCAGATTTTGTAATTTAATGAAGAAAATAATGAAGCATACTCAATAAGTATAAGAAAACAGCTAAATTTTATTCTAAAAATAAATTGTTCGTCTTTTAACTTATGTTTATCGTTAGAATTATTGCCATTTGATAATTTTCATTCAAACATTTAGTAAAAGAAGATAAATTGCAAATTCTCGAGAACTATCCTCTTTTTCTACTTCCCGTTTTTTTTATATAGAAGACCAGTAATCATGTTTATTAACAAAATTTACTAAATTCTTACTCCAGGCGCTTCCAGAGCAATCACCATTGAATTTAAATCTTCAAGCAAAATAACTCCAATAAATTCGTCGTCAATAACAGGGCTTGATATATCAGTATATAACTTTGTAGTCAACGACAAAATATTCTTTGAAAACCTGAGCAAGTCAAATCTAAAATAGTTTTTTCACAGGTCTGGACGACTTGAAAGTCTTGATATGCTTGACATAAACTCTTCCATACCTCACAAACCTTTGTGGCTTTCAAGATGAGTACGTTAATGCTGACCGAATGTGAGGACAAATAGTAGCCATGAATACACAATTTTGACTTTTTCGTAATTGCATTACAGCGTAACGTGTTGTCGAGGTCATAATTTTAACTATTTTTTAACTATTGACTATAATCTCTTCGATTCACAGTAAACTGTAGTTGGCGTCTTATACTTAAGGTAACACAACTGCACCCTCCATCATAACTGTAGGTATATAATTTGTGGATTTAAATACAGATATTGTATTGCATTTCTAGAATACAATGTTTTTATCCTAATAACAATACACTAGTTAAAGAAACTAGAATTGGCAAATTTTCGCAAATATTATATTAACCAACAATTTGGTTTATGTCGTGTACTCCTAACCTCATAAAACATCATCTTAGCATAATATTTATGACCTTCACACAAAAACAAACACAGAAAATTAAACTCTTAATGCTGTGAAATCCCTGCACGGTTTCGTAAAACACATTAAAATGCCAATAACCGCTTTGTGGTTTTTGTATGAATTCTTTAAGCAAATAAAAAACCAATGTGAAAAAGGACAATGTAAATTATTCAATTCTAAGTAAGTAAGCATGTGTATTTGCGAACGAGTCATTTTTTTAAATCAAATTAGTCGTTTTATTAAAATTGCTATGTAAGTTGTTTTAATCGTATAATATAACACTAATTTGATCATTATATAAGACTTGATTAATTAGATCTCTGATAAAATACCTGTTTCACTTCTGGTCCTTATGCAATAACAGTCTTGCCATACTTGCATGCATGTATAAGTCCAGATATTACAGATTAAGAGATGTCAAAATGTCACTAAGCTTTAACTAAAGAACCATTTAATAAGTTCATCAAGAAGCAGAATAAAGAGTAGTAATAATGCAGATGGCAAATGGCGAAAACCTGAGCCAAACAACCTGGAAATTAATTCATAGTAAAAAAACTTAGTTGTCCTATTGCACTTGTGATTTTAAACTCTTATTTGTCAAATTAGACGGGTTTAGCAATAGTGAATTTGGACGTAAATTTCTGTTTGTTAAAGCTTCAGCTATGGGTATTATTATTCTAGTGGTAAGAGGGGGTCTTTAGCTTGGTGTTTTATGTAATTACTCAATCAAATCTGAACAATCGTGATATATCAAGGAAATAATAGACACCCAATCCATTTGTTATTATTTATAAATTTTAATATTTAAATATGCACTACTATGCGCACATTTACAACTGAAAGCAATCCTTTTGGGTGTGAAAGTTACGATTTAGTTCAATTAATATTTTAAAAGGAGTGTTTAATTGTGAACCTGTTTGGTTCTGCATGACTATCTTCCTATTATTGCGAAAGACATAATGTACATCTGGTCTTTCCATTCGTTTAACCTGAAGACAAGGGAAAAAGCAAAAAACATTATATTACTAAAATAGGACGTGTTCCTATAGTAAAAACTAAATTAGTTTACTTTGCTTTAATTTTTATTTAACCATCAATGATTTAAATTGTCAAGGTAAAAAAAAATGTAACTAAGTTTTCAACCACAAATTTATTTCTGAGTTTTTCACAAATTTTTAAAGAAAATAACAATTTCAAAATATATTTTTTACAATAATAGAATTAAATTCATTTCAGCAACCAGTTTTAACACAAAAATCATTTACTAAAAAGATTTTATTTAAGACTTATTAACAGTGACAGGACAAATAATTGTCAAACCTAGCTGATCCACTAGACAGCGATTCCCAACCTTTCTATCCTTGAGTACCACCTGAGAATTTTGTAGGGTCGTGGCTTACCACTGGTTATATTATAAATTTTTGAGGGGGGTTATATAAATTAAATACACATGTGGATAGCTTTACAAAATGCATTTAATTATGAATAAAACAAAATACAGAAAATAAATCCATAAAACTAGAAAAAGTCATTTATATGTTTTAGGGGTGTCAATCCCGACTGGTTTTCTTAATCTCGGGATTTTCGAGCTTTTGTTGTCTATTAAACTAAAAAGTAGTTATACTTATTTAAAAAAATACCGCAAAAATATTAGGGCGTCCAAAGTTTCGTCTTTTAGGCTAGAACGTATTTTGTTGTTGCTGGTAGGCTGAATGGTTAGTAGGAATTCAAAGGCTTTTTGAAGATTGCGTCCGCAACTGCGATCATTTGCAAATAAACCAAATTATTGAGTAAGGATTGCGGACATCCCGGTTTTATTACTGGTTTGCTTTTGTAATGGCTCTGAATATTTTAGTAATGCATCTTGCAATTTGACGTTGAATGGTTCAATCTCTTCTGCTCTCAGAATTTCTGCAATGAGACTGTCATCTTCGTCGTTGATTTCTGTTTCACTTTCGTTGTCTGTGTCTAACCTGATTAAAAATGTTTCCAATTTAGATTTAATGAAGAAAATAGTTTATGTTTTGAAGCAGTCATCTTGTTCAGAGTTAAGAATGTCGGAATTTGTGAGAAAACAGAGAATGTCAGAATATATGGTTCAGCCTTGCTTAATCCTTGTTCTCAATGACTTATGGTTCCGTACTGAGTGGTGTTTTAATTCTGGATAATTCCTTCAACATGCCGGATCTGCTTTACATAAATCCATATCGCGACGGCCTAGCCTAGGGCTTCAACTATAATTTTGATTGATTGGAACTTTGCGATGCCTTTGAGAACCTCACTTTTTGAATCCTAATTTTTGGTGTTATGTTTAGATCAATAAGATCTTTTTTTAATTCTCTAATAGTGTAAAACCCTCGAGCATGTCAAGTAAGCCATCTCATTTTGCAATATAATATAACTTTTAGCTCTTTCCCATGATCATTTTTGATATACTTTTGTAGTATATCATTTTTAGTTGGCGATTTTCTAAATGTTCGAACTATTTATCTAACTCTAGACACCAATATACAGAGGTCATGATTATTAGTAATAATTACTTCTAAAAAGTCACTTTTTTCCAAAACTTCCACCTTAACCATTCCTTCAGTGTCTTCTATATCACTGTCGGTCTCGCTACAGAACATTTAGAGATTAATCCCGAAAATATTGGTCGATCCTGGAATTTTCAAGTCCGGTGTATACTCCAGGACCCGGAATTTCGGAATCCCGGAATTGACAACCCTAATATGAATCTAATTAATTAGCAAATGACAAGTACGATTTTCCAACACTAAAATATCTTTATCGTTAGGCTTAATGAGAAACTTGCGTACCACCAGTGGTACACGTAGCGCCAGTAGTACGCGTACCACCAGTTGGGAGCTACTGCACTAAACGATCTGAAGTTATACCAGAACTAATTCGTAAACTTTTTTGTGAATACCGGAATTATGTCTTACCTTGTATTTCTTATAATTTTTGTCGTTAAATCCATTATTTCGTCACAACAAGGATGCAAATTATGTTTTCAACATAAAACTAGGTTTATTATTAATAATTTTATTAATGTCTGCTAAAACTGGTTTATAATAATTTTATTTCATTCCTTAAGCGTGCAATTTCATGATTGTAACCATGTCAAGTAGGCCAACAATCATCTATTGTTAAGATTTTTTGGGGAAAAAAATTATGTTTGTTCTTTAATTTCAGGCCTATCACAAACCCAGAAGCTCAGCAGTACAAGTGGCTAAAATTGTTGCAGTAACAGTTGTTTTAGTGTCCTTTATCCTGGGTAGTTTTATCCTAGCTTCTGCTTATGTAACAGCAACAGCTTCATGTAGACAACTGGAACAGGACCTTGAACTACTGAGTGAAGTTGCCGACAGATTTGACGGCAACAATGAAGGACCATTACAGCCTGCAGCTTTAGTACAGGTAAGCCGATAGTAAATGTTGCCTTAAAAATAATTTATTTGAAATCAGAATCAGTTTGAAATAAAAAAAATACACTGACCATGTGATTATTTTTTACGCTGGGTGTTATTTAAAATAAACTAAATGCCGTTTCGCAAGATACCATAAAAAAGAATACTTCTTCCTGTTCCTGTTCCTCTTCTCGACCAACAAATGTTACACTGACTTACATTATGTTACATAATTCGGAATTCATAACACCGGTTTTTTAAATCTTTACATTGGCTTCGATTAACACTACAAAAACCAGTTTTACCAAACGAGTTCTAGACAAAGATAATTATTGTTTTTCATCATATGATGTTGTGGTCCGGCTCATAAAATAAAAGCGAAAAAGTTTCAAAACTATTATTAGATCGTAAGTAAAAAATGATTTTTAGTTGTTAGGCAGAGTAAATAGATCAATTCATATGTATAAGAAATTGTACATAATCTGGAGGTACTAAATTTCATAAAAATAATCTTGCTAGGTCAGTGTCGAATATCAAAATTATTCAGTAAAATTTAAAACTCCGATACGCGTATCTTCCCAGACAGCTGGAAGACTGCTTGTGTGCAGCCTGTCCCGAAGAAAGGTTCCAAGTCCCTTTCATTTTTGTACTTTGTCATACTTCAAGAAATGACAGTATTCGGTATCAATGCAAGTATTGCCACTGTGCTGCTGCTGTAGCTTAAATCATCATTTATGATGATGATGGTGATGATGACGATGATGATTAATTAGCTTATCTAGGTCTAGCCACAAAATGATAATTATACTAGGGAATAACTTAAATTTCTGCTTGACTTCAATAGAATAGTACGTGGTTTCTGGCATTAGTTCCATCGGATTTTATATGGATAGATAAATAGAAACCGCTAAGACCCATTTCTAAGAATCGCACACCTCAGCAAACTCCTTATAGCACTGTTTGCTTCCAAAACCGGCATCAAGCATCAGTGGGCTCGAATTGTATTCGTAGCAATGATACGAATTTATCTTTTATGCAAGCTTGTCATTATTTTTTTGCAATTAACATATTTTTGACTTTACTGAAGCGAATCGTGATTTTTCTCAAAATTATGCCCAGTATTAAAATATTGCGACAGATCCTATGCATTTTTCTGCCTTTCACTTCGATGAATATACGAGCAGTTAATTAGTGATGCAAGTGACCATGGTAAACACAGCCAATTAAAATTTTAATTATTGCTGTTACTGTTCGCCTCTGACCAAAAAACAATCATAAAACAATACAACAGCAAATAAAGCCTAAAAAAGTATTGCGTTAATGTCTATCAGAATAACAATGGTTGCTAGACCAATTCCACTTCCTCTTGTAAACCTTGAATCTCTGTGCTGCATGTGTTTGCAAATAGATGACATCATACTAAGAAAAATAAAAGAACTTTCGAGATTTATGTATATTGTGAAGGACAAACCAAATCTACAGTAGCATAGATTTTGTTAAAATAACATCATTAGTTGTTAAGTGGAGTACAAAAAATACTAAAAATTGTTCAAGTTGAATCCACCTACCTGCCGAACATTTGCTCCGCTCTACATTGTCCAATGCCTTTTCCAAATCTACAAAGGTAGATATTCCCAATGTAAACCTTTCCTCTATTATTTTAGAATTATTTACCATACTGTATACTATACTGAGCGTCCGCAAAGTCTTAGTATGGGCAAATATTCTTGCTATTAGTAAAGATAGAGACACCAAATTTTAAGTGTATCTTATTGACTAATAAATCTACTTTTTCACGTAGTTAATCTTTTTCAATCCCCTTGGGGGACGAAGCTATGGAGTTGAGGTCAAAAATTTTAAACATAACCCTATACCGTGTGGTGCCATATTTTAAAGGCCTTCAAGGAAGAAACATTTTAGCGTAAACCCGAGGTCCGTATCCTAATTCGTTTTTAAATGGGAAGCCTTCAAGAATTAAAAATGGTGAAAAAAAGTAAAAATTAAAATACTTTTCTCTTATTACTTTAAAAGTTGTTCAAAATGACCACCATGAACTTCTTGGAAGTAATAAAGTCGATTTTGGAACTCACTTCTCACATTTTGTGGTCATTTTGAACAACTTTTAAAGTAACAAGAGAAATAAAGTTATTTAAATTTTTCTTTTTTTTTTGACGAATTGTAAAGGCTTTCCATTTAAAAACGAATTAAGATACGAACCTCGGGTTTGCCTTAAAATGTTTCCTTTTTGAAGATCTTTAAAATGAGGTACCATACGGCCTAAGGTTGCATTTAAAATTTTTGACCTCAACTCTCTAACGTCGCCGCTCAAGGGGGATGAGAAACATAAATTACATGAAAAAGTAGATACACCTAAAATTTGATGTCTTTGTCTTTACTAATAGAAAAGATATTTGCCGATACTAAGATTTTTCAGATACCCTGTATACACACAGGAACTGGTGAATAGACAGCACATCCTACAATCTACACGAATGCCAGTGACAAAAGATAAGATGCAGATGAATGTATTAAAATTGTTTAGTGTAAAATGCAATAATAAAAAATATATAGGATATGCTTGCATAATGGTATTTAATTGTAGTAGCAGTAGCTGCTTTTTTAATTTTTTTTTATATCTACTACGTTTACTAAAACCTAAAAAAATCTGGGTCCAATAACGTAATAACACTATAGTAGTAACAAATACAATTATGTTATATTTTGTGTTTTTAAGGCCTATAACTAGTTAGATTTCACTTAAAAAAACAAAAAATGAAGCTTTCTTGTTAGACCAGAAATAGTTTTCTTTAGCTAACCACCTAAGCAAGATAAAGAATGAGTTGCATAACGTTTTGATTGAAATTTCATACTTCCGAGGTGAGCGAACTTTCATAAAACAATAAGTTTCTACCGAATTAAAATGGTTGTCACGTCTGACTTGTTGAAAAGGAATCGTTGTTATGCTTTAAATTTTCCAGTTATGAATGTTTGTTATTAAAGTTTAGGTTTATTAAAAGCGTTACTATCTAGGGGCATCAACTTCCTCATAATACAGTGACGTCGGAATTACTGAGAATGAGTAGACCTGGCAAAGAAAGACCTGTACAAATACAGACACTAGCTTTTTATAAATTTTGATTTTAGTATAAAGCAATGAAAAATAGAATATTCTACAGAAATATGTTAAGGCCATATGAACTTGTCGAACATTCTGCCTAAAGTTTTGTTGCCTTAGAAACAGCTTGAATTCATTTCTATTGTTATTTGCCAAAGGTGCCCGAAACGAAGTTGAGGGCACTTTTTTAGTCAATATTTTTATAGTCAATTACATAGGTAAATTTCTGAGTCTTAAGATTATGTTAATTGGCCAAATATGTCAAAAAAGCTAGAAGAAATACTTTAAAAATGCGTTTAAAATTGTACCAATCAAGTTTTAACTGTTAGAAAATATATGTCACCTTCGTTTGGGACGAAAAGGTAAAAATATGACTAGAAGGGGTGTGAAAAATTAAAGTTTTTCAAAAATAAATGAATTTTTAGGTACTTTTTAGATTCAGAGTTATCACTCACTTATTAACTCCATAGAACCTCACGCATCGCCTCGGCGCTTGTGGCTTCGATTGATTGTTATAGAGTGCGCGAGATAAGCAATATATGATATCGCCTCATCGGATGTGCATGCGTTACCGGAGATATACAAGAGAGGCGATACCGCATTGATAGATGAGCGACAATCGTAAAACATCCCATAAGAATAATTAACCTTAATTTTATATTAAAAATAAGAAACTAGGAATAAAAATGGTCGTATTTCAGGATCTTTTCGAAATATATTTAAATTAGGAAATAATGAATTTATTCCATACTTTATGTAGACACTGTATAGCTTCTTACAAGCTTTACTTCAGCAAGAATCTCCGCTAATGCAGTTACAAAAGAAACTACTTAAAAAAAATAAAGCAGAACAACTGTTGTTTGTTGTTTTGTTATTACCATTACTGATGAAAGCAGCCTTTCTATTTTATAATTTTTTAAGAAAAATAAATTACGCTTAGAAATTTATTGTCAAGTGATACGAATTGTATTGTTTTTAATGTGTAATAAATGTTTGTTTTTGCTAGACGATAAATTTCAGGTTTTTTGGTAGAAACAGCTGTTACAAAGCAAATAAGTGGTGTCCAAATAGGTACTTTAGGATTTCAATTTAGCACAATTTTTTAACAACTTCACCTAGAAATTTTAGATTTTGCATATGTCATCTAAAGACCCGGCAATTTATGTAATTATAGATTGTTTTACGACGGAAGAACGTGTTGGAATTGTTCAAACTTACAACGAAAATTCCCGTTCTTGTGTGAAATAGATTCGTAAACTTTGTTTAATTTTAGGCGCAATCAAGTGCCAACGCAATTGGCAATCTTATTCGAAAATTTGAGGTTTCCGGATCGGTTGTTGAATTAAAGATGCCAATGCGTCCACGTAATGCTCGAAGCAATGAAAATATCGCTAAAGTACGTGAACATGTTGCCGAAAATCCCAGAACCCAGTTTGTCGTCGATCTCAACAGTTGAACATAACGAAAAGCTCCCTGCATCGAATTTTGATCAAAGATCTGGCCTTGCACGAGTATAAAATTCAACTAACTCAAGAGTTAAAGCCCCCAGGCCACGGGAATCGCGCTTATTTTATCTTAGAAGAAGTTAGAAAAAATACAGAATTTTTCAATAAAATTATCTTTTCCCGCGCAGCTCATTTTCACCTCGGAGTCTCGGAGGTTATGTGAACAAGCAAAATTGTAGGATTTGGGGAAGTAAAAATCCTTGGGTGATTGAATAATAGTTGTTCGTACACCCAGTTTCGAAAGTAGTGCTTTGCAACGCGACCTTTGCAATGCGAGCACCAAGTTCGTCGCTCGAGACGCAGGATGGGTGCATATTAGTATTTCCAATTTTTGAAATCGTAATATCTCACGAAAAAGTATTCGCAGGAAAAAAAGTATAGGTACCTTTTTTGTAGAAGATCGCATAATCTACAATCTTTGAAATAACTATTTTTACGATAACACTTCCGTTTTAAAAGATATTTGCGAAAAACCTATTTTTTGACTTTTGACCTTGATTAAAAATTTTAGCACAGGTGGAATCGATGGGGACTTTTGATATTTCATTTGTAATAATGTTTTTAAGGTCTGTAGGTTGAATGTCTATTTTTATTGAATAAACTGTCAATATCAATTTTCGATAATTTGCAAAATATCTGTGTTTTTAAATAAAAAATTTTTAAGTTCTGCTGAACTAAGTGTTTATATATATATATATATATATATATATATATATATATATATATATATATATATATATATATATATAGTGTGTCTGCTTAGGGAAACTTTTTGTTATTAATTTTACGAAAAAAAGTTATTCTTCATAAAAGTTCTGCATGGTTCAAAACCCAAAATCCAACCATCAGATATCAAAATTTCCCAGTCATATACGAGGTCTGTCAGAAAATATGAATTTTACCCTACAGTAAAATACTTTTATTTTTGACAATATCGAAAACTTTTATCAAGAAAATGTATTTAGAATTGTAAACTAATTTCTAATAAACAGTTATCTCTTTATTCATTAAAAATTTGATAACCTTTACGTTTCTTAACCTCTGTGTTGCAGTATTTTGATGATGCATTAAAATAATTGATACATAACAAAATAAGTTATTTTACAATTATCAACTTGAATACAGTACTAATATTGCAATAATTACGTAATAAGTTAATAATATTTGACGTTTAATGGCAGATATGTAAATATCATGGCAACCGAATTAGAAACGCATTCACTGTTGTAGGGTAGAGAATGGGAAAATGTACAAAATCATGACAATTTTTATTTTGATCAAATTTTTAATGAATAAAGAGATAACTGTTTATTAGAAATTAGTTTACACTTCTAAATAAATTTTCTTCATAAAAGTTTTCGATATTGTCAAAAATAAAATTATTTTACTGTGGAGTAAAATTCATATTTTCTGACAGACCTCGTACATGACTCGGAAATTTCGATATCTGATGGTTGAATTTTAGGTTTTGGACCATTCAGAACTTTTTATGAAGAATAACTTTTTTTCGTAAAATTAATAATAAAAAGGTTTCCCATATGCTGCGAACTTCAGCAGACGCTCTGTATATGTGGGGTTGGGTAATTGTATTTAAATAATATAAAAATACTTCGTACAAAAGCACCTCGAACCGAAAGTACTTCGAAAGGAAAGTAAGTAATGCTTTAACTTAACAGCAGGGTGCGCAGATACATAAAAAGGCCTACAGTTAACTGAGCAACAATAATCTTAAAAATAAACAATAATAGTAGGTATTAATGGGCGCTAAGTATCCCTCTTAAGCTTGATTGGTGGCGTATCATCAGATAGTTTGTTTGGTTACAATTTAACCATCAGAACCACAATTCTTTTAGTTACAGAGTTACAATATTACTTTTGTCCTTTAACGGTAGATTAACTCTTGAATTGTGGTATTAAATTTAATAAGTATCTTGAGAATAGAAAAAAATACCGGGAATTATCTTTAACAGAAACAATCAGAAGAGAATAAAACTGCTTATCTTTAATAATATTAAAGAACATTGACTAGTGGCCTTCAAACAAAAAACAAATCTGTATTTTATTTTAACACCAACGTGCTAATAGTTTAATAAATATTATTGGTAATAAAAATGTTTAAATTATGTTTTAAAATATTTCCTTTAACGTCGTTTCTCCTCTCAAGGCTGCGTTGTGGGTGACCTCCCTCTGCTCTAAAGATTTTTTACGAATTTTGCCTGTGAATCTGCTCGAAAGAACTAATATTTATCATGCCCCCTTTAGCTATTTCCCACATAATTACAAGAAGAGCGATCCCTTTACTGCCCAGCTGCAGAAAAATATTGCACTTCTTCATTCCTATCTAGAGCCGCCACATTATGACATGACACAAATTGCCTGCTGTGATTTCCTCTTC
Organism: Philopedon plagiatum; assembly: GCA_963971165.1. Taxonomy (NCBI): domain Eukaryota; kingdom Metazoa; phylum Arthropoda; class Insecta; order Coleoptera; family Curculionidae; genus Philopedon; species Philopedon plagiatum. The sequence continues at coordinate 80,247,877 of OZ020194.1, read as the reverse complement.
CACTCCCAGCATCTTCTAAATAGCGAATTAATAAATTCCATCTTTCTCATGGATTTATTATATAACAGGATACGGGATGATGTAACATTCTTTGAAGCCAAAACAAACCGTTCTAAGCGACACTGTAAACACAATTTGTAAACATTGGCCACATCTTATTTTACCTTGTATTTGTGTACAAAAAATACGTTAGAAGCATTACAAAATTTGCTAAAAGTAATAAAGGCCCTAAATTACTTTATTTTCTGCTAAATAATAATAAATTTAAGTTAAAAAGGTTTTATTATTTATAGTTTATGTTATTTCTAAAGGTGTTTATTTAAAGTCGCTCCGAGTCATTTATAAATCTATACGTCGCACATTTTCTTTTCTAGTTCATTAGACAAAGACGTACGTGTACCCGAGTGTTCAGACCGAGGTTCAGCCGTTTTCCTAAACAACCAGGACAGAGAGCAACACTTCTGAGCTCCAACACTCCAATGCTATTTTATCTCTTTCTACTACCATTCTTGATTCAATTACGTAGTAACTTGTAGTTTTGTCTATGTTCGTAGTTCGTAAACTGCTCCCCCAAGAGAATAACAAACAACAAAAGGCTTCACGTTCGATACGCTCACAGTATAAGGATATCGAATCCTTTTATATAATATAAATCCATGATAATAATAATAATAATAATAATAAAGATGTTTATTTATGCCAATAAAACAATTAAAAATATAAATATAAAAATGATAAACTAAAAAAGAAAACCAAAAAATGACAGTAGTATACTAGTTGGCATAAATAGGTAGGGTTTTGATTTATAAAAAATCATTCTTCCAATCCTACCCTTACTAAATAATTTTTTATATTTTTTTTGAAAGTTATATAGCTTAAGCCCCTCAGACTAGAAGGAATATTATTATAAATTACAGAAGAGGTATATTTAAACGAAGACTTATATTTTTCAGTATGATGTTTAGGTATTTCTATTGCGTTCTGATTTCTAGTATTAACATTATGAATATTATTCCTGAATTCAATTTTTTCAAATAAATATCTTGGTTTCTGAGTTAAAATTATTTTATAAATAAAACAGGATATGTGGATTTCGCGTCTTTTTTCTAATTTAATTAAATTATGTTGGTCAAAACTAGGTGATACGTGATCATACTTTTTTAGCCCTATTGAAAAACGAACACAGTTATTTTGAAGAATTTGTAATTTCTGTTTATCTTCGTTACTGATATTTTTGTGATAAATGATACCACAGTAATCTAATCCACTTAGAATAATTGAATCAACCAGCCTAAGTTTAGTATCGGTATTTAAGTAGTCCTTAAAGTTATATAAAATTCTTAGTTTGTAGTATGCTTTTTTAATTATATTTTTTATATGTTCATGAAAATTAAGATGCTGATCAAAAATTACTCCAAGATTTTTGCCAAATTCGATTGACGGTATCTTAAAACTATTGTTAAGAATAATTTTGAAATCAGAATTATTTTTTATTTTAGTGATTAGTGTTTTAGGACCAGTTAAAATTAAGTTAGTTTTATTTTCATTTATTTTTAATCCGTGATCAGTTATAGTTTTTGAAATATTTAAAATATCCTTATTGATTAAGGAAATACTATTTTTTAAATCTGTGTACTTGATTGAGTGGTATATTTGAGTATCATCTGCAAAAGCTAAAATATTACCGTGTTTAATAGATAAATGAAAATCAAAAGTGTATATAATAAACAATAAAGGGCCTAATACTGATCCTTGTGGAACACCTCTAGAAATAGGCAGTGAATTTGAAATGTCACAAATGTATTCGTTTGCAATTTTTGTCACTTGTTTTCTGTCAGATAAATAATGTTTGAACCACTGGCAAGTTTTTAGACTAAAACCTATATATTTAAGCTTTGCTAATAACATTACATGATTTAGAGAATCAAAGGCTTTAGCCAAATCGAGAAAGACTATATTAGTAACAAAACCTGAATCCCAATTTTCTAAAATATCATCTTTAAGTTTACAGAGTAAAGTAGTAGTACTAAAATTTTCTCTAAAACCTGATTGATTTTCTGGTAAAATATCATATTTTTTAAAATACTCTATTATTTGGTCAAAAACTATACGTTCTAAAATTTTAGATATTACAGAAAGTAGAGAAATTGGTCTAAAATCATCTACATTTTCTGCGTTGTGAATTTTAGGAATCGGTATAACTAAACTAGTTTTCCAGATATTAGAAAAATTATTATTTAGAATAGAACAATTTATTATATGTTTAATAGTATTTAAAAAATTATTATTCATACACAGATTTAACATGCGTAAAGTAATACCATCTGTTCCACATGATTCAGTTTTAATTTTTGATAAAATTTTAACAATATCATAATTTGTAATTGGTTTTAAATTTAGAAACACATCTTTACCAATTTTAGAAAACTTATTATTCAAATAAAAAGATAGTAAATTTTGGTTTGGAGATCCATTTTTTACAGAATTTATAAAATGATTATTTAGTACTTGTGCACAAGGATATTCATTTACTGATTTAGATTCTTTTAAATTAATATTAAATTTTTTCAAGTTTTTCCAAAAAAGTGTTGGATTATTTGGATTTATATTATTCTTTATAAATGTTTGCTTTTCTTTCTTTATAAATTTAGATAGAAAGTTTCTTATTTCTACATAATCTTTCCAATTTGATTCAGATTTATTTTTAAAATATTTTTTGAAAGCTTTTTTTTTTAATTTTGCAAAATTTTTTATATTCGAATTAATCCACGAATTTGTTTTTTTATTTTTATTTATTTGAACTGGTGCATGTTTGTTAAATAAATTTAGGATATTATTGTTAAATATTTCAATTTTATTATCAAAATTATTAATGTTTTCAACTGCATTCCAATCAATTTGCGCTAAATCTTCATTAAATAAATCAAAATTAATATTTTTAAAATTTCTGTAGTACCTTAAAGAACAAGGAGTTTTATTTTCTAATAAAAGTTTACAAAATACCATTGAATGATCAGTTAGAGAAATTCCCGAAGAATTTTTTATTAATTGTGTTTTGAATATACCAGAATCTGTAATATTTATATTTTCATCTATATAAAGATGATCAATTATTTTTGGTGACGTTTCATTTCTTGTAGGCTCTGAAATAATTTGTTTTAAACTGAAAGTTGCAAATAAATTTTCAAGAAGATAACCATCTTGATTTTTATTGTACAGATCAACATTAAAATCACCTGTTATGATCAGTCTATCAACCGATAAGTACACTTGTGGAATTATCTGGTTAAGAATAAAAAATGAATTTAAACTAATGTTTGGTGGTTTATAAATAATTCCAAAACCTACTTTTTTCTTATTAATTAAAATATTAAGCCAAAATGTTTCCAAAGGTCTAGTGTCAAGAACAGTTATTACTTTGACTTTTAAATGATTTTTAACGTAAACGCTAATTCCACCACCGTTAGTATTCCTATCCAATCTAAGAAACTTATAGCCAAAAATATCAAAGTTAGTAGATGAATCATTATGATTTAACCAAGATTCAGTTACAGCTAAAATATCAGGATTTATATCTAAAACAAATTCTTTAAATTCAAAAAAGGAAGATTTTAATGATCGTATATTAACGTGTGCCACTAGTAAACTACCGTCATTATTTAGTTTTTTGTATTAGAATTAGCCCTTCTTGTTTCTTCAAAAAAATTTTTAGGAGGAAAATACTGGTTTACATAAATGCCCATTTGATCTTTCCCCTCTCCAGACACTTTCGGTCTTAGGTTTGACACCTACCTGAGCTCTTCCAAATAGTACTTAAATTACAACTAGAACAGGCAAAGCAGCTCCCAATATTTAAAAACGAACATCCTTTAAAGCTTTCTTAAAAAAATAACACTGATAGAATGAAAATCAGTTTAGTGTTTCTAGAAATACCGGAATCAGAAGCACAGATATAGAAGCACTTTTTTACATTAGATTACTAGTAATAGTATGTGTAATTCTTTAAAAACGTTAGTAATGAAAATAATTTTAGCGTATATGAACGGACATACGCAAAGAAGCTGTTTTAGTTTTTTTTGCACACGTATTATAAGTTAACCCTGAGTTATTACATCTCGTGGTTAACCTACACATACATGTAATACAATCTACACAAAATGGTTTTTAATTACATGTTTCTTAAGTAGGGAAGTACTAATATTTATTTTAGTATAGTCTTAAATATATAGTTATTTGAGGACATTTGCAAAATGTTTTATCTTAGCTCATAGAATTTAGTTATTGAAAAAGAAAATATACAAAAATTCGGAAAACAAATATGACTCCGGGAATTTGTGACCAGCTTCTTACTATTTTTCTCGCCTAGGTTCCAACGGACTAAAACAAAGCAAATATCTCTCTTCAGAACTTTCATAAAACATTTTCACTCAGTAGTTCTTAGTTTCCAACATGCTTGTGGAATTTTGCCGAATCCTGTATTTGATTATACTATAATACTACATACTTATAAGAGATTTGACCTCTTTTAAATATTTCAATTAAACTTTTATATTCAACCACAATAACGGCATTTTCTTACTCAGCCGTTCTAATTCCTAGTTTGCAATGAACCAATACACAGAATATCATTTAAACAAATAGATAATAAACGTTATAATATGAAAAACTTCAGTATAGAGTGAATTTCAATTAAATTCTTGCTAAGATAATATGGTGTGCAATAATAAGAAATAACTACTAATATCTCATTACAGAATATTGATATACATAATTAGGAAAAGAATTTAAAAAAACTCCAAGAAACGAAAAATTTTGAATTTTTTATATTATTTATAAAAAAGTGTATAAGGATATCCAAATACAAGTAAACAGATAATGTCTGTATGATTGTGGCGGATTCATATTTAAAAAATTTATTGTTAAAAAATAAGAAATAAATTTTTTAATTACAGGTAAACAGGCCTTATAACCTTTTTATTTTTAAAGATGGGGAAAATGTTAAATATGAAAGTTCATATATCATCATGGATCATTCATATATCTTATCAGCAAAACAACTGACCATCGAATAAAAAAATATAGTATAAAATATCGATTTCTCGCTTATTTTAAACTGGTTGGTATGATTTTTATCATATTTTTATTTTTGTATTCTAGGAGAAGTTCTAGACATATTTTTTTATAACATACCCTGTGCGGTTTTTCAATCGTTTTTGAAATATTTCAAATTGAAAAAATTTCGCATAAATATACTTGAAACGTAACTATCCAGGTTGCAAACGAAATACTTTCTACCTTGTTATATTGTCTTTGTAGGTAAGTCAAAGTTAATGTCAAGGTTGACAATAATACTTTAGTCACCATGAACTTATGATTTTACTTTTATGCAAAATGAGTTATTCTATTAAACAATAAATGTTGATTTTTATTAGTTTTTAATATTTGAAAGCAATAACCAGTGGTTATAAACAATAACAAATGAATTATTAAACATAAACATATAAATGTTGATTTTGGCGAATAATTATCAAAAGAAATGTTCAACATGTCCACCATTTAATTCTTCGCACTGTTCTTACATTCTGCTCTGCCTCTGAAGTTTAATTATAATACTTTCAGCATCAATTTCGTTCAGATTTATTAGCTCATTTCTCACCTTTCTTTGAATTTCTTCAATATTTTCATTATGATCACTGTATACGACATTTTTCAAATGACCCCAAAGAAATGTATCTAAAGGTGTGAGGTATGGACTATTTGCAGGCCAATGTAACGTTCCATATCTACCGATCCATTCGTTATACTCATGGTTTCAAAAATTGCGAACCTCAATTATATTATAAGGAGACGCTTCGTCCTGTTGCCATATAATACGTCTACGTTCCTCAAGCGGCAATTCGTCGAGAATATCTTCGATTTCATTTTGTAAAAAATTAAGATAGCACTGGCCAGTTAATGCTCTCCGAAAAAGCAATGGTCCTAGAATTTTATTTTGTAATATCCCACACCAAACGTTGATTGAATTACGCCCCTGAAAAGCAATATGTTCGACGGTAAAGAGATTTTCATCCGACCAAACATGAACATTTCGTCTGTTAAACATTCCCAGTTGAGAAAGTTGCTTCGTCTGTCCAAGCGATAGTATAAAATAAATTAGGGTCTTGCCGCATTCTTTCGTTAATATTTGTGACAAAAATATATCTTCTTTCTTCTTGATCGGCACTAATCTTTTGAATTGGCATAATTTTATACTTTAACGTTCTTTGAACTATTCCATAAGTCAACATTTTATCTCTTCTTCCATATCTGAGATACCGCACACAATCGGGAATTGATTTTTTAGGAATCTCTTGAAAATATAATAAAATCGCTAAGTCCCTTTCTTCATTTCTGTCTCTTCTTCTTTTTCCATTGCCAAGAATTCCTCTTTCTTCTAGTCTTCTATTTGTTTTTATTATGGTGTTTAATAATGAAGTCCTTGGCCCCCTTCAATCCTTTCTTCATACTTTCTTTGAGCCGCTCTAACATTATTGTTATTTTTTAAATATAATTTTAACATTTTGCATTTTTGTCCAGCTACAAAGCAGAGAACATACCACTTCCCTCGCCTTAACTCTACCTAGGGTTTTCAGATTATGGAACAAGTTGCCTGCAGATGCCTTCCCTTCCCATCCCAACCTCCAATCCTTGTAATCCCGTGTCAATAGAATATTGTTTCCCTTCTCTTCAGACGCTCACGGAACGTTAGTACTTGGGCTTGAAGCCTACGTGGGCTGTCTCAGACAAAAAAAGTTATATCTAGAAGTGATAGTTTTCCGCTATAAAATTAAAAATTGTTAATTTACAATTTTTATAATCATTTGCCACCATCTAAGTTATTTTTATAAAATGAACAACAAGCAATTGCCAAAATAAGCCTCAAGCTTTACTCCAAACTCGTAGGATCCTGGACTTTATTTAACTCCCCTATTTATCTACTAATTTCCCTTTTTTGGCATTGGACTTGTTACACCCTGTATATCAGTTAAATGCTTACAATCAATGCAACCAGTTTTTTTGCGTTTCTTATGAGAATTAGAATGAGAACTCAAGGCAAATTTTAATAATATCAATTATTAGCGCAACACATCAGTGATGTTTTGCTTTGTCCTTAAGAAAAGATCATGTCTTGCTTATAACTACAATTTAATACCACATTTTTTTATATAAATTGTTCAGTTATTGATCATTTTTTATAGTAATAGTAAAGCCTCTGGATGTGTATTTTCTTTAAGAGAAGAATGTATTCTCAAATTAATAACTATTAGCTTACAAGAACCAGTGTATAGCAACAATAAGAAAACATGGTAAATAGAAAAGAAAATTAATAGGTTGGCTTGGGTTTGTACATAGGCGTAGTTAGGGGGGCTTGGGGTGCTTAACACCCCCCAAGATTTAAAACCCTCCACCCTATGAACAAAATTTTTGGCCATATGCTGTATAGAGTCTATGGCTTAAGCACCCCTGAATTTGACTGCCTAACTACGTCTATGGGTTTGCAAATAGCTTACACCCTTGATTAATACCACTGTTGTTGACCTTAAGTGCTATATCATTTTTTAGCTAACCACAAAAATCTATTAAGCTCGATTAGTTTTATATCTCATTAAAAATAATATTATTTATTCATTGGCAATAAAATTAGGATTCAAATTAATATTTTTCATTTAGAAAGCAATCTGTAAATTATGTCAACTAATAGTGATTGTTATACTGAAGAAAAAAGTTATAAATTGAACATCTTCCTATTCTTATAAGGCGGAACTTGTGTGCAACCACTGACCTTCAGAAAGAGGATTTGACAGGTTTCACACATTGTGTGTGTACATGACAAATAGGAGAGAGAAGACGCTGAACGTCCGACTTTGCACACCATTGCTGTGGCTTGTCGAACCGTCTGTATTTCACCTATAAAACCAAAAGTCAGATGAAAGTATCACGCGCGGCCCGTGAAATTTTAAAGTTGTATATCTCTGTTGCTACTTATGGAACCCGTGCCAAGTTCAGGTTTTTTAATAGTGAGTCTACTAGGAATGTTTTGATAAAGAAAAAAATCATTTGCAATTTGCGAAAAAAAGTTGCATTTTTGAATTGACCCACCTGGGGACAAAATTAACACGCTTATGCAGTTTTTTAACAAATTTTACATCATTTTGTCGACAATTCTTAAATTTGAAGCGTTAGTAAAAAGTTATTGTAATTCGAATTTTGTTTAAAATATATTTAAGGTTTAACAAAATTCAAATGACTATAACTTTCTACTAACACATTTTTTTCTCTTAAAATTTAAGAATTGTCGACAAAATGATGTAAAGTTTATTTAGAAAAAATAATAAAGAAAATACCTAACCGTGTTAATTTTATCCCCAGGGGGTCAATTCAAAAATTCAACTTTTTTCGCAAATATCAGACGTCTGAAATAACAGATTAGTCCTCCAAAAACCTTAAAGTTTTCAAAGTCTTTTTACCAAACAGTATAAAAAAATATTTTGAAAATTACCCGAAAAAGGGTCGAAACGTAAATAGACTTTTAATAAAAAAAATGTTTTTACTATGAACCTTTTTTTATCTCTGACAGCCCACGAAGACCGAAGTCCAAGTACTATGTACCGAGGGTGTACTGGGGAATCGACTCACACATCCAGTGCTGGAAACATCCGTAGGGATTTCACCAGCCCTTTTAAGAGGATGTGTGTGGTGGTACCACCTCGGTCGAGGAAGAATTCCTCTACCACCTTCCAACAACAATCACAAAATATCCATGGTCGAAGCGGGATTCGAACCCGCGCCTCTCGGTTGCAAAGCTGGCGACGTACCAACTTGGCCACCGGAGACCTAACCTAATCCCAAGAGACCTAATCCTAAGAAACAATCCCAAGAAACCTAATCCCAAGAAACAAACAATAAAAAATATATATAATGGTAGATAAACAAACTCTTAAACCACAAACCAGTATGTCACCCAAATGTCTCAAGGGAGACCCGATATCGGTCCACGCCAGTGTTTGTCTCTATTCTTTATAGTTTTTGTGTGTATGTATGGTATATTGGTATGTTTTATTAATCCTTACTCATTTGATTTAAATCAAATGACTAAGGATTAATAAAACATACCAATATACCATACATACACACAAAAACTATAAAGAATAGAGACAGAGGCTAAATAGCCTCTGGTTTTAACGACTGCAGACATTAACTCACACTAATTGTACTATTTTAGTATAGTTTATCAATCTAAAAATATGCCACATAACTGAATCTCTGGCAACAGCTGTTCTTAAAAAATAGGTTAGGGACCATATGCATACATAGTTGACCAAATTAAGAGTAGCCCTGGAATCTCCAATTTGTCTGTAAATAGTGATATATCCTCCTTGGTTCAGAATCTATGGGCGCAACAGATTTAATTTCAAAATCTGAAAGAATTCTTTTTTCAACTAAATATTGAAGCTTCTCTGGCGGCAATTTAACAACAAATAAAAAAATATCTTAATGTGCATAAGAAGCAATAATCTTTTTGTTTCACATGGTGATAATTGTTAACAAAACAATTTTAAATTAGCAAAGTTCGCGTGCAGAAGATCCTAGTTTGCAATAAACGTTTTCACGATTGAAGAATCAGTCGAGGTGAAAGCGAGAGGTCTTTGCTCTGCCACTTGAAATTGGGTCAAATATTGCTACGAACCATCTTGAATGATGATGGCTAACAGCTGATTGCTTAAGGCTATACGAATGGTACTTTATTTATGCTGGTTCTATCTATAAACATGATGATTAAGTACACATTAAATATAGTTATTGAAATTTACAATCCCGAGACTGGTTAGATGCTATTCTTCACATTTGGCTGTTCTGTACTACTTCTTTTACTGATTGTTCAATATGTGTCCCGGTTTAGCTCTACCATAGATTTAGAAATATGGAGGACATCCCATTATTTACATTTTAGAGCAATCAGAGATTCCAGGGATACTATTAATCTGTCCAACCGTATGATCCCCGCCTACATTTTGAGAAAGACTGTCGCCAGGTTTTCAGTGCTGTGAGTAGGTTAATATCTGCAATAAGGAATATGCACATTTTTTTATTGTATAAATCGTTTAAGGAAGTCATTACAAATCCAACAAAATTATTTTGGAGAAAATTACAAGGATAATTTGGCTAGAAAAAATGGTTACTTTTTGGTATAATTTATTACAATTTAAAAAGCAGCCCTTTATCCCTTGTGAATAATGACGTCAGGAGATTAGCAAAAATAAGTGTCAATCAACATGTTAACGTAAAGCCTAAACTAAAGTCGCACAGGTTTGTTTTTCTCGGTAGCAGTCAGAGGGGGGGTAATCGAATGTTTGAGTTGACAGAGGAATAGTGAAACTAGCTTCAGTAAAAAATCAGTTATACAGGATGTTTCGTTTCGGAGCTATCAAACGTCAAAGTCGAAATTTCCGCGATTTCCGTTGAAATCGGGTACAGGTCGCAAAAGTGAATTAATCGGAAGTTGTAGAGAACCCGGAGCTTTAGAAGTCTATTGAAACTGGTGAGGATCGGAAAATGGCAAGTAATTATTTAAAAAGAATTTAGGTCGAGAAATGCCATTTGCAGACCCCTCTTTGGTACCTAATAACTCGAAAACAAAACGTCGGATCGAAAAACGGATTCATAAGTGAACTTTAAAATCTTAAATACTTTCTTTTTGAAATACATTTACCTAAACCTAAAATCACAGAAAATGGATATATTTGGGAAAAACTGGAAATTTCGATTTTTGACCCAAGTTTTTCACGGTTTTAATTTTTTTTTGGGTCAAATTGGATCCAAATTAAAACCCCATATCCGTCATCAGAAAGAGCTCGTCGAAATACATGGTATCTATATTTGTTAGTTTTCTCATTCTTTATGGGAAGGAAGCAATCGTTGATTAAATTTCGATTTTTTGACTTTTTTTGCACTCGACATTGGTACCTTTAAATCACTCCGTATTTTTTCCTATCTAATTTTTTCCAATTTTTCATATCTATCATATCATAATCTTATAGAGGGATAATCAGACTTTAAAATGAATGCAGAATAGGTCATCTAGGAGTTAAGTTAAGTGGTAAAAACTGAATGTTCTTTATTTTTTTCAACAAATCCCAATTTTAACCGACATTATTCTACACTATTTTTCCTATTTAGTGCTTCTTTTTGGGTTTATTTTATCCGTTAATTATCTAAGAATAACTCCCACTACTTTAAATTGCTTATTTTTTTGTTTAAGTTATAAATAAATAGGTTTATTTGGATCGGGGACATGATGATTTGAAACTTTTAAGTTTTCGACCATGGTCATGAAAACGAAGAATTTCAGTTTACTACGTCGAAATTATTAAAATATAGTATTTTAGAATTTCGGAAAAATGCCAGTTTCTGTTGCAAGATTAAAAGGTTCCTGGACCGATTTCGACTTGAAATATACATGAACAAGGTTTTAGGTATCTTCTACTTTAAGTGTAGGGATATTTCATTGGATGAGTTACGCATTAAATGCCATTTTCTTTGATTTTTCGATAACCCTATAATACTGGAATTTGCCATGTACGTATTATAACACTTTTGAGGTCACAGCCAATAGGATCACGATTTACAAGTTTCGAAATTCGCGCGAAAATGTGCGGTAGAAAAACCATTTTTTTTGGTAATAAAGACCAAAATAAATTGATAAAAACAATTACCACAAATATTTAATGTATGTAGGGAATATAAAAAATATTTTATTTATATTTATTTATATCATATTATATTTATATTTCTATCCATATTCTCTATTGCATAAAACCACGAATTTTTATCATTATGTTAACATTATATTTCTTATCAGAAATAATTATTTGTTTAATTTTTTGACACAACCTCTGTGCATACTTTGTAATATATAACCACCGAGTAGTTTTTAATAACAAAATGGCGACTAGTCGTAATACTTAAGTAAATGTAAATTTTTAAAGTAAATAATAACCGTTATTAGTAGTTGCTTGCAAATAAAAAATGTTATTGCGTGTTGCACCCACAAACCGTTCAAAAGAGAAAATACCAGCACGGTCGGTATTTAAGCAATACAAAAATACTTTCATTGTTATATACAGGACCTATTGCAAGACATAAATCACTTCGACCTTTAAAATCTTCGTTTGGCAGTTAATTTTATGTACTTTAGAAGCACTAAACAATGTACAATAAACAAACACCGAAGGTAAAGAAAACTTAAAAAATAGAGGGTACCCGACAAGGACGGTCTTAAATTTTCTGTATAATGCCGTTAATCTTACTAGACAGAGTTTATTTTATGTAAGATCTTATACTTAAATCCCACATCCACAAAATAACAGCCTTAAAATTATTTAAAGAAAAATAAATATTCATAAAATTAATTATAATAATTAATCCCACTAATAAGAGAACGGTGAATTTAAAATAACCCAAGTAACTTTTTTCTGTTATTTTAAATAACAAAAATTAATTTCTCTTATTTCTTACAGGATGAACCTAAGCATAACAAACGTCAAACCGATTCACTGTCAGCTGCAAAGAAGAACATCAAAGAGATCGATGACAATGCTGTCGATAGCTCAGATAGCAATGACTCATCAAGTTCCAGTGAATCAGAAGAGGAACCGAAGATCCACTTTAAGTTACCTGTCCAATTGGACTTCGATGACTTGGCCCAAGATTTGATTGCTAAGAACCAAAGGTTGGTAAACATTTTATAAAAAATGATTATTAAGTTTTATTAAAAAATATATTTGATAAAAAGTGGTACGGGATAAATAAGCATTTTGCGGCAGCTGATAGAAGCTGATCAAGACGCTACGTTCTTAATTTGAGTCGCCGATTGCATTTTGTGTGTATTTTTATTGTGTTATTATTAAATTATATTTATTTACATACTGAGATTGACAAAGGAATTTTACAATAACTACAAATTCAGTCACAATACATAAGACTATGATATACGGATCCTTTTATTCTGTAGCACCCCTCACTTTTGAGGTTGAAAGGAAGAAAGTCTGTGTTTTTAAATCTTTCCTTTGTTTGTATGCTAAACCTTACCTCTTTGCGGGATATTAGGAATCTAAAGTTACTAGAAGTATCCTAGAATTTTGATAATCAGTGAGTGAGTGCGTATCAAAATAATTATTTGATTAACTCGGAAATAAAAGAGGTAGGAATATGAGATTGAGGCTTCTTTTCCCCAGAAATAAATTTGAGCTAAACAACTTCAGCGCAAAGATATAGGGAGTTCAAAAGTACGATATAACAACAATAAACTTTTATTAAATAAATATAATTAAACTCAATATATGTATATGGTATTCCTACCACAATACAAATTATTCTAACTTAGCCACAAGTACTAGTTAGACGGAAAAGTATGTAACGGGAACAAAACGAAGAGAAACATTCAAAAAGTACGGTTAAATATATATGGTTTCATAGCGGAAGTACTTTTACTAAAGCTTTCCTTGAACCTAAAACACTAAAACTGCATTTTAAAGCAAGTTAAATATGATGTTTCTTCATTATTTACCTGGTTTGTTTAGTATTTATTAGTTGTAGTCTCCCAAACTCCTGTGTATAAGAATTAATAGGTTACTAAAGTTAAATTATTATAAAATTTGGACGAGTATTTCTTACTATTAATTTAAAATTGTTCAATTTTAAAATTAGAATGATGATCAAGAAAAATTATTATTATATATTCTAAAAATTCATAAAATCACATTCGTGAATTTTTTAACAATGAAAATCTTTTTTTAATAATAGTTTCACTTTTCTTATTATGTGTTAAAATATCCTTTTGACTATAGATCAAAAATGAACTGCATCGTAGAAAAGAAACGCGCTGAAGAAGTAGTCGACCACCAGCCGAAGACTCTGAGGTTACCGTTTGGAGTGAACATAACCACGGACCCTAGATTCGAAAGACTGACTGGTGAAAGAATGGTTATCATCTGTGAAAGTGGAAACATGCAAAGGTAATTTATTGACTAAATGCACTTTTTACATGAAATCGTAATTAGATTGTACAATTCACCAATCATCATACAGTGAAGTTGTAAAGTAATGCATTAATTAATTAAATTAATTAATTAAATAAATATAATTCAATTAAGTAATTAAATAATTATAAGAATATGAATTGTTGCTTTACTTTACCATCTCAATATACATAATTCAGTAAAATGAACGTAAACTACATCAAAAACGAGCATAACAAAAGGAATAAAGGAAAGAACCAAAAAAAAATTGTTTGTGGTCACTTAAGAGGTGTGTTAAAATATGATACACCTTTTAAAAATTTCATTCTAGTTATATTTCCATTTTTAAATTTATTGATAAGACTTCTTAAAGTGTTTTGGGTTTTATTCAATTTATTATTATATTATTCTGGTTCTTTTTTCAAACTTTGAATTTTTATATACGTTTCAATCTGAAAACCATTCAAAACTTCTAAAAACTTGTACAAATTCGGATGGGAATGATAAAATTCCGAGTTTAGTTTAGAACGAAAGTATACGCATAAATTGGTAGTTCTGAATATTGCTTCATAATTTTCCGTCCACAATGTGGGAGGAAAAGGAGAATTCTCATCAATATAATTGTCAACTATATAATCATAGTATTTGGGCAGGCTATGTGTGGGTAAATTTTCGAAAATATCAAAGCCTAACAGTCTTCAACATCTCTTGGATCTAAGTAAGTTGAGCCAAAAGAATATCTTAACTATTTACTTACTTCAGAATGTTTATTTTTATATTCGATGGTGAGTTCTAGATTCTGAATTTTTCTCCAAAAAGCCTGTCCAAGATGAAATCTATAGCCAACTCTGATTGATTGTATGTCTGAAATGTATGTTTAAAATTTTAAACATTTGGTGACCCTTCAGATTCAGGTGAATGAGTCGCAAATTGTATCTCCCGGTGAAAGACACCCATGGCTTCTGGAGCAATAAAAATATCAGGACACATGTTGTGAATCGGTCGATTAATATTTTGCTTTTTATCCTTATATACTTAAAGGTACTAAGATAATAATAATCCCCCTGGCTGCACTTTGCCATATGGTTGAGATGTATGTAACCTTTCACCATTAACGCTTGTGCATATTCGCGTAAAAAATCGTAATGTATTATACTTTCTTAACATGAACCAAAAAGATGATAATCATCCGCTTTCTTTATCTGCTGAATTATGGGTGTAGATCCTAAGAGTATTTACACATCTATGCTGCAAACACAAAACAATGCCATCAGTAGGAAGTTCTTTTATTGTTTACAAATTATGCAAAACGGACACAATGGATGTCCTTTGTGCAGTTTGTGCAACTCATTAAGAGTGGTTTTATATACTGCTCATCCTGAAGATTTTTTGGGATAATACACCATCCTTAATAAAACATGCGTAAACAGTTGTAACATGTAAAAAATTACAAAAGTGCAGCTTATTAATATTCACAACAACAACTATTCATTCCTTTAATAATTGCTTTTAATTACATAACAAGTAACCACATATGAAGCGCAACAAAAATATTTCTATGCAATGAATATAACATCAAAGTTGTCAAAGTAGTTGAAACTAGAATTAATATTAGTGAAAGTACCTTTATGTAGCTGCTGGTGCTGGTACATTAATGTTAAGTAACGCTCTTTTTAAACATCGAGACAAAAAATTGCAAATATTAATTTTAAAATATTTAATGATAAAGAAACAAATTATTGCTGGTTCTGTCATAAAATACTAATGTCAGTTATTGCTTCTAGGTTACAAAAAAGATTATATACATAGATACGGAAAGGTAACGTCAATTTAAAAGAAAAATAAAATTTAATGGTAGTTTTTTTATAAAATACCCATCATCATAAATAAAATATTTCTATCTAAAGGTTGTCAGCAATATCTCCTAAGGGCGTGGTCTTGTGAAAACAGATTTTTGGTTATTGAACAACAATAATAAAATGAAAAAAGATTCACAGTTTGTTTTAAGATAAAATTTAAAAATCGTAATACCCTCTATTAATATTTAAACAATTTTTCAGTGCTGAACCTAAACAGCCAGAAAAGCCACAACCAGAGGAAAATGATGACGATGACGATGACAGTGAGCACGACACCATTATGATTCAGCCCATCATGATTCCTATTCCACATACATCTTTCCAAACTCATATGCCTATGCAGCGACCAGAAGTAAGTACATTTTGCTCAAGTGCCTAAAAATTACAAGTATTCAATGAAATACTGTTACTTACTCAAAAAACCTTTACAAGTGCAAATTCCAGTAAAGCTAGTAAAAAGTTGTAAAAATATATTTTCACAGCAACCTCAAATCCAAATGGGACCCTACCACCCAATGGAATCCATGAGACCACCAATGCCACCTATGAGGCCACAAATGGACAATATGAGACCCCCAATGGGCAATATGAGACCCCCAATGGACAACATGAGACCCTCAATGGCCAACATGAGGCCTCCTATGGAAGGCATGAGGCCACCAATGGATCAAATGAGACCCGTTATGGAACCAATGAGGCCTCCAATGAGACCACCTATGGACATCAGAGTTGAACAAAGCAGACCTACAATTGAACAAATTATTGCTTTTAGACAAAATATGGAACCTATGAGACAGTCTATTGAACCTGTAAGACAATCTCTTGAACCTCAAAGGTCTCAGGAAGTAGAACAGCAAAGGCCACAAATGATGTTTATTCCTCAGCAGGTAATATTTCTTGAAGCAGTATTCACACCTATTATTGATTATAGACGCATATAAATTTAATATTTAAACTTATCTTTATATAAAAAATATTTCTAATGTTGGTATAATGTTTACGTAACCTATCAGGTCTCTTGCCAGTAGCTGGTTAATAAGTACTAATAATTGCAGCGATAAACGCATATTGGTTTCGCTGCAATAAAATTATTTTACTTCTAATCTGCAGGTACAAATCCGCGTAGAACCCCAACAGCAAGAACAACAGCAACAAGCTGATTCCTCCCCAAATCCCATTATTCAGCACATTATCCAACAAATCATTGCTCAAAAAATCATGGAGACACAAAAAGCCCAGGAAGAAAGTCAATCTCAAGGATCTAGAGAGCAGGAATTTGAAGTATCACGCCAGCCACGACCAATGCAAGAAGGCCCCATGGGACATGGACTTCCAATTCCCGAAGAAATTCTTACTCAGCTCAACAGGTAGAATATGTTTGATTTTGTTGATACGTAAATGTTTGTTTTCTTTTTCTTTCTTGTCTTCTTATTCATCTACTTCTTTTTAATCTGTATTATATATTATTAATATACTCAAACTACAGAAGCTACAAAACGTAAAAGTTACTGCCAGTTATAGCCACTTTGCCACAATACGTACGTCTAAATAATATCCTTAACAAAACTCTTGTGTACAATGAAGACATAAAGTATGGATTAAATTCATTATATAAAAAATGACAAACTTTATGGAAAATCGCTCGGACACATCAACTTTATTTTTATTTTTAACATATTTTTAAAATATTTGACATTATACAGGGTGGCTCAAATTTTTAACATATTTTTAAAATATTTGACATTATACAGGGTGTCTCAAAAAAGTGAGACGTAAGTCAACTTTATTTTTTTAAATGCCACCCTGTATATTTTGACATTTTCGGATTTTATTACGTAAAATTCTAAACATTTTTCATGTGATATACCTATATCGGATAGTTTTGGAATTATACAAGTTTAAATTTTCTAATTTTTTCGGAAATGTTAATTAGGTACTAAAGCAAAATTAATTATTTAGATGAAGTTTCTCCAAATAGGTGGATCGGGAGGTGTGGTTTTATTGAGTGGATTTTTTTATGTGATTATTTAAAAAGTAAAGTATTGAAAACAAAACCAGTAGATCTTGATGACTTAAAAAATTCGCATTCGAAATGAAATTCGACTAATACGAGTACCTCCTAATGTAGTACATAATAATCAGATAGAGTTTCTAAATTGAATTGGTTATTGCCAAGTAGAAAATGGTGAACATTTTAAACATCTAATTAAATATCATTAAATTACCTTGAAAGAGGAGGTATCCAACATCATGCATCAGCTACTGTTAGTGTTAATACAGTTAATTTTTCTAAAATTTAATACTGTTTAAATTCTAATAAAATAGTGGAAACTCAGGTTAATTTAGTTTAATTTAAGAAAAAGTTTTAGAAGTATCTCTTGTCCATGTCTATTAGTTTCAAACTGCAAATAGTAATTGTTGAAAAAATTTCTCAATATCCATTTTTTGAGCGATCCTGTATAATAAAAAAATATCAAATCTTGCAATATATTTAGATACGTTTTAGACATTTATAACTTTTGTCATGTAAGGAAATATTTTCCGATATAATTAATTATTTACCATTATTCCTTGGCTGCTATACCGTAGCAAATAATACTACAAATTAACTTTAATCCTGTATAATTCCAAAACTGTCCGATATGCTACATAAAAAATGTTTAGAATTTCACGTAGAATTCGAAGATGTAAAAATATGCGGGGTGTTTAAAAAATAAAGTACGGCCTACTTTTTGGAGCCACCCTGTATAATGACAAATATTTTTAAATATGTAAAAAATAAAAATATGACGTATTCGAACGATTTTTCATACAATCTGTCATTTTTTATATAATGAATTTATTCCATCCTTTATGTCCTCACTGTATATGTAAATTTAGTAAAGTTATTAATTTTTCTACTTCTTAATCTAAGGCTTCCCAACAACGACCGTGTCATTGTTGCTGTCTCTGAGCCCGAATCATCTGAAGAAGATTCTGGAGAAGACTCCGGTGAATCCCAGGAAATGGCTGTCCAGACGCAGGAACCAAGACAGCTCGCCCAAGAAATGAATGACAGGCAAGCCTATATTAGAAGATTGCCCGTTAGCATCCCCATTAACATGATGCAACAACATTTGCAAGAACAGGATCAAGAACCTCAAGCTGTTGCTTCTGAAGAAACTCGTCCCCATTGTAAGTGTGAACATTCAAAAAATAGTAAAGTGAAATCTAAAGTACACATTACCTACACAACTGCTAAAACGGCGAGCCTGTGATTTACTAATTTTTTTTTAAATTTAAATCGTCTAGTTAGGTTCTGACATGTTTTTGCCCTATCATTTTTAAAAAATCGGCCGATTGGCTTTAAAAACTTGTAAGTTATTCTATTATTTCTGCGATGTGCTTGGTTTTCAAGTAGGTATTGAAAGTTTCATTCCATATACCCGCAAGTAAACTAAACTCCATCAAAAGCCCCGGTTCTCCAAGATCTGTGACAAAGCCAGGCTCAAAAAAGCCCCAGCTCACAAAGAGATTTCAAATTTTCACCAAGGCAAGAAATTAATACAATCAAACTATCTAAGAGTCCAAAAATGCTTTTAACAACCGCATAAAAGATAAAGTGCTTTTCCTATTCCAACGGCAGCAAATCTTTCGGGTCACTTGCCAAAAATATTAGTCAAAACTTCTGTAGATGCACTTTTCCTCCCCTGACTTCTGACGACATTATCTCCACCTCTAAAGGGAAAGCTGAACTATTTGCCAAACAATTCGGTGCCAATTCCACCCTTATTCGTCCTGCCAATTTCGCTGTTCCAACCGCTACGTCTGTACCTCACAAAATGCCCGACATAATACTTAAGGTCAAGCAAGTCCAAAAAACTATTCTGTCCATTGACACCAAAAACCAGTTATGCTGACGATAGCACTCTTCACTCCAACATTATTTTTTCCAGATAAGCCTCGAATCAAGAGCTAGATAATAGACGCCGATCTATACACCTATCCCTTTCCCAAAATCTGCAATTAATTTTAGACTGGGGTACCAAGAACCTTGTTCAGTTTAACGCCTCCAAAACCCAGTCTTGCTGTCACGCAAAAAATCCCGCAGCACTTACCCCGTCCATATCAATGGCCAAGCCCTACAGAACAAGAAATCGCTCGATCTTGTTGGTATCGCTTTGGAACATGGCACAAACACATTACTTTAATAGCCACATCAGCAGCTTAAAAGCTTGGTTTTCCTCTTTCGAGCCAGAAAATACTTCTACCCTTCCAACTTACATAATCTTAATGTTTCCCAAATAAGACCAAATTCCCACATCTGGGGAGAGGCATCTCCTTCGACACTTATCCTTGATTCTATCCGAATTCCCATCCCATTCGACTCATCAGTGACCCAGTCCTCACAAGAAAACTTCCTTCTCTCGTTCATCGCCGCGCTGTTGGGGATTTATCCCTTTGCCACCGATACTGCCACGGATTTTGCTCTGAAGAACTAGCCGCTATAATTCCGCCCTTGACTGTTCCTAACAGAACAACGAGGTGCATTACGTATTCATTCCTTTACTGTCCAGCTACAGAAACCTAGAACATCCCACTTCTCTCGCTCATTCATACCTAGGGTTACCAGATTATGAAATAAATTGTCTGCATATGTTTTCACGTCTCCTCCCAACCTCCAAGCCTTTAAATCCCGTGTCAATAGATCACATTTCTCGTCTCTTCAGACGCCCATAATATGTTAGTACTTAGGCTTGAAGTACACGTGTGCTGTCTCAAATAAAAAGTGACTTTACTTTGAAACTTATTGCTGAAATAAGTTGTGTAAAATAGTGAACCGGACCACAAGAATATAGTAATAATCACAAGTTTGTGGTATATAAATAGCATAGTAATTGTAAGGAAGCATATGTGATTAAAAGCAGTAGCTGAAAAAGTCTTAAACCTAGAGAAATGATCAGTCATTCCTAATGTGCTTTAAAAATTCTTTCTGTTTGCTTTTACTTTTTGAACAACCCATTTGATAAATATTTTACTGATTATCTTCCTATTCGTAAATTTAAATATTATGGGAATAACAGCATAATTAAGAATACCGAAGGGATCATATAACCATAAGGAGGAATGTTAAACGGTCTTGTGGGGAAATGTATTACTCGTTTTGATTTTAAGAACATTCCTAGGAAAGAATAAGCTATTAATGCAGTTTATTGCAGTGGTGAAACTAATAATCAATACTTTTCAGATGTCCAGCCTAGATCTGTTCCCAACGAAGAACCCAAATCCAGAGTAGCAAGATCTACCAACCCCCTTGTTCCAGAAAAGAGAGTAAAACGTTGCGCTTGTGATTGCGCTTGCTAAAGCATGAGAAGCACATGTCAAAATAACATCACAATTTTAAATTTATTATAAATAATTACTCAAAATATACCTACCGTAGAATGTAGTTTAGGTACTTAGGGCTTAACAGTAGATCTGGCATTTGTAATAATTTACTAGCAGCTTACTTTCTTAAAAGTTGTAAATACCTACCAATTTTATTTTTAGTTAATAAAGTATATCTTTGTGTAACGTCTAGGTGTTGTTGTTTGTTAATCTAGTGATATGTAAATAGAAACTACAAGCTTTCGGACCCTGTGATTGTAATAAATTCTCGCTCATTTATAAAAAAGAAAATGTTAATAAACAAAGCTATTTTTGGAAATTGTTGTTGATTACTTAAAATTCATTCCCTAAAGGCACACCAAGTCTATACGACATGACCAGGCGGTGCACTCTATTAAATCCTAGAGCTTTAACTTAATCACCGGTCAACAAAGTTAAATTTTTGTTAGATCTTCCCAAACTGATTTGGAAAGACGCCCTTGTATAAGGAAGGTATATCATAAACATTATTTGAATTTGGTTCGATTTTTTTAGAGATGCATGAAAACAAAATTTTGCAACATAAAAATACATTTATTACCTAATCAATCATGGACTAAAATATTTTTGAGATTTTCGTTTATAAATTACATTTACTGCTTCTCTCCTCAAAGTCCAACAGTCTGCGAGCATAACAGGATTTTACTTGCCCTGGTAACGCCGTTTTATCCCTAAATTATCTTGATGGAACCATTCTTCATGTTCGTCACTGATATCACCCTTGTTTGGTGGGAAAAGTCTAAATGCTTATCATGTGAACTTTTAATGACACCTTGCAACCCGCTGGTCTGAGTGCCTCCAACGTGTCTTTCACTAATGTTTTGTAATTGTCCGCGTTTCTGTTTCCCAAGAAATTCCCATTGATCTCCACGCCCTTTTTTTAACCATGTTTAATTTATCCTCAAAATTGACATCCTTCATTACTTTATATATAATAATAATAATAAAGATGTTTATTTATGCCAATAAAACAATTAAAAATATAAATATAAAAATGATAAACTAAAAAAGAAAACCAAAAAATGACAGTAGTATACTAGTTGGCATAAATAGGTAGGGTTTTGATTTATAAAAAATCATTCTTCCAATCCTACCCTTACTAAATAATTTTTTATATTTTTTTTGAAAGTTATATAGCTTAAGCCCCTCAGACTAGAAGGAATATTATTATAAATTACAGAAGAGGTATATTTAAACGAAGACTTATATTTTTCAGTATGATGTTTAGGTATTTCTATTGCGTTCTGATTTCTAGTATTAACATTATGAATATTATTCCTGAATTCAATTTTTTCAAACAAATATCTTGGTTTCTGAGTTAAAATTATTTTATAAATAAAACAGGATATGTGGATTTCGCGTCTTTTTTCTAATTTAATTAAATTATGTTGGTCAAAGCTAGGTGATACGTGATCATACTTTTTTAGCCCTATTGAAAAACGAACACAGTTATTTTGAAGAATTTGTAATTTCTGTTTATCTTCGTTACTGATATTTTTGTGATAAATGATATCACAGTAATCTAATCCACTTAGAATAATTGAATCAACCAGTCTAAGTTTAGTATCGGTATTTAAGTAGTCCTTAAAGTTATATAAAATTCTTAGTTTGTAGTATGCTTTTTTAATTATATTTTTTATATATTCATGAAAATTAAGATGCTGATCAAAAATTACTCCAAGATTTTTGCCAAATTCGATTGACGGAATCTTAAAACTATTGTTAAGAACAATTTTGAAATCAGAATTATTTTTTATTTTAGTGATTAGTGTTTTAGGACCAGTTAAAATTAAGTTAGTTTTATTTTCATTTATTTTTAATCCGTGATCAGTTATAGTTTTTGAAATATTTAAAATATCTGAGGACCAGTAAATATTCCTTGTTTTATGTAGCCTTCTTAATTTAGGAAACTTTGCTTGGAGATATTCGAATCCTTCGCGATTCATTCCTTTCACAAAGATTTTCATCAAACCTAACTTAATGTGAAGAGGAGGTATAAGAGTTTTTTGTTGATTCGCCAAAGGAGGTCGATCTATGTTTTAAGTCCCTGGTTGGAAAGATGTTCTTGGCAGCCAGTCTTTTTTAACATAATGATCCACTTTATCTCGGCTATCCCATAAACAGAGGAAGCGGCCTTGGAAACCCTTGTTGCATTTCCATAAGTATTGCAACCAATTTAAAATTAGCACAAATGCTCCACAAATATTGATTTTATTTAATTTTTTGCAACAGTGTCCTCAGATTCTCATAAGATTCTTTCATCAATGCGACATGACCCACCGTAATAGATGTGTAAGCGTTACCGTTGGGTAGAAGCACAACCTTAAGAGTTGTTTTAGAGGAGTCGATAAATAGTCTTCACTGCTGTGGATTGTATTCTATTCCCGGAGATGTAAAAACACCTTTAATATTATTACAGGACCCTAAATCAGAATGCATGCTATAAAAATCCACACGTCACGAGTCATGATGATGGCGAAATATAGTAACTTTTTTTTCTCCAAAAGATTACACTGTTGTTGACGCGATCCGAACAATTGTGCTGGAGAGTTTGATAAATGTAAATACCTCACTTAGTCATTTAATTCACCTTGGTTAAGTAAATGGGCCTAAAGGGTCTTCAGCGGTCTCACTAGTATATATATATATATATATATATATATATATATATATATATATATATATATATATATATATATATATAATATATATATATATATAGAGCCACTACAAAATTGTAAGAATTGACATACCTAATTATAGCAATGTAAATCAAAAAAAATATTAATTATAATTAAACATTACGCAGTATGCGTGTAAGCATTTCGAAAGTGAGATGAAACAAAAAAGAGAACAAAAATACATTAAAAGAAAAAAAGAGGAGAAAATCCAAAAAAAAAATAGTTAAGCAGTTATCTATTTATTCTTTTCCAATATATGCCTTCTGAACCGTTCGCTGAATGATCGCAGACCAGGGAGAAGATCCTTTATGTCACCCGGGATAGAATTAAACAACTTAGCCGCGTAAAAACTAAATGATTTCTGGAATAGAGCAGTTGTGTGGGGAGGAACACTGAATAAATTACAGTGACGTGTGCTACGTCCATGGATTCACTACGCTTGTCGATTTTGCTACACAGGTAGGAGGGACACCGTGATGTATTCAACTTATAAAGCAATCGTGCAAACTGGAGTCGAAATCGCTCATCCAGATTAAGCCAGCCAGAGTTGGAAAAGCTCTCAGAGATATGATCGTACTTTCTTAAATTGTATCCAAATCGAATAACGGCATTCTGTAGTATTTGTAAATTTTCCTTGTCCCGATTTAAAAATATACCCAAGAATAAAGTACCCTTATTTAGTAAGATACAAAGAAAAGTTATTTTTAAAAAAATTTGGAATATTTTTTTCTCTCTAAATGCGAAATTACAGCCACCTACGAAAAAAAATATGTTTACATTTTTACTTTATGTTACGAAATTAATGGTGGGTATCTTGGATGAATTAAGAAGGGTTACGGGATGATTTAACATTCTTTGAAGCCAAAACAAACCATTCTAAGCGACACTGTAAACACAATTTGTAAACATTGACCACATCTTATTTGACCTTGTATTTTTGTACAAAAAATACGTTAGAAGCATCACAAGATTTACTAAAAGTAATAAAAGCCCTAAAATACTTTATTTTCTGCTAAATAATAATAAATTTAAGTTAAAAAACTTTTAAATATTTTATTTGTAAAGGTTTATTTTAAGTCGCTCCGAGTCATTTATAAATCTATAAGTCGCACTTTTTCTTTTCTAGTTCATTAGACAAAGACATACGTGTAACCGAGTGTTCAGACCTATTTCCTAAGCATCTATTGGTAATTTTACGTCAACCGCTCAGCTGTTTAGAGGACAACAGAGACAGCAACACTCCTGAGCTCCAATGCTATTTTATCTCTTTCTACCACCATTCTTGATTCAATTACGTATTTCCTTACAGTTCGTTAACTGGACCTCTGGGGTACGATGTTTTCATAACAAACAATAAATAAACAGGCTTCACGTTCGATACGCTCACAGTATATGGAAAACCGAATCCTTTCTTAATTCATGCAAGGTGGGGATAGGTACACATACGTGGATTTAGTGGTGCTAGTGGCCAACACAGGCTAGTGGAAAACACAACTTATCACTTTATGTTGCTGCACAAGCAAAAAACCTCCATTTCTCCTCCTCTCCATATTTAATTCATGGAAAAATATAAATCTTAGTAAGACTGGCCAGATTGTTTTACCTATTACTTCTGGTTGCAATGCTGTTGCGGTATAAATTTTATGTGTCCCCGACTATCCCAGCTGGAACTGCTAGAATAAAGTCGGCCAGTACAACATTAAATAATAAATATTCAGTTCCTACGGCTCGCAACAGTGTTGTAGTTGACTTAATTAATAAAACAATTGCGCAAGGCTTATTCCCTAAAATCTTAAAACAAGCATCTGTAATACCAATATATAAAAAGAATGATCGTTGTGACCCTGCAAACTGTAGACAAATTTCTATCCTGGGTAGTTTTTCTAATATAGATTGAAAAATATTATACGATGTATTAGTTGACTTTTTTGACAAAAAAAAAAATAATTACTCCATGCCAAACGGGCGCTGGTAGGTACGTGATCAGTTTAATGTTCGATTTGACAAGAGCATTCGGCACAGTGAGTAAAGAATTACTACTACAAAAAATAGAACATTTTGGAGTAAAGGGTAGAATGCTAAACTTAATAGACTCGTTCATGACTGAAAGATCAATGACTGTAAAATATAAAAATACCAAATTATCTGACATGGAGGTTACTTTGGAAGGGCCTCAGGGATCAACGTTGGGACCTCTCTTATTCTTGTTGTATGTGAATCATCTGCTTAGATTTTTAAGCAGGGGTAAAATAGCTGACGACACCAATATTACCCTGTCAGCAAGTACACCCGACAAATTATTAAAAGCGACTCAGATAGTGTGTGACAAGTTTGGGATATGGTTAATATTAAATTCTAAAAAAACCGTTTACGTAAACTTTAATATACAAAGACAAACCCTGGAAAGCCAAGAAGCCTTTGATTTAAAAATATCTCCCTGAGTTTTGATACAAATATTGAACATGTATGTAATCTATTAACTTAAATCCTTAATGGATAAGCGTGGTCTTATGGTTGGGTACTACTCACCCGACCACAGTCATATATCTTATAGTATCCTGGGGTAGGGGCTCCAAGCTAATCGCGTAGTCTTGGTACAAGAACCTATATTGTGTTTAATATTTCGCCTCAAACCAACTGAATTGTGTAGATTGATATTTAAAGAAAATAATATTTTGACATTCTACTCGACATATATTGTTGAAAGTGTCTTATGTGTGAAGCAAAATTACTTAACATTTGGTACTGTTGGTCAGGGTCACGGATATACCATAAGAAATATCAACATTTTTGATATCCCGAAACATAGAACAGCGTTCTTCAAAAATAACTATTATTATCGAAACAATAAGATACGTCACAACGCCTGGCCTGTTCTTTATGAATTCCTCTTGGACGATCTGGATTACGAATAGCGGAGGTATTTTATTATTTCGTTCAGAGCACTACGAGCAAGTGAACCATTATAGAGGTTCGGCTGTGTGCATAAAAGTTCGAATAATTTTTAGTTATCTAAGACCTTGCTTGCGTCGTAAGGAATTCTTGACTTAGATTTTTCAAAAATAATTGGTAAATACAGGCTATTTTCCTAATATATGTAAATGAACCTAAAATAAAGTATTAGAAGGCAAGAATATAAAAAAGTTGGGTTTCAAGAAAAGTGGTTACAGTGGACTGTCGAATAAAGATAAACAGATATGCCTGTTTGCGGTAGTATGCTCTTATTTTATTGTTTATTAATGAAAACTTAGTTCTCTAACACTAACAAATCAACAAAACATTGTTTTTAAATAAATATAATTTAAACACAGTATCATTAGTAATTATTTCAAACTAAATGCCAGTTAACTTAAGCACAAGCTTGTTTTAAATAGGCAATAAGATCTTTCCTGTCTTGTTCCTTTTTAAGTCCTGCAAAAACCATCTTCGTTCCCGGAATATATTTCTTGGGATCTTGAAGGTATACAAATAGTGTATCGTCGCTCCAAGTTACTCCCTTGTTCTTATTTGCATCTGAATATGAAAATCCAGAAGCTTGACCAGATTTTCTGCCAAAAAGTCCATTTAAATTAGGTCCGACCTTATGTTTTCCTCCTTTTTCCGTAGTATGGCACTGCTGGCAAGCTCTCTGAAATATTTTCTGCCCCTTTTCAGCGTCTCCCATGTCTGCTTTTAAAATATATTTACGAAAATTTTGAAGTTACCGTATAAAACTGACAGTTACAAAATGACAGATTGATTAAAGCCAAAAAAGCGAGTAGGTTTATATCGCGGAACTTGATTCTATTTAATAAATCGGTATAAGTGCCTGGCGTAGGATAAAATTATCGAAATGCTGGCAAAGTTACCAGCAAGATGAATTGTATGTCTATTTTGTTCTTGTCAATTCTATTTCTTATGTCACCATTGTCATTCACCTTGCTGGTAACTTGGATACTTGAACAATTTGACCCTTAACAATCCATCCTTATTATTCACTTTGAAGACCTAAACAACGGGAAGCTACAGAGTCTAATCCTAGTTTCCTACTACAATAATACAGGGTGGTGCAACCAAGATGGGGTGGACGATTGTGAGTAAACGGTGAGGAATTTCGAAAAATTTTTTTTTGGATATTATGTATAGTCAAACACGCTATGTTTTAAAATTATAGCCATAATACAGGGTGGTCCGAAAACTCGTGGCGAACCAAACTTGTATTTTTTTAAATGGGACACCCTGTATATAATTGTTCCAGTTGATTCTCCTGTTCGTTACGATCATTTTGATATAGGGTTTATTGGGTCTAAAATTTATAGCAAGGGAATGGGATGCGGTTAAAGTTGAAAAAATGCTCACAGTTCGGCCATTTTTGAAAAAAATTTGAAACAGGTTTGGAAGAACCAAATATTCTATAAAACGTTACATATCCTTGAATACATTAATCGCTTGCAATTTGTTTAAAATTATTCACTGTTATACAGGGTGGTCAAGTTTTGCAAATACGCCCTGGACTCATTTTTTTTAAATGGAACACCCTATATATTTTATTTTCATGTTAAAGATAACATTACTAGCTTTCAAAAAATACCATACATGATGCCATTCTGACCAACAGTTTTTTAGTAAACTAGCCGTGAAAGCAAAGTTTCTTCATTCTAATACGATTATACTGAATTTACGTTGTTTATTATTAAATATCTAATATTAGGCCATGACACTATCATAAATGAAACAAAAGGTTGACGAACTTGTCAAGCTACTACCGCATAATCCATTATTTACAAATTAAGCGTAGGTGAGGTAAGAAAACTGAGACCCGAAACCTTTACATGTTTATTAGAGATATTTCAAAAAACAGAAAATATCGTTTTTATATAGGAAATGTAAAGTAATTAATAAACCAGTTATAAACAAAGATAATCAGTTATCAGTATTATTAATAGTGTAAGAAAATTAATTAAGCAAAAACAGAAC
Organism: Philopedon plagiatum; assembly: GCA_963971165.1. Taxonomy (NCBI): domain Eukaryota; kingdom Metazoa; phylum Arthropoda; class Insecta; order Coleoptera; family Curculionidae; genus Philopedon; species Philopedon plagiatum. Next base: position 80,218,918 of record OZ020194.1, on the reverse strand, counting down.
ATCTTTTAAAATTATTTAGTTATGTGTTATGTACTTACCTGTCAACCTAATTTAATATAAACTATTAAAAAAGCTCATATAAGGTGTTCAACTAAACCACCATTTTGCTGAAGGCACATTTCGAGTCTATCCATAAATGAAAGTTTCACTTTTCCCAAAGTCTGTTCTGAAATGTTGCGAAAACTGTTTCTTATTCTCTTCATATGTATCTTTCACTGTGGTTGGAACCTCTTTATAGACTTCTTCTTTAACATGCCCCCATAGAAAAAATCTAGTGGTGTTAAGTCGGGTGATCTGGCTGGCCAGTTAACTGGTCAACCTCGCCCACTCCAACGATCTGTCTTCCGATTATCGACAAAATATCTTACATTCCTATGGTAATGCGGGGGCGCTCCATCATGTTGAAACCATAAGGATCCCCTTACCATTAAAGGTAAATCTTCAAGCAATACTGGCAACTCGGTTCTCAAAAAGTTGTTTATAACTGGTTTATTAATTACTTTACATTTCCTAAAAACAATATTTTCTGTTTATTGAAATATCTCTAATAAACATGTAAAGGTTTCGGGTCTCAGTTTTCTTACCTCACCTAGGCTTAACTTGTAAATAATGGATTATGCGGTAGTAGCTTGACAAGTTCGTCAATCTTTTGTTTCATTTATGATAGTGTCATGGCCTAATATTAGATATTTAATAATAAACAACGTAAATTCAGTATAATCGTATTAGAATGAAGAAACTTTGCTTTCACGGCTAGTTTACTAAAAAACTGTTGGTCAGAAAGGCATCATGTATGGTATTTTTTGAAAGCTAGTAATGTTATCTTTAACATGAAAATAAAATATATAGGGTGTTCCATTTAAAAAAAATGAGTCCAGGGCGTATTTGCAAAACTTGACCACCCTGTATAGCAGTGAATAATTTTAAACAAATTACAAGCGATTAATGTATTCAAGGATATGTAACGTTTTATAGAATATTTGGTTTTTCCATACCTGTTTCAAATTTTTTTAAAAAATGGCCGAACTGTGAGCATTTTTTCAACTTTAACCGCATCCCATTCCCTTGCTATAAATTTTAGACCCAATAAACCCTATATCAAAATGATCGTAACGAACAGGAAAATCAACTGGAACAATTATATACAGGGTGTCCCATTTAAAAAAAATACAAGTTTGGTTCGCCACGAGTTTTTCGGACCACCCTGTATTATGGCTATAATTTTAAAACATAGCGCGTTTGAATATCGATAATATCCAAAAAAAAAATTTTTCGAAATTCCTCACCGTTTACTCACAATCGTCCACCCCATCTTGGTTGCACCACCCTGTATGTGTGGAGTAATAAAAGAACAATAACAGTTTCGGGTAAGTTAAATAACATAATACTATATTCCTTTTTATGAACCATTTCTGGGGTACCCTAAAGAATGTTTGTTTATATTCCTTTAAATCTGCCTTACTATTATCAGATCCAGAAATAGCTTTACTTAAAACATTTCATCTATCAATAGATATATACCACAAAGGGGACAAAGAACTCCAAGTCCAACAACAACCCTGACTAACCTTAATTTGGCTGATTTACAGTGCCCTGACTAACCTTAATTTGACTGATTTATCATGCAATGATCCAGTTATAGGTTAGCCAGCCTGTGCCTCTTATTTCCAGAGATTTATGAAGAGACTCTGGTAGAATGTTGTTAAAAGCTCTTTCAATACCTTTAAAAAACTGTCCGCGGTTTTTCTTTGTGTTTTAAATGGAGCTGCTATTTTTTCTCACTAGGTTGTTTATCTAGATTGTTTATGGCCAAATAAACTGCTGGCCACTCGAACTTACACATGGAGATTTTTAGGCAAAATTTAAAGTTCAATATTTCCAACAGGAATGCAAATTTTTGAACGCGTCTTGCAGATTTTAAGAGCTGGTTTTTTTCGGATTAAGCTTTATGACGTATATTTGTCGTAGGACCATAGATTTATTATATACGGGGTGCTCAATGAAGTCATGCAAAAAATCAAAAAGTTTGTATATGAGTGAAATTTCCGCAAAAATTTTTTTTGGTCGCTGCAATATGGTTCGTTACTAAGGTAACATCAATATCTCTAGACGTTTTTGTCACTTTTTGGATTAAGACCCTTAGATCTTGTACACACTACTAAACATAAAATTTGGGTAGCAAAATTTTTAAAATGCTATAACTTGACATTGGATTGACGGTTCTTGATGATTTTGACGGATTTGGAATCCTTATTTCACGTAGATTTTCTATAATCTACGAATTTTATTTGGGGGTTGAAATATACAGCTTGAAATGTACACATTATACCGGGTCGATAATAGACAAAAACGTAGGGTACGACGCGCTCTAAGCTTTGGCATTATTTAAGTTTTTGTAAAAATAAATTCTCACCTCAAGTTGTTTTTGTTTAATGTCCTTCTCACTGTTCTGTCCAAAACTTTGACCCCAGGTTATTGTCTCAAAGAGTTATTCGGTTTTATAGAGTTCTTTGTCTACCCCCATGCCCATATTTATGATCGGCTGTAATTTCTACGCGACGCGACGCGTCAATTTCAAAGTAGGCATTGGAAAAACAAATTTGTTGCTATGGAATTAAAAACTGTTAACATTATTTTAGAAATAATCTGACACATTTCAATGTTATAATTTTGTAAATTTTAATTAATATGAGGCGTTTAACCACGGCAGAAAGGGAAAATTGAATTCGACTTCTCAAGGAAGGAATGTTAAAAAAGCAAATTGCGCGCATTTACAATGGCAGCCGAAAGACAATTTATAATTTGAACCGGCGCGGCGCGGCGCGGCGTGTCGAAACTACTGGTAATCACAATTATGGGCATGGGGGTGGACATAGAGAAAAAATAAACCAAAGAACCGAAAGAATTTTAATGAGAGAACCTATGCCGACTAGAACAAAGAACTCTAGAAAACTAAATGACTCTTTAAGGCAACAAACTGGGGTGAGAGTTTCAGACAGAACAGTGAGAAGAACATTAAATAAAATCAACTTGAAGTGAGAATTTATTTTTACAAAAACAACATAATGCCAAACATTTTAAATTTCAGAACCCGTTGCAGAGCAAAATGTGTGCGGTTATTACAACACCATAGAGCGAATAGGCGGGCATGGGCAAATTGGCATGCGAATTGGGGTAATGCAGAGTGGAGCCATTGTTTATTTTCTGACGAAACAATATTTAATTTAGTATTTAAAGATAGGACACTTGGCAATTTTCCATTGATATTTGCCGGTTTTTTTAGGGATTGCAGGAACCTTTAAATTAGGTTTAGAATTAGAAATTTTGTAAGAATTGACTTTTGGCCGTTGTTAACCAATCTTGTATATTGTAGAATATAATGTAATAAACTTGTTCTTGTCGCTACGTTTTTGTCTATTATCGACCCGGTATAATGTGTAAATTTCAACCCGTATATTTCAACCCCCAAAAAAATGCTTAGATTATAGAAAATCTACGTGAAATAAGGATTCCAAATCCGTCAAAATCATCAAGAACCGTCAATCCTACGTCAAGTTATAGCATTTTAAAAATTTTGCTACCCAAATTTTATGTTTAGTAGTGTGTACAAGACCTAAGGGCCTTAATCCAAAAAGTGACAAAAACGTCTAGAGACATTGATGTTACCTTAGTAGCGAACCATATTGCAATGACCAAAAAATTTTTTTGCGGAAATTTCACTCATGCAAACTTTTTGATTTTTTGCATGACTTCATTGATCACCCCGTATATAATAAACCTATGATTCTACGATAAATATACGTCATGCAGCTTAATCCGAAAAAAACTAGCTCTTAAGATCTGCAAGACGCGTTCAAAAATTTGCATTCCTGTTGAAAATATTGAACTTTAAATTTTGCCTAAAAATCTGTATGTGTAAGTTCGAGTGGCCAGCAGTTTAGTTAAGAAAAATGCTAATCAATCCCAAGAATTTAGTGAGTTGATGGTTAGTTGTAAATTTGCTGTTAATTACCAACAAAATAAATTTTAAGTTTTTTTGCTATTTCTATATCTAAAGGTTTCATTGTAATTTATCTTGGTAGTAACATTGACCTTGCCAGCACAGACAACCTTATGAAATTATTATCTTCTGTCGGTTTACGTATACCTACAATGTTTGACCCAATATTGGCAACTCAATTAAGTCAAACATCGCTACAAGCAGCTGATATTTAGAGGGAAAGAAGGGCTCACCAGACGACAAGATTGATAAAGATGCCAAATAACACAATAATGAAGAAGATGAAACAAAAACATTGCCCACCATAGTAGTTAGTAAATCGACCGATGAGGATGCAACGTTCTAAATATCAGTCGCCAGTACTGCTGAAGCCTGCGCCAAGCCAGACTCGTCTTAAACAATTTGATAAATTGGAGAAAACAAAAATCCCACCAGTACATTTTGTGGCAGAGCAGAGGTGGAAAACTCTATAACATAAATAAATATAAATTGTTTTAAATTAAATGGTTTAGTGTTTCTTTCAGTTATAGTTGACCTACGCCAGGGTTCGGCCTTGAAGCCATGTAATTGATGTTAATCCAGGAAGTAAGGAATGAGTCATGGTGCATGATGTTTGCGAACGATATTGTAATATGTGGCACCAGCAGTAAAGACCTTAAAAGAAATCTGGACAGTCGGAAAACCCCCTTAAAATATAGGGATAGAAAAACTGAGTAAATGAAACTGCATGTATGTATGAAAATATCTAAGAAGATATAACAAAGAAGACTACAAATGATACGAAGGGATCATGACTAGGTCATTGAACGGGCACTGCAAGTAACTTTCTGAAGGCAACGGAAGTGTATGGGAGGAGAGATCAAAGCAGAGTTGTGTGACTGCAGTCAATTATGATTTGGGGGAGAAAAGTTTTAATATAAGAAGACGCTTAACCCCCCGTTGGAAAGATGAAGTCTAAGAAGATTAGTTGGTTGGTTATTTTAGGATTAAAAGCAGGTCAGTGACTAAAACCACTTCGCGCTTTAGCTAAAGAAGAGGAAGAAGATTCATTACTTCCTAAGGTAGATATCACTATCTACACCGTATCATACAGTCACAATGAACTGAGAGCATCTTTTTTGAAAAAGCCATTTAACAAATATACCCAGAAATACAGGTAATTCTAACTAATTACAGAGTTCAATGTACGATGGATTTTGCTATGAGAATAACAAATTCAGTTTACTTTCTGATGCATAACAGTACCAAACGTTATTGTTAAAATGTCTAAATGAAAGGCGATAATCCATTGTAATTCAAAATGATCGACAAAAGCACAAGATATTGTATCTTTGTTGAATGGTGTAATTAAAGTAGCTAATTAAATTCCATTCGCCCGAATATATTATGTGACTACCTTTCAAACTGAAGCAATAATTGAATTTAGTCAAGAATCAACTTTTTGGGCCTACAGGCCTACAAAAAGTTACCTCATCGGTTACATTTTTCAATTTTTATAGGGATGAAAACCTTGAAGTCAAAAGTTTTGAAATTGTTGTAATGTTAATACTTAGGCTATTAAATAACAGTGATGCAGTGTAGCTTGCTTAAGATTCTCAGTCTGTCGATTGGCCAACTTATTACAAGTACATACATGGTTATGATAAAGAAACGGGCCACCTTTATATATGGAATATCGCTTAATTTATCTAAAATCGCTCGAAACCGTCAATTTAATTTTTTTTAAATAATTTTTTTCAAGAAAAACTATTTATACAGGGTGAGCCAGAAAAGTGCTACGTGTACGAACATTTTTTTAAATGAAACATCCTCTATATTTTTTAGGTTTTGGATTTTACAGTCAATTCTAGACATTTCTTATCCTATCTTCTATACCTATCTTCAACTGTTTCCGAAATATTGAAATATTAATACTTTTACCTTTTAAATACATTTTTTATTGTCCTATATCAACCAGTTAACGTCAAACAAATCATTAAATTGTCACTATAGGTAACATCACATAACTCATAAAATTGTCAATTTTACTTTGCTGTTAATACTGTTAATACGTCCGCTGAAGATCAACGCATAGGAATTTTGATTATGATGGGTTGTGACGATAAAAGTAGAAGTCATAGCATATGTTTAATGATAAATACGCAAATCGCCCACCAGTCAATCGACAGTATTTAGGGTAACAATAAAGTGGAGAAATTATCGTAGTAATAAAGATAGTATTAAAAGTCGCCACCCTGGTATACATGAGGAGAAAAAACTGGACATATTATTAGCACAACAGGAAAATCCTCATTGCTCTAGCAGTTGGACGTGATAACGATGTTCACCAACTGACGGTAACAAAGTTTTTTTTTTTTTAAATAATAGTTGCATCCCTATAATGCGCAATTTTATTGGTCCAAGAGTTATTGGATGATGATCCTAACAGGCGAGATTAATTTTATAATATAATGAATAATGACTGTGGTGGACAAGTGGAAATTTAACTTTTTTACACTCTGAACATTGATAAAATGAAAATATATTAGTACATTACAAAAAACCAGTGATGTGATGACTGATGATATGAGGTGATTTCTAAAAAAAATTCTTGTTTTTAAGATTTTTCATAGACAAAAGCAAAAGTCTGTTTTATAAGAAAATATTTTTTCTGGTTTTAGAACTTAGTTCTCTTTACTTATTTTCTTACTACATAAAAAATTGTAGTTCGAGCTTCAATAAACGTTTGAAATTTGTAAGGATGAAAAAATTTAAATAAAGAAAAACCATTTTCATACAAAAATGTATTGAAAGAATCAAGAACATGTTAAAAAAAGAAGATTGTTATAAAATAGTAAATATTATAATGTAAATATATCTTTAATTATTCATTCGCAATAAATAAATGATATCTATTTCGTCAGGACAATGAATAATGAAATTTAAACAAACAGGCAACTAAAATCCAACTAAATCACAGAATAAAATCTATATCTACAACCATAGGTAAATCATCCTTAGTTTAAAAATTAGAATCTTGTGTATATGTTACGGTTAATTTGGATACTTGGCTAGTTTACAAACTAACCAGCTAGTTTGCAAACTAACTAAAGACACTGTTATTTTGAAGGAATCGGCCATTTCCCACAAAATAGCAGATGGTTTATAAACTAGCTGGTTAGTATGCAAACTATCGATTTGCTTCAGTTAAGATGAGGATTTTATTGAGGTTACCTTAACCTAAAAATTATGTTTTGTTTGTTGTCCAGAAAATCTAGCGAACGGTGGATCGGAGGGCGCCCTAAGGTCGGAACAGGGTTAGCACCTGGTTAGGGGCCCTGACCAGTCTCTTTCCTCGCAGGCGAAGAGGGATCGGTGCGAAAAAATCCACTATTGTTCCTTACGTACAGATTTCTCATTATTGCTTTTATATTAACTAGATATTTTATATAGTTTGTATACTATCCAATTGTCTTTAGTTAATACGATTAGTACAACTATCCTAGTTGCCTAAAATAGCTAGTTTACTGGCTAATTTGAACACTACCCCTACCGTACGTTTGCACCTTACCGTATCGTATTTTTGACACAAGAGTCTAGGGCTAGGGGATGGGTACTACTTTTTATCCCGGGGCTTGCGCATGCGCAGAGAAAGGAACAATAGTGGATTTTTTAGTTAGTTTGCAAACTAGCTGGTTAGTTTGTAAACTAGCGAAGTATCCAAATTAACCGTAACATATATATCCTTATGAGTTTAAAATCACTAAATACCCACCTCTTAGCGTGGAAGTTGGTCTTATGTAACGTAGGAACTGGTCAATTCGCACTTTCTCACAAAAGACGCTAAGATTGACGTTACCCGTACGAAGCAGACCATAAATGAGTTTTGCGTGGTAATCCCCCCCTGGTCAAAAAAGTGTGAGTTGCCTAGATTAACGCTTGTATTATTCAGAATTTATCGGCGATGAACCCGTTTCTATGGTTAGCATGCTATCCTTCTTTAGCTGCGTTGTGTAAACAAGGAGAGCACGCTGACCGACTGGAATCGGTTTGTCACTGATGAATTAGGAAAAAAGCCTACTCGTATACTGCGCAAGCGTTTCTGTGACATAGATTTCGGACATAGGGTAGTTAAAATGCCCCGCACAACCTATACCTATATTCATGAATGGAACCTTAAATACCAGCAGTGCATTTTAATTGTGACGTCATTGATTTTAGCGGACAAAAACACAGCTTTAGGTGAAATTAAATCGACACAATAGAGTTACCGGAGTGGAATTGGAATGGTTTAATTTGACAGTTATGGGTTAGCAGTAACAAATTCAAAAATTAATTAATTAAGTCGTGCAGTAAATACAACAATAACAAACCTGACAGTGAACTAGAATTAAACTCTCTAACAAAAAGTTCAAATTTTCATGGTAATTAACCTGATTTCAATTTGCAACCTTTGTTAAAAACATAAATCCCATTAAAATTTGTGACTTGATTTCTTATATATTTATGAATGTATGAAGAGTATGCTGAGTAGGTAAATATATTTTTTCTATAAAAAAAAACAAAAAAACAATGAAAAAGTAAAAATAATTCAAAATTAATTGGCAACAGTGCATTTTTTTGGTATTTCAATTAAATCCAGTCAAATCGAAATATGCTTTATGGTCATAACATTTGTATGACAAATATTTGACATGAAATGTAAGGTTATATTATAATATCATTGACCAGGGGGGCAATCCAGAGTCAACGAGTACTCGTCTAGACGTATACGTTTATTTCCGAAGTGAAGATCGGGTATATTCGGGACGTTTTTGGGATGCGCTTTGCATTCCTCATACGATTGGTTGAAGCAAGATGTCGGCCTTTTTACCCTTAAGTTTTACAGACTGATGTTTTACCGCTCTTAGAAATACAGTGTTACAAATAATAACAGTTTCGTAAATCAATTGATGCATTGTCATTGTACAAGAAAATGTTCACTTGTCAGGCTGTAACACAAGTTGTCGATTGGTATACGTTTGTATGTATCACCGTACGTTAAGCTTCGGAAAGAAACGTATACGTCTTGACAAGTACACGTTAGCTCTGGATTGCCCTCCTGAGGAGACAACACCACTCAGGCACTGCCCTAAACCTAGTAAAAACATGGTGTTCATATAGCAGGGGCTAAATATCAATCCAAGTAAGACAGTCTTAGTTCCCTTAACGAGAAGGAGGAAGTTAAATTTGACACCTCCACTCCTGAATGGGACAGTGATTGGATTCTCTAAAGAAATCAAGTACTTGGGGCAGTCACTAACAAAAGGCTGAATTGGAAGTCACACCTAGGAAGGACTATCTTTAAAGCCTCAGTGATAATGTGGTCCTGCCATAGGCTTTTTGGTAAAACATGGGGCTTAAACCCAAAATTGGTCATACCTAACTGGCCTATAATCACATACGCGTCACTGGTGTGGTGGGCAAAAACAGAAGAAATTACAACGCAAAGGAAGCTGACAAAATTACAAAGACTTGCCTGTCTATGTATTACGGACTCAATAAAAACCTGCCCATCTACAGCTCTGGAGCCAATGCTAGACTTCATTCCACTACATTTGTGTATAAAGAGGGAAGCACTGACAAGTGCTAAGTGCTGAGCGCAAGAGTTACCCAAACAACAAAACTTAAGGTCAGTTAGGAAATCTGACTGGTCACCTCAAAATACTAAGAGCAGAGGGGGTGGGAACGGGAGCCTTTGGGCCAAAAACCAGAATTTCAAAGCCTCTGGGAAAAGCACCTTCCATCTTTCAAGCAGAAATACACGCGATAGATCTATGCGCCACAGCATGTGCCAACAAAGGCATTAAACGAACGACCCCATTCAATACAATACAATACGATATGCTTTAGCCTGTGGTATTTATGATTGTAGATAAGTTTTAACCCACCACAGTAATTTCACTAATTTCGTTATTTTAGTAGAATTTATCAATCTGCAAATACACTACATAACTGAAAGCCTGGCAACAGCCGTTCTTAAAAAATAGGTGAGGGACCATATCGTTTGGCTGGTTATAAATAACTTGGGAATCCCTAATTGCTCTAGAATCAAAATAATGGTATACTTGATTCGAAATCAATGTATAATACAGTCACTCTTTGTCACATCTAAAAGCTTCTCCGTCTTTGTTTGTGAATCACTGAAAACATGAGATAGCTACATTGTGGCGAATCAGGTAATAAAACTGCTACACTAAAAAATTAAATAAAAAATGTATCTGTTTTCTGTAAAGTAGCTTTTGAGTTTTCACGCCTACGGATAGACCAACAGGTAAATGATCTATTCATTGGAATTCACTGAAATAGGAAACCGTATTTTTTGTAACCTAGAAACACCAAAACGTAAAGATCTAGAGAAATTTCAGATGATTATTTTTTCACGATTAAAACATTTTCTTCAAACGAAGGAAGTATAGAATTAAAGACCATCAAATCTACGTTCTTTTATGATCTTCCCAGGCTCAAGAACACTTTTCCGTAACTGAAATAAATAAATTTTAATTTTATGGCTTCATTGGTATTTGATACATGAAAAATAACTTAAACAGACCGATGAATCTGCCTAAATTATTATAATTTTGGTAAATAATCTCTTCTAATGTAAATCATTAATTAATAAAGTCCAAATCACTAACATTTGTAATTTTTTATATATAGGTACTGTATGCAAACGATTGTTTAACATCGAAATTAAAAACTTTTCTACAAAGAATGCGAAAGAGACAAACTACATTTCGTAAGCGAAATCCTGTGAACTGTCCTTATTCAATTCAAAAACACTGCAATCGGCTCTTCCGTTTTGAAGAAAGCAATTAATTTAGCACAATCAGGACCTTGGTCAATGTTATTACCACTTTTAACACCAATTCTTTCGTTCAACGATTAATACATACCCTGTATTTTGTCCCTTCTTAACCCTTTTTCATTGCGACAAAAACAGAGTAACTTTAGTTTGGCAAGTGAGTCTGTAACAGCCAAAAGAATGCGGGCAAAAAATTAAAACCCTTTTATGGCCAAGCTGCTATGTTGTCAGATTTTTTAAATTGCCATTACATTTACATTACAGTTGTAATATAAACTTTTTTTGGTGACTTGAATACATAGCATTTTAATACTCTTAACGGGATCTTACTATTAATATTATAGGCGCATTCTATTTAATTTAAATAGGTATATTTAAGACGATCAATAAACAAAAATAATATAATGCGTTAAAATAATTATTTTATAATATACATAACTGGCAACGTAATGCAGACCAGTCAAATATTCTCCGTTAATGCAAAGGAAATGATGGCTGATCAGAAATGTACCCTGAGCGAGTGGCGATAGCATCATGAATCAATTTATTTATGGAAAAACGCTAAAAAGTCAAACGCGACAATGTATATAGGGTCTGTGATGAAAAGTCCATTATTTTCATTGTTAAAAGTTTTTGTTAAATATTTAAGTAAATTTATAGTGAACATTTTCGTTATATTTACTTGTTCCTTTGATTCAGCCAAAAAGCACGCCCATTTTCGGAGAATTGATTAGAATATTCTGTCCAGTTTTTGTAGCATTTCTCCCTTTTGTCCATGTCACAGACTGATTTGCCAAACTTTACATCTGATACCATTAAAGAAACCAGTGAATAAATATAAGAGTTCGCAATTTTTTTTAGCCTCAATGATGCATTCGTCTGTAATATTTATTCGTAATATAATAAATAAATTATATAATGGGTTGTTTAGCCATTTCGCGTTTTCAATAAATATGTTAATATTATTGCATCAGTAAATCGAAATACGCACACAAAACATTACCTTGCACAGTGCAGCGCTCTTATGGGGAACTGGGACAAAAATCAGAGGTCGGAAACAAATTAATATTATCATATAATTTATTTACCACAAATTTGTCGGCTATTAGTCTATATTTAAAGCAAAACATATTTATTATTTATTGTAAGGTTACAAATAAAAATGGATTTGAACTTATGTGTCCAGAATAACATATTAACAGAGTAGTACAAATGATACTTAAAATAAATAATATTATCAACGGTAATAGTTAATGAAAGGAATAAATAGAAACCTAATTTATGGAAAAACAAGTATACAGAGTGAATTTTTTAAAGTGTTACAAGGCGATATCTCGAAAATTATTTCAAATATTTTCAAAAACTTTTGTTGGGTTAATGGGGGGACCAATTTAACCTTATTTTTGACATTTTCCCCTCTCTTTATTCTGAGGGGTGGGGGTAATTTAAAATTGAAATCTACGTAAAAAAAATACGTATTTGCACTTTTGGTTATGGAATTATGATTTATTAGGTTATAAAATAAAAAACAATTACCATTTAATATTAACTTATTTATCGCCTGTCATGCTTGAGAAGTTGTTCAAAATGTCCCCTTTTAACTTCCAAACACTCTTTTCTAATTGAACTTCGTACCCGCTATAACATTTCAGGTGTCACTAATAAGCAGGCAAAGCGGATTGGGTATTTCATATCATCTAAAGTTGTAGGTGCAGTCGCCATCACTTTGTCCTTTATAAAACTCCACATGAAAGAGTCAAGGGGTGTGAAATCCGGGGACCTAGCAGGCCGGTTGACCAACCAGCTCGTCCAATCCACCTGTTTTCGAATATTTCATTCAAATGATTATGGGCCTGTATTGTACTGCATAATGAGGTGGAGCTCCGTCCTGTTGAAACCACTTGCCAGGATTTATGTTTTGGTTTAATAATTGCAGTAATTGGTTTCCTAAAAGATCTGTGTACATATCTCCGTTTAAATGCCCTTCAAAAAAATGCGGACCAACAACTATATCCCCGATTATACCACACAAGACATTAATTGACCATGGACGTTGATTTCGCGGAGTTCTCATCCAGTGGGAATTTTTCGACGCACAGTAGTGCATATTTTGTCTATTTATCTAAAGAAAGCAACCAAACAAAAAAAAATTAAATTTCTGCTGATAAGGGATAACTTAAAATCCTTCTGCCCACAACTATGGAAAGTAGCTTCGTCAGAAAAAATAACATTCATTAGGAATGTGTTATTTTCTTCTCTTATGTTACCCAATTGCAAGATATAACGCGATTTTTAAAGTCTATCTTATCTTATTATTTTTGACTCATTCCAGCATCTCTATCAAGCCGTCTGGTATCTACATATATCATTGATGCGGGTCAGTAGCTACCGCTTCTAAAACGTCAACTGCCTTATTTTGGTCTGTTTTAGTTCGCTTCCGAACTAAAACAGACCAGTAGTACGATGGTTTCTAGCCTTTTAAATGCCATGTGAGATTTCGGATTATTAGGAAACCTCTGCGCCCACACTAGTGCAGCTTTTCTGTAGTTTTTTCTGCACTCCCCCAAAATTAACAACATATCAACTTGCACATTAAAATCCGCTTTCATGTTCTGTTGAGCAATAAACTGAGAAATAATTGTTAAAACATCAAAATTCTCAAGTGACTTAAGTCAAGATAGCGCATTTCTATGGAAACGAATAATAATTAATTAAACCCAATCAAACCCAATCTGAAATAAGTGAACTTGATTTATTGGTAAAATTTATTTACTTTTTAAATCCAATCAAAATTTGGTTAACCATAATTCGGTAAGCGAAAAAGCAAATCAAAAAAAAATTATACCCGCACGTAGCTATTTACGTAGATTCCAATTTTATAAACAAAAGTACATCATTACATTTAAAATTCCAAAGTTACCCCCACCCCTCAAAATAGAGAGAGAAGGTAAATGTAAAAATATGGTTAAATATGCCCCCCCCAACAATTAACTAACCAAAATTTCATGAAAATATTTTAAACCGTTTTCTAGATCCCTTGTAACACCTTAAAAGCCCATAAGGGCTCAATATTTACATTTTTGTTCACGGGTCGCTCAACTGAGCGTCGGTTGGCCGGAAAATAACCAAAATATTAAGGTTAAACAATTAACCAAATCCAAAAAAATTCTGTTTTCTGTTCTTACGAACAACTACTGAAGGCGAATCAAATTAAAGATACGGCAACACCGTCATGATCCCCTGTCGGCCGTTTTAGTACTATGTAACGGAGAATATTTATATTTTGCGTAACGGTTGTAGCATTTTTTAATCTTCGAAATTACTTTTGGATTGAAAGTGTTTTCGAAGTGCTTAAGTATATTTAAATATATCGACGAACTACAACAGAAGTAATAGTAAAACCCAAAAATCACTGTGGAACCGCGGCATGTAATAGTGTTTTACTTCTGACATTCGGTGAATAATGGTTAGTATTTCTTTAATACTCAGTTCTCTTAATATTTCTGTGTAATAGCTTAGTATAAATTTAGACTATTACAATGGTTTTTCACAATTTAGTTTGATAACATACCCTGGATAAAAAATGCTTAATAAGCCCATTATTGAAATGGTTTGTATTTATTCTTATTTGCCTCAGTTTGTTTTTAAAAATGGTTAAAAGTGCGGAATGTTCCCTGCGGCAACACTGTACACATATCCAAATGGTGGCGCACCATCTAAACACTGGAGTTCAAAACTCAATTTTCTAAAAATTGATCTTCAAAATTAAATACGGCCAAAAGTTTATTATTCCAAAAGATATTTTAAAAAATTGTTTTTGGAAAACTTTTCGTAGTTTAAATGACGTAGGTAGCAAGCTTAAAATTGAAATAAGTAAAAACAGTCCTTTAAGTAATATCTTTAACAATTTCCTAATTTATGTAAATTGTAGAAATAGAAAGCTTCTACGAGTTTTGACGTAATTCTAACAAAATTGAAATAGTGTTTTATACGGCACTAAAAGTCTATACAGTGGCTTACCGTTATAATGATAATTGCAACCAAAATTAACTAACCGATTGACAAAACAGTAAAAAGGGCGTTGAACGTGAAAGCAGGAGGCTTCCACTGTAACGATTTAAAATAATTCTTATTAAAAAACTGGTAGAAGTTCTTTCAGGTAATTTCTCTGACAATTTTTCCTAATTTTTAATAATTAATTGAGATGGTAAATAAAATAAACCTAAACTAATTTTGATAATTATACACGCACTGAAAATCTGCTACGTGAATTGTCACCATAGCGATGACGACAGACAAAATTAATAAATTGGTCCATAACACATTAACAGAGTAGATCTAACGTTAAAGTAGGAGGTAGAGTCCGACCAAGTTCAAAATGTGATATCAAATGGCGTCGATACAAATTGCGGAATGGATTGCTTACACTCTCTACATGACAGCGGCCACGAGGCAGCGCCCTCTGAAGCGATTCAGTTCCGTAACTTTCTTAGGGGGTGGCAGAAGTGATATCCATAAATTGTCTTAAAAAATTATATATCTCCGCTACTGATTTGGACGTCATACCTTTGCTAATCGCCAAACACGTGTCTGTTCCATTTTAAACTTGGTGGGTCTATAGTAGTTTTATTGACACATCACATATGAATTAAAATATTTTTTTATTAAAGAAACCAGTAATAATTCTTTCAAGTAATTTATCCTAATCATTTCTCATAATTTATGTGCATAATTAAACTGGGGGGCGTAAATATAATCAGCCTAAAGTTATTTTGACAATTATATAACTATACAACACTAAAAATTTGCTACATAAGTTGCTACTGTAACAATGACTGTAGAAAAAGTTAACGGACTGATCTACAAAACATGAACGTTCAGATTCACTAAGATCTTATAATTGATCACTTATGTTTTGACAGGTTTTTGCCCTGTCGTTGCTAATAATATTTTAGCGATTTGCTGGATTTCCAAATGGTTTTCATCTTGGAACGGGTTGCTGTAATGAATTTAGTTCTATTATTGTCGAAAGTACGTACTAAAATTGCCCTTTTCTTTATAAATCTGCGAAAAAGTTCAGAAACAAATTAATGGTATAAAACTTAGTTGTCTTATTCTTACACTTGTTTAAAACTTTTGCTTGTCAAATTAGACCGGACTAGAGTTGGAGAATCTGGCTGTAAAGCAGTAAATCAAACATGGAAGCAGGAGATAGTCTTAGCATATCATTAATAGATTAAAACAATTTGAAAAAACGGTATAAGTTTTTTCAAGAAATTTCTCTGACGATTTCCCTTAATGTATTGCATAATTAAACTGTGGAAATAAATAAAATCAGCCCAAACTGATTTTGACAATTACACAGCAATGAAAAAACCTGCTATGTAAGTTGGTACTGTAACGATGACTGCAGGAAAAGCGTAAGTCAAATGTAGAAGCACATCATCTAGGAATTAAGACATTTATTAAAAAAAGGTAAAAGTTCTTTCAATTAATTTCTCTGACCATTTCTCTTAATTTATCTGCCTAGTTAAATTGTGGGAGTAATTAGAATTAACCTACTCGTAAACTACTTTTGACAATTAAACAGCACTTAAAAATCCTGCTACGTAAGTTGGTACTCTAACGATGACAGCAGGAAAAATAAAAGAGCTGATCCACAAAACATTAGAAGAATAAGGCAAATGTGGAAGCAGGAGGTAGTGTTGGCACATCATCTAGGAATTAAGACATTTATAAAAAAACGGTAAAAGTTCTTTCAAGTAATTCTCTGACCGTTTCTCTTAATTTATGTGCATTGTAGGAGTAATTAGAATGAACCTAAAGTAATTTTGACAATTATACAGCACTAAAAACCTGCTACGTGAGTTGCTGCTATAACGATGACTGCAGCAAAAATGAATGAACTGATCCACAAAACATTAAAAGAGTAGGCCAAACGTGGAAGCAGGAGGCAGAACGCCCGCCACCACGAACAGGAAGTGTACGGACGAGAGATTTGATACCGGAGTTTGGCGCATCACGCTTTTAGTTCTTCGCGGACAACGAATACGTTTTGTTATGGTTTTGAATTCACAATTATTGATAACAGAATAGAATAAACTATAGTGACATAAACTGCCGTAAAATTGACATAAACAATAATTATTTTCTGTGATGATCGATTCAATTTAGTTCCAGAATGAACATGAACGTTTTTAGGAAAATGGATCAGTTTTATCGACATCGTAGAATTTCTTTGCCGAAAAGGTAAGGTAACATCAAGGAAAAATTGTACACACCGAAGTCTATATACATCTGTATGATTTTATGACTCAGATATATACTATTATTTAGAGATTATTGCTTTACCTACATATAAATAAATAATATTATTTTAACAAAAATAGTGATACAAATATTGTCAACTGACGATATCAACAGGCGAACCAGTGTGAAACCCTTAGTAGCGGTTGATTATGTTGTTAAAAAGAAGAGAAAAAATCATATTAACATAGGTCCAGTCCGGAAATGCTTTGTTTCCGAGATACAGGATGACAAAATTTTAATTTTATTGTGGTTTCTCGTATTTGTTTTACGCGTTGTTACATTTAATTTTATTTCACGTATTATACTGATACATGCAATATAATAAATGAACTTACGAAAATTATTAACAGTTACTTGCGTTTAGTGGAAGTTGTCAACAAGCGGACAAGCGAGAAACCCAACTTGGCAATAAAAAGTAATTGCCTAATTTTCAAACGTTGGGTTCTTACCCCGACTACTTCGGCTTTGTCACAAAATTGTTATTCATACAGAGTGTTAATAAAGTATATGACCAAACTTCAGAGTATTATTCCTTACTTAATTTCTAGACAAAAAATTAATATAAACATAGGTCCTAAACTACTTTATTTTTAATACACAGGGTGTTCATATTTTTTAAAAGGTTTCTCCTAAATAACTAGAAGACGGAAATTAGTATTAATCTGAAGCTTGGTTTTACTGCATAAAGAGGAGTCTTGCTTGTTGTCAAATTTGTTTAGAGAAGTGTTTTTGTTTCCATGGCTTTTTACTGCCTTGTTATTTTGAACAAATTACGGTAATGAATAATGTTATGCAAAACTTTTCTCGTTTTTGTTGAAAACGGCTAATCTGAGCGAAAAAATTCAAGAGATGAATTTTGTGCAGTTTTATTTGCTAAATCATAAATACTATCAGATTGAATTGATGGAAATAAGGCGAACTTATATATTTCTTTAAAAAGGAAACCACGGGCGTTACCCCTGTGCACGCCACCGGTAAAATGAGAAAAACAGTGTTTTGCTTAAGAGACTCCTCTTTATGCATTAACAATTGCCACCAAGTTTCAACTTGATACTAACATGCGTCTTCTAAATATTTAGGAAAAACCTTTTAAAAAAAAATATTCAGCTCCCTGTGTATTAAAAGCAAAGTCGTTTGGGACCTATTTATATATAAATTTCTTGTCTTAACCTTGAGTAAGGAATAATCCCCCGAAATTTGGCCACATACTTTATTATCACCCTGTATACAGTGAGGACATAAAGTATGGAATAAATTCATTATATAAAAAATGACAAATTTTATGGAAATTCACTCAGACCCTCTATTTCTATTTTTTACATATTTTACGAATATACAGGGTGGCTCAAACAAATACGACGTACGTCGACTTTATTGTTTTAAATGAAACATCCTGTATATTTTGTCATTGTCGGATTTTACGTAAAATTCTAAACATTAGACCTTAAACCAATACATATAGCATGTAATTAATCTATATCGGATAGTTTTGGAATTATACAGGTTTAAAGTTAATTTGTAATCTTATTTTCTACTGGTAAATAATTAATTATCGCAAAATCTTTTCCAACATGACAAAAGTTATAAATGTCTAAAATCTATTTAAATGTATTGACAAATTTGATGTTTTTTTTATTATACAGGGACGCTCAAAAATGAACACATAAACTTTTTTCAACAATTACCATTCACAGCTTGAAACTAATGGACATATAAGAGAGATGCTTTTAGAACATTTTTCTTAAATTAAACTAAACTAATCTAAGTTTTCACTGTTTTATTACAATTTAAATAGGCTGTCAAAAAAGATGAAATATCAAAATATTTTATTTTAACGAATTAAACTTAAAAAAACAATACTATTGAATTTTAGAAAAATTTACAGTATTAACACTAACAGTAGGTGCTGCATGATACTAGGTACTTTTTAAATGAAATTTAATGATATATATTTAATTAGATGTTCAAAATGTTCAGCATTTGCTACTTGGCCACAACCAAGTCCCTTTACAAATTCTATTTGATTATTATGCACTACATTAGGAGATATTAGTCGAATTTCATTTCAAATGCGAATTTTTAAGTCATCACCAAAGTCTATTAGGTTTTGTTCTGAATACTTTACTTTTTAAATATCTCCATAAAAAAATTTTAAAAAATCTTGTTCCACTTTTCTAAGCCTCTCTGTATAGTACAAAATACTTTTAAGCGTTTTAATCGGTTTCGATAATTTTAAATGATTTGAAAAATTTGTTTAGTTCATTTATTTATTTCCTTAATTGTGCTCTAATGTCTTGTCCGAGCGATTTTCCATAAAATTTGTCATATTTTATATAATGAATTTATTTCATACTTTAAGTCCTCACTGTATAATTCAGACACACTATCATTTTCAAGTTTATACACCAATATATATTTTTTTACTGATACAGTGTTCGAAAATATAAAAAAGGTTATCAAAAACAACTGATTTAAAATATGTTTTCAATTTAAAATTAAAATAAAACCTAAACATCTATTTGTAGTACAAAACTAAGCCCATGACTGTCAATTCAGGCCCATAATAATTATCAAAATGATTCGTTTTTAAAACACAAGGTGGCAGTTATATCATTGGTTTACCTATGTGACTCTGTTTACACCAATACAAGAATTCATGATATTCCAAGTCTAGCTGAAACTTAAGTAGTATATTTTGTAGGTGATTAAAAAAACTGTTTTATCTGTTTGAAGTATGAACAAATAACAAATAATAAATTATTATCGAGATCCATCGACACATCCAATAATAATTTGCATTTTTATAAATAGAACAATATAATTTTCACATTGCAAATGGTTAATGAATATTCTTCTAATGTAGGCAATGTCATTTTGTTGACGTTGAAGAATATTTTCGAGAATGAAGATTTTCATCCTCAAAAAGTAACAAACAATAAAAAATATACAAGAAAACCCCTATTTCTATGTTCTGGACATTGTGTTGTTTTGATTTTTTAACCATTAACGAAAATAGTGCAATGAAACGATAATTGGTTTCAAAAACATCAACAGGCAGACAAGCGCGAAACCCTATTGTTATTAATATTAGATTTAGAAAGAATGGGCAGATCCAATTATTTACATTATATCTGGCCCCTTCACGGTCAATAATATTGATTTAATAATGTTGGTGAATATATAAATGTTTTTTTTATTTGAGGGCGCACAATACACTATCAATATTATTGACGTCAGTATTGTTATTTTTTTTGAGCATATCAATGGATAATATATCAAAAGCATGGTTTCTATAATTTTAGATTTAAGGTGGCATTCCCCACGTGGCGTCCTCGTTGGCCAACCCAATTTCATTTTGACATGGTTTTTAATTTAATAATTTAAAATTTTTACCAATAACATTATAAGCGTATTAAGTATAGATTCATATCCTCCAAGCAATTTTCAGTCAGTTATTTAAAGTTTCACCGTGTATAATGATTTCATTCAGAAGATTAATATGTTAAAAGATCTATGGTGACATTTTTTTCTGTAACTAGGACCTCAATATTCTTTTTACATATTATTTTCCTAAAATAAATCATAAAATATTTTGAAAATTTTATTAATACCCTAAAAAATACCTATAGAATATGAATCTACGGTTAATATTTTCACAATATTCATACAAAAGAAAAATAAAACAAAAATTGTACTAAAATGAAATTAAGTTAGCTAACGTGGACGCCACGTGGAAAATGCAAGCACTAAAAGGATTCACGAAGATGGTTTGTAAATTTCCTCTGTTCCAGCGCCCGATCTTTTCGAAGATAATAATATTTTTTTCAATTCTTTTCGAAAATTAGATGTCAGATTTTTTAATTTTTTTTCTTGTCTTCGCGAGCTTCTGCGTTTGGCTTTATCTCCTTGAAAATAAACATTTAGTAATTTGTCAAGTGCAGCATTTCGCTTATACTTATTAGTATTCATTTTGTGAGTTTTATCATCCCACAATTCTCGTAACATTTCATATATTTCGATAAGTTTCTTTAATTGATCGCGATCTGGCAGCACTAATTCCAAATTGTCGTCATCCATCTTAACTAAGTGGAAACACAAAACAATCGGGAACTTTAACCTCTCCGGATTTGTTTCAATACTAGCCTTCTGGTCATTGAGTCATTAGTTTTAATTTTTGCAGTTATTTTTTGATCCAATAATTATTTAATTAAGAAAGCCTTGTTTAAAGGGACTACGCTACTGGTATATCTATTTCCAGCAAGTAAGCCAGGAATATTCTAAAACGAAACAGAGCACGCGTGATGTCTTCATGCCTATGATGACACTCATGGCTTTTTTTTGCTTGATTCTTACTATACTTTGCTAAGTATATGACAGATTTTAATAACAAATTATGCCCGAATGCCTTAGTTGGTACAGAACCCTAAACGGAACATGCCCGACTGGCGCTCAACCATCTTTTTACATACAAAAACTCTTAATTTGAATCATTTACATGTTTTACCATGTCCTTTTTAACGCTAAAGTAAAAAAATAGGGTAATAAACTCTTCAATATAAAAGTAAATTTATTTATTAAATAACTATAATAGCTAGGAAAGTATAACACAAAAAAAACTATTAATATTTTTTTATTTTACCGAGTGGAATTAGTTTAAATGACTTTTTAAAAGTTAATTATTTCTAGCAATTAATTTCTCTCAGGACCGGTATTTCTATGTATTAATAACTAATTTTATTGGTAAATGTACTTTCAATTTTTATATTCATTAAAATTGAATATCCATCCATATGACATATATATATATATATATATATATATATATATATATATATATATATATATATATATATATATATATATATATATATATATATATATATATACGAAATTGTTTTAATTGTTATTTTATAACCACTACATGTAAGTGAGTGGAACACTAAAAGCTGTTCTTAAAAATTATAATAATAATAACTTTTATTTTGCAAATACAAAACACGTGAACATCTGTTCTATAGGTTATTTTATTTGTTAAGTATGGAGGATATTTATTACAAATAATGTTTTGAAAAAGCACTAAAGAATGCAATTTACGCCTGTCCTTCATGCTAAGCCATTTTGTCCCTTTTATTTTATGGGATACTGGATCGAGTTCTCGTACCTATACCATATAAAACGTAAATAATTTTATTGAATTTTTCAATTCTACTTATATCGACCTTATCTAAACAGGGTCCATACAAAATATCACAGTAATTAAAATAGCTCAATACAAGAGAGTCTGCCAATTTAATTTTAAGGGGTTCATTGAGAAAGTGGAAGTGGGGAAATTTTTTTTAAAGACATATGCTTTTTCTAAGCAATATCCAAGCTGCTGTTTAAAACGTACATCTGTATCGATTCTAATACCCAAATTATTTGCACATTTAGTAAACTCCAGTGCCGCCCTGCCACATTTATATTAAGTTCAATCTGTAAACGATATTTATGTCTACCCAAGACAATCACCGATGACCTATCAGGGTTAAGTTGCAATCGGTGACGTTGTGAAAATATAACTAAATTATTTGTCATCATTAGAGACCGCCTTTCTTATGACCGCCTCTGCCATAGGTCTATCCCCAGATGAGAATGAGTAAAGCACTTGTGTGTCATCAGCGTAAAAATAAGCCGTGGCATATTCCATACAAGAAGTGCAGTTATTGGTTTAGTATAAATCGTATACAACAAACAACCTAATATAGAACCCTGTGGCACACGACCCTCCACCACCTCTCCCGAGGACAATGGAAATATTTACAATCTATTGACTAGATTAATTTAATGTACATAATTCTCTCGTAGTTGTCTTCAATCTAGCATAGGGTCAGAATTATTTTTTAAAGAGAAACACCAGTTTTGACTTGCTCGAGATTTTATTCACCAGAAAAATTGATTCTAATGTAACAAAAGTAACAAATATTAAGATTTATCCGTACAGGGCTATTGATCATATTATTTAGACCAACTGATATATTTTTTATTTGAGGAAAAATGTTTAAATTGGATAAATTGTAGATTTGTACAAGAACTACCAGGAAACGTAATTGAAAAATCAATTAAACATCAAACAAGCTAGTTCTGAACTAAAGTAAAGTTTTTTCAGAGAGCTCGCCATATTATTTTTTGTTTTTTAAATTTTACTCCATAAGAGCTCTATTTTATGCTAAGTTACCTACTGAGATTTTCGCCTGTTTTCCTATACTTAAACGAAAATTGAGTAATTTTCCATATGCTTCGTATATAAGTTAATGCAAATCGTAAAGGGTTTCTATGGAAACATCGACAATATTAAGTTAAGTGACATGTGCTCTAACCAGGTGTTTCCATAGAAAACCTATACGACTTGCATTAACACACATACGAGGGGTATGAAAAATTACTTAAGCTTCGTTTTTTTTTAAATTATAGGAAAACAGTCGCACATCGGTGAAGGTAACTTAACACAAAATAGGGCTCTTAACGAGTAGATTTAAAAGATTAAAATAATATGGCAAGTCTTCTGAAAAAATTAAGGTTACTTAAAAGCTCGCGTATTTGAGTTACCAGAACCAAGAGCTAAAATATACATTTGAAATGTTAACAGGCGATAAAGAGCCTAAACCTAATTTTATTAGCTAATTATTTTTATTTTTTTACCTTGTTCTATGCGTTATATACTACATATTAATTCTTCTAAAATGCAAAACTTAACTATTTCAGTTCTAATACATTTTTAGTTTGCGCAAATACTTGTAACAAACTTTTTTTGGTGTTAATGGGTAAATTTGTTTTTAACCTTTTTTAAAAGCTAAATATTTGTAGCCCACATTGTTCCATCGGTATGCAATTAGAGATTAGAGATTTTTTAACAAGATATCTATGTCCGGAATAGTCGAGATTAGCTCGTCACGATGTTCTTGTTCTATGCAGCTACAAATACGTCTTAATATTTTTATTTGGATTATAGACAAAGAATTTGTGTTTGAAAAATTTGAACAAAAAGTAAAAGTTCATATTTATTTGTATATTTTACGTTTGACTATTCTGTAGTGAAGCTTGAAGATATTTGTTTAAAAAATGTTGATTGTAATGTGCTAATAAGCTCCAAATAATTTGTTTATTTTTCGTTATACTTTGGTGCTAAATCATAACATAACCTCAACATTTGTCTTCAACCTTTTATTAGAATTTATTATACCATAAAAATAAATAAATAGCAACATATATGCTTACTTGATACTAACATTTAGAAATATTTATGTAAATTTTTTAATTAACTTTGCACTGCTTTGTTTTGACACAAAAAGAGAAGAGTATTGGGCATTGGCAGTGGTATTTTTGTACATTGACACAATACAATACTTACAGGGTAGTTTTAAAAAAAATGTTATTTAATAAAAAAAAAGTGACACGCAAATTACACTATAATTATAACACGAACTATACACAAACAACAAATATTTACATCACGCTTCGGGTTAGGTGCAGTAATTACATGCAACTAAATATAAACTCCTGGCCATTTTTTAATGTATTCTTTGACGGGCACGTGACGAATTGTTGTAAACAAGACGATTGACCACATGATTCCAAGCAAACAAATAAAGGGGATTCAATTTAAAAATTTAGCACAAAAAAAAACACGTCCAATCCAATCCAATATTGACAACGCACCCTAGACGATCAGTAATACTGACAGTATTCCCCTGGTCGCTGATATTGATGCGTGATATTCGGAAATTCGAATTCGCGTCAGTTTAATCCATCTAAGCCTCAATATATCTCACACGGTCAATATTATGGTCAATATAATATCATATTGTCAGTATTATTGACCGTGTAAGGTACGCTATAGTCGTTCGACTGAATGTTTATATTTAAACAAGTGTTTTACAATTTTTAATAAATCAACCCCTAAGGGGGTAAAATAGGGGTTCAAAGTTTGTGATGTAGTAAAATTGTTATATCGCGGACGAAGTCGCGGGCGAAAGCTAGTAAGTAATATTGTTTCATATATTAGATAACTGTTTTTATTCTTTCTATAGTAAAATAAAAAAAATGTATACTCACTCTAGTGTTTTTCTAAATATGACTTCGGCAGAAAAATTATCCAGGTTTTTTTTAAGAGACAAGTTTCCGCGATAATTTTTGAATGTACCTACGGTAACAAAAATGAAATACCCATATTTTATTCTTAAAATCTTGATTTTGATTGGTGGATGAAATTTTCCTAGTAATTTTTTCAAAATAACATTTTACAGTTTGTAATGCCTTGCATGAACAATGTATGCAATAAGAATACACACATACTCCCTGTTTCACAAAAAAGACTAAATAGTAGGATCTCCTCTATCAAAAGCCTCAAATTTTCCTAATATAAAAATTTGAAAACTAATAATTATATTCTTATTTCATAACGGTAAAGGCCCCAGCACCTTAAACAAATTCAAGATGCTGTCTTTACAAGTTGCCCAAAATATATATAATATTCACCGCATCTAGGTCTAGTTAAATCCAGGTCAATTTTGTAATAAAATATCCATTTGATGCTGTTCTTTCAAGAATCCCAAACAGTCTACACAACGCCGATGCAAATTAAATGGTTATTATCATTTGTTTTTGTGCTTTTTGTCGGTAGTATATGATAATTATTATAGTAAAATTTTCTTTTTTTACGTGTGAGCTACCCATATCATGACATTGTCGAAAAGATAAGTGAAAGAAATTTGTTTATTTGGTTTATTAACCTACAATCTTCTAAACACATATGTCTTATACATATAACTTGTTTGTATAGAAAAATTTAGATTTGATTTAGTATCATGTTATTGTAGTAAAAATAAATCTAGTTGAGCAGAATCCCGAACGAGATGATTTTGTGAGCTTTTTAGATAATTTTTTAACACTTCAAATAAATTTAAAATCTCTGGTTATTGTCTCCAACTAGGCTAATGCGTAAAGTATTAAAAGTCTGCAAAAGCCTTTGCTGTTATAGAAATTTATAAAAATAAAGGTAAAAGGTAATATTTTTGACAACAGAATAGTCAGTATTGTCCCAAAATTCAGAGAGTTAAGAGGAGCGTGACCCCAAAGAGATGTCACCCAGTAGATTACTTTAAATGGTAATAAGCATATTTCATAAGTATTCCAAGAAGTACTGTGTACCCGAAATTTGAATGAATGGGCTTGATCAGACAGTTTTTATTAAATATGGTAATGTTATTGCACAATCAGTCAATAGAAACATGCACGCAACAAATTTTGTCGGTTGGGTGGATAATAACAAAAATATTACGCTCAGATTTACTAAGAAGATTTAAGATTTAGTACTGGTTTATATTAAGATCTAATAGTTGATCAATTAGGTTCTGATAAGTTTTCGCTTGGATTCCAAATGATTTTCATCTTGGAACGAGTTTCTAGAATGAATTTAGTTCTAAAATTGCCCTTTTCTTTATAAATTTGTGCCTCACTTCAACGGACAAACAGACAGAACAAATGAAACGGAAAAGTTAATTTGTTGTAATCTATTTATTCTAAAACATCAATAACTAAAAAATCTTCAGAAGCGATTTTCACAGACTAATTATATATTTCAAAGAGGCACTCGTACTGTAAAGTCACTACCTAATTGTTTTATTTCTTTCTTGATATGTAATTGTTGTTTAAAAAATAAAACGATTTATTATTATTAGTATATTACTTACATTAGTTAAAAATGTAATTTAACCAGCATTATGTTACTTATAAATAAAAAATAAAAACAACCGCTATACCTGGAAGCTAAGTAAGCAAAATTTACAGGTTTACAATTACTTAAAGTAGATCATAACGTCTGTTTATTTTCTATGCTAGTTTATTGCAAATAATTATAAATTACGTGCTGGATGCTCAAGAAATAGGGGAATATCGGGTAATTTAAGTTGTTAAACTAGCAAGTGGTCTATTCTGAAATTAAGTAAAAAATTAAAGAAATAAAAGTGTATTACGAAAGAACAATAGGACTATACTTATCAGTAGAGTTCGTAAACAAGGTGCCCGACCATGGGCGATGCACGGTGTAACGAATTTTATATTTCGTGGACATAGGGCGAAGCAGCGACTATCAAATTGTAATTTTTTTTTGTGTCTCGATTATTCGTAAAATGTCTGGAGTTTAGTCGTTTACCAGTTTTCCAAGTGTATTACCGTAAAGTATTTCCTTTTTAAGAAGCAGAAACTTTACTTTTCTGAGAGCGATAAAAATGATGCGAAAATAAGTCCAACTTTTTTACCTTCTGACAACCCAAGAAGACCGAAGTCTAAGTGCTATGTACCGTGGGTGTGCTGGGGAAGTCCGACTGGAAACATCCTTTAAACATTAAAAAATTCATGATATGATTTTTATTAAAAAATTTAAAGCAATTTTTGTTGTAGCTATAGTATGCCAGCTACTCTTACTATTTCCAAATTTTAGTGAAAATATTTGTAAAGTTATACAAATGGAATTTTGAAAAACCGTGGTCCTAGTCGAAGAAAAAACAAAGTTTGGTGTGACTTTTGCCTAAGTTATCACGTTATCACATCCATTAGCGAATTACACATCTCTTATACCTACATTAGGAATATCCAAAAATATTATTCGGCTTTGTCCGATTATTGAAAACAAATTATTTTTCTTTAGTAATGTTGCACATGCAGGAATATAAATTTGCTTGCTTTTAAATGCCGCTTTGAAGATTTTTCAGGTATGTTATTCATTATATTAAATTTTTTAAGAAGTAACAAGTAAATTATAACTAATTTAACTTTTACTAAGAAAAGTGACTAGAATAGTATTAAATAAAATATTCATAAATTTAAGTACCTTCCTACATAGTGTTGAAAATACGTTATTACACCCAGTTTCAAATTGTGATTTCATTAAACATTATATTATTACACGATTTTTATCATTTGGTTTCTGTCTGATTAACATAATTCAATCAAAAAAATTGAAGTTTATTACTGGGTATAATGAAAATAAGCAAAGTTTATCAAATTTTCCGAAAACTAATTTCAGCATTCTTAAACTGTTTTAGTAAATTATTTTCACATATCTTGCAAGTGGCATCATCTTCAACAACTAGCATCCTTAATTCTAACCAAACAAAAGAGAGCCATTCGACTTATCAATGACCCAGTCCTCAAAAGAAAACTTTCGTCTCTCGCTCATAGCCGGCGCTCTTGGTGATATGTGTCTCTTCTACCAATGTTTTCACGGATTTTGTCCAGTATAACTAGCCTCTATAATTTCACGAACATCACGTCACATTCGGATCCCTTTACTGTCCAACTACAAAAACCTATGTCTCGCTTATTCATACCTAAAGTCCCCAGATTATGGAACAAATTGGCTGCAGAGGTTTTTTCTTCTCCTCCCATCTTTTAAATCCGGTATTAAGAGATTACATTCTTCTTTTCTTGAAACGACCATGTCACGTTAGTACCTACTTTGACGTATGCTGTCACAAAAAATGAAATGTACGTATCTGTGACAGGTTGGTCTAAATATCTGTTCTAACAGAATCTAATGACCTAATAGTAGTTAATTTACGCGTTTTTATATAAAAAAAAACGTACATAGTTAATATTTAAGAAGTTTCCGATATCTGTTCTAACAAAACGATATAGCTTTTGCACTTTGATTATTCCAATTTTGGATATATTTAAATGAACTAATACATTTTCTCTAGAAAAACAACGATTCCCCAAATGAAAAATAAAATAACTATATTTAAATTATGCAGAGGCATTTAAATTTTCATATCTTACTTATATACAAGCGGTGGAACTTTTTCTATTTTTATTTTTATTTTCCGTTTAAATTTTATATTAAAATATCAGCTGTGTCCCCTTTAAGACCACCCACAAGTGCTGCCATCAGGTCAAGAGGTATTAAAAACACTTCGTGAAAACATATAATTTAGATAATATTTAAATGTTTTAAAATATAGGACCAAATCAAATATACAAATAACTTCTTCATTTCTTCTATTTTATTATGCCTATATAAAATTTGCATAACATGAATGTAGAGAGAGATATAGGAAGGAAACCACTATACCGACAACATTTTAACCTAGACCTAGACATTGATGACACGTTTTCCTTTCTTGAGGTAAATGGAATATTTTCTGTGTGAATGCGCTTTATATCGTTAGTACAATCTAACGCAAAGTATGAACAAACATCTTAGATTATTATGTTCATTCACACTATTGAAAAGATAACATCTTTTGTTACAGTGTTTGCATATGCATTATTAAGGCAAAAATTTAGTAATTTTTAACAGACAATAATACGGAACCACTTATTAGAATCGACTTTTTAAAGCCTCTGGAAAGATCAATGACAGACCATCATTAGTCTCAATAGCCTTAACTCCACGATTGATAAAAATTTATCTCAATACTGGTTTAATTTAGGTCTTCTAATTGATCAGCTAACTATTGACAAGTTTTTGCCCTCTCATTCCTGATAAATCATAATTAAAAATTTGTATAAGTTATTCTATTACTTCTGTGATTTGGTTTGGATCTTGAAACTTGTTAAAATAAACTAACTTAGTTCTATTAGTGTGAAACATTATTTTTCTTTATCAATTTGCGAACAAACTAAGAAATGAATTCATAGTACAAAACTTAGTTCTTATTATTACAGTTATCAGATTCAACCCTTGATTGTCAAATAAGACCAGCCTTAACAATAGTGAATCCGGTTATACGAATTTGCTGGGAGTTTTAAATTTTCAACATGTTAATTAGGTACAGGATGTCCGGATTTCGATGTAATTGCTGGTTGTTCTCGGTTGTTATTAGAGATAGAGAGTTGCAGTTTTCGCGAAGTGTTGCAACTTTTTAATGAAACAAAAGATGGCACCACGATATTTTTTATGGCCCTATTCCAATCCGCTGTAACCGTTTTTTTTTTGTCAAGAACGACACGATTTTTTGACTTTAATTAAAAATTTATTAGGTCATAATGACACCCACCCAACTTCCAATTTGCAGATTTGAACCAATTTTGCTGATTTACCAGCAGATAACCAAAATATCCGCCAATGGGTTCCACCGTCTTAGCGAAATTTCGACCACACACACACCGATGCCTTTTATCGTTCCGTAAATAGTCAAGAATCCTTCAGAAGTTTTTGAAACGTAAAGATCAATCTAATAAATTAGAAATTATTATAAATTAAATAGGAAAAACTATTAAAATCGCCTTTTTATTATGTAACCTTCCACACCCATAATAATTTAACATAATGTCTTTTCCTCAACCAAAAAAATGATACTAGAACTGCAATTACCTTCCTACCAGGAACAATACAGATAAATTTTAGCAAGAGAAAGCACACAACCAGCTGTTAATCTAGACCTAATTTCTTATTGTTAGTGCTAATATATGTTCTTTTTCTGCGTTGAGCGTATTTTTATGTTTAACGTATCTGGTGAAAATGAAACATGCACGATCTAAAAAAATACTAATCAGACTTTATAAAATACATGGGGAAACTGGAGTAAGACGGCCCCATCGGTTTTAAGCACTGAGCAACAATCTAAAAACATAATTATAATAATCAGTAGTCTCTATCCAGGCAAAGTATGGTAAGCGCCATTGGACAATAAGGCACATGTAAAAACATACAGAACCCACTCTAACAGAAGTATAAATGGCTTCAACTTATATATCTGCTATACTGTCTTGAATCTAAATTAATCAACATAATATGATTAAAGTGGAGCTTGAGCTGACATATGTTTGTTTGCTTGCTGCTAATTTACATGTAAATTAAACGAATTATTTCTTTACTAGTATAAAAATTGTTACAATATTTAAATTACCAAAGCATGTAATATTTAATATAGATAAAGAATGTTTACTTCTTCAGATGTCAAGCACCACAGACACGCTAGTAAGAATTTAACGGTCCGTTAATTTGTTGAATAGTCACGACTCGATCAGTTTCATTTGACAGTTGGATGAATTGAAATAACCGTTAAATGTAACAATGTTTTTTCAATTTTTTATGTTGTATTAAAATTTTATTTATATATGTTTACTAATTTAGGTAGGTATGAGTACCCAACGCATATAATAGTCACAAAAATTGTCTAATAAAGATTTCGTGACACAAGTAGTAGTGGTCTTCAGGACTTAAATTTTTTTAGTCGAATGCCCGCCAGTAAAAGCAAAATATCTTTATCCTGTGGTATTAAACTTGTGGATATATACGGCTGTATTCGTTGGGGTTAGACGCAGATACGGGTTGCAATGAACTGGTTAAAATTTTATACAGTGTGCAACAAAAATATGGAAACCTCGTAATATCTTGCAAACCGTTCAACCTATTTTCATAAACTTCTATAGATTTAGGTACGAAATTATGCCCGATCCCATGGTGAGTTCCGTACTGTTGTCAAGTTTACCGTTTTCCAGAAATCGACAGGAACTTTTTTTTTAAATGGAACGCTCTATATTTTATTCGATTTTCGAATTCAGCTTAAAATTCTGAATACTTCTTATTGAGAACGTTTTATCCTAAAGTTAACAGTTTTTGAGAAAATGGTGGCCAGAAACCGTTATTTTATTGTATTTTACCTTAAAATACCTGTACACGAAAGTTTACCTGAAATGTCTGACATTGTCAGTTTCGTTTATTTACAAAAAATGGATCATTTTAACAGGAACCCAAAGAATTGAAATTTTAATAATACTGGGTTACTTTAACTATTTAACCTAAAGTCTTGTCAGAAAACGCACTTTGAACCTTCTGTATTCACTTTACACGAAAAGGCGTTTATCCGGAAGGTTTCTTCGAAATTCGCTGCAAAAAGCAACCTTTCACTGGGTCTAGTAATTTAAAATTCTGCATATTCAAAAAATTGAAGGGCATGTAATAATGATAAGTTGTATATCCCCACTAATAACACCTCACTACTGGTGCTGTTGTTTGTAGGATTACGCGTATAGGTACTAATTAATATGTAAAGAGTTAGACTGTTTAAGGTATCGATAATATGGTGAAAGTGCTATAATAGCAAATTATCTACACATCCCATAATTGTCTAGGCACCAGACTCTATTTATTTCACAATACATTTTTGCTGGAAAAGCGTTGCTTTCAAAGTGTAATAATTCTACTAATTTCCGCCTTTGATAAAAACGATAATTATTAGTGCACAGAGAGAAAGAATTAATTTACACAAGTAAATCTTTCAATTAAATTATTTAATTGGTATCGAGCAATTAAATATATAATTCAACGAATTAATTATTTAATTGGCAGGTTTAATTAACTGAAGTAAATCATAATTTCTGTAAGTAAATTTACACGATAAAGTAAAATATGACTTAATTGTATCAATTATCATTTAATGTGAAGGTATGATACCTACAACTAATATTGGTTAATAAAAATATCTTAATTTAATTACGTGAAGTAAACCTTAGTTTTACTAAGAAAGATATATACTATTTGCAATCCCGATATAGTTCCTAAAAAAAATTGATTCAGTTTTTTTAGGTTTATTTGCTTTACTTTAGCATTTGAAAAAAGTTATGTATAATATGCTATTCGTTAAGCAAATCATTATATACTAGTTTAGTATGAACGCATATATAAATCTATTTTTTAAATGTTTGGCCCTCAAAAAATTTAGTGACATTTTTTCTGACACCATGATCGTAAATTTTTTGCGGGCCAAACAGTTAAGAAATAGATTGAAATATGCGTTCATACTAGCCTAGTAATGATTTGCTTAACGAATATCATAGTATACATAACTTTTTTCAAATGCTAAAGTAAAGCAGATAAACGTAAAAAAACTGAATTAGGTTGACAATACCAAACATAGCGGAGCAAAGAGAACCTTAAGCAGTAAGAAAATATTTCTTGAGGTTAAAATATAGAGCTTTCATAAAACAAAAGATGAAAATGTCTACTTTCGTTTCACATATTTATTGCATTTAATGTGATACAATCATTTTTAAAATGACACAATAAAACCCTGCAATAAAGTCGCCATACAGAAAAGTATATTTTTATTCTTTGTTCTATAAAAGATCTATACTATAAAGCCAACAAATATTTACCAAATACAAAGAAACTTTAAATTTTACTTATCACTGAATACATGCATATCTTGGTACATGTATAGGTATATCCCTACAAAATAAAACAACAAAAGGTTATTATATTATCCATAAATATATACACTAACAAAAATAGACCAAATGGCCGTCACCTTCACTGTTACTACCGGAGTAGCCGCTTAGTCTGCGTTCTCATCAAGGGACGATGGGTAAATGCGATGCACGCCGGGATGATTTATGTCGAGGGGATGGCATGGCGGTTAAGCGCAAAGAATAATTTTATTCTCATAAGCCGCGATTTAGTTGTCAGGAATAAACTTTAATTTTTGGAATTACGTATTTAGTTCTGTTTTTCCCTTATTAGGAAAATTAAATTATAATTGTCAGTAGATTTTCTTCGTTATTGCGACAATACAATTTAATTTGTACAATGAAACGTTTAATACAATGTTTAATTATGCGAATTTTTCTATTAATTATTAAAGCTTTTGTTGGCGGAAAAATAATTTAATTTTTTTAAGAATATATTTCTCAACTAAATATTTTAATTACAGTAATTATGCAAAATATAAAAGAAATTTTGTTGCAAGTATCGCTTTTTTATTTGAAATATGGTTTTATCCAGGGAATTATTTTTTTATTTAAAAAATTATAGAATGTGATTTAATACCCACCAACTTTTTTTCCCTCTGTGTGAATTAACCATCAAATAACCTTCTCTTGCATTAATCATAGGTCTATGATGAGAAAAACGCATTACAAATTCCCACGTATATTTGACTGCATATGAATTAACCATCCTTTGAATATAACTATATTACTGTTGCAGGAGAATATTCACAATCCTAGTAAATTCAGAAGTTCATTACATGCATAGTATTGAATTAAACTCAATCCAGTGACAAACCAAGAAATAAGCATATAATAAGTAAGTAAGTTCAAAATAAATTCAACATTTTTGTCTGACTGCCCTCAAATTCTCATCGATTTTTTTTTCTATTCGCTTAGGGTTGCCGTACATTGCCCACTTGCACCCACTTACTGATGGCTTATTGTACCCCTTGAGGGTCAATCTCCTATCAGTCGAGTGTTCTCCACATAACTCAAAACACTGTTGATACGGGCTTTCGCTATTTCTTCAGTTTCAGGATATGGTTCCCCGAAGTGCCTAAGTCTTGCCACGCTTAGAGCAGGGCATTGGCATATTAGGTGGTGAGGAGTTTCTTCCTCCTCTCCACATGCTCTACAAGTAGAATAATCCTCTAACCTAATCTACTGGGATGCCTTTTCAGGCGGCAGTGTCCATTAAGGAGTCCTTTTGAGATTCTAAGTTTCCTTCTGCTTAGTTGCAGGATTGTTTTGGTTCTATTTTTGTCCGGCTCCCTGTTAAATGATCGCGATTGTCTTAAACCAGGGAGATTCATCCAGTACACCTAATGTTGTCTTGTCAGTTGCTCCTGTCTTGCCCCTCGTACTGTTTGGTACGAGAGTCCGCATGTGGGTTCAGGACCAATCAACGGTTCTGTCGCTCTCTTTTTAGCTAGCCTGTCGGCGACTTCATTTCCTTGTATTCCTTGATGTATTGTAGGAACTCCTGCAGTAGAATTGCATTTCACTAAATACTTAGTGGTAAAAGTGGTGAACTGAAAAACAATTTTACAAATTTAATTTAAAATTACAAAATCGTTATTAAAGAGTGCTCAAACGTTTATGTCGCAACCTTCGTGACTTTAATTGAAAACTATTATCAATCACTTTCAAACAATTAATTGCAATTATTTTTAATCATACACGCTTAACAAATTTTCTTTGAAAAGTTTATTATACAGTTCAAGAGAGATGTACAGAGATAAAACCTACAAATAGCTATTGCTACAATATCGTTTTATTTTCATCTTTACGCTGCACTGATTTAATGCAACCTCGGTATTTGTAACTGACAATATCTACTTCCTATTTTCTCATAATATGAATACCCTGTACTGTTATCTCCAGATTATTGTGCTAGATAATCGTATGATTGCAATCCTTAAAGATACGAAAATTAATAAAAGCTCTATATGCAGCAAAGCACATAACGGTTTTTTTAATATATTGTTTTTTAAATGGTCCCTTTTACTCAATTATCATTTTCTTTCTTTTTAATTCTATCTTCTTACAAAAAATCGCAACACTTTTTGCTGTGTTAAAATACTATGTTTACTTTTCATCTAACTTCAGAAGCCCCTTACGAGATGGAGCCACTTTAAGTACCGAACCGAAAAACAAATTCATAAATTATTATGAAAAGCTCTCGGACCTTAAAATTATTGTATATGAGTGATTTATTCGATTCTGATAGTACTTATTTCTACTCAATTTAACAGGGAAAAATAAAACATTTTTCAAAATATATCCCCTACAATCATTACCTACTAAGAATCTACAGCAGAGTTTCTCTCTGCCAATAATTACCTAACCTAATTATGATTACTAACCTAAGCAAAACCATTAACAACTAACGCTAAAAGAGCACTACGTGGCCGCAAAATACCGGTCGCTTACGAATGTGTCAGCCAATCCGCTAAAGTCTCACGAAAGAGCAGGTGCACGCCGTCACTCATTGGTAACAAATATCTAATGTCATTTTCTAGATGTTTGAAATTCGACTAAATTTTAATAGGTTTTTATTTTTTGTTTAAAATTTTTTTTAAGATCTTAGCCGCATTATTATAACATGATTTGAGGTGTTAATATTTAAATTGTAGAATTCAGACTGCAAGCATCAATTTCAAGGAATAAATATTTTTATATTTTAAGGCTCGTTTTGGGAAGTTAAAGTTCAATAACACCTCCTTTGTTTGATACTATACTTGATCCGAAGTAAACTTTAGTTTTTCTTCTATTGTTTGGTTTTGCTCGGGTTTGCTTAGTGCTTTGGATTATCCGAAACAAATATAGATTTTTTCTTACTAATCCTATAACAATGAAGTAATTTTTTCAAAAGTATTTCTAGTAAATTCTCTCCTTTTTCACCCAACTATATGTATATAATATTAATAAATTGTTCTGTTGGCTATTAAAGTGGTTTTCCTCTTGGTAATTCTTAGTCTAGTATTCTTATTGCACAATTTATATTTTTTGTTCTCCAGCAATTATTTTATTATAAAGTAATTTATTTTCATAAGGAAAACAATAAAATGGATAATAAAAGGCGAAAGCGATAATAATTTCGCGAAAAACACAATAAAAATATGATATTTCGCATTCATGCTGTGTCGAGATGATTGCCTTAATTTGACATTAAATCGTTTTTACTTTCACAAATAAAAAATAAGTGACCCAAAATTGTGTGTGACTGTTATTGTTTCGTTGGCAGAAAGCACGTGAAATATTGTTAGTGATAAACTAGATAACGAAAGTAAATTTGTAGTTTTTTCCTAAAGACATGCGTGGTAATAGCCCCGGAACTAACAACATTTTGTTTTTCGTTGTATATTATAGGTCCAAGAAATATTTTAAAAATGAATTTTCCAACGAGCTGGAGGAAAGGTGCACTTCTTCACACTGTTTTGGATGCGGAAAGTAGCACTTTTCCGCACTTGTGCGGTAAAGATACTTTTCCGCACGAATTAAAAAAATTCTCAGGTAAATTTTGTTTCTACTAGCTTTCAACTACAAAATTGCCTTTGCCAGCACTAAATATTAAGTGAACGTCATAGTTCTACAAATTATGTTTGGTAGTGACGGTGGTGACCTGTTTGACGTTTGTGCCATGACATAAAAAGAAAATGTCAAATCTAGTTTTGCAACAGATTTTATTGTTTTTTTGGTATCGTTACCTTAGCAACGAGGTTATAAAAAGTGCTTTATGGCAGTTTCCAGTTAAATTAAAAAAAAAATTGCTCGAAATGTACTTGAAAACCATGTAGCCATAAATCTCAGTCAACCACGTCTCTGTTATTATAATCAGATGACACGCCTAGCAATAGCACCTGTTTAAATCCAGCAGCAACAACCTTACAGCAAACCACAAATAATATCCATTACACTTGAAACGAAAATCAGTTAATATCAATGTTTGGGGGGAAAACTACAGCAATCGAGGAAAAAGGAACGATATCCGCAATGAATCTTTAATGCGCTACAAACTGTGCTTTTAATTTTATTATTTATCGTCCCTAATGTTTAAATTTTTTTAAAGTTATCATTCCTAATGATTCTTACTAATAAAGTTGGTATTTAAAAATAACCAATGTTTTTTTTAATTTTCTTGAACGAAAAATGTGTACGGAACAGTTATTTCCCTACGACCACCTATGAAAGTGAAAAAAACGCACGGTTAGCTTGGCTAGAAAGTGCCTTATATCACATGCGTGTTGAAAAGTACTTTTCAACACGTGGGTTGAAAAGTACTTGTCAATATGACATTTAAACACATGGTGCAAATTTTATAGCAAACCGTGGAGCTAATAGGGGTGCTGGATTGGGTAAAATATACTAGGGTAATACTGTGCATAACAAACTGTACATACATTAATATATAATTTTTTAAAATGTGCTGATCGATATTTTAGATACATATTAGTATTGAATACACAGAGGCGTATTCATGGGGGACGCCCCCCCCCCCCATAGGCGCTCGAGCTGGCTAATTAGAGTACTAGTTGGCATTAGGACCCCGTAGAAAAAGAAATTCGACAGTTGAATTTGAGGAAAATTCGCAAAAAGCCTACAGTTTGATTCCAGCAAACGTAAAAAAAGTTCGATCAGTTATAGACAAAAGTGTCCATTGTCAATTTGAAAAAAGGTCGACAATTTTAGATTTTTATGTTTGCATAGTTAGGATATTTTTCTCCACTGCCCCCCCCCCCCCCCCCAAACAGTATTTTCACGGTTCCTGTCTATAAACCATGAATAGATTTTTTAAAAGAGAGTCTCAGAGGTCGGATTTCTATAAAAAAATATTCATAAAAATTCTCAAAAATAAAGAAATATTTAGATGTTTCCATGTTAGGAGGGTATACGATATTTTTCTTGATTCAATTTACAATTAACTATTTCGAACATCGACTAATGGCTGCTTTCTTCATAAAAAATAATGCATCTCTGTTCAACGTGCTAAAATGCAATGCAGTGCCGTAGCTACCCTAAATTTGACTGAAGGCAAGCCAGGATTTTTGTGCTTCTATCACAAGACCTATTTAGCTTATAGACTCTATAGTTTTACTATTTGGCGCCCCTTACCACCGGCGCGGCGCCCCTAGACAAGGGCCTACTCTGCCTACATCTAGTTACGGAACTGCTAAAATGGCTACCGCAAAAGACCTGTCAGATACTAGTATCTATTGATTGTAGGTGTTATATGGGTTACGGCAGGTGTTAAACCTTGAAATTTGCATCCAGGAATTTGGCTCTGGAGCTCAGTTATTGTCAAAGAAAAATCTTCGACGCTCCAGTTTTCGCAAATATGTGTTAAATCTTTCGTCGCGAATCCTACCTATTTTCTTTACTATTTTGATCTATAAATAACTTAGCTTGAGCCTATTTCTGCCTTGTCTACCCTCTGCTATTCCCTTCACAATCAATTGTGTTAGACCGTTATGTCTCAAAATGTATCCGATTATCTTTTCTCTTTTCCTCTGTGATGATCCTTAGATGGTCCTTCCTCCCCTGTCTCGATTTAGCACTTCCACATATCTGCGAAGGTAGCGAAATTCCTCTCACCTGGTTCCTCCCAGTCTGGCGTTCATTTTGCTTCCAATGCTGATTTTCTCACATTTCATACCGTTGATCTTATTATTTATCTTCGTTTTGTAAGGAGAGCATTTCCTGCATTTGCATTAGGGTGTCCTGGACCTTTTTCCCTCTTTGAGATAAAACAGCAATGTCGTCCGCAAACCGAGGCATAGTTAGCGTTCCACTTCGCATCTTGACGCCTGCGTTAAGGTCTTCCTTGGCTTAATTCATTGCCATGTAGACTTTAAAAATTATGGATGACACCAACGCCCTTACCTATTTTTGCTTCTTCTAGTCATCCACTCTAATAACGATTATTTGATTCTTGTACAGATTGTAGATTACTCGCCTACCCTTAAACTTCATACCTCTTCTCTCAGTATGATGAACATTTTTCTCTACATTGTCGAATGTTTTTCCAAATCTCCAAACGCGATGCACGTTGATTTCCCTACTGTAAATCTTTCATCTATTAGGTACTGTTCTTCTGAGTCTAAATTGAACATTCACAAGCCCTTCTTCTACAGGTACCTTGCATCCTTCTGTAAATGATCGATGTTAAGATTCTTGAAGAATGTGGTAGTTAACTAATCATCCGATAATTTTTACAAACATCGGCCCATATTTTGTTATTATCAAATTCTGATTGTTATATATTATGTTTATGTATTATGCAATATTAACAATAAAATTTAATAAAAAAAAAAATAGTCCTGATAAAAGTGATAAAAACTATAAATATAAATTTAATACACTGACCGCGGCAACTACTACTTACTCTGATTATAGCAATTTTACTAATCCGCTCGATCTTAGAGTTTAATGTAATTAAATAAATTTTCCAGTTTAATTTCTTTTTTTAGAAAATTGCATCTTAATGTATTTCACTGATTCTGTGAACACACTGAATGTGTTATTATTCGCTCATTGTACGGAAGGTGGCATGATAGCATTACTCCAATTTTACGTGGTTAACTAAATATATGTTGGAGAAATTTTGTGTTAATTATCTGACAATTTGTCTCACTCTCTTCTAATGGTATCTGTTACTGGAAATAATTTCTAACACACAATCACAAACTTGAACAAAAATGCGAACTGTGACCCAAATTTCTTAATGTAGAGGTCTAAAGTGACAGGGACAGCACATAATGTAGACAACATATTATTTTTAAATAACATGCCGCCATGCCACCCAGTCTTTGCACGAAACTTGCCCTCTCGAAATGATGTTAATATATGTATAATAAAATTGGAAATTGCACAAATGCACATTTCGACTACAACACGTTATATTAATAGGTAACTAGTCAGTTCCAACAGCTCCCACAAACTTGTCATATACTTTAATAAAGACAAATTGGAGTATATTTGGGCACTATTACTATCACAATAGTTAAAAAAGTACAATTTTAGAGTAAAAACAGAAGTTTATTGTTTTCAATTTTTCATCCTATATCAAAGTTTAATTTTTCTTGTAAAATCATTGGCTTCTTATTATTTCTTTTAAGCTAATGTACCAGACTCTCAAAATTAAACCATTTTTTTATTTATCCACCCTGTATTGTACGAAAAATCGAAATTGTAACTAGGAGCTTTAGATACATCTAAATATTTTTTTAAAACTTAAAAAAGTATATCTAAAATTGCACACCAAGTATGAAAGTACAAGTACACCTAATTTCATAAATAATAACAATGATAACCTGCTTATGCAAAACATAACTACTGAATAGTAAGTAATATATAATGGCCTCAGATAAATAGTGCTTTAATTAGAGTAAACATCAGCAAAATTTAATTCTTTAAATTGCTTACCCTGTATAATAATTTAGAAGTTCATTCTAAATGTAAAATTGTCAACTCTGTGTAAAATATGTCTTTTAAGCTAATGTTCTAGAATTACTTTTTAATTCTTTATTTAATTTTTATCCTGGATCGTCAGTGACGGCGCCAGAAAAATTTAAATGGGTGGGTACAAACGGGCCCGATATTTTTGGGATGGGCGGTCATAGGATCAAGGTATCTAGCTATGTCCGATAATCCGTTTTTAGTTTTTTAACATTGCTATATTTTTATCACTTCTCTAAACGAAAAATAAAATTTATGAGCTATAAAAGTAAGCCTAGCATGGCAAGACATAATTAATAATTTTAATAATAAATAAATAAAATAGGCATTCGTTATAAAATATTTGAATATTATAAGGATTTTAATCAAATGCTGAAAAATGAATATAGAACAGTTTGTACATTATGTTGTATTATCATAGACTCAATAATACCTAGACGAACACTACCGTGCAACGAAAAGCGTGTCTCCCTTGAGAGCTTGAGACATTTGGTGGGTTTACTGGTTTATGTTTTAAAAATTTGTTTGTTTACCATTATATAAATATGTATACTATGAATCTACATGTATATATAATGGTGGACAAACAAGCTTTTAAACCATAAATCAGTAAACCCACCAAATGTCTCAAGGGAGACCGGCTTTTCGGTGTATTCGAGTGTCTGTATATTATATTCTTTTTAGTCTCTGATGTTATGTATCAACTAATCACTTAAACAAAATTTGGGTGGGCATATGGGTGGGCACCTGTACTTCCAGGGTGAGCCAGTACCCACTTGCCCCCCCCCCTGGCGCCGTCACTGTGTATCGTGTGATGAAACCTCAATCTAAATTGTTCTGCTTTGGGCTTATGTAAGTACAATTTGCAACAATAAAAAAAAACATTTAAAATTGCTCACCCTAAATGACAACGCACCTAACACATCTACTTGCGTAAAATACAACTTGTGAATATAGTATATTATGGAACGATTATGTAGTAATGACTAATGATGGCCATTAATACCCGAGCATAGAGTAACGACACGAGCCTTGTCAAGTGTCGTTACTAATTTGAGTTTATTCATGGTCATTACATGAGAGTTGCATACACTATTTCTTCTACGACCATGTATTAATAAATATTAAACATTTATTTAATTTACCAATAGTTAAATAAATTAAATCTGACATAATTTCTAATTTAAATATTCTTAAAAGTTTCAATGAAAATGCAAATTTAGTAAACGAAGCGTCAAAGTCATATTATTTCTATTATATAAGAAATATTTTAAATGAAACCTGTAAGTGTGAAAAAATGAAAACGCGCAAGGATAACCAAAAAAGCTCTTTTAAACTGGAGGTTCCCACAGAGGTGAAAGCAAAAATCATGTCCCCTCATCTCTGGGGAAGGGGTGTAGTGGTAAACCATTTTCTTCACCTGAGAAGACGCCTGCTGTACAGGGAGAACCGAGAATAAACGAGAAACTGAACTTGAGGATAATCCATCAGAACGTCTGCTCACTAAGAAGTAAGGTAAATGAAATTGAAGTTGTGGTGGAACATTCAAACAGGAGTTTTGATGTGTTGTGTTTCAGCGAACATTTCATGTGTAAAGAAGAATTGGATACCCTCTATATTAGAGGATATACAGTGAAGTCAGGATATGCAAGAAAACAACGTACACGTGGTGGTGTGGTGATATTAGTTAGAAATGAAATTGAATCAAAGGAACTCAAAGTCCTGGCTGATCGGTCAGTAGAGATGTCTTGTGAGGTTGCAGCTGTCGAGCTTAAAGATTTAAATACTGTAATTGTCACTGTGTACCGTCCCCCTGGGGGCGATTTTAATGTGTTTTTGAATGTAATGAATGTGATTTTGGAAACTTTGTCAATAGATTTTAAGTATATTGTTATAAACGGGGATTTTAACATACATTTTAATTCTTCTGAGAGTAGAGCTGTGAGTTTTCTGGATGTTCTTAACTCATTTGGTTTTGCTCAGGTAATATTTGAAAATACAAGAATAAATACTTGCTTAGATAACATTTTTGTAAACTTTAAAGACCTTATTAATTTTAGTACTCGGGTGTCTGAGGACATTATGTCCGATCACAGTGCAGTTGAGATTGATATGCAGATTGAAAGAGAATATGAGAAAAGAGTGTCTTTTAGGCATAGACCAATAACTCATGCAGGTACTTGTCAAATGTTTAACTTACTTCAACATGAAGGTTGGACCTTTTTGCATTCTGATTTGACTGCGGACG
Source organism: Philopedon plagiatum (assembly GCA_963971165.1). NCBI lineage: Eukaryota > Metazoa > Arthropoda > Insecta > Coleoptera > Curculionidae > Philopedon > Philopedon plagiatum. The sequence goes on along the minus strand of OZ020194.1, from coordinate 80,175,832 downwards.
AGAAAGCTAATACTTTTATAGGCATTTTAAGAAACAACTTTGAATTATCGTTCCCGGTTAAACGGATTGCAAGGGGAGATAAAAAAATAGTTTGGTTTAATGATAATTTAGCCTACATGCGAGAGCAGTTAAGGCTCTTAAATGATATGTATAAAAATTTTAGGCAACCCCACATTGCTGATCTGGTTAGGCAATATAGGTCTAGGTACAGGGCAGCTATAAGTGAGGCAAAAAGAGTGGCGACCTCAAATTTTGTCGAGCGGGCTGATGACCACATAAAGGCGGCATGGCAGGTGGTAAATGAACAGAGGTGGATCAAAACTGGTGAGACATCCACGAATCTCAGCGCAGCGGACTTTAATTCTTTCTTTGCAAATGCTGCGGAGAAGATAATCAACGGTATCACACCACCCCAGACAGGGGCCGAAGAGTATATGAAAGGCCAACAACTGAAACTGCCAGCGGGGGGTTTTTAACTTTAGGGAGGTCACCTTCATTGAGGTCCGTGACTCTATAAATGAGTTAAAAAATAAACATAGTAGGGATGTTTATGATATAAGCATATCCCTCTTAAAAAAGGTTAAAGAAACATTGTTAATACCGTTAACAAAACTTCTGAATGTATGTATAAGGGAAGGAGTCTACCCATCTTCCTTTAAAAAATCCAGAGTCATACCTATTTTCAAAAAGGGGGATTGTAATGATGTTAATAATTTTAGGCCGATAACGATAATACCAGCAATATCAAAAGTTCTAGAGCTTTTATTAAAAAACCAGCTATATGGATATTTTGAAACAAATAATATTTTTAGTACACAGCAATATGGATTCAGAAAAGGTCGCTCTACAACCATGGCGATAATAGATATGGTGGAGTATATAGTCGGGGGCTTTGAGGATGGGGCATACGTAGGAGCTACCTTCTGCGACCTCTCCAAGGCCTTCGACTGTATATCACATGATATTCTTATAAAAAAATTAAAATACTATGGGCTGACTGATCACAGCACTAAATTTTTGCGGAGTTACCTCAGTGGCCGCACACAGCGAGCCTTCCACGGGGGGTGCCTCTCGGATGAGGCAGTGGTGGTGCATGGGGTGCCCCAGGGGTCGGTCCTGGGACCGCTGCTCTTTATTATCTACATAAATGATGTTGGGACTTCTATTGACGGTAAGTTGGTGCTATTTGCTGATGACACTACAGCACTATGCAAGCACCAAAACTTTACATCGTTGAAAACTGAGATGCAGGGCGCGGTCGCAGGACTGACAGACTGGTTTGCTGCAAACAAACTTGGCCTGAACGCGAAAAAGACGGAAAATATGGTGTTTACACTTCGGAAAATACCAGAAGATGAGGCCGCAGGTACTGCTGCGGTGGGATTCTTGGGTGTCCGCCTTGACCACGCGCTTTTGTTCGAGAAGCACGTTGATTTCACGGCTAAAAAAATGACTAAAGCTATCTATCTTTTAAAAAATCTACAAAAGACTGTAGAAAAATCAGTGATGATGATGGTGTATCATGCATTGGTACAGTCAGCAAGCAGTTATGGGCTGCTGGTATGGGGTCACACGGCCCAAGCCGACAGGATCTTTGGGTTGCAGCGAAGAGCAGTAAGGATAGTCGAGGGTTTGGGATATAGAGATGATGTAAGAGAGAATTTTAGGAGATTAAGAATATTAACCATGCCATGCAGGTATATTTTTGAATGCCTAATCTATATGAAAAGAAATTTGAACAATTATAGTCTTCGTGCTGACCACCACAATCATGATACTAGGAAAAAATTGGATGTGCATGTCAAGTACCTTAGATTAAAGAGGTCTTGGAATGCCACACTTTATTATGCTCCAACCTTCTTTAACGGATTACCCGAACGAATTAGAACTTTAAATGAGAAAACATATGTCCAATCAGTAAAGGATCTACTAACTGTAAACGCATTCTATAGCATAGATGAATTTTTGTCAGCAAATTTGGTCTAACGTGTAATGTGTAAAACCAGGCTTCTGTTTTCTGAAATGTAATGTGTAAAAGTTAAAATCTCCAAATGTCTAATGTTAAATTTTAAATTTTTATTGTGTTAGTTTTGTGGTACTGGTGTTTTTCCATTGTATGTAGTACCGTTCCTTGACTTATGTAAGAAGTTTATACTTTGATAGCATCAATAAATTTTACTTTACTTTACTTTACTATTAAAAAGAGGCCACTTGATTAAAAAAGTATTGGTTACAAATTGGCTAATATCGCGGTTTCACAATGAAAAGTTGTACCTGTAATAGTGAACATTATTATTAAACATATCGAAGACATTTAATTTGAATATTTGAGTACGGGAGTAGAAAAGGTAATATTGTTCTTAGTTAAATATAGTGCTTCAATTAGAGCAAAAATAGACAAAATATAGTTTTTTAAATTGCTCACCCTGTACTAAAGTTTAGAAATTAATTATTAATGTCTTTGAAAGTAATGTCACTAATGTGTTCTAGAATTATTGTAAAACTAAATATTTTTTTACCCCGTATCGGCCGTATCGTTTGAATTCATAGGCGACGGAACTATAGGGGGCGGAGCCCCCATCCCCGCCTTTTCACCTTCTAGAAAAAAGTTTCTTAGTATGTTTTAAGTAAAAATATAACAAGTATGTTTTCGAAAAAATATAACAATGCACAATATCATAAATTAAATATAATCGTTTAAGAAGGCTAAAGTAATAATCAAGTAAGAGGAAGCCAAAAGCGTGAAAGGCATGGAGACATCACGCGTGCTCTGTCTCGTTTTAGAATATTCCTGGCTTACTTGCTGGAAATAGATATGCCAGTGGCGTGGTCCCTTTAAACAAGGCATTTTAAATTAAACAATCATTGGATCAAGAAATAATTGCAAAATTTAAAACTAATGATGTGTGGATTTAAAATATTCGTTTTAAATATATTTGGTTTAGATGAATCACATTCTTTTTATTTTTTGACATTTTGTATATTTGATTTCAACTGCGGTGACGTTAAAAACGTTTTCGAAAGACCAGAGACCAGAAAACGCGAAGATCAGAAAAAATTTCGAGGTGATTTTTTTTCACGTTCCTCTAGCGAGGGACGTGAAAATATTTTCTCTAATGGCAAAAGAGCACACAACTATTATTGTCCTTAGTAAATCATAAAACAACAGCTATATAGATCTGGTTGTGATTTCTTATAATTTTTAATTATATACTGTTAACTAAATTTTTAATACCGCAATTTTAACTATATACCTACTTAATGCGTACGTTAATAATTAATTATCTACCAAAGTATGTAGATTCTGCAAGGATAATAGCATACTATTAGGTTGCTCTTACTATGGCTAAGTAGGTTAACATATTCGCAGTTTTATTGCAGATAGTCGGAAAAAAAATTTTGATAAGCTTTCTGTTTTTTAGCTCTTTATAGGTTTTGACCAAATTTGGCTTAAAGTAAAAAGTGGAACGACTAAAGCGAACACCGGAATGGCTTTATAGGCATACAATCAGCCGGATGTATTTTGTTTTGTTAGGCGGTATTCACAGGGCATGCAAATGTAGAAAATTTGAGGAAATTTAAAATTAGTACAGAATAAAAAATAGCTAGCATTTAGGGGTAATAATTGAGTTAATTGTTACAGTGTTAAGGAGTTTTATAAAATATAACATAATCCCCCCATCATGTGGCAGTTAAATTTTGTTATTCAAAATTAATTTATGTATAATTTGAAATTTTAAAATACTTAAATCAGTAAGTAAATCAGGACTATTGTCATTACAAGACAGAGTGTCTAGAGGTGGAACTAGATCATTCTGGAGAAAATTTACATATATTTCTCCAGTGAGGCTTTCATCGAAGAAAAATGGTCCGGTTACCCTATTTTCAACAATTCCCGCCCAAATATTAACCTTTTGATTATTAAGTATGATTTTCTTCGAACCAGCGTCAGTGAGAATTTTCCCTTGCCCAGCACCTGTAGTTTTGTCTGTTAATCTGACCATTTCAAACAAATTCTTTGGACAAATCTTGCGTTATTAACTGTTACCTCCGTCATCGGTAGTTTGGTAAACATCGTTGTCACGTCCACCTTGGGTGCTAGAGCAATGAGAATGAGGATCTCTCTGTAGTGCTAATATGTCCAATTTTTTCTCCTCAGGTATACCGGCCACTTTTAACAATAAATTTAATACTACGGGAAGTTCTCCACTTCATTGCTACCCTAGATACTGTCGAGTGACTAATAGGTGGACGATTTGGGTATTTATCATCAAACATGTCACGGACTTCTCTATGACTTCTACTTTTATCGTCACATCGCAACAATCAAAATTCCTATGTAAAATGTAAATAATGGTATCTCGCCCTTGTTTCTATTTCAGTGAGAATTAAATGTTGATTGGTTAGGTATTTTCCACTTGTGTATTTCCGTATGTAACACGATATCCAAAAAAAGTGATAGTCAAATTTAAAAAAGTTTCTTTCTCTTGAAAAACTAAACATATATTATTTTTTATACATGTTTTTTCTATTTCTGAATTTTTAATTAGGGTCCTCGAAATTTCTTGACACAAGCGTCTACGCAAAATAACCATAATCAAACCCAATAAATAAAACTTTTTTTTAATTTGTCGAAAGTGTACATAATAATAAGTTTGTGCTGTCGGATGTTGAGATTTCAACGTAAAGTTCTCAGTATTGACTTTTTCTAAAAACAAGATTTTTTGCTGGCTTAGAAGAAAGCCGTTTACTCTCAAAGATGATTAATGAGACGATAGCAGAAGTCCTTTTATTCCGCCAACCAGTGACAATCTAAATTGGATGCGTGCACATACCAAGTAACCAACTAAGTACGGAGAACGAAAAATCTTCAGCGTTTTTTAATTTTTAGTTATACATTTTCACTTATAATATCCCTTGTGCTTAAATTATTACCGGAAATTTTTCCAAAGTCGAAAATATTTTGAAAGTTAATTAATTTTTTTTAAATATTTGCGAACGAGGAAAACTTTTCGGTAATTAATTTAAGCTTGTAGGGTATTTGGTAAGAAAATTACGGGCCTAGCAATATTTTAGAAATTTTTTAACAAAATTGAAAATTTTTATGACTGCAAGATTATATGCATAATAAAAATTTTTAACTGAAATTAAATGATATTTTCAAATAAGCTAAATACATTTTTTATAAATGACTTAAAGACATCTTGTATTTGTGATTTTTTATTAACTTTATTCTACTAATATTGGTGAAACATTACTTACTTTTGATACTCATTCGGAAGCACTACAAGATTATATGCATAATAAAGGAGGTACCAAATTTCTTAGAGGACTAAAATAACGTTTTCCAACTTTAGTTAAATAAAACTTTTATAAATAACTTAATAACTTAACATCTTATAAAATATTTGTGTACCAATATGCTTTTTTTCGTCGACAAATAGCGTTAATTTTAGACACTCCGATTTCCGCGTCAATATTTTGACATTTAAAATGACAGAAAAATATCCAGTGTCATTTTGCCGGAAGCTAAAGCAGGACGAATATTTCCGGAAATTTTTCTCGTTGCCATGAAAACGATTCAAAATAAAAGCTTGTAATTGGTTAGAAAATGTGGGTGCGAAATTTTCACGAAAATAACTTCATATATTTTGATTTTTACCAGCTTAAAGTCGAGATCGTGGGAAAATAGATAGTCTATTTTCTTATTATTGAACAAAATTAGAAAACAGTTTTTTATGAGAACTTGGTTGAGTCTAAAGATTAATTTACCAAGAATAATAGAAAGCAACATAATCCCGAAGATTTACTACTTTATTAGGATATTAATACGTAGCCTAAATGTATGTACCTAATTATGCCCACTACATTTGTCTCTTAGTAGTATCCTGCCATTTTTTAGAGTTTTTTGAAATTACGGTGCTTGATAATATTATTAGTATTCAATTAGAAAGTACTAACTTTTCAGCAAAATCGTATATCCAGAGAATCTGTATTATATTAATTTTATTGGATAGCTAATCAAAACTGTCTCTTTTACAAGACTTCAAACTAAAAATAAAAGTGAATTGTAAATATTCATAGATACAATATGAAACCATTTACTCTTTTTAGTGTTCCGTGAAACGGAACACTTATGGAATCAGTTCGGTGTCCGTCCGTCCGTCTGTCACAGGCGATTTTCTCTGAAACTACTCAAGATGACGTATGATTTTATCTGATTTAATAATAAAAAGTCAATAAGTAAAAAAATATTTGAAAGTAAAAACCAATTACGTTAAAGGTGGAATTAAAATAAATATCGCTGAAGAGTATCATCTATAATATTTTAATTAATTCACATATTTAAATTATAGTTTGTTTAAAATTGCATTACAAGAGTCGTTGATCCGTTAGTTTGTATATCATTAACTTCCGGACAACTGCATTTAAGTACATGGCAATTTTTCCACCGCAAATTGCACCATCAGCAAAATTAATGACAACAGGTCAACTGATTTTTTAAATATGAACCACGAATCACAAACTTCTTTATACAAATAAAAATTAAATCACCATCAATCAAACATTTACTTTTCAAAAACTTTTATTGGTTTAGGCATTTATTGACAGAATAATTAGGAGTGAAATCAGTACATTTAGGTCAAATCGATTTAACTTTTTTTAACTAAATGATCAATATGTTTTTTTTTTATTTTACTATGTATTACTTCAACAAAATGCTCCTTTCTCATTTTTTATTTTATCGTTATACCTTCAATGGCCAAGTTCGAAATTTCACTTTTTTTTTATCTTTTTGCTTGGAATATTTTATATGCGATAGACGAGATAAGTTGTATTGTTTAAATCTTATTTTGAAGTCCCGTCAGTGCCGAAATTGTTGTATCTAAAGTTCTAAATGGTAGCAAAACCGCCCTTTTTTAGTTTAAACGTTCTGATTAAAGCCCTATCGTTAAATCATTTTTATGATTTTTATAATATGATTGATTTGCTTTAAAACGAATTAAGCAATCAAAACGGTTCTATTCAGGGCTGCCAACCGTACTATAATATATAGTATTGTACTATATTTTGGTTTGATGTACTATATACTGTTGACAATAAATATAGTAGGCAAAAATACCATAATTTTGCATATTAGCGTCCATATGAAACAGGCCCAAAAGTTGGGAATTGTTAGCCTTTATTACATGTTAAATTTTTGACTCTATGTTAGATCCTGTTCTATTAAAAGTATAAAGGTTAAACTTGATATAAGTAAATTTTGGAGCCTTAAGATTATGTTAATTTCACAAAGAGGCCGAAAAAGTGCAAAAAACTCCTAAAAGTGCATTTAAAATAGTGATAATAAAGTTCAAAAGAACTTTTTTTACTGTTCTTTCCTATATCTCTTCCAGGGGAGTAAGTACTATATTTTTTGCAGTGACCTATACTTTTGTCACCTTCGCCTGCAAAATACTATATTTTGTTGAAAAAAAGTTGCATGGCAACCCTAGTTCTATTACAGTTTAAAAGCGTGTTTATGTATAAAAAAATGACCCTGAACGGTTTTAAAAGGAGAGTATAAACATAGTACGGTCCATATCACGAGCATATAGAGGTGTCTGTTTTTTGTTTAGGCCAAGTGCTAAATACCGATTATTATTATAATGCATATCGTGTTAAAATAAAAAAAATTAATCTTTCTAGTTTTTTTATGGTTTACATGCTCTTAACAAGCATGTAGAATTTATTAAGAGTACAAGTAACAATACTACCACCCAAACATAATGGTTTATTTCTGTCATTAAATTAAATTAAATAAATATACATTTTAAATATTTTGACAAAATTTCTCAATTAAATTTTATAACCCATACGTAAAAACCCATAGAAATTATTGAGAGCGCTAATGGGGCTACCAAAACATATGACAATCACCGATTTTTCGTTATATAAAAAAAAATATTATGAGTGAGCATTTACAAAAAGCTATTTGTAAGGGTATTATTAAAAATTATTAAATCTGTCCACTGTTCCATGACATTTTAAGGTTATAAAAACTGCAAAATATATTATAACTGTAAACATGGGATATTATAGATTTTGCAATAAAATTGCATACACAGGATGTACATACAGACCGTGTTTTTTTAGGACGGTTAAATCTAATATTGTAGAAGCACTTATAATGGGATAAATACGTACACGTACATGTTTGCTTTGTTACGCATATTATACATTATATTGTATTTCAGCTCTAGTTATCCCTGTCTTCCTTTCCTCTGTACCTACTCCCTCAAGAGAATTAATTTGCACGTATGTTATATTTAAGTGACTATATCGCTGCAGCATCCTTCAACCTTGATCTAACAGAATTGATCAGAGCGGGAGATACTTTTGTTTGTTAGAGAATAATCGTAATCAATTACTGAAAGTTTTTTAGTAAATGATGCAACATTGCACTTCCCAATGTTAAGCTGTACGTTGTTGTTAAGACGTTGTTAAGTTGTTATCCATAAAATCACGCAGCCACTTTCTTGCACTCCATATACAGGGTGTCCGGGAAAATGTGGGAAATCTCCCGGATATGAAAAAAACACGTGAAAAGAGCACTACAAGTTCATATAAACTTTTTTCATATCGGCCTCCTCTTCGGAGATATGGGCTCCCAAAAAGCTCCAATGAAATCAAGTTTTTTACACATAATTATTGAACCACCAGGTATATTCCAATTTTTTCTTAATATGATGTATACCAGGTTAGACCCTTCAAATTACTATCCAAGAAAGTATTGTGAAGTACTCACAGCTGCAGGGACGGACTAGCTCTGACACTCATGACCCCATTTTTTTACGCCCTGTATGATAAGAACTTTGGACCACGTTTTTTACATACCTTTAACCATTGACTAAAAATTAGGCACTCTCTATTCATTTCGTTAATCCTAACCGTTTTCGAAAAAAACGTCATTTTATTTACACTGTTAGTCCCTTAACTTCTGTCGGGTTGAATATGAAAAAGAGGAATTTTTCCCTGTCGCCAACATAGTTTCAATAAAACGTTAAAATTTAACTGCTTAGTTAAAAACTTCGTAAGAGGGTTCAACATGGGCCCCGTGAAGTCTTATACACTCGCGGGCACGACGAACTGAGGACTGCTGTACCCGCCACAATAACCCAGCATTGTTCCTTATTTGATCACAATGAACGTGATTCTCCGTAGAAGTTCCTCCCTACTATCGACGGGAGTAGAATACGCCAAGGTTTTGAGGTGTCCCCACAGGTAAAAATCCAACGGCGTTAGGTCGGGAGATCGAGGAGGCCTGGCAATAGGTCCTCCCCTACCTATCCAACGGTTTGGATAGACGTTATTCAGGTGCTCCTGCACAGCAACGCTGAAATGAGGTGGTGTTCCTTCGTGCATGTAGTACACGTTTCGGCGGATTTCAAGTAGTAAGTGCTCTACTAAATCATGAAAAGCGTTCTGGAGGAATTCCAAATAAAGTTGTCCTTTCAGTCGTACCGGCAATACGAATGGTCCAATCAAAAAATTGCCAATGATTCCTGCCCAGACATTAATTGATTGGAACCGATGCGTTGACGATGCGAAACAATAGTTGCATGAGGATTTTCATCAGCCCATACATGTGAGTTGTGTAAATTCATGCTTCGTCCGTGAAGAGAATCTTCTGGCTTCCAAAGCATTGCAAGATGCAAGACCATACATCAGATGCATATATCTGCATACTCAATAAACGTGTTATTTCGAATTATTTCACAATTAATTTCACCACGAAATCAGCGATGTGAAAGTTGACAAGTTCTAAAATGCAGGATATTTATTTCTTTCGTACCTAGTAACGTTTGCAACAACAATACTTTGTTTTTGGGGCCGATAAAATAAAACGCACATTTTTTGCGAACCTAGGTCGAATTGCAATTCACAGAATTAGACGTATCTGTTATCGAAATACGCCAAATACATGATGTAAATAATATGACGTTTTTTCGAAAACGGTTAGGATTAACGACATGAATGAAGAGTACCTAATTTTTAGTCAATAGTTAAAGGTATGTAAAAAACGTGGTCCAAAGTTCTTATCATACAGGGCGTAAAAAAATGGGGTCATGAGTGTCAGGGCTAGTCCGTCCCAGCAGCTGTGAGTACTTCACAATACTTTCTTGGATAGTAATTTGAAGGGTCTAACCTGGTATACATCATATTAAAAAAAAATTGGAATATTCCTGGTGGTTCAATAATTATGTGTAAAAAACTTGATTTCATTGGAGCTCTCTGGGAACCCATATCTCCGAAGAGGAGGCCTATACGAAAAAAGTTTATATGAACTTGTAGTACTCTTTTCACGTGTTGTTTTCATATCCGGGAGATTTCCCACATTTTCCCTGACACCCTGTATATTTTTATTGCCAACCAATCATATTCAATGATATTTCTTAAGAAACAGTTTGCCGACATATATTGTCCCTTTTACGAGCTTCTTTATTTACAATTAAAATTAATTTTGGTAGTAAAATTTTATTAACTTTTAACTTTAATAGGATTAACAAGTGAAGAAGAGGAATATAAAAAATCATTCTCTATAATTTTACCTTTTACTGAAATAACGTTGATGAATAAATTTGACTTCAGAGCGAAATGAATATTGATGAAGATTTTTGATTCGTCCAACACTAATTATTTTTTAAATAAATATTGAATAGCTGCTTTCGACAAGAATCTTCAAAGTTAGCACACGACATGCCACTTTAGCTTAATGCTAAATTATCGAAATTGTCGTCTTCACGTCAACTCAATCAAAAAAATAGTTATAAGTAGGTATCATTGTGGCAGGTAACTGGTAACTTTCTTGTAGATACTGCAGCTTTTGACGATATATTATTCTACATTCACAGACAACCAATCATATTAATTATATTCCTTGATATTACCGTCATATTAAGTTCACTCTTTCACGAGCTTTACAGTTTCTAAAATATTTTTAAGTTTAATAGGAAGCCAAGAAGAGAAATATAAAAAAACAACACTCTTAATTTTTATCTTTTACTGAAATAACATCAATTAGTAAATTTAGCTTCAGGTTCAAATAAATATTCATGACAATTTCTAATTTTGGATTTACCAGTAGCAAAAGAATTAGTAGTCATACATTTACAATCCTTTTTTTATAAGTGATTAATTTTATTTATTAGTGTTTATTTAATAAATATAAATTAATTATTAGTTATTAACTTTATTATAATAAATGGTTTAATAAAATAATTATAATTTTATCGTTTTTCCACAACTCAGATTCAGTCTAACATCCAGTTGCACAAACAATTCTAATTGAATACCTACTTGTAGGTAATTTGAGAACAATCATGTTAATTTCATTGCCAAAACTTTTTTTCCATCTTAAAAATGAGGAAGAAGAAACTGTTGGGAGTTTAATCATTGTTTATCTATCAGAAGGGTCAGTTTTTCTTTTGAGAATTTGCCCCAGTAAAAAGTATTTCAAAAAGTATACTACCAAAATTAATTTTAATTAGAAAGAGGGTCATAACAGGGACAAGTTATATGTTGGCAAACTTTTTGTTAAGAAAAATCATGGCATTAGGTGCAACTTAATGAGCATTTGAAAAAAAATCGTTTATACCAAAAAGTTGTACATATTTTATTAGCTAAGAGAGCTAATAATTCGTATATAATTATAGAGAAATTAAGAGTGGGTACCAATACCAATACAAAAGCATTTGTGGGCGACGTGTTTATTTTTAAAATTTCCAGTTGCAATTTCAGTAGCATATTATTATATAAAACAATGCTTTTATGGTATATACATAAGCACAGGGCCGTGCTAAGGTCGGGGTTTTGTGAAAAGAGACAGACTATTTTTGTTAGTGAACAGCATTAAAAAAATGCAATTTCTATTGATATAAGCTTTTGCTGATTTTAAAGGTTAATACACAAAGAATATTATCAAGTAATATTATCCCTAAAAACTTCCTAGATGTTAATACTAAAAAATGACATACATTTAGTGGACATAATTTAGTATATGCATGTATTAACAATATTTTAAAAATTAGTGCGTGTTTTGGGATTACATTGACTCATATTGCTCTGTGTACCTATAGAATTAACAGAATTTTATGTAAAAAAAGAAATTTGTAGTTGCTTTTGCAAAATCACTACCTTACAGCTTGGTGCTCCGAGAGGCTCGAGAACCAGGGTGCTTGGTTGGGTTTGACCCAAGCAAACCCAAACAAATAGCGGCGCACTATTTTTAGATAGAGACTACATATAATATTAAAATTATAACGGATACTTTTAGTGCACTTTCGGTCTTTGTAACAATTATTATATACTTAAAAACATTATTTGATGTTTTCTTATATTTACTTGTCCTACACATGCACAATGTTTGAAACGAAACAGACGGCTAGTTATAAATGAATGGAGTAGTCTCCTCTTGCTCTCTGTCGCATCCTCTAAATAAGTTGATAAAAATTTGCATTTTCATCTTTACCCAGTAAAAAATATCATTTACCCTCTCGCATTTGTCGGTACGCTCCGGTACTAGGGTTTGGGAGCACTTGACAATTTTATGCCCCAGGCGCTGGGAACCCTTATTGCGGCCCTGCATAAGCGTTCAATTGTCGTTTCGACGAGCCATCTATTTTAATGAACTAGTAAAAAATAAATTGTTTACTGTTGTTTCATATTTTTGAAACCGTTACAGACAACATGTCGAAAATTATATTAGAACTATAAACATGTTATTTAATTTTAATTATTTACTTGAGCAATAATAATTAAAAGCAAGCGAAAATTTAAGTTAAAAGTTATACTTAATTGTCAGTAGTAAACGTGTTCTGCAAAAATAGGCATGTTCATATTAAATTAGATAAATCCCATTACATAAAATGAGATTTCGCATCATTTCGCCAGTTGGTGGATAAACCATATTATGTCATGAATGTAATGTATGCCAACCCAATCTTTTGCAAACGCTTCCACAGATTTAAACTGTAGTCAACCTTTTTGTAATTTTTTTAAAATTTTAATATATTAGATCGAGTCGAGGAGAAGATTTTTACTGAATAATAAATAAATACTTTCAACAACAATCTCTAACCTCAGCACACGCGATGCCACTTCACTTTAGTGCTACACTATCAAATGTGTTGTCTTCATCAGACAGCGCGACGCGAAGTTGATTTTTACGTCAATTAATGATTATCAAAAAAAAAGTTCATATCTCGAGATTGTGTAAGTGAAAGTCGCCTTAAATATAAACAATGAACCAAAATAAGTACTGGCCTTTCAGTACCTACTTACTCTCACTGACCCTGACACAGAGCTTCAGTTTTTAATGTCGCGGTAATTTAATAAAACGAAAAGTCATTATTAAGGCTTTAACAGCTATCGTTATGATATATGGCTTGACCCGCGACATTGTTTGATTTCATTTTTATAAAGAATGAGAGGCGTATAGATTCTTTAAAGAACATAATATCAGCCGACCTAAAAGTAGTATGCATTAAAATAAAAATCTTTTGAAAATGATTTAATTACTGAACAATAACTAAAATGTTCATTGAATGAATTATTACAATTGAACTTTGATGATCGGGTGCCTGCTCGATCCAGGAAATGAGGAAAGTAGTCGCTGAACCCTATATTTATTTTTTACTGGAAATGTCATTTCTCAGCAGATTAAAGCAACGAATGCTCACTTAGAAGAATCTAATTTGAATGCGGATTCTTGGCTTCCACGCTCTTACTAACATTGCTCCAATAGATCACGAATGACAAATGATGGAAGAAGACTCATCAGTAAGGCTGCCACAGCGGTTTTAGGTGGGGGCTTGGGGGGGCTAAGCCCCCCCAAATCTTGAATTAGAAATACAACTGAGTGGCCTAGCCGCCTATATATAAACCAGGGGCTTAAGCCACCCAAAAATGGAGGTCTATAACCGCCTATGAAGGTTGCCCACTTGAATTCCACACCAGTAACGCAGGTGCGGCCCGTGAAATTTTAAAGTTATAAATCCCTGTTGCTACTTATAGGACCCATGCCAAGTTCAGGTTTTTTAGTAGTGAGTCCAATAGGAATGTTTTGGTAAAGAAAAAAATATTTTGTAATTTGCGAAAAACAATTTAATTTTTGAATTGACCCACCTGGGAAAAAAATTAACACGCTTAGGTATTTTATTTATTATTTTTCCTAAACAAATTTTACATCATTTTGTCGACAATTCTTAAATTTTAAGAGAAAAATTGTGTTAGTATAAAGTTATAGTCATTTAATTTTTTTTTTAAATTACGTTTTAAGTTTAAAAAAATTCAAATGACTTTAACTTTCAACTAACACATTTTTTCTCTTAAAATATAAAAATTTTCGACGAAATGGTGTAAAATTTGTTTAGAAAAAATAATAAATAAAATACCTAAACGTGTTAATTTTTTTGTCAGGGGGGCCACGCAAAAATTTAACTTTTTTTCGCAAATTACAAAATATTTTTTTTCTTTACCAAAACATTCCTAGTAGGCTAGGTATTTTATTTATTATTTTTCCTAAACAAATTTTACATCATTTTGTCGACAAATCTTAAATTTTAAGTGAAAAATTGTATTAGTAGAAAGTTTTTTTTAAATTATATTTTAGGTCTGAAAAATTCAAATGACTAGAACTTTCTACTAACATATTTTTTTCTCTTAAAGTTTAATAATTTTCGGCAAAATGTTGTAAAATTTGTTTGGAAAAAATAATAAGTAGAATACCTAAGCGTGTTAATTTTTTTCCCAGGTGCGTCAATTAAAAATTCAACTTTTTTTCGCAAATTTAAAAATATTTTTTCTTTACCAAAACATTCCTAGTAGGCTCACTATTAAAAAACCTGAACTTGGCATGGGTCCCATAAGTAGCAAAATAAATATACAACTTTATAATTTCACGGGCCGCGCCTGTCGACTGTAGGTAATTTAAACAGTTCTATCTCGATAGTACGTTTAAGGTTTCATTGAAATTTTTTTAATACGCACTAAATCTCTTTTTTCTGCTCGTTTGTGTTTACGAGATATGTAGAGGGTGAATTTTTAAAGGGTTACAAGTTACATTTCTTTCTCTTAAAATTTAAGAATTGTCGACTAAATGATGTGAACTTTGTTTTGGAAAAATAATAAATAAAATACCTAAGCGTTTCCCAGGTGGGTCAATTCAAAAATTAAACTTTTTTTCGCAAATTTCAATTTTTTTTTTACCAAAACATTCCTAGTAAGCTCACTATTACAAAACCTGAACTTGGCATGGGTCCCATAAGTAGCAATAGAGATATACAAGATAGAAAAATAAAATCAACAAGTGGCAAACCTAAACTGAATTGCTGCTGCGGGATGTAGTGCTACTGGAGCGGCACTCACAGTGAGTAGCCTTACTCATCAGGTAAATGACACGTACTTCGACACTGTCACAAAAAAACTTCATTTGCTGAATGTCGGAGTCTGAAAGATAATTAGTTTTAAAAAAAACTTTAAGTTTTCATCGTTGTTTAATAAACGGTTTTTGTAAATTTTTCTACAAAAATTCATATCCAAAAATATTATTTATTTTTTCAGCATAATATCTAAATATTAATGGCGGTATTCCGGCCGACTCCCTATAACCTTACCTACGTCCTTTTCCATTTGATCTTAAAAAATTAGCCTAGACCTACCATATTTCTTCACTTCATAATGTCGAATGCCTCTTCCAGTCTTCCAAATCTACATACGTCGATTTTTCCACTTCTTTTCTTTCAATTGTAGGCGCAGAAGAAAAAAAAATTACCGCAAAATTCGCTTTCTTTACGAAAACGTCACAGTTATGCTGTAAATCACAAATTTGCCGGTTGGTCGCCAAAGCAGTCAAACAGGAAAATCATTTTTCATTTTTAAATAAGATTTAACCTCATGGTCCAGATATTGGTCTAACGGAGCCTTCGCCGAGACATTAATTAAATTTCACGCTTATGGCCTTAAGCTGCCTAGACAAAATGTTCAGGGACCATAGGCGTGCGGGCGAAACTAATTTCAGTCGAGTTCTATAACGTCAAAATTACCGACAGTTACTAATTTTCAGTTAATTAAGTACTACACGTCTGAAACGTTGTTCTTGTTTAATTTAATGAATTCCACCAGAGAAAAAACATAATAAGAAGGGTTCGTAAACAGGGTGCCTGACCATGTGCGGCGAGACAGTACATAAACTGCTTAAAAGTAAGAGATAATTTACATAAGACTGCCAGGCGCGGTCCGTCCATAAGGTCATTTTGGTCAATGACCCACCTAAATTTATTTTCAATGATCCACCTCATAATTTATTTTTTAAAACCAAACTTTTCTTTGAAAAAATGCAAGTTCCATGCGAAAACTCCCCAAGAAAGAATCAAGCCAAGCTATCGTCGAAAAATATCTAAGCTTGCACCGGGCTGGGTCGTATTTTAAATTGGCCTCATGGTTTATATGGACCGTATAAATTCATTAAAACTAAGAGAGAAACAGACATACGCGCTTTATGAAGTTAGAAAGAGACACAATTTGTCGACGGCCCACCAATAATATCGCGTCACTCCCACTATGGAAATACACTCGAACCGCCCCGTAAAATATACTCTTTCAAAACATTTGGTTTGGACAAAGAAAAACTAGTTAGGTAGTTAATATGCGCATTGATTTGCATTGCATTAATGTATTATTAATTAGCGTTTAAACATAAAAATTTAGAAATACAATCTCAGCCACGCCAATGCTAGTCATCAAATATAACGGCATCGGACCGGTTTTCTTACATTACTAGCGTAATCCAGAGGTAGAATCTCTGCGAGTTGACCTAGAGGTCGTGGGTTCGAGGCTGTGTTAGGGTAGACTTTTTTAAACTTTTGTTATTTAAAAAAGTAGATAGACTCTAAAAGGTGTATTGGCAGCAAGTTAGCACTTGTTCCTCGATAAAATATTTTTAAAATTATTGGTAATCTCATATCTACTACAGCTGGCAGCCTGCACGTGCGTAGACAAAGATCGTATTCTATGTCTAGCCGTCAGTACTGTATTTATTAAAGAAAACGGAGTTTCGGCAGCGTTCCTAATTTTATTTTACGAATAATCATACTTTTAGCCCAGAATAAACACCAACCATTTATTCTGGGCTTTTAGTACAAGGCGCGACCTCTATTGAGGAGACGCGAAACGTATCAAAACGGGAAGCCGCTAAGAATCTTAGACTACTAAAACACATCGAAAAAAGTCATAAACATCTAGAGTAACAATGTTCAATATACAACAGTACCTATGATTTATTGATTATACTGATTTTTGCGTTGTTTATTTGTAGATAAATAAATTCTTGGCAAAACTAGGCACATTATTAAAAACCTTCCTTAATTAAAAAAGTATATTTTGCTTGTTGCGTTCAGTGGCGGTCGCAGGATTTTCAAAGTTGGATATCTCTGTTCCTACTTACAGGACCCGTACCAAATTTAGGGGTTTTAATAGTGAGCCCACTGGGAATGTTTTGGTAAAGAAACAAAACATTTTGTTGTTGAATTTTTCCTGCCCCCCCCCCCTTGAAAAACTGAACGCGTTTAGGTATTTTATTAATTATTATCTTTTATAAACAAATTTTATATTATTTTGTCGAGAATTTTAAAATTTTAAGAGAAAAAAAGGTGTTAGTAGAAAGTTATACTCATTTGAATTTTTTTAAACCTAAAATATAATTTAAAACAAAATCAAATGACTATAACTTTCTACTAACAAACTTTTTTCTCTTAAACTTTTAAAATTCTCGACAAAATACTGTAAAATTTGTTTATAAAAGATAATTAATAAAATACCTAAACGCATTCATTTTTTCCAGGGTTGGGCAGGACAAATTCAACTTTTTTTCGCAAATTATAAAATGTATTTTTCGTTACCAAAACATTCCCAGTGGGTTCACTATTAAAACCCCTAAATTTGGTACGGGTCCTGTAAGTAGGAACAGAGATATACAACTTTGAAAATCCTCCGACCGCCACTGGTTGCGTTGATATTACTAGTTGCCAACAAAATTTTGACCCACCTGTAAAAAAACTCACGGGCCACGTCTGCGAGATACCCTGCAAAAGTGCAGGCGTTACCGGGGATAAAGAGGCAACAAAAACTTTAGAGGTTGTCGCTTTTATCGACGCGGTTAATATGTTAATATACATATATTTCTAATAAATGGTTACTTTAATGATTTGTTTTACTGCCAAAATCTAAAATTTTCAATATAATCTAAAAACCAGATTTAGGTATGGAATTTCTTACTATTAAACTTTATATCATCAAAGATACGCCTATGATTATAGAAGAAAAAGCATAATAATTAATATATTAGACATGATTTAGTCTATTCAAGAAATCAGTTTTAGATATAAATTTATCACGACTTGCGAAGCTTAAAATGTATTCGATACTCAATCACTGGATATTATCATAATTCACCTTTCACATCCGTACACATTAGGAGTGGTAGTACCAGGTCATTAAGTTGAAGAAAGCAGATTAGGTACTCACCTTCGTCGGGATTAAATAAATCATATGAAAAAATAAATTACTACCTTATAGTTTTCTGAAATGCTACATTTGATTGCATGCTGCCATATTATCTTCCTGGATTTATTGGGTGGCCAAAAAGAAGGTTGACAAATTTAATTGTTTTTTATTTCGTTCCAGTTAATCTTGAAACGTTGAAATTTGGCCTCCTACTTGGGAAATTCATTACGGAATGTTACGCCATTCAACAACGAATGCAAATTGTTAAAACTTTTTACCTAAGATTGTTCAATTACAGTAACGCTTAGAAGATTGCCAGAAATTCTCGATAAATAAACAGAATAGACGGTATTCGGGTTCTGAAAATCCACGCGTTATTCATCAGCGACCCTTACATCCTTTAAAGGCGCGTTGACATTCATTCGAACTCGAATTCGAGTAAAGCTGGTATACGCGTTCGAAGAAATATCAATATTTATATTTCTTCGAACTCGTATTCCAGCTTTACTCGAATTCGAGTTCGAATGAATGTCAATGCGCCTTTAAAGTGACTGTGTGGTGAGGAATTTATACAGGGGTGTAATTGGGCCACATTTCTTCGCTGATTCTGGAGGCAATACTGTAAAGGTAACCGGTGAACGCTATCCTGACATGATTTAAAACTTTTTGATGGGTGAAATGGACTAATTGGGCTTAGAAGAAATGGTTCCAACAAGACGGCGCAAGATCGCATACGGTACGAACCACAACCGATATTTTAAGGCAAATCAATTTAAAAGTTTGGCGATATTGACTGGCCACTAAGATCGCCTGATTTAACAGCGCCAGATTTCTTCCTATGGGGACATTTAATGGGAAAGTTTTATTCAAATAAGCCAGAGACTCTTGAGCGATTAAAAAATAATATTCGTGAGGCTGTAGCAGAAATATCGCTGGAAATCTGGGAAAAAGTAATGGAAAATACCATCGAAAGAAGTCGCGTTTGCGGCGCAGCTAGAGGTGGTCATTTGAGAGACATAATATTCCAAACTTAACTCCTGGCCTTTAAGTACCTAACCCCAAAAATAAATTAAATTAATTATCAATTCTCATACTGTTAATAAGAATGTCAAAATAAAGTAGTCAACCTTCTTTTGGCCACCCTGTACATACAAGTGTTTGGTATGAATAGGTCACAATTTAAGAGAAGTTTAACTAGGTTTGCTCAGGTTCAATTTTCATAAAATATGTTAAAACAACTAGCTAGTCGCCATTTACTTTTCCTTTTACAATAAGGTAAAAATTATTTATTTGTTGAAAGAAAAGTAAAATTTATATTACTTCAAGTGAAAGGTCTATTTGGTACTTTTCTTTACATACTTATTTAGTGACCAATAACACGTACTATAGTAGTACAAAGCGGCTATTTTCTTATGCAAATCCATCCTTTGAATTGTTTCTTTGTATAATTTAGGACTTCATTTGGTATATCGAAAGAATCGATGAATGTTTATTTTGTCTGTAAGGTTGAATAGTTCTTTGTCTAAAATACGCATGAAAATTGTTTTCTAACCTAGTTTTATCATTATTTGGACATAAACAACCTAATTTTATTACGTATAAGCAAAACTTCTCGCTTTTCAGTGTATACAGTCTCTATGTTTTTCAAATAAAACCTAACCTAGAACAGTGTCCTCACATATGGGGAGCAACATCACCTTCAAGCTTTAGCATCTTTGTTTTATCCAAAAGAGAGCCATTCGACTAATCAATGACCCAGACCATAAAACTTCCTTCTCTCGCTCATCGCCGCTCTGTTGAGGATTTGGCCCCATTTCTACCGATACTTCCACACGGATTTTGCTCTGAAGAGGCCGCTATAATTTCCCCTTGACTGTTCCTAACGGAACAACAAAAGGCGCGTTACATATGCATCTCTTTACTGTCCAGCTGCAAAAGCCAAAAACATCCCACTTCTCTGCTCATTCATACCCCGAGTCTCCCGATTATGGAATCAATGACCCAGTCCTTACCAAAAAACTCCCTTCTCTCGCTCATCGCTGCCCTGTGGGGATTTATCTCTTTTCTATCTATACTTGCACGGATTTTGCTCTGTAGAACTAGCCGCTATAATTCCGCCCCTCCATCGTCGAAAGATCTTTTGACGATGCCTTTACTGTCCAACTACAAATGCCTAGGGTCTCAAATATAATCCATGTTGGAAAGTAATAAGCCTGTATTAGTATTCGTTGGTAATAAGGATATGCGAAAAATATCGCAAAAAAATTGTAAAAAACAGTTTCTGGAAAATAAATTTTCACTAGCACATTTTTCCAAAAATAAAAATTTTCAACAAAACCATTTTGCGAAAACACAACTTTCCAAAAATTAAATTCCAAAATCTAGTTTTAAAAATGTTAATTTAAAGCGACATTCTACACGTGGGGTCCACGTTGGCCAACTTAATTTCATTTTAGTACAATTTTTTGCTTTGTTTTTCCTTTGTATGAATATTGTGACAATATTAACCGTAGATTCATATTCTATCGGATTTTTTTAGCGTATTAATAAAAGTTTCAAGATATTTTATGATTTATTTCAGGAAAACAATATTTTAAAAGAATATTGAGGTACTAGTGACAGAAAAAATGTTACCATGGATCTTTTAACATATTATTCTTCTGAATGAAATTATACACGTTAAAACTTTAAATAATTGACAGAAAATTGCTTGTACTATATGAATTTATACTTAATATACTTATAATGTTATTGTTAAAAATTTTAAAGCCCAAAAACCATGTCAAAATTAAATTTGGTGGGTCAGCGTGGATGCCACGTGGAAGATGCCGCCTTAAGAAAGACTGAAAAAGAGTTGCAGCAGATTTAAACAAACCTAAGCAAGCCTTCTAATATTCGCCTCTCTTGGAGCATGGATTTGGCCATGTTTGTTTGAGTCTTTTCAGGATTTTCAGTCGTGTTTTTTAGTTTCAAAACAAAATTTGAAAAAAATTATTTAAAAAAAAACATTTTTCGAAAAATGTACTTTTGAAAGAATATTTTTAAATATCAGTGTTTTTCGAAAATATATTTTAGAAAAGCTTTCTTAGATCCAAATAATATACTAAGTCAGAGAAGAAAGGACAAGAATGCCAAGAGAATATCCTAGACTTAATGATAATCTATACATTACTGTTATGTTGATTTTTATTTAGCATTTTTTGTCTCTGAACGCTTAGGGGGGGCCGATTTTGTAAAGGAAAGTCATAATTCTCACTAGCGGTTTCTGAGCAGTGATAATAAAGTTACCACTACCGGTATATAATATTTTTCTACAAAGTACTGTGTAAATAAACTTTTATATTTATTGTTGTCTTAATAATGATGTTAGTACAAATACGGCGATTCGAACAAATAAAGGGAGAAGTTATAAATATTACTTGTGATGGACCAGAACATTTTTAGAAAATGGTATTGTGAATAAAGAACATTTTGTAATCAATAGTCTTGTCATTATATGACTTTTCAGCCCACGGTGGGCTGAAAAGTCCGTGGGATGATAGCAATAAACAAAAATTTACGGTTTATTTTTCAGCATAATTCCACAAAATTCCATAAAAACATAATTCCATAAAAAATGGAAGCCATTACCTTTAACGTCAATGGAACGGCCATTGCCTTTTCTGGGGAAAAAGAAACAACTGCGCCACCACTGTTTAGAGTGTTATTTTGTTTCTGGTGTGTAATGAATAATGATGGACCCAAGTTTTATCTGTGGTGATAAATCGGCGCATAAAATCCACTTTGTTCTTTCGCAAACACTTCAAACAGTTACGAAAAATTTGCATCAGCACCATTAAAGGTGGCAGGGGAAAATTTCCTCGGCCGAGGTGATACCACCCCACATCCCCTTAAAGGGGCTGGTAAAAACCCTAATTCTTCATGACGTTACAATTATTTTTTCTTGATGGTTCTTATTTTCTCAATCGTCGTCATATATAAACTTCTAATTATAATATTTCTGTTAAAGCAAAATACATAGTGTACTAATGTTAAATTTTATTTCCAGAACTAGTGAATTAGTCGCCCTAGTAGCCATTTCAGCAACACTGTTCCTATTTTTACATACACGAGATTTAAATACAAAATTGAAAGAAATGGAAATAAGACTGCAACCAGAAGATATCCTTTCTTCAAATCAATTACTTCCTGGTAAGTTCTAGATACTAAAACATTAAAGCGAAGCAAACACATAGAGCTCAAATACTGTAAGTTAGACACCGCAACTTCATCAGTTTAATGGCAGCCAAGCTCCGCCCTCGCTGACCTCTTCTTGACTACCATAGCGTCTCGCCTG
The DNA here is from genome assembly GCA_963971165.1 of Philopedon plagiatum. Lineage (NCBI taxonomy): Eukaryota > Metazoa > Arthropoda > Insecta > Coleoptera > Curculionidae > Philopedon > Philopedon plagiatum. Next base: position 80,152,953 of record OZ020194.1, on the reverse strand, counting down.
GTTTTTACCATAGGCAGCGTAAATATGTTACCCTCTTCTAATACAGAATAATAAATGATTTTAGTAGCCCTTTATTGATTAGTTTTGATTTAAAATATTTGTCCTTAAAGTATCAACCAAAAAATGTATTTTCAACAAGATGGTTGTCCAGTACATTGAGTTCGCGAGGTAATAGAATAGCTCCACCGCCACCGCAGATTTGGTCCAAGACCAAGATGGATTGGAAGAAATGGCCCAATTTTAACGATTGTCTAAATCCCCCAGGCCAATCCTCGGCGTTGCCACATTGCGTGTGTTAGCTGGCAACCCAAAATACATTGTGCTGATGGATAGTCGACTTTCAAAAAGTGTTACTGTAATTCCACAGAAAATTGATGTGTAGCTAAAGGTATTCTGGGCTAATTCTGTTTACCATTAAAAATTAAAATGTCGGTCATGTGTCGGGTTTTTAATCAATATTTTTCAACTCAGTGTTATATGAATATGCATCTAAGAAATATTCATAAGATGAAAACATAATAGCTGTTTCATATGACAAAAGCTTTGAAATTTTATATGTTTGTAAAATAATAAGATTGTAAGATCGGCAAAGACTAATCATCTTTACTGAGACCTACAATTTAATATTTGAGATGATCAAAACCAGTGACGGCTGGTGAAATTTTAAAGTATAATATCTCTGTTGCTCCTTACGAGACCCATGCCAAGTTCAGGGGTTTTGATAGTGAGCCTACTACAAATGTACCTATTGGTAAAGAAAAAACATATTTTGTAATTTGCGAAAAAATGTTGAATTTTGCCCTTTCACACCCTGAAAAAAAAATGAACACGATTAGGTATTTGATTTATTATTTTTTCTAAACAAATTTTACATCATTTTGTCGAAAATGTTTAAAGTTTAAGAGAAAAAAATGTGTTAGTAGAAAGCTATTTAATTTAAAAATAAATTCAAATGACTATAACTTTCTACTAACACATTTTTCTCTTGAAATTTAAAAAATTTCGATAAAATGATGTAAAATTTGCATAGAAAAAATAATAAATAAAATATCTAAACGTGTTCATTTTTTTTCCAGGGTGTGCCAGGGCAAAATTCAACATTTTTTCGCAAATTTCAAAATATTTTTTTTCTTTATCAAAACATTCCTAGTAGGCTGACTACCAAAACCCCTGCACTTGGCATGGGTCCAGTAAGTAGCAACAGAGATATACAACTTTAAAATTTCACGGTCAGGGCCTGTTCAAAACTTCAGTCAAGGATATAAGTGGTAAGGTCTGTCCTTATGGCTTTAATTATATTTGAATTTGTATCAGACGATCCGAATACGAAACCTTATCTAAAGAAGAATCTTCAAAAATTACTCAGCAGAGCTTAACCAATCTTTCAAATTTATTTATTTTTATTTGAACGCAAAATGGCCATGTTAAAAAATGGAAAAGTGCTAATACTTTAACATGAAATTAGGTATATAAAATTAATAATTGTTATTGCTATAGATTTACCAAATCTTATGCTTAGTATGCTTAATATATTTTTTTATTTATAAGTTACTTTTCAAAAAGGATATCTCTTTTTTTTGTAATAATAGTAATAAAGTTTGTAATAGGTAGGATAGGTACCTAGTACTCTTTTTATGTGTCTATTTTTATGTAGCAAAGTAGATAGTGTAGAATTTAGTAAATTTCTTGGGCAGGCCGGTACATATGCGGATACGGTATAATAATTATAATGTGATTACTCAACTTCAAAAACAATATTTTCATTAACTTTGCGATTTTGACGAAAATTAGAAACGATTACATTTAAAAGTAAATTCCTTCCCGTCGTCACGGGACCCCAGCATACCCTTTTATTTTCTTTGCACGCGCCTAACACGTAGAACATGCGCAGTGGCCAAGGGCTTACACAAACAACGTGGCAACACCGAGGATTACCCTGGGGGATTTAGACAATGGTCAATTTTATGGCCCCAAGGAGCCCTTACTTAACGTTGGCCGATATGTTTCTGTGGGGCTGTTTAAAACAAATTGTTCATGCAATTCTAATACCAAATAATATTGACATGCTAAGAGGCTGAATGAATTACCAAGGCTGTTCATTCAATATCTGGGAACAAATCAGAAATTCCTTCAGATATCTAAGGAAGCAATTAGAAAAAAGTGTGTTAAATATGGGGGCGGAGTTTATGAATTTTGATATCTTTATTGTATTGCTTAGTTTATATCATATTCTTTTGAGTTTAATTAAATGTTCGTATTATTTAAAAACTGCACTTGAATAGGAAGTACTTTGAATTAAATAATTGCTTCATTTAATATAGACTTTGACAATCATGTTCTTAGGTGTCATTATTATTGAATATGTAGAAGCTATAGTACGCTGGTTAAAGGTATGAGGGAGAATAGTTGGGACTTAAAAAAAATAATGTGATAAAACAGGTTATTTTTAATATTTCAATTTTTTAGTGAAATCTTGTACTTCGTCTTAGGGTTTATTTAAACATATTTCATATTATTTGTTCTTTTGGTAGAAAATGATAAAGAAGGTATTTTTACGAAAAATAACGTTTTCGTTTTTTTTTACGCTACCTGTATAAAAAAATACATTTTTCATAACGTGAACCTTATTTATTTTTCAAGCAAAAACTTTTATTAGTAGTGACATTTTTACGTGTCTTGCGAAATTTGGTACGTTTGTCCTCTTTTAAACCCCATCTGCGGACATACTGTATATAGTATTTTGTTAGTAGACGTTATTCTAAGAAAATTTATGTTGGTAGGTTGTGGAGATTAATGGAAGACTATCCTAAATCATATTTTAAAAATACATTTTTAGTCACTCCTAAAAATTACACTTATTGCATAGGCATTAAAATGACTAAAACAATTTTTAAGATAATCGTCGCCATTTGGTCATGAAAGAGATGAGACGAGGACCAAAATTAGTTTGGTCCAGTACAAAAATGGAATTAATTTAATTTCCTCATAAACATACGAATCAGATGAACGGTGGCCTTTTTAATTATTTTTCTTTTAGGCGATAGTGCCCCTGCAGAGAGTTCAGGTGTTAAATCCATGATGAAATTATTACAAAGTACTGGAGAGGTAAGAACTTTGGTGAAAAATAGTGGTGAAATAAAGCTTAGCAAAGTATAAAGAGTCAATTTGACCTAATAGTTTTACATAATTGTGTGAATCCAATCCAATTCACAATCTAAACGTATCTTCATGGGCGCTCTTAAGGAAATGATAACATGTGCGACTTTGTTGTCCGCGAGTGAACATATTTATATATTTTTTTATCTGTAGATGACAACATTACAACCACATCAACTTAACAACACAAGGAACGCTCAACAGGACATAGTTTTCTTCAACAGAGTGCCAAAAGTAGGGTCCCAAACACTGATGGAACTGTTAAGAAGACTGAGTATACGAAACGACTTCGGTTTCCATCAGGATAGGGTACAAAGAGTAGAGACTATAAGACTGGCTCCTGAAGATCAGGCAGCTTTATCAGCGCTTGTTTCTAGTTATGAACCGCCGGCAGCTTATATTAAGCATGTCTGTTTCACTAACGTTTCTTCGTAAGTATATTCATCAGATTGTCCAAAAATTTAAGTTATTGAAACAAGTTGTTTGTCAAAAATATATTTTAAATTGAATTAATGATTCAATCTGAATTTAATAAAAGTTTCGAGTTCTGTTAAGACCAAAGAAATCCCGAGAAAATGCAAAGATTAATTTACTCGCTGATGCAATGCAAGACCGTCAAATATTTGATTTGAAAAATTATTTTTAATTTTCGTCGACGTGCCCTCCTGCTATCGCCATTTCTGGGCCCTTACCCTTTATCAAGCAGTCTTACACCCAGGGTGGCTGCAGAACAGATCACTTTTTAACCAGAATCAAAATCAGCAGTGGCTCGCGCCAACTAACTGGGTTTCAGAGGTTCCCAACGGGGGCGGTCTCGCCCCCCAGTGGACGCTGGAGTCTTCCATGGGGGCGGTAGTGGGCCCAGAGGAAAATGGGGGGCTTTAAGGCAGTCGGGAATAAAATACTCTGAAAATACTATTTTCATGAAAAAATATTTTACCTACCTATCTCTAAAATTTTTCATCTTATTGTTATCGCGTAAATAAGCATTAAAAAAGTTAAATTAGCATTACGTATACGTATAGGTACCTAATTCGGTTTTAGTATTGTCGGTGACAAGTCTTTGCAAGTTGGTAAGCAGCCTCAATCATCTTCATCTCATTAATTTTTTTATGACTATTTTTGTGTTAATTTTTAAATTTCTAATAAACAATTTTCTACTTTTGATGGTCTTTTTAATTTCTACTTTGTTATTCTTAATAGGTAGATGAAATATAGATAATGTGTAACAATATTTTAATATTTGGTATAACCATTATGGGAGAGGTTGGACAGTTTTTTTCTTGTAAATGGGGTGGTGGTCCAGAAAAGGTTGGGAACCTCTGGGTTACATCTTACCCATTCAAAACTCGCGCATGGATGGATACGGTTTGATCTCGATTACATGTAAAACATAGTCTATTTGCCAGCTACCCTGGTATAGGGGAGGCCCAGAAATCGCGGTAGCAAGAGGGAATGGGCCAGAATCAAAAATAGTCATTTTTCACGAGTTATTTGATGTTCTTGTATTGCATTCTTGTAAATTAATCTTTGCATTTGTCCTATAAAAAAATCCTTGATTTTTCAAAATAAATGTACAAACTTGTGTATCAGAAATTACAATCAAGACACCTGCTGCAAATTGAAGCAAACAGACATAACCTAGAGTACTTCTCCCACATCTGGAGAGGGGCATCACATTCGACATCCTTGATTCTATCCAAAAGAGAGCTATTTCACTTATTAATGACCCAGACCTTACAAGGAAACTCCCTTCTCTCGCTCATCGCCGGGCTGTTGGGAATTTATCCCTTTTCTACAGATACTTCCACGGATATTGCTCTGAAGAACTACCCGCTATAATTCCCCCCATAGGCATAGTTAAAGGAGGCCTTGGGGTGCTAAGCACCCCAAAATTCTAGATAGCACCCCCAAAATGTACGTTAACCGGTCATAATTACCTAATTTTTCTGACCATGTGCTGAATAAGACCTAGGGCTTAAGCACCCCTGAATTTGACTGCCTAACTACGCTTATAATTCTCTCTTGACTGCACCTAACAAAACAGCGAGAGGCGCGTTTGGTATGCATCCCTTTAATGCCCAGCTACAAAAACCTAAAACATCCCACTTTTCTGGCTCATTAACTCCTAGGATCGTCTCCAGATTATGGAACAAATTGCCTGCAGATGCTTTCGCTTCCCCTCTCAACCTCCAATCCTTTAAATCCCATCTCAATCAATTACATTTCCCCTCTCTTCAGACACCCACAGTATGTTAGTACTAGACTCATAGACTTTAAAAAAACTAAAGACAAAGTTATTTACTATTCAAAGCAATCAGTCATTGAATTTGCACTAAAAACTGGTGGATTGTATTGACTGGTCAACTGCAGACGGTTGCCAAGTGTAGGTATAAAATGTCCTGATTGATGGCATCCAATCAATACAGTATTAAATGCACGACATTTATTTGACTATATTTTCATCTAATAAAATTAGAATAAATAAGTGTTAAGTATCTAATAAAAAAAATGTAATACTCACATTTTGTCCCATTTTATGCATCATAGCCGAATAAACTTTTATTCCCTTCTCACTGTGACAAATTATTGAGTTATTAAGTAAAAGTTATAACGCAATTTGATGGTTTACTACCAGTTTTACTATAAATTGAAAAGTGACACAAGGGACCATTCATAAAATTCGTTGACGTTTTGCTACATTGTTCGAAAGTGGTTATTTTATGTTTGAGAGAATCGTTTAAGTGTTTTTATTTAAAGAAACTGACTTACTGAAGCTGATTATTTTGCGAAAAAACATTTAAATATTTGTGCGGCAGTGTGAAGTTTGCAAAAAATTGGACTATTTAAACCGATAAGTTCCTCTTCACAAGTAAGTGAGGTTGTATTCACTTGTATCGAATCCATTGGTGATGATTTACATATATCTACACATTAGTAATATTAGGGTAACAAAAGTTTATTACAACAAAGCACCCCACTGCTGTTGGAAGAGGCAGACGCCAGGAATGTTGGACATGGACAGTGTTGCTATATTTTCCACTGTGTCTACCTCTCAGTCGCATCTATTGCATAAACGGATGAATGATTTAGCGCGAGACGGTTTTATGAATGAAATGCTTTGTCTATAGTTTTTTTAATGTCAATGACTAGACTTAAAATCTACGTGGGCTGTCTCAGATAAAAGAAATGTCATACTGATTAAGTACAATAAACTAGAACTATTATTCCTTTTTAGATTTGCATTACCAGAACCAATTTACATAAATCTAGTTCGGGATCCAGTGGAACGAGTCATATCATGGTACTACTACGTTCGAGCACCTTGGTATTATGTGGAAAGAAAAATAGCATTTCCAGATCTGCCATTGCCGGATCCCAAATGGTTAAAAAAGGTAATAAAATAAACGTTCTTAATACCGGCAAAAAGAACTTTCACTTTAAAGTTTTTCATTTGCGACGATCTTCTCACATGGTATTTTTAAATAATATAATCAGCGCTATTTGCTGAAGAACAATCGACCGCACCAAATGCGCTTCCACATTCTTAAATGTAAGAGGTAATTTTATAACCGTATTTCAAATATTAACAAATTAATTGTTCTTACAGACCAGTTTATTAGTTTATATAACGGTGCACCCATCGGGCTTGCATGTGGTATTCCTTTTACTTTTACTTATTATTTATATAGCATCTTTGTGAATTAAAATATGTAAATACATATATTGCAGCTGACAAGCCTTAAATTATTACAGGCGTTTTTCATGCATTAACCAATACCACATCTGAAAATCTCAATACCTTTACATAAGGTAAATTATTAGAAAGGATGTTAACATTTCCCCTGTTATCTGACAAGTTTTTGACTTTATTATGCTAGTGATAATAACAATACCTCAGTTTAATTTATTATTAGGAAGCATTTACCTGTGACCCACCTTTGATGCTTAATAGGAAGATTTAGATTGCTACGATTAGAGAAATGTTTAGAGTACATAATCTCATTTTCCAAGAATAATTGCTTCTAAAAAAGCTTTATTTATTGAGTTCTAATTAAAATAATTTGGGAACGTCAAACTTTTTGCGATTCTGGTGTTATTATATTTTTTGACTCCTCAAAACATCAAAACCTCATGAACACTAAAGAATTCTAGAAAATTAAAGCGTCCCAGTAAGCATAGAAAATTAAGGACAGTAAGCACAAGGTGGCTGCTCCAGAAGCGGACAGAAACCGCATTGCCGAAAGCCGCTTCCGGCCCGAAACACGGCAAACCCAGCGGATTGTAAACCGGGCATTAAACTGGGGGTATGCAGGGCTAAAATGCAATTATTTTTGGAAATTTTAACTTATTCAACTCTGTAAAAATGTGTATGTAATAACCAATGTTAACCCTCTTAAATTATATACATTTGAATATACAGTTCATTTTGTTCTGTATAAAAACGTGCTGAACATCTCTGCTCCCAGTATTTAAATATATATTCGCAGATTAACAAACCTTGCTCATTTTTAATGGAAGAGATAGGTAGGTATAAATAATAAATTTATCTCATCACTTTAAACTAGTTTACAACTTTTCTGGTTAGATAAGACATAAAATGGCAGAAGGTAAGGAAAAAAATATTAAACTATAATAATTATTTTATTATAAAGTAGTTGACAAATTTATTTAAAAACGTATTTACATACAAACCAAGGAACAATAAAAAACGAGATCACTGAAAGTGCTACAATACACATTCCACAAAAAAATATAGGCGAACAACCGAACAATAGACAAAAATCCCGAACACGTCTATACGCTTCCACAAAATGGCGATTCTTTGATATCGAGTCGCACCGTCCGGTAAACTTGGAAATTTACTACCAGGCATGTTCATTGCATTCTCCAACAAGAAGACGGGTCAGCTGCTTAAGAACCGAATGCGGTGGGAAAGCTGATTTTCGCAACTGGGCTGCCAGAATCGCAACTGCATTCGATTCGAAACTTAAGTATCGTTTCTGGTGTGCCGAGTCCGTGACGCATTAGGTTGAAGGCTGGCAATTTATCGCATGGAAATACGCGCGTACCGTGTGGAGTCAGGAAATGTCAAAAAGAGCCGCCGACTTCCCATCAGATCTGGCAATCGGCCGACTGTTTCCCGACTGCCGTTGGTTTACTGGGGTGTATAATGAAACATTCAAAATATGTATTATAATAAACTTAAAAATTGCCAAATCTTCCTGTGTTTCTAGCACTTACATAGGCGTAGTTAGGCAATCAAATTTAGGGGTGCTTAAGCCCTAGACCCTATTCATTGTCCAACAATGTTGTTCATAGGGTGATGGGTTGTAAATTTTGGGGGTGTTAATTAGATTTTCGGCGGTGCTAAGCACCCAAAGCACCCCCCTTACCTAAGCCTATGAGCACAGAATACATATTTGATGTAATCTGCAATTTGCAATAAATTTACATAGCGAAATTGAGGCAAGACTTTATCAGAATACCTAATTTTAGTTAACCTGGCATCAATAATAATTATAATTATTGTAGTTATTTATTACATTACTATAATATAGCATAATAAAAACAAAGTAATAGTAAGAAGTATTTTAATACCCATAATAACAGTCTATTTGTCTATTATTACTGTTATTATAAATAAATGTATTTATTCGCATTATATAATAGCTAGAGGAAATTAACAAACATGTAATTAAGGGATAGATTGCAAAAATGAGCTATTTAATATCCTGGCAAATCTGGTAGTAGGTGGAGAATGCCTTTTGGGTTTACTGAGATTGTTTTTTTTATTTTAAGAGGATACTTGCTCCTTTTTTTTAAATTATCTTGTTGAACATACTATGAGTTTGAGTAAGTCGAGGGCTGTGAGGGGGGATTTTGTGGGAGTCGCAATATGCGACCTCTCCCAGAAGGGATGAATTCAAGGGGTAGCCCGGCGGTATTTCCCCCGGAGCAAGAAAAATCGCCCCCCCCCCGGGGGGGAAATGTCTGTGAAATATAGAAATTGATTTCCTTAAAGCCTAGTTTACCTTCTTATTGAGAAAGGCTCTCTACAACTTTAATGACTTCCTGAACTGTGATATAAATGAGCAGGATTTTTAATGTTGGCTTTTCCTGGTGTTTGTACTATTATTTTGTATCTGAACTGTATATGTATTTGTGATTTTGTAATTACTTTAGGATTGATTTCGGTGTTTGTTATTTTAAACTGTCCTTAACTACCTATCCTTTTTTCTCTCGTATTTACATTTTGTATGTCGATTGTAAAAAAAATGTTTTTATCACGAAATAAATTCTATTCTATAAAATATTTTTCTTTAATTATATTGAAATTGGCTAGGAATTAACTGAAAATGGAAAAAAATCGGGGGCGCAAATGGAGTTTCTAAGTTCTGAAAAAGAAATTTACAAGGATGACAAAAATAAGATGTTAAGCCAGGTATATAGGTTTTGAAATCCTAAGCTGAAACCGATTATCTAAAAATATATTTTCAAATAATAGGAATGCTAGGTAAATGAGTACCGGGACATAGCGGAGTAGCAATGAAAAAGCAGATTGGTCTTACGAGAATTGCTGCTAAAAATATAATTTAAAACCAGACACTAAAGGCATCCCTGATGTACTGGAATAACCTATCCACTTAAAGATTTCTATATATACCCAACCTTTTAAGGAAAGCATTCTCATAGAACTAATTATAGGTAACTTTTGTCATCAAAATGCATGAGGACCGGTCCGAAGTAAAACCAATGAGTTTTTAGATTATCAACAACACTTTGCAATAATCAAATACGGTTGTAATGATTTTAAATTAGAGATTTCACACTGTTGCGTTTCTACGGCATTGACAGGATGCAATGAAAACAAACGATGTTAGATGCATTCGCTTCTGTTTCCGCAAACGCGGAAGCTCTGCATAATTTTTGACTATTTCCGCTTCTGCTTACGCATTTTTACGAAATAATTTTTTGAAATTTAGCCTGTAATTTTGTCGCTGAAAAATTAATTAGAGGCGCAACTTTTATACTCGTATGTAATTAGACTTGAGTAGACTACATAGCAAAACGGCTGATAAACTTGTGTTTTTTAAATACAGCTTTTCCATAATAAGTTTTGATTATTAATGATTGATAATTAATGTAATAATTGTGCAACATTTTTGTAAAAAATTAATAAATTCTGTTTTTATTGTCACCTCAACTTCCGCTTGTACTATGTAACATTTACGTCAGAATCTTGACCAAGTTACATTATAAAACTACGTTTTGTGGTTCGCATGGCTGAGTCGGCCAAACATATACCTACGTGTGTAATTTAAACAGACAAGCTTCTCAAACTAGTTGATAAAAAAAAGAGAAAGAATACCTTCTTCGGCATTAATTAATTTTAAGAAACAATGTTTAACAAAGTAACAGTATACAAAAAAATTGAGTGACAGTTTTAATTTCCTGAACAATTGTCATCCTCGAGGTTGCTAAATAATGATATAAAGGGTGATTCACGGTGGATGATACGTTAGACATATCTGGCACACCAGTCAACGAATCGTTCTGAAAATTTGGTCGTTTACATAAACGAACATGCTCTACCTGCCTAAAATATTTTTGATTATGCAGTGTTGCTGCTTCTACTAAAAAGTAGTAACAACTTTGATATTTTAAACGGAACACCCTGTATATTATTTCATTTTCAAAACCCCTATTAATTTATTAACAACTTCCTTTAACATTGTTTCATACTTATCTCTTACCGTTTCTGAAATAATAATTAATTTCCAAATTTTTTTGGCGGAAAACGTTACCTTAAAAAATGCTGATATTTTTGAATTCTGAAATATTAAGACCCTGAAATTTGGTGGAGAGTTAAATAATACCTGGGGGCTCTGTACCCCATGCCCAAATCTTAGTTACAGTATGCAGGGTGGTTTAAAAATATAGTTATTTTGGTTACTTGAACTTGGCGGTAGATTTGGGTACATTTCATTAAACTTTATACATGTTCTGGCAATAATTTTATCACATTGTCGAAATAAAATAAATAAATCCATAAGAACTGCATTTGAATAGTTTTCTTCCATGATTTTTAACGGTATTTACCACTTGTATCAGTAATACTTAACAAAATATCAAATCGATAACGAAAGTGACATGACTTTTATATCAAGCAATAGTTTTTCATGGCATACTTAGTAAAATCCGAATGGAAATTAAATTGTCGAGAAAATTTTACAATAATGACTTATAAGTCAGAAACTTGACTAGTTAAGTATAGGTACGATAGACAAAAATAAAGAGCAAATTTAAGTACCTCTGCAAATCAACAATAATATATAGGGTGTTACATTTAAAAAAATATACTTATGGTCACTTTTTCAAGTAACCAAAATAACTGCATTTCTAAACCACCCTGTATATTGCAACTAAGATTTGGGCATAGGGTACAAAGCCCCCCGGTATTATTTAACTCTCCACCAAATTTCAGGGTCTTAATTTTTCAAAGTTCAAAAATATCAGCATTTTTTAAAGTAACGTTTTCCGCCAAAAAATTGAAAATTAATTATTATTTCAGAAACGGTAAGAGATACGTATAGAACAAAGTTAAAGGAAGTTGTTAAGAAATTAATAGGGGTTTGGAAAATGAAATAATATACATGATCAATTGTGTCACTTTTCAATTTATAGTAAAACTGGTAGTAAACCGTCAAATTGCGTTGTCACTTGTACCATTTAAAATATCAAAGTTGCTACTACTTTTTAGTAGAAGCGGCAACGCTGCATATTCAAAAATATTTTAGACAGGTTTCGTTTATGTAAATGTCCAAAGTTTCAGAACGATTCGTTGACTGGTTCACTAAATACGTCTAACGTACCATCCACCGTGAATCACCCTGTATATGTATAGATATTTTACATTCAGTTAAAAGTAAAAGTACTTGTACTAATCTCTCTGCAGCGGAGTGCATGCTGTTATACAAAAACATTTCGCCCGACAAGTACTATCCCTAACATTTTTCTTGTCGGTTTTAGTAGAATTACATCCAAGAAAAACACCTTTTCCTTGGATTTGAAAGGGGAAAGTGTGCATTAAACTTTACAAGGAAGATCGTAATAAACATTCCCATTCATATAATCTTGTTCAGTTTTACATGAAGTACATAAAAGTTAGATTATTGCGATTGGTTGGAACTGATTAGCAGCACGAAAATATGGACTACATTATGAAATTATTAATGTTGCGTTAAAAGGTTTACGTAAGAGTTTACATATATGCTCTGCTTTAGCACCTGCATCCGAATTGCTTTTAAATGATGCTACTTTATTAGATACCAATGGTTTCACCTACAGATTATCGTACATATATCATGAAAATCATTACAACTAAACTATTTAAAACAGACTATTAGTGAGATGTTACTACTGGAACACGTGTGTTTTAGAAAACGTATGTGTAGTTATTTTCCTTGACAATAACAATCCTAAAATTAGTGTGTCACAATTGTTATAATTATTATCTTGATCCTTAATACCTTAGTAATTAATTTTTTTATATTTACATTTCCTACGTTTTAGTCAATATGTGTTTTGGGCTTCCTCTTTCTCATACCGTCTATTCCTTTAATGATCAGCGGCCACCGTGTCTTAATATATGTCTGGTTTTTTCCTTCTTCATGGTATCCCTATAATTCTCTCGTGAATCTAGTACCTTTTTGTTTGTGACCCAACCCCCCCCCCCCTCCCTTTTTAACCTTTGTCATTCTTCCTTAACTTCCTTCCTTAGGTTTGTTACTTACTGCCAAGTCTTCGCTGGTAATAAATAGCTGTCTGTCCTCTGCAAATGCTTTCTTTGTGCCGCCTTGCTCTTCGATTGAACTGAAAGCTGAGATAGAAGTTAATCATGCGGTTTGAGACTTTTCACAACAGTCATAGTAAAAAAGACTACCTACCTATTAAAATTAATCGCCTATAAAACGTTACACATAGCTTTTTAATTTTTAGGACTTCGAACACTGCGTTCTTTCCGGAGATAGGGAGTGTAAATATCTTCGAGGAGAAATAAGGGAGGGCATTGGTGACCACAGACGACAATCCATGTTTTTCTGCGGTCATCATATGGATTGTCTACCATTCAACACTGAAGGTGCCCTTGAAAGGGCGAAACGCGCGGTAGAAGAAAACTATGCGGTAGTGGGAGTATTGGAAGAAATGAATACTACGTTAACTGTTTTGGAGCATTATATACCAAGGTTTTTCAAGGGAGCATCAGAAATTTATTGGAGTAAGTAAAGATTAGAAAACGATGCAAAAGGTTTCTATAAATGAATGATATATTTATATATTTTAATACAGCAGCTTTTGTAGGTCAAGGCGAAAAATTTAGAACTTGTCTTCATACAATTTTGATTCTTTAATAAGTCTAATATGGTAGTAAAAATATTTTTAGGTATTACAACTTATGAATTAAATTATTTATTGTCTAGAATCGTGATAATCAAAACTGGCATACGAGGATTCGTGAATTAGCACAAAGATGTATCTGTTTTTTGCGATAAGGCTGCTGACAACATCCCAGGCCATAGAAATAAGAAATCAGCGCCTACTAAACTAATTTTTTCTGGAACTGATCATATTATATTAATTGTTTCAGATGAGATCACTCGGTACAACCCAATAAACAAAAATAACTTCAAGCCGCCAGTCAGTGAGGAAGTCAAGGAAATCGTTAGAAAAAATTTCACGAAGGAAATTGAATTTTACGAGTTCTGTAAACAAAGACTGCACAAACAGTATTTAGCTTTAAAATTAAATAAAAAATAGCACTGCAAAAGTATTATAATAGGCTGTTCTGATTTTAAAAACTACCCAGTAAAAACCAATAATATTAAAAGAAACACGAGGGTAATGGATCTTCTATTCGTTGTGTTTTAAATAAAAAAAAATCAGAAATAAAACCGGATGTAAAATGTTTTAAAAAAATTCTTATAGATCAGAAGCCTGAAAATAAAAGGTTAACATAATATAGCTTTGTTCGCGGTAAGGATTCAGAACGGATTCGGGACGTTCGCGGATCACAAAATTCCGGATTTCTAGTTACAGTTCCGTGTTCGCGGAGAAGCAACATTCGGTTCGAGATCCATTCTGAACTGATTCTATCGGTTCTAGGGATTTAACAAGAACCGTAAGTTCGGACACGCCCCCTGTCAAATTTATATGATTTCACGATTGTGTTTGTTTGGTTAGGAATCCAAAGTTTATACTGAAACAGATTTTTTGCATAAGGTGATTTGGATTTTATTGTAACTGCCCTATGCCCATGCCCTATTGCCGCCAAAACCAAAAAAAATACATTGACAGTAGACAATCCCAAATAATTCTAGTTCCGATGTTCCGAAATCGTTCGCGGTAAAAACAAATCCTGAATCGGTTAATAATTAAGCATGCGCACTACGACAAACCTGAATCAGTTCTGATCTCGTTCTGAATCGGTTCGGAATGTCTTCCGCGAACAAAGCTAATTTAAAGTAACAAAAATGTATTATTAAATTGATTTTTACTGGGTTAAAATATTTGCTGATGCCAGTAAAACATTTTTGGGTGTCGTGTTTTTTTAAATAAATGTGTTCGAGTCCAATTTGTAGAAAACTGCCATAAATATGGGATTTGGACAGAACACATTTTATAAGTATTAAAAGTATTTGGAATTTGGCAAAGGTGTGATTCAAAGGATTTCTTGCGAGTTGGATAATAAATGGGCAATAAAAATAGAAATATCCAGATTTTTTAAATTTTTATATGTACGTACGTACCTATATGTCTTAAACAAGACGTTCCATTATAATTTCAAATTAGTCAAAAAATAAATATGCCCGACTCTTATGAGGTCAAAAGTGTTTAATTTGCATATTTATATTAATTACTATTTTTTAATGTCCTCTTTAAAATGAGTTATTATACATACATAAGAAAAAAACGCTTTGACACGTATATCTTGTGTGGAAGGATTATTCCCATTTAAAATTTCAGGGGTGAAGCTCACCCCTGCTAGGGGGTTGAAGATAAAGGGTTGAAAGTATAAGCAAAAGGTTTTCCCTTTCCACACAAGATAGATGTGTCAAAGCGTTTTTTTCTTAAAGGACGATAAATATGAAAAATTGGGCTTGTTTCATTTTCATTGGCTAATCCTGTATAGAACAATAATATTTTATATAAGTCTTTACAGATACATTCCAATAATTTATGTTTTAAAATGAAATCTTAGTAATTTTTCAATTTTCCCTTCGAGGTTTATTTACTAACCATGCTTTATGCTTTCTTCAAAGTTGTCTTATTAGGTTTGCTTCTGCAGCAGTTTGAAACTAGTCAGAACCCACCATCTTCAAGCAAAATGGTTTGCTGATCGAAACCGGGCAACATCATGGGCTCTGATTGATATCGAAACCGGGTAACCTCATTGGCTCTGATTGATTTGAAACTGCTGCAGAAACAAACCCATTACTTCTCATCACACCTTCTTTGATAAGTTGCTGCAAATATATTGAATCGACTGTCTATGCTTTCTTATTTTAAATAGAATATAGTCTACTACAGGGTAACAGGTCAAAACTACAGGAATCATTTATCGCGATGTATACAACGCTATACCTACTCATTTTGTGTTCACTCTACTGTTTATTTTTTTCACAGTACAGGGTTTTTGTATCGGATATTTATTATAAGTAAAAAGAAAGTTGAAAATAAAATATCCTCAGGCCAGGCCCATAAGGGCGCCAGAGGACAAGGGACTTTGTACCAAAAAAATGTCGACAGTTTAGTTCCGAGGGAATTTGCAAAAAGGACGATATTTTAATTCCGGGAAGCGTTTCCAAGAAAAGGGCGACAGTGGGGGGATTGGCAAACAAAGTAGACAATTGGGCGATTGCAAGTTTACCAAGGTTGATGTGTTGTCCATCTTAAAAGAATTGATTCTGGCCTTATAATTATTTCAAGATAAATTCGAACCTTTAGAGAAGTGATACGCCATCCTCTGCAGTCTGCCTACCTTCATTTTTTTTTAATAGCTCTGAAGCGCCACATTCCTTCTTCTGAAAGGTAAATAAATTTTTGTCTAGCCCTAATGTTTATTTACATATAACAATGTTACTGCATCCAATTTTTTTTTAAATTGCAAGAGGGTTTATGGAACCTATAATATGCATAGCAAATATTTCGCCTCAATTACCTACATTGTATATATTCTAATATAAGATCCCTTATCTAAACTCCAACTTCTTTTTTTTTAAAATCATTGTACTTATGTGTTATTAGAGCTTTGTGATGTTTATTCTCCCAAGGATATGTATATAATATTATAAGAATAGAGTATGATATATTTGTAAGCTTTTTATTATGTTTAATAAATGATCAATGTTTAAAGAATTGCATTTTATTGTTTATAATTATATAACCTAATAAAACTTTAAGCGTTCTAATTATTAGGGGTGCCTATTTCACAAAAAAATTTGTTTCAATTTTTTAAGAAAAGGTAGTACCTAGTTTTGCGTGCAATAAAAGTAAAATAAATGAGATTTCAGCCGAACTTGCCTGCTTGAAAAGGTTTACCAATCTGTCACTGTTCTGTATGTGTGCTAGAGTATCAAATCCCGAATCCCGGAATACCGGCTGGATCCCGAAAATCTCGGGATTATATCAATTCAATCCCGAAAATAGGGCTGAAAAAACACATTTTTAAATGTTTAAAACAGGTTTAAACAGTTATTTTCCGTACTGAACATCTTTACTCTGCCATAAGAAACCCATAAAACATGTATTAAAACAAATTAAGACATAACAGCAACAACCCTGCAAAAGTTCTGTTTCCATTTAAACATGGCAACCGCGCTTGTATGTATACGATGCGAATGGCGATTCATGTGACGTAGCCGGACAGTTTCTTCATTACTTGATTGATTCGTCGAAAATTGCATTTAAAAGGCAATGATTGACCTCAATATGAAGTTTCCATCGGACGACGAATGCAGTGGCGTAGCCAAGTGGGGGCCAGGGGGGGCAACAGCCTCCCGTCACCCGTTTGATCAGCGCCATCGCGTATATATGTCGTAGGCACAATGCAAATTTAGGCTATTTATAAACTCCCTAGGCATTATAGAAAAAGCCGGCAAAACGCGAGCATAAAATGCATTTTTCGTTATGACTGAAACAAATTCAGGCAAATTGATAAATGTCGGCAAAACAAGAACAGAAGAATATATGTATATCATGTTGTGACTGATTATTTTTAGGCATTTTACAATTTGCCAAAAACGGTCCCGTCAAAACGTGAAAATAAAATGGAAAATACTATTAAGTATTGAGAATAATATTTTCTGCCACCTAAGTTCAGTTTTGTCACTAATCTGCAATGCCCTAATTATACGGACTTAGAAAGGTTTTTTATGCGGTGGAGCGGAGGGCACCCTAAGGTCGGAACAGGGTTAGCACCTGGTTAGGGGCCCTGACCAGTCTCTTTCCTCGCAAGCGAAGAGGGATCGGTGCGCCAGGGTGTTGGTTGGGGTCCTCTTCGGCTGTGTTGATGTGCACGTCTTCGCGTGCAAAAGTCGACTAGTTTAATATTCACGTCTTGACGGCACCGTTTTTGGCAAATTGTCAAATGCCTAAAAATACTCAGTCACAACGTGATATATATTCTTCTGTTCTTGTTTTGCCGACATTTATCAATTTGCCTGAATTTGTTTCAGTCATAACGAAAAATGCATTTTATGCTCGCGTTTTGCCGGCTTTTTCTATAATGCCTAGGAAGTTTATAAATAGCCTAAATTTGCATTCTGCCTACGACATATACATAACGAACAGCTATTTCCCCCGCCCCAAAATGCTGTCCACACCACTGGACGAATTCCAACTTGTTACAAATTTAGTGAAACTTTTACAGCCTGTAACAATAACTGTAGATGCTTTATGTAATCGGGATATGAATATATATAAAGTATATATCGCGTTAAAATTCATGCTGAATGAAGCTCAAAAGATTCCAAATTGCTTTATCCTCACATCTAGAAAACTCTCTCAAATTCCGAATTAAACAACGCCGAAAAATTTTTTCCAGTATCTTAGCTTATTTGCAATCTCCTAGTAGTAATGAAACAGATAATCTCTTTAAGATAATTAACAAAAAAATTAATGCATGAAATAATTAAAATTATAGAAAGGTTTAGTGGACAAAACACTGGACGTGTTTCGGAAAATATTCAGCGAAAAGGCAAGAAAGAATAAAATGATAATGACATGGATGACGAAATTTGTATTGCCGATCTTAGGCGAACAATAGTTTAAATCACCCCGAGTCTCAAAGAAAGGCTATACAAAGCCCTAAATGAGGTTATAGCGCGACCTAAATCAATAAATCAACAAAATTTAAATAAAATCATTAATCAGGAAATGGATTTATCTGAAACAAGTGCATTCCGTGGGCAAAACTTACAAGATGGTTTATGATTTTCTAATCACGATACCAGCTACTAGTGAACAATCGGAGAAGTGCTTTTTGGCGGAGAAGTATTGCACGAAAAGCCCTTCTGGTTTAGCAGACGATATCCTGGACGAACTGATGTTTTTATGATTTTTTTAAAAGGATTTCATTTTTATTTTAGTTAATGATGTTTTGACTAATTATTTGCTTAATTAAAGTTTTTATAACTTGTTTAATTAAAATGTTTCGTTTTTACAATTAAATATGTATATGTAAGACGTGCTGATTTTTATTTTTAATACTTTATACATGTAATCCCGGAATCAATCCCGGAATTACGGGATCCAAAAATCAATCCCGGGATCGTCAATATGCGCCGGGATTGTATGCCCTAATGTGTGCTGTTTCTGCGAGTGTAAATAAATAAAATGTGATGAAAATTACGCACCTAAAACTATCTGAGTCTCACAGCGGTTACCATTACATAGGTCACTAGAAATGGACAGAATCTTAAGAAAAAATAAAAGCGTGAAAAAGACATCAAATATATTAGAAATAAAATAAAAAGAAATTACAACGTAGACTTCTCACCTCTGTGAATCTGATTTTGAAAGATAACCATTTTTATAAACAATGTAAAACTAGATTCATACAAAATGGATTTTTTTAAATAGTACATATCTAAGGCCTAAATGACACATGCTAAAATGAAACAAAATTTAACGATTTTAGAAATTCTCTAGAGCAAATATCCCCTTCTTAGTACAAGTAACCAAACTGAAACTGAAGTTGCGATTTGGTGGATTTCAACGGGAATTTTCCTAAACTCTTTAGTAAAATAATTAAAACAAGGCCAGCAAAAAAAGATAAAAGATTTATTTTACATTAAATATACAAGTTTTTTCTACATTCCACTGTTGTCTGAAGATATTTTATTTGTTTACATGATTAATTTCATTTTTAGAATAATATTTACTATATTATCTTTTATTTTATTCTATAATAATAAGAAGTCGAGTATTAATGACTTTAAATGCAGAAAACGTTATTTTGAAAACGTAAAAATCTCAAAACCCCTTGTCCCGACTTGGTCCAAAAAAATACTTAAACAATTTTTGGCCACGTAGGTGAAGATTATCAAGTATTGTGCCAGAAATTTTTGACAATTCTGCGTTTTTAAAATATCGCCTATCCGTAGAAGTTTCCTAATATTTTACAGAGTTTTTTTTTAATAAAATAAATTCTTTCACCACTGCCAAATATTGCTTTTCACAGCCTAATTTTAGGTTTGATTTTATATAAAAATAAAACTTTGAACATAAATAAAACTTAAAACACCAATAATTTATTCTTAAATTTAGAAATGTATGTAAGTATATTTGGAGAAATATATTATGTCTGTGCTCTGTACCATAAATTTATGTAAAGTACATATTATGCGGTTTTGTTTTATGTATATAATTTAGTTAACATATAAATTTATGTAGATCTTTATACACGAATGCAACACTGGGGGACAACAATAACAAAGTATAATATGTATAAATTTTATAAATTTTATAAATAAATACAGTCTTGTTTCAGAGGTAAAGAGCTAGAAGAAGAAATTAGCCATCATAATATATAGGTAAAAAGACCTGGACCGACTGATTATCTATAGTTCTAGGGTCTTTAAAAATTTATAATTTAAAGGGTAGTTGGCAACAGGGTTGCTCAAAAAACTGTAACAGATGAAAGGTATATTTTCTTAAATGGAATACCCTATCTTTTGCTTTTCGTCTTGATTTGATTTTTGGCTTAGTTGATGTAACACAGTGTTACATCAACTAAGCCAAAAATCAAATCAAGACGAAAAGCAAAAGATAGGGTATTCCATTTAAGAAAAAGTGTTACTAACACTCCCCATAGCCAAACCTAGTTAGAGAAAAAAGTTTCTGGCAAAAGTAAAAGGGAATTAATTGTTTTTATCCTGATAAGCTTATAGCTGGGGAAGGTTTATTTCTTTTATTAAGAACACTCCTTAAAAGATTTTAAACAATAAAAAATGGTCATTGGTAAGCTATAATTTTCTAAGTAACCCTGTATATTCCAACTAATTTTCAAATTATGGGCTTCTGAAATCCCTGATGTCTAACTCTAGTAATATTTATACATACACAAGAAATATAATATTCGTAGTGAATCATCATAAGATCTGTAGTTTAAAAAATTTGTAAAATACATAAATTGTTATACAATCCCTATGAATTTAATTTATTATTTTAATTAAAGTTATTTAAATAATTTGTTGATAAAAAAAGGGCATCTATAAGATGTTTAACGAGCAGGGGCGGCCCGTGAAATTTTAAAGTTGTGTATCTCTGCTGCTACTTATGGGACCCATGCCAAGTTCAGGTTTTTTAATAGTGGGCCTATTAGGAATGTTTTGGCGAAGAAAAAAATATTTTGTAATTTGCGAAAAAAGTTGGATTTGTGAATTGACCCACCTGGGAAAAAACGAACACGCTGAGATATTTTATTTATTATTTTTTCCAAACAAATTTTACATCATTTTGTCGACAATTCTTAAATTTTAAAAGGAAAAAATGTGTTATGTTAAGTTATATTCATTTGAATTTTTTAAACCTAAGATATAATTTTCAAAAAAATTCAAATGACTAACTTTCTACTACCATATTTTTTTCTCTTAAAATTTAAGAATTGTCGACAAAATGATGTAAAATTTGTTTAGAAAAAATAATAAATAAAATACCTAAGCGTGTTAATTTTTCACCCAGGTGGGTCAATTCAAAAATTCAACTTTTTTTCGCAAATTGCAAAATATCTTTTTTCTTTACCAAAATATTCCTAGTAGCCTCACTACTAAAAAACCTGTACTTGGCATGGGTCCCATTAGTACCAACAGAGATATACAACTTTGAAATTTCACGGGCCGCGCCTGGTAACGAGTAGCCTAAGTCATTTTTATTATTTGTTATTTTCAATATAATAAAATTGTATCTAATTTCCTTTAATTGTCTAAAATAGTATACAATAAATCTTAAATTCGGCCCTGTTATTTTATTACCATAAAAATATTCCATGTATGCACTAATTGTGCCTTCTGTGATATAACCATTTGTCAACATCTTTAAATAATAATGTGGTTTTATTAATAAAATTAATCTAGATTTACTCTACATGGATACAGCCTTCGTAAATTAATAATCAATATATTTTTGTTAACCTCATTACGTACAGATCTATTAGCTTTTAATAAATTGTTATTCGCAGGACCGGTGCCAATGACAAGCACTGCGACCAACCGAAACCTAGCAAATGTGGCAATAAATTTGTTCAACAATAACAAAATTTTGTTTATTTTGCAATATGGCGCAGTGTGGGGGGAGGGGGGTGTATCAAACTAAGCTAAATATAAAGAAATATAAAATTTGTTAACCAATAACAAAATTTTGTTTATTTTGCAATATGGCGGAGTGTGGGGGGAGGGAGGGCGTATCAAACTAAGCTAGATATAAAAAAAATATTACCAAAAAGAATTGACATCTGCCAAGCGCTACATAAAAGTGTCAACCAAGAAAACAATCACTTCGCAGAAGTGCAAGAAACCCACAAATGAACTGTGATTTAAAAACATGTAGCTACTGAGCTCCTAGCTATTTTATATAACACTTATTTTTTGCAATGAGCGGGGACACCATAATCAAACTGAGACGGAGGCAGTCGCCCCGCTTGTCGCTGTTTTTAGTTGCTTGTTTGAAAAGTTGATGTTGAGCCGGTTCTGATGCTGTAAATAGTGTCAATATATATTTAGATTTATTTATTTATAACCCAATTGTTTTAATATATTTTATTAAACTTATTAACTTTAATTGAAGTCAAGTATCACGTTATAATTACAAACCCAGATTTTCAGAGCCTGAATCTTTTGTTTGTTCTTTTAAGAAACTAAAATAAATTATAGAGTATTTTAAAAGATTAAAAACAAATTATTTTATACATTTTGTAACAAAATTCCGAACCACATTATTCTTTCTCACTCATTAATACCTATTAAAAATCTAATGACTTTTATGTATACACATAAAAAAGACATACAGGGTTTATCAAAAGAATGAAACATTGACAACATCTCCCAAATTTTGGGGAAAAAGCTCGAGCAACTAATTTAAATTTTTTTCCTGTTTTCTGACAGTGTCTTTTGGTTTGGTAAGTCTACTTTTTGATATGAAGCGCCATCGGGATATTTTTTAAGTAGCAATCTATCATGAAAGTTTTCCGAATTATGAATGACTTGATTGGATAGAGATCAACTTTCTCCGCGCTAATGCTTTCCGTCGAAACAACAATTCTGTCAGGTCGACTTTGCTAAACCTTTTTCTTTACGTAGCTCCATAAAAAAAGTCTAGTGAAGTCAGATCTGGGGACCAGACTTTATTATTGGACCTCCTCGTCCGATGCACCTAGCTGAGAAAATAACTTCAATATTCGAAAACAGACAACATCATAAACAAGTAGTGTACATTACCATTCCAACAATAATAATTTAAAATGCATTTTATTAAATTTTCCGTGTTCGTAATTGCTTAAACTAAATGTAATATTTTATTAGTTTTAAAGTGCATTTTAAATAAGTAGATTTTTTTAATCCCTCGTATAACAAATTATAATATTTAAAAATGTTGTTAAATAGAATTTTTGGCATGCTCTTGTCAATGAGCACCCACATACAAACGGTAGCTTTCTATTTAAAAAAATATAGCCAGAGGGGAAACATTAAACCAAAAGGTACTGTCAAAGCAAGGAAAAAAATTAAATCAATTACCATACCCGGGAATTTCTTTTAAAAAAAATTGATATTTTGGACATTTAAACGATGTTTAAACCCTGTGTAATTTATTGCACAAAATCAAAATTTTATTTTGCTCTATTTTGTTTAAATCCCCGTCCCACAAAGATATACGATACAAGCACCTGTCGAAATTTTGCAGCGCCGGGTATTAATGGAAATGTACTTACAAAATAATATTGTTATTTCTTTAATAAAAAATTGGAAGCCATTTTTTTATTCCAAGCAGGAAAATCATCAATACTTTACAAAGAATTCCACCCAAAAGAAAAATGTAGCAAGACTCCTACCAATCAAAAAATAACCCCAACATGGGTGTCTGTCAGCTAACAAAATTTTCCCCGTATGAAGCTTAAAGTTAGTAGCTCAGTTATTAACGCGGCATGGCTTTGCCTCTATATCTCTAGAAGCTCACATCAGGTGATTATCGGTTGCTTATACAGGGTGTCTGAAAAGTCTTAGTATGGGCAAATATCTTTGCTATTAGTAAAGATAGAGACACCAAATTTTAGGTGTATCTTATTAGTTAATAAACCTACTTTTTTATGTAATTTAACTTGTTTGACCCCTTTGAGGGGTGACGCTAGGGAGGTTAGGTCAAAAATTAAAGGGAACCCTGTGCCGTATGGTCCCCATATATACAGGGTCTTACAAAAACGATTTTTAACTTTTAAAGGCCTTTAAAATGAAGTACCACACGGCCTAGGGTTGCATTTAAAATTTTTGACCTCAACTCCCTAGCATCACCCCTCCAGGGGGTTAAAAAAGTTAAATTACAAAAAAGTAGATTTATTAACCAATAAGATACAGCTAAAATTTTGTAGTAAAGATATTTGCCCATACTAAGACTTTTCTGACACCCTGTATGTAGGTTAAAAACTCCATAAGAGAAATCGAAACCGTGCTTACCGAGGTGATGCGGAGGCGATGCGGAGTTGACAAAGGAGTGACAACCCTTTATTATGCGCAGTAACGCGATATTCTGGGGATATTTTAAAAATCACTAGGGCTGTCGTCATAGAAAAGTTGTAATTTTTATTCGATTTTGTTATTAAAATTTACAATAAAATTCTAAGATCGTTTGATAATCCTGGGAGAGTTTTGAATGTGCATGTAAATGTTTGCATCCAATGTTTTTGTCCGGGCTCTGCTTGATGTTTATTGTAAACAAAAAAATTTGCAAACTGGTTTAGTTTTACTACATAATATGTGTAAATAAATATTTATAAACATACCTTCATTACTAAATTTTAAAAACAAACCTATAAATTAGCATAAAAAGAAGTTGACGTCGTTTCTTTCATAAGGTTATAAAGTTAAATAAATAAATTATTATTATATTAAATGGTTTAGTTTTCTATATGCACACTTATGCCATTGAATTAAAAAAAAATATCTTTAAATTCCGAGGGTCTGTATGATATAATCTTAAAGAAGTAATTTTACAGTCCTCTTTAGCTACTTTTCCCCTTACCAAATAAAAATGATTTAAAAAAGGATATTAACAGTAGTCACCAACAACAGTAATAATCAACAGGTAACAACTTTACTATTTTGTTTTTTTTTTACCATTGCTGTTGCTTCGATATTTGTTATCAAAAACCAAAGACTTTTCAGTACAGACACATAAAAAGGGCAATTCATCAAAGAAATCAAAATTTTATTTTGTATTTTTTCGGGTCCCGGTAATATCCGATTCGTCTTTGAATTTTTGTGGCTACCCCTTTAATAACTGTTTTTTTTTAAGAAAACAATTGAGCAGCAACAATGTTAAAAACTAAAATAATAATAAATACCTCATTTCTCTTAGACAGTAATATGTTGTTAAAAATAAAAATAAAACTACGTAAAATGGTATGTAAGCCTAAACTATCAGTCATTTTCTTTATTTATTCCGATTTAACTAAATATGGCATATCAAATATGTAATATACAATTTAAAGAAAATATTGTACAATAAAAGCTTCTAGGATAGACAATTAACACGAAAATCTTGACGATTTGTATAATAAATTAAAAATTTATTAAAATCTAGAAATACCTACGCATAAAATAATAAAATATCTAAAAAGAACAGCAGAGATCTAAAAACATCATGGCATCAGTTTTCTAAAATATTAGCCTATGGTGGAAATAAAAATTACAAATAGATAAAATCTTAGACGTCTAACAAATAACACTTCTTATATCACTTTAATATAGGTATAAAACGAAATTAATACAATGAAGAAAAATATTTTTAAATATATTTTTATATTAAAAAAATTTACTAGTAATACAGTGGCCGTCAGAGTGCGCACAATATGAAAAAAAAATTCTTAGAATACCTGGAACAAATTTGTTTGAATGTAATAAAGTTCTGCATATGCTTAAACTAAAATAACACCAATTAAACCCGGTGAAGTTTTATACGAGATAGAGTCAAATATTTTAAATTGGACTAATAGTAAGTGGTAAATCATTTTGCACCATAGAAAAAAAATTCATTACGAAAAGCGGGTTTAATGTTCCAAAATATAAAATTTCATCTATTTAGGAAACAAAATAGGACTTTCTCGTTTGTATTTTTTGTTCAGCTACACGCTATCGTGAGTGGGTAACATCTACAAAATATGTAAACTACATGCAAACCCCATTCCATGCGCCTTCACATAAAAATAAGTAAAAAATTAACACGCTTAGATATTTTATTTATTATTTTTTCTAAACAAATTTTACATCATTTTGTCGACAATTCTTAAATTTTAAGAGAAAAAAATGTGTTAGTAGAACGTTATAGTCATTTGAATTTTTTCAACCGAAAAATAATTTAAATTTTCGGTTGCAAAAAATTCAAATGACTATAACTTTCTACTAACACATTTTTTTCTCTTAAAATTTAAGAATTGTCGACAAAATGATGTAAAATTTGTTTAAAAAAAAATAATAAATAAAATATCTAAGCGTGTTAATTTTTTACCCAGGTGGGTCAATTCAAAAAATCAACTTTTTTTCGCAAATTGCAAAATATTTTTTTTCTTTACCAAAACATTCCTAGTAGGCTCACTATTAAAAAACCTGAATTTGGTATGGGTCCCATAAGTAACAACAGAGATATGCAACTTTGAAATTTCACGGGCCGCGCCTGCCATTCGACATGTCTGGTAAGGACTTATTTTTTACTTTCGTGTCTGCCATTTTGCGGGTAGTTAACTGAATGCATAAAAAGTGGAAAAAATTTCATAAATGCGGGTTATCAGGCTCATAGATAAATCAACTTTGAAATATACGGACACTCGTTTTCTACTGCGCTACTCACGGATCTACAACTGCTGTTCAATGGCTTCTGCCAAGGTCTTATTTATCATTTTAATGCCTGCTGTTTTGGATATCGTTTTATGATTGTTTAAACAATATGTAAGCCAAATTGTGGCTATGTAGCAAGTGATGTTAATTTTCATTAATGTGTGTTATCTTCCACTTTAATTTCTGATAATTTTTCAGCGTTATATATAGGTTTGTTTCTGCAGCAGTTTGAAACTAGTCAAAGCCAATCATCTTCAAGCAAAACGGTTTGCTGATCGAAACCGGGCAACTTCATTGGCTCTGATTCATTTGAAACTGCTGCAGAGTGCAGAAACAAACCCAATGCAATCGTAATATGCTGCAAACAAAAGGTTTGTTTTGCACGAAACTGCACTAACTTGCACTTAGTTTTATTTATAGAAGACAGCTATTTAAAAAAAAATAAGTGCAGGTTAGTGCAGTTTCGTGGAACTTCTATTGTGCATCATATCATAAGGTTTGTTCGTTTGTGTTGCATAAAACTGCACAAACCTGCACTGGTGTTTTTTCGAATGGGTGTCTTCTAGAAATAAAAAAAATCTAGGTTAGTGCAGTTTCGTACAGCATAAAAGGCTGTATCATTTCTTAAACTGACTAATTTTAAATAATGTTTATCGTTTCCTCTAACAAGGTGTGCATAAAACAAAGTTTACATACTTTGTAGATGATACCTTCTCATTTATACAAGGTCAGAATCCTTTTCTTTTCTCAAAATTGGTGAAATTTTTACCCAAGCATAAAATCGATTTCTTCAAGAATGAAAATTTTTAGAAAACGATGTTTTGGAGAGGCTTTCCTACCATTCCTACTATTTGTTGCTGAATTATTTACTCTTAAAACTAGTGTTGGGTAGACACATAAAAGAGACAAATAATTCAACGGAGAAATCAAAATGTTTTGTATTTTTCCTTATAAACCATGCCATGCAAAAATTCGAAGGTCTGTTGAATTTCTGCCGCTCGCAGTTTTTAGAAAAAAGTGGGGGAGCCTAGAGTGATAAGAAGATTTTTTTAAACCTTATTACCCCACGCTTCCCTACAATATAACATTTTGATTTCTTTAATGAGTTATGTTATGCCTACACTGAAAATGTATTGTTTTCAATACCAATAATTCTTATGATAAAAACTTTTGTTGACCCTAAGGGCTACTATGCAAAGAATAATATGAAGCAATATAACGCCAAAAACATACTAATTGTCAAGATATTAATAATAAATAGCCTAAATGCACGTACTAAATTATGTCCAGTAAATTTAGGCCAATTATTAATATTAATAGTATCCTAACAATCAGTAAGTTTTTTGGGATTATACTGATCTATATTATTCCTTGTACAGCAAAATGTTGTATGGAAAGAAAATGTGTTTTTAATGATGTTTAATAGTTAAAATAGTCTGTATCTTTTCACAAAACCCCGACGTCAGTTCCATTTTATTTCTAACCCAGTTGCTGTGCAGAAGTTCAAAATATCATTAGTAAAAACCCTACAACTGTTTACTAGCAGATTTTTCTAAAATCAACAGTAAAAGTAATTTTTTCTTCACCATACCAAGTAATGCTTCTCGTAAAATACTACTTTCTGAAGTACAATATTGCTTCTAGAAAATACAAAAACAAAAACGACATTACAAAGATGAGCAGCACAGGGAGCAAGTCGATTTCCCTTCTTTTCGATGCTTCACATTTTTTTTCAAAATTTTCCTTTTTTGACTTTAACGTTCGAGTGATGTAGTCTTGTACTTCTTGTGCCTCCGAGATGAAGATGAATTTTTGTTCGGTTATAATCAGGTCTTCGGTTTCGCTATGGAGTTTAATAGCTAGATTAGTTGCTTTTCTCGCGGTTGGCTTCTATGCGCAACCTTTTCCCATTGCCTTTTCAAACGTCAGATTTTAGACGCTCCTGAAAGAAGGGCAAAACTGAGTTATTTGTTTGGTATTTTTGTTTGTTTAAAATAGAAAAAGGACTTTAAAAGTTATAATGGGCTCTTTCACGAAACCGAAATTTCATAATTTTAGTCCTAACATCTTAAATCAGGGTACCGATGTTATAAAGGGTGTCTGAAAAGTCTTAGTATGAGCAAATATATTTACTATTAGTAAAGATAGACACCAAATTTTAGCTGTTTGGTTTGGTTGATAAATCTGCTTTTTTATGTAATTTAACTTTTTCAACCCCCTTGAGGGCCGACGCACAGTGATATATTCCGAAAGTAAAATGGACCAAATCAAATATGTGTTGATCGGAAAAAGATTTCAGGATGAACCCAACGGCGTTTTGTAGTTCAAGTGATTAACTATCTGGAAAAAATAGACAGAAAGTGACCCTCCTATTAGAAATTTACTAAAAAAAACACGTACAATTCGGCATTTCTTGCTTTTTTTTCATTATCTTGGTCGCTGCTTTTTACTGCCTGTTAGAATTTCATGATCATGGATTTTTTTCAATACTAGACTAAAACAGCTTTCGTTTGCTTTTTTTATAAATTATTCAGGCCCATTTTTCATGAAGTTACGAGTTTTTGAAAGTTGCAAGGTTTTTTTTTATTAATTTTTAGGTTTTTTTTCCATGGTAACGTTTCTGTTATTTGAAAAACATATTTAAGGATAATTGATAATAAAATCTTTAATAATTCTAATTTGCTACTAAATGGTGAGGCTTATCGACTGTTTAGTATTTTTTATCTTTAAATTGACATGCTCATTGTCACTGTCAAAACAAAAAATATAATAATATGGGAAAAATAAAATTTGGGATTCAGGTAAAGTGCCCTCTGGTGGCACAGTAAAGAAACATTTTAGTAACAGAATAATATACATCACCAAGCTGAGGCTCTGTGCCAAATATGCATTCGAGTAGTTAAGAACTAATCGAAATATGTTAAAAATAAGAAAAAAATTGACCTTTGATACATATACATATGTAAATATAATATACCACGTTCTTGAATACAGGTACATTACCGCTGTGGAAATATGCCAAAAATTAATAAAAAAAAACTTGTAACTTTCAAAAATTCGTAACTCCATGAAAAATGCGTCTAAAAAATTTCTAAGAAAAGCAAATGAAAGCTTTTTGGTCCAGTTTTAAAAAAAATCATGTTCATCAAATTCCAATAGGTAGCAGCGACCAAAATAACGAGAAAAAAAAAGCAAAGTCGAATTTTACGTGTTTTTAGGTCATTTCCAATAGAAGGGGCACTTTGGGTCTGTTTTTTCCAGATAGATAATCACTTAAACTACAAAACGCCGTTTGGTTCATCAGAAATCTTTTTACAATCAAGAGATATTTGATTTTGTCCATTTTAGTTTCAGAATATATTTCTGTGTGACGCTAGGGAGTTGATGTTAAAGATTTTAAATGAAACCCTATGCCGTGTGGTACCTCATATTAAAGATCTTCAAAAAATAAACATTTTACCGCAAACCCGACGTCTGTATCTTAATTAGTTTTTAAATGGCAAGCCTTTAAAAATTAAAAATAGTGAAAAAAAAATTGAAATAATTTTATTTCTCTTATTACTATAAAAGTTGTTCAAAATGATCACTATGAACTTTCTGGCATAAAATGTCTCTTTTTTGAAGGATTTTAAAATGAGGTACCACACAGCATATGGTTGCATTTTAAGTTTTTGACCTCAACTGCTCAACTCCCTAACGTCACCCCTCAAGGGGGTTGAAAAAGTTAAACTATATAAAAAAAGTAAATTTATTAACCAATAAGATACACCTTAAAATTGATGTTAATGTTTACTAATAGCAAAGATATTTGCCCATAATAAGACTTTCCAGACGCCGTGTATGTGCTTGCAGATAACAAAAAACATCCTTAATCCATTTTAATTAAGAAATAAAAACCTGTTAAAGTTTAACTGAATTTAAAATATCTAGAAAATGATGTAGGATATGCTGATCTTTCACGATAGCGCACCCGATTGCCTAGTGCATTCGTGTGCTATCGGCATTTTGCGGAAATGTGCTGTTCTGTAAGCGTCAGATGTTAACAGTTTTGTTTAGTTTAGTCCTCATAGTTAAGTAATTTTTGGTGGGGAGGAAATCTATAGTAGATTTTTAGTAGATACTAATTGTAGTAGATATATGTCTGCGTCTGCGTCTAGAATAGGAAAAAGTACTTCAAAAATCGAAACAATCATTAATTTAAAAAATATGGATTGTTGAGATTTCCATAATTTATGAATTTACTTTTCTTGTCAGTACTTAAAGGGATAGCTTCATCTCTTAAGATGAGTTGAATGAAAAGTAACCATAGTATTTAAGTGTAAGATAAACTTTTGCATCGAGATTAACTAAAAAAAGTTTAAGATTTAGTACTGGTTTAAATTAAGATTTTTTAGTTGATTATTTAGGTTCTAAAAAGTCTCGCTGATATATTAGAATAAGTTTTTAATGGCAACTTACTAACAATGACATAACAAAAACCTGTCAAAACCTAACTGGTCAACTAGAAGATCTTAATTTAAACCAGTACTAAACCTTTTGAGTGAATCTGAACGTAACAATGTATGACTTACTTTATTTCAATGAACTGTTATGGTTTTTTTCAAGGACCGTACTGGCAAAAAGAATTTAGTTCAATTATTCTGGAAAATTACTCCGCTTTTTTATGAATTTGCAAAAAGTCCTGTAAATTACTGTAAATTAGTTGTCTTATTCTTACAGTTGTCAATTTAAAGCTTTTGGTTGTCAAATTAGAGCAGTCTAGGGAAAGTGAATCTGAAGGGGATTTTTTCTAAGAGGACCTATTTGTTTTTTTGCTTGCTCCAAAAATTTTTAACAATATCAGTAAGTAGGAGCATCGAAAATTCTATTTTTCTTTAGTCTAATCTTTACAGTGGCAGCAAAATCAAATTTTAATGAAAGGACTGTTGGTTTTGTGTCTCTGATATATAAGAGATTTTAACATAATAAATATAAAAAAGATATGAAGCATTCAGATGATCAGGTTGATGATATGTTGTTATCATAAGTTATTTCAGCTACACACGACTTTAATCTATACTAATATATAAAATTGTAAAATGACCGACTCACTCATTCATCAACGCCCAGCGCAAACTACTAATGCTAAAAAGTTGAAATTTTGCACACAGCTTTCTTTTACGCCGTAGAGGTCCACTAAGAAAGTGCCTATAAGGGGGTAAAAGAAACCCCTAAAAATTAAATTGATCTTTATTTTAAAAACCACTAAGTTCTAAGGAAAACGCCAGGACATGTCAATTTTATTTTATTTTTTTACATAAGACTACTTGTTTTCGTGTTGGAATTTTAACCCTATTGGGTAAAAACATACTTTTACTGATTTATCAAGGCCCAGCCCTAACTACTACAGATAGAAAGCTGAAATTTTCATACAGCTTTAGCTTTGGTCCCAGACGTTCACTAAGGAAGGATATTACAAAAATCAAACACTAAAAATTTTTAGTTCAAAAACTAATGGGTTTTATGAAAAAAACCCCAGCAAACCCAACCCGAAACAAGTCGATTTTATTTAATTTTTGTGTTGGTATACCCATTAGGGGTAAAAACATCCCATTACCAGATCTACTAAATCCTAAGCCTCGTCGTGAAATTTGCCATGCAGGTTTGCTTTGCGGTTTGGGTTCAAAACAGTAGCGGGTGTTGTTATGAAAGTCTCTTGCTAAGGAGGTAAAGTTATTCCCAAAAAATTAAAATAGTTTTTATTCTTAAACGATAGATTGTATTGATAAACGCCGAACCATGTCAATTTTATATATATATTTTTTTAGATAAGAACCAATTTTTTGGTGTAATTTAATTCCTAGGGGGTAACACCATGTGCAAACATTTTTAGGTTATACTTAAATAAATCTGGCAACCGTGGTTACAGAAGTTCGGGCCGCATGACCTAACGTGATCTAACCATCCTTTTCTATTTTCCGTATTCTTTATTGTTGTGCACAGAAGCTATAGTTGAAAAAAATTTCATAGTGCAACATCGTAGGCAGGAATATGCCCTGAGGGTGGGTTGACAACAAAAAGACAATAATTTTTATTTCCTTCTTTTTCTTTTGAATACAAAGGTTGTATAAACTTTAGGCTTTGGGGGTAACCCCAACCCCCCCCCCCCACCCCTCCAATATACGTCACTGTCATAGTGTATAGTAACTGTCCAACAGCTTGACTATTTTGCAGCCTCTAAAAAAACAACCAATGTCGTTTACAAGGAAGTGCCAAAGAAGTAATTTCCAAATATGTATATAGGTATATTCTAAAAATATATTTCACGAATAAAACACGCTGGCGAAGCCCACGGGTACCAGCTAGGTAAAATTAAGAAATAAATATGAGAAATGAAACTACTTAATTCGACGTAATTGTAGAAAAGAATCCAGCTTACAGATTTCTATTTATTTAGACTACAGACCACCTGATGATGTGGTAATATTACTGAGAAAATAAAAACCATAGAAGTTCACCCTAATTTCAGTGGCGTGTCGTGGGTCTGGGACAGTTTTAGGGTCAATGTCCAAGGGCACAGGGAAGCATTCCAGGTGCTTAGCTCTGGGAAACGTTAAAAAAAGGTCGACAGGTTAATTTCGGCGAGGGTAAGAAAGGTAGTTTGGCAATTTGAATAAACGTCTACAGTTTAGTCCCAAGAAAATTTGCATACAAGGCGGTAATTTAATTCCAGGGATCATTTGCAAAGTTGGGTTTTTTCTTAAAGGTGGACTTTTTCTTTTCATAGTTGTGAATCTGGTCCTCCATCCCCCCCCCCTCTCAACATAGTTCTTTCAGTGCACTCCTCCAAGGGCAAGAACCAAAGTCGAGGGACCTAGGGGTCGCAAAATATTTTTTGTCGACAGTTGACTTGGGAGATTCTCATGGTAAAATAGTTTTAAAGGTTTTGGAAGAAATGACAAGGGCTATCTGATGTTGCCGTTTTTAGTGCGTTATACACCTTAATTGTGCTAGGCGATAATGCATGCACTGATCGATTCAAAGGATATGTATGTATGTTAGTAACTCAATGGCCCATATGTGTCTGCACATGTGAGGGATTTAGATGAGAAATAGTATAGTAGCGTAGAATTGACAAGGCAATTACCAATTCTCGGCCTACACCAGGGTTTGGTCTTGAGCCTGTATGAAAATGGCCGATTTGGAAAAAGCATACAACTGCAAGCGAGATGTAATAATTGGAAGAAGGTGCACTATGTGTCCATGGAATCAGTGCCAGGAAAAGGGAAGTGGTTTGTAAAAGAGTGGTTCCATCTGCAATTATACATGAAGCGGTCTGGAGCTGCCTTATGTGCCTTCGAACCATGGCCAACCACAATCGAGTCACGCTTGCAGGGGTGGTGGGATACAAAGGCATAAAATTTCACCAACCAAGGCATTGTCTACGCAGGTCGTGAAGCTCAAAAGGACTGCTTGTGACGGGTCTAATAACGAGTCACTCAACTTTCAGAAAATATATGCACATAATGGGTTTGTATCAAGATCGACCCATGTGCAGACTAATGAATGGTGTCTCTTACATTATACGTAAATGAGTGCAGTAAACCGTTGGAAATTACCAAACTACCTAGGGGATTTCGATACCCAGGAAAACACCTTCGTGCGACAGTAAAAAGATTACTTAGCCTGGTAAAGGGGACAAACCTTCTTGACTAGGCACCGTACAATAGGACTCACAATAAGTCTTATTAGCTGCGGCGAAGAGGATGTTCAAAGCTCAACCTGCTGCACATTCCAATCAATAGATTAATCATTGTGGAGTGGCAACCGATACCAGGTCAGGGATGAAAGACGAGAAAAAACAACCAAGGTAGTGCAAATGTCTAAAAAGAGACTGGAAAGAAGACTGCAAGTGGTATGGATAACTGAGAATAGAGAAGGATAAGGTCAAGGGAAGTATATGAGGAAGAGAAAGGCGCAAGGAGAGATGGGTGGATGGAGTTAAGAATGATCCAAAAGAAAAAAACAGTAAAGTTCAGGACCGGACTTTGCGGAGACGATTAACCATAAACGTCGACCCCATATAAGGTTGGGGAAAGACATATTCAGAGAAGATTAACATTTTAATATAGATTCAAAAATTTCCAGAAGATTTCACTGACCTCTCTTAACATAAATCTTCTAGAGTTAATGCATGCTAATTAACAAAAATAAACAAACTGGTGCTGGTGGTGGGAAAAAAGGTTTTGCATATCCGCCTGTATAATTATACGTGCAAACAAATGTTAATATAAGCTTAAACTGATTAAAAACACTATCAGGTTTTCTAAGCATGTTAAAAATTGTGTTAGCATTAAATATTTGCAAATTAAATGAACAAACAAAAATCAGCCAGACGCATACTAATAGTATTATTATGTTTATTTAAGAATAGGGAATTTAGAATTTGAATATTTTAATAAATGATTTTGACTTGGGATGTTTTAAAAGGTTTAGAAATAGGCAGGGGCGACAGTGGTGTCTGGAATTCCTTTATCCTAATAACTAAGAAATATACTGCGGATAAACAAGCCGGTCTTATGAAGATACTTTGGGTTTCGCGAAACAGGAGAGTAAAGGACAGAAACTGAAAGATATAGAAACTGGACAGAGAGGGCATCCCTTATGTACTAGAATAATGTCTTATAATATTTTGTTTCAATCACACTAAAGCTAACCTAAGCGCTTCAAACTGAGGCCCTAAGACTAAAATTCATGGTCCGCTAACACAAGAAAGATGTAAATTTGCCTTAGCGTATAATCTAATCCCATATAGTTTGACACACTTGTAAGGTGTGTAAACTCTATACATCATTAAAGTTGACGAATCTGTACATATAATACGCCTGCCAATCCTTCAATTTTTACGTTAAGAAAATTCCACTAACCGACAGTAAAACTCTCTATTATCAATGGCCTATTGCCGTTAAGTCATGACTTCCTCCAGGGGTCAGCCTTTGGGCACGCTTTTCTTTATAATTCATATTAATGATGGTTTAAGCCTTATTTTGCTGATATATGCTTTTAATTTATCCACATATGTATATTGATTTTGCCCTCATCGTTGCCGGATGTTCATCGCCAGAGTTCTAAGGTTAAAGAGAGAGATATTCGTGTGAAGATTATAGTGAGAAAAATATTGATTGCCTATTTATAAACTTTAATATTGGTTTAGATGTGTAAAAATCAATGTACTGCGTGAATAACAAACTGCGACAAAACACAGTTTTTTATATCAGACAATCGACGTAGGCTTTGCCTAAATATGTACTTACTAATGCATCGCAAGTGTTCATGAGATGTGTGAGTGAAATGACATCTAGTTATCGGTACAGAAAGGGATGAGAATTAGAAGATGACAGGAAAGCTTTTGCAGGCAAAGGCCCATAATTTGGGAGTTGCCGGGATTAAAGTAAAATGTTCTTGGTTTCTGTGAGCAGTCCAGGAATGTACAAAAATCAAAAATGCTCAAATAAATATAGTAGGAGATTTCATCGACAAATAAACTATATTGTAGGGGTTGGAACGACTTAATTTTTTTCGCTGACCCTGGGTCTTTTTCTTATAAGTCGCCGATCTACATACCTAATTGAGGTCAACATGTTGACAACATGCAGGTTTTGCATAAATACTTACCAATGCACCACATGTGCTTATGGAATGTGTGAGTGAGATGAAATCTATTGATCGGTACTGAAAGGAATTAAAGTTACAAGACGAGGGGAAAGCTGTTGCAGGCAAATGCCCATAGTTTAAGCATTGCAGGCTTAAAATAGAATGTTTTGAGTTTCTGTAAGTGAACAGTCAGGAAATGTACAATTTGTTTCAAAAAAAAGTTATATACTTTTGGATATTACTCTATGGTGCGGAAGCTTGGACTTTTACGGACAAACATATAGAGGCCTTCGCATGATCAGAATATCATGGACACATCATGTGACAAATGTTACGATGTGGATCAATGATATAGCCAACATCCACCGAGAATAGGCACTAGAAGAAAAGTACATAACTGAGGCCAAACTGTTGACCTCCATTCTGTAGGCAAGCTGTCGTTAAAAACCCTATTTGCATCTTGTAAGCGTCTGCCACCATAATCATCACTTTTGCACCTTTCAAGACTTAGAAAGTTCTTATCTAATCTGCAACGCCAAGTAGTTAGGGGGTATTTCTCATACCGTTACTGCTTATAAAGGAAAAGGGACAAACATTTTTTATTTAATGAGGTTTCTGATGTAAAAAAGGTTTAGACAAAATAAAAAAAATAATATGGCAACCCATTATTTAAAAATAATTTGACGTTTTACCCTTAATTCAAAAGGCGTCAATTAGCCCTGGAAAACTATTGTGTTTATTTAAATTAACCGAATAGTTTAGGAACCCAATTTTGAATTAACACTAGGAATATTTAAGGGCACAGCAAAAAAAAAACGCAGCCACTCCGAAAGTTCATACCATCTTGGTCTGAGCACTTTTTCTTGGGACAAATAGTAAGTTATTCAAGCTAAAATTGCATTTGAGTCAAAGATCTCAACATCATCAACATGCATCATTTAAGATTATTTATACAGAGAAGTCGATTAAATATAGACTTGCAAAAGCCATTCTTAAAAAGCATCAATAAAATAATTGTTTTCACTATGCAGTATTACTTACTAATAGAAACTAGCACCCCAATCAGCAAGACCATGGTTTGATATGGGCACTGCTGTACTACTAGCTGCTGATGGTAAACACTGAAAATTATAATTTCGCCCCTTGTTACTATCCCAATACTGACATCCTTTACACTGGAATCGAACAGCAAACTCTAGCTTTTGTCCCACTGTTAGTGTGTGTGCGTAAATTTTAAAAGAAAACGTATCTGAAAATCCATCACAAGAATTGCATACATACGTTGCTTGAACGTCAGAAAATGTCCTCCAAGAGTCCAATGTATATCGGATATGTACAGATTTATGGAAGTCCAAGTTTCTAACTCTAACAGTACCTTTTATCAAAAATAATATAGGATCCTCTACTAAGGCATTTTCTAAACACACTTGGTTATCCCTAACTAGATCGAGAAAGTTTGGTAATCCTGCTGGTTGATCAAATTGAGGTATTAATATCCTGTCCGTTGTGACTCCGTGGTATTTGGCATTTTGAACTAATGTATTCAAGTCCGATCCGTCCAAGAGATCAGCGTCACTAAGATCATTGTAGGCTGATTTAGGAACTTTGGGAACCTCATCTAAAAATGTCCTTACGTCAGCAAGATCAAGCCCTAAAACATCTGCGAATCTAACTATCTTTTTTCTTCCTGGAGTACCAGGTGGAGTTTTACCGGTTTTTAGGGAAGAACACCTTCTGACTCGAGGTATAAAGTCATCATCGTTATCATCATCTTCTTTTTCATCAACTGTTGTATCACTTCCATTTGTTATTCTTGACTCCACTTCTTCTAATGTATTTTCTTCCGAATTTATTCGACATTCTACTACTAATTCACTATGGACTGTTAAAACACTAACATACGTTTCTGAGTCATCGGTCCCATTTACCACTTCACCATTTGCATTCCCTTTAACATTGTTACTATTCTCCTGATCAGTCTCTTTGTTTCTAGAATCTGTTTTATTTTGTAGTTCTCTATTTATTTCACAGCCTTCGCAGTAATCTTCTTCCGTGATAATACTACTAGCGCCTACTATTGAGCATTCATCTCCTAAACTTAAAGTGGAAAGGTCATCGCTTAAGGAGGGCTGTGGAGTACAATCTAGAGATGTCGCAAAAGTATCACTGGGATTACTGCTTGAAGTTCCTTGTGAGTTTACATCAATACCAGTCTCACTTTCGATGCTCTTGCTCGATTCTGATGTTTTGAGACCGTTTAGATATGGTTGTGTTTCTGGATCATCGTCTAAATCATAGAAAACCTCATTATCACTATCAACGGACTGATGGTGAAAAATACCATTAGTCCGTGCGTAATATTTGGGGTCTTCTCCATTTAGCTTTGGACTTGGACAGCGACACTCGCCATTTGTATCTTCTCTAAGGCTAACTGAACTTAACAGTTTGTTAAACTCGGTATCTTCCATTTCCTCTTGAGGACTGCAAGGAGACTGCAGTGAGTCCAGTTCTACATATCTTTGGGTTTCCAGATTAAGTATGGGTTGTGACAACGTCACAGGTCTTTCGTGGGGTCCCAGCCAACTTCTTTCTTCTGAGGAACTATCTTGGGAACCCAAGGTGCTAAGACGGTTCTGTAGGTTACGCGCAAAGGCTTCTGCTCTATCTCGGCACGATACGGGAAGCAAAGAACTAAGGCCACAGTTATCTCGTTCGGAAGTCATTTTGAATCTGAAAAAAAAACGATTATACAGTTATTTCTGTCAACAAACTAGAGAAGAGTAAGTACTAATGTAGGTACGAGTACCATTGATGTATGGAGATAAGGAAGATGCAACATAAAGGATGAAAGTTTGGGGGATGGAAGGTAAAACCTTTTCAGGCAAGACGTTTCATATTCTAGACACATTAGGTAAGACAAGCAGAAAAATGCAATGTTATGGAAAAGATATCCAGATTTTATACCGGCTAGTGTGGCAATTG
Organism: Philopedon plagiatum; assembly: GCA_963971165.1. NCBI lineage: Eukaryota > Metazoa > Arthropoda > Insecta > Coleoptera > Curculionidae > Philopedon > Philopedon plagiatum. The sequence continues at coordinate 80,113,579 of OZ020194.1, read as the reverse complement.
ATGTAGGTAATATGTTTATCCAAAATAGTTGAGCACTGTCACTTTACTTTTTATTACTTTTTTTTTCTTTCATGTCAACTGCCAGCTTTTGCCATAACTTTTCATTTTAAGGTGTTCTGAAGCCGCTTTGACTCATTTCGGAATATTGCGTCTTTTGTATGTTTGTTTTCTAAATTGCAAGGGGACATTGATATTGATTGACGTGAATTTTGGCACATAGCTAAGAACGGGCTGACGAAAAATTAGTGAAAATCTTCCAACCGGAAATTGGGTAGGTGTAATTAATGGATTATATTGTTGCAATAAGAATGGGATGGAATTACACCTCATCTTAAAGACGTTTTAATTCGCTGTTAATTTTTGAGAAACTTATGTAAAATATTCAAAAAGTTGGTTATATGAAAAGGCAATATTTTCGTTATTAAGACAAAATACATGAATACACAACTTTTGACCACAAGTCACGTAGGGTATTGAATCATATAAAAGATTAACTGGTCCCGGTTTTGTTCAGATTGTTAATGGACAGTATGGCTGAGTACCCAGAAAGTCGTGCGATCGCCACACCAGATTTTTTACTCTTGGTGATTATACTTCTTAATTTTCTAAATTAACATAAAACCTAATTAGGATCTTTTTAGTATGTGCCTTTGACAACGTCAAAGATTATCTTAAAAGTACGCTTAAAAGTTGTAATCAAGAATAAAATAAATAACTCAATTATAATTTTAAATAGAATATGCAATAACGAAGAAGAATATCTCTCGAACAGTAACAGCTATGCAAAATGCATGGCGACCGTCTGGCAGATAAATTCAACTGATAGTGATAACAGAGCGTACTTGAAGATGCATTTACTTAAAGAGCTATGGACGCAAATATGAACCGGTTCATACTTTTCTTTCGTAGGAGTAAATAAATTATAAAAACAGACCAATAAGTTGAGTGTGCAAAATTAGACTTCTTAAGAGGAATCAGCTCCCATCCAAGACCGTAGACAGAGTTGGATTTTAGGGGGCTACAATATTATTACGAGGGGCACATTAAATTGACAGAAAAACTCTTGACCAGAACGGCCAGTTCACGTTCTCCAGGGGGACGCGGAAGTTTGATAGCAGGGTTCAGCCCCCTGCTCCTCTCTGGCTACGGCTCTGCACCCTTCTCTACTATTCTGACTTTTTTTTTAATAAAATTATGATTTCCGTAATGAATCATATTTTTTTATGTGTATACACCGGGAAGTTATTGTTTTTATACCAAATTACTAGAGGGAATATGCACATAGGCGCCCATAGGGAGGGGCAAGGGGGGGGGGGGGGCAGTTGCCCCCTGGGGTCGCGTTCCACGGTGCTTTTTAACAACTGCACAACTCTGTAATTTTGTAACATACGGTTTTTTGGCTGGTTGCTTGGGTTGCGTTAGTCAGAACTTCTATAGAAGCACTTTTCCTCCCCTGACCTCTGACAACGAAATTATTCCCACCTCTAAAGGGAAAGCTGAACTATTTGCCGAACAATTCGCTGCCAATTCCACCCTAATGCCTCCTGCCAATTTCGCTCTTCCAACTGCTACGTCTGTACCCCACCAAATCAAACCCGTCATAATACTTAAGGTCAAACAAGTTCAAAAAATTCTTCTATCCCTTCACACCAAAAAATCCACCGGTCTGGATGGCATATCAGCAATTGTTCTAAAAAAATGAGCTCCAGAACTTGCACTCATCTTAACCAGTCTTTTCCAGATCTCGTACGACAAGGGTATCTTCCCAGATAGCTGGAAGACTGCTCGTGTGCAGCCTGTTCCGAAGAAAGGTTTCAAGTCCCTTCCATCCAATTATAGACCTTTCTCTCTTCTCTCTGTTGACAGCAAAATTATATACTTAGAAAGCGAAAAATATGCAAATTCTAAAATATCTAGAAAAACACAAATTCATCCATGACAGACAGTACAGATTTCGTCACCAAAGATCCACAACTGATGTCCTTAGCTTTGTCACACATAACTGGAACAAGTCTTTCGAATTTCATGGCGAATCTCAGATTGTTGCTCTTGATATTTCCAAGGACTTTGACCAAGTATGGCATGCCGCACTCCTTAACAAACTACCTTCTTATGGTCTTCCTACCAAACTGTGTACCTGGATCGGTAGCTTCCTCTCTAATCGGCGCATATCTGTCGTGGTTGATGGTCACTCATCTAACTTATATCCTATCAATGCTGGCGTCCGCCAAGGTTCAGTCCTGGCACCAACACTACTTTTTCTTCACATTAATGACCTGCTCTCTTCAACTAACAATCCCATCCACAATTATGCTGATGATAGTACTTCACTCGAATATTCATTTTTCGAGACAATCGAATCAAAAGTTGGATAATAGACGCAGGTTTATGCAACTATCCCTTTCCCAAGATCTTCAATTAATCTTAGACGGGGGTGCCAAGAAACTTGTTCAGTTCAATGCCTCCAAAGCCCAGTCTTGCTCCCTGTCACGCAACAAATCTGGCAACGGTTGATCCGCATGAATGGTCAAGCCCTACAGAGCAATAAAACTTTCGATCTTGTTGGCGTCGCTTCCGAACATGATCTCAGCTGGCACAAACACATTACTTCAGTAGCCACACAGGCAGCTAAAAAGCTTGATTTTCTCTTTCGAGCCAGATAATACTTCTTCCCTTCCAACTTATACACTCTCTACGTTTCCCAAATAAGACCCAACCTAAGCGGGAAGCGGCATCACCTTCGGCACTTAACTTCCTTGATTCTATCTAAAAGAGAGCCATTAGAATCATCAATGACCCAGTCCTTACAAGAACACTCTCTTCTCTCGCTTATCGCCGCGCTGTTCGGGATTTATCCCTTTACTACAGGACTTCCACGGATTTTGCTCTGAAGAACTAGCCGGATTATTCCCCCGTTGACTGTTCCTAACAGAACAACAAGAGGCGCGTTACGTATGCATCCCTTTACTGTCCAGCTACAAAAGCCTAGAACATACCACTAGTCTCCAGATTATGGAACAAATTGCCTGCAGATGTTTTCCCTTCCCGTCCCACATTTCCCTTCTCTTCAGACGTCCACGGTACGTTAGTACTTAGGCTGAAGTCTATGTGGGATGTCTTAGATAAAAAAAGTATTTTCTAGTTGCATCACAGATGAAAGATACTGGTTAGGTTAGCTATAGGCAACTGAATATACACGAGGCCGTATTGCTTATTTTTTGACAGGCTAGTGACTAACTATTGTAAACAATACGATTGATCTATGGTTGTTAAAAATTCCTAGCAAAAAGGTGAAACGGACTGAAATATGAACGTTATACGCAACAGGGACTCGGACCATATCTGACGTCATATACCATTGTTCAGATGCCTGTTTTTTAAATTGAAATAAATTAAAACTAAAAGTAAAAAAGAAATTGTTAAATTAGCCCAGAAATTTTCTTGAAAATAACATTTTTGGGTTTGTAATGACTTGATAGAACAATTAATGTAACAAAAAATATGTGCATATTCCCCATTGAACAACGACAATGTTGACGTCAAAATAGGAGGGATGGAAGCTGACTACGCCTCTTAACAAACGGTTTAATGAAGGAAAGATAAAGACAATTATTCTTTGAATTCTGAACGAGTCGTTCACCCTGTAGCCACTCCGTATCCAGAGAGTCTATTATCTAAGGCTTATCTACTGCTTGTATGCTCTCGGGGCATAAAAATGTACCGCATATTCCACAAAACTTAATCTAGTTTGTATTGTCCGGCAGCTAAATCCTCGAATTCGCCAGTTCGGCATTGTTCTAAAAGTGTTATTTATCTCTTATTGAAATTGTTGACGGTCTCTTTGTGTTAGCAATAGCTTGTTACACAGCGTGCGGAAAGTAACTATGTTTCGCACTTATATGCATGCTGAAAGTTGCACTTTTCCGCATTAGTGTAGTATTTTCACTTTTTTTTATCTATGTAGGTACCGTGGGTGTACTAGGAGTATCTTGTCTAGGTTTATATATTTTCAGATTTTATATATTTTGTAATTAATTGCGTCCTTGTTTTATTTATATCTGTTTTATTGTATATATTTCACATGTTATATTTATTTTAGATTAATTTTATAATTTGACGAACCTATGTACTATTTGTACTTTTGGAAATATATTTCTATCTGTCTATCTAAAATCTAACTTAACTTAAGCGTCGCGACGCCACAATTATATTTAATTTAGTAGTGTTTTTTTGTCGCTTCGTTTTGTTAATGCCGGAAGTTGTAAGCTTTGCTTAAGACGTATCATTCTACGCATATGCAGATAATAATGCATAAAATCATAAATTTACAAGTTATATCTGAGTTACTCCAGACAGAAAAAAGAAAACGTATTACGCGTTCGTGCCATAACAGTAACAGCATGGTGGCCTAAGTCAACGTCTTGCGGGCTATTTTAAACACTAGCACCGCTCATGTTTCCTATAGCAAACAAGAAATGAATGCAACACCAGAACTTTAACACAAGTAAATCCGCCAGTCGTACAACTCTAAATAATGCAGGAAAAATATGTTAAAATTATGCGACAGGCACCGGCACTGCCACGACTGATTTACATGGGCCACCATACGTAAATAAGAGGACTCGGAAAAGTAGCTTACTAGTACTATCGAGACAGTCAAAAAGTACCTGTGAATATCTCAGATTCTTTGCAGTTTTTGGTTAAGAAAAAAAAACATTTGGTAATTTGCGAAAAAAAGTTGAATTTTTGCTGAGCCTCCCCTGGAAAAAAATTAACGGGTATAGGTATTTTATTTATTATTTTTTCTAAACAAATTTTACATTATCCTTTCGAGAATTTTTAAATTTTAACACGAAAATAAGTGCAAATATAAAAGGTATTATTCTGTTGCGCCTCGTAAAACAAATTAGCAATGACAGTGGTGAAAATTCTTAAATAATGCTTCTGGAAAGATTTAAAATCATTTGACGTAGGCAGTTATGTCCCATTAAATCAAGTAATAAAGTTAATTTAAACTGATTGTGTCTGCTTGAACGACCAGAAGGCATATCCCGAGATTCTGGCCCGAGTTGATGGACTACAAATCTTTAATTGATGACGTTCGGTGTGGTTATTTTTACACGCTGTTTGGCGGTAAAAAAAATCCAGAACAATCTTTATTTTAATTAAAGGAATCATTTAAAGCATTAATACTTAAATTTTTCTTTGTAATTAATTTAAAACATTCATTGTAGACATGCAGTTAGATGTAAAAAGATTTTTCACACATTGTGTGGAATCAGCAACGCTTAAAAGTAGTTGGATATGTGTTTTAAGCCTTTCTAACTTTTTAAGAGCAGTCATAAAATTGTTTATTTTGAGTAATTTCACGATCTACAGCCATAAATCCTATTAATAAGAAAACTTTTTAACAAGGTTATGCGCAAACGAGCATTTGCATATTTTAAGTCAAGTAATTTTTTTGTATTTCATCGAATGTCTCTTGAATTCACAATCAAATTAAATATTTCTCTATTTTATATCAATCAGGAGAAATCTGTTAATGTGAAGGAACAGCAAATATTTAGATCTAATCTTTCCTTACCTTCGGTAACTCCCCACCAGGCACTGAACCTCTCTCCCCTCCGCTACAAGGTCTTTGATTTTCATCTCGAAAAGTTGGTAACCCTAACTTACCCCCTAGGGATGTACCAGTAGCTGCCTCATTCACCCGAATAAAAGTTATTTAACTCCAATTTAATTTCATTACTGAACTAATGCAAAATCCCGAACTATATAGGGATTAGTGATATTAAATTTATCATAGATGTGTACAGCAAAAAATTTAAGGGGGTGTCAATACAGGGAGTGAAATAAGATTAAAAATAATTTTGCACAATCTAGGCAAATGACACATCAAATGAAAGGACTCCTTGAGCTGAATAATACGATATTTTTAATTCCTAGTTTTTAGCTTCAAAATGGCATTTGTATGTATCCACTTACATACATTAAAAATCTACGAAAAATTATTGAAATTAAAACTAAAATTGACAATAATATAAAAATAATAAAAATTAATAATAGAAAAAATAGATTAGGATAAAAGACATAATTTAAATTTAATGAAAATCTAGCGATATAACAACATAAATTAAGATAGAGTGCGATTGTTCCCAAAACAACATTTTGAATAAATTATTGTCAACTTTTCTAAAGCTATTATCTATTTCTGTCTCAGGTTCAAGGCTTGCCTGATGGGTATTTTTAGAAACTGGTATTTAGTATTTACAAAGCACACAGTTAGTACTCGCATATAGCTAAGTGTGTTTTCTATTAGAATTTCATGTTAAAATGCGAATTAAACATACTAAAAAATTCCATCGGCCAAATTCACTATGGTAACCGGTATAATTTAACAATTACTATGAATTTATTTAGTTTTTCCACAAATTCATATATAAAAGGGCAATTTAACTATATGTTTTCCACAATAGCTGAATTAAATTTATTTTAGCAACTGTCAGGTATGGCCAATAAAACCCAATACTTTTAAAATAAAAGTATATTCAAAGACCAAAGATTACATATGTTACATAAAAGAGCTTTCATACAGAACTAAACTTCAATTCCACTTGACCCTATAGGTCCACAAAAGTAAACATTCGTCTCGCACTTGGCTGACAGGTCACCACTATGCCTTCAATTTATGACCATATGCATCTGATGTAGATTCTTTCCTAACACAACAAGTTTTTAGTTAACAATCATTTGAAAACCATGCAAATTTAATAGAATGGGCTTATTCAGTATTTTTTTTTATTTTATAACATAAAAGTACTTCATATGAAAAGCTTATCCCCAAAAAATCAGAACCTTAAAATAGCAATCAAACATCGCTCATTATGAAACAGCGAGATGGCCTCTGATGACGTAGCCCTACGATGGGAAACCTAAATTTAAGAAATATATTAAGCGGTGGCACCGCTGCAAAAATCTTTCGACGATTCAGAACACAGTGGATTGGTTATCAAGGTTATGTTATCAAACTTGATGATAAAAAATGTTGTTATGTACATTCCAAATTTATACTGCTTTTACACAGAAAACACAGAACACAGAGAACTGAAAAAATAGTCGACGCACAACCCTACAAAAGTTATGCAAAATATCAATACCTAGTTCGTGGTAGTACTAAAACGGCCGATAGGGCACATGACGGTGTTGCCGCATCTTTAATTTGAGTCGTCACATTGCCCGCTATGTTGAATTTTTTTAGTAGGGTGACGTCAGGCTATAAACTGTATTGTTTTAATTTGGTCAAATTTTAAACCCTAATATTTTTGTTATTGTCCGTCCAATCGACGTAATTTTGTGTGTGTGTTTCGATTGACTTGTTGTGCAATAACATTAAGGTGGCATTTTCCAATGGTGGCCAAACGAATTTCATTTTGACATGGCTCCAAAATTAACTTTAAAATTTCTAACAATAACATGAGTATATAAGTATAGAATCATATCCTGCAAGCAATTTTCACTCAGTTATTTAAAGTTTTAACCGTTTAGAAGATTAATATTTTAAGAGATCTATGGCGTAGGTCCTCAATATTCATTTTAAATATTGTTTTCCTAAAATAAAGCATAAAACATCTTGAAACTTTTATTAATACGTTAAAAAATACCCATAGAATATGAAGCTATTGTGAAACTATTCATACAAATGAAATATAAAGCAAAAAATTATACTAAAATAAAATTAAGTTGGCAATAAATGGGTGTGGTCAGCAAATGAAGCCTTAAAAAAGAGTGCGCCAAGAAAGAAACCTAAGCACAAATTCATATTCTATCAGATATCCAGACAGCTATGAAGACCTTACGTATATACCTTTGATTCAATGCTTGTCTAAAAGTGCCGACAGTTCATCAACCAACTACCAATAAAAACGAACAGGGTAGTAATATAATCTAATATAGTTTCATATAGTCTGTAAGAAAATGGTCCTCTTCCTTAATCCCAAAACATACCTTTTTTTCATTCTGATACATACAATCAGAAGTTTTTGAATCGTCCGTTTGTCACACTTCATTTGAAGTACTATCACCATCTTATTTTAAATGACTTGCTCATCAGCTCATCTAACCAAATGGTTAGAGATAGTAAGATAACTGAGTCGTCACTAACTGCAAATCCCCATATGAGACTCAAACCAAAGTACTACTACCAGATTGTAACTTCTATTATATTTTCTACTATTATTTTAGATTTTTGTAGATTTTTTTACAACAATGTAATATACAACATACAAGATTTTAATCATGGATTTAGAAACAAGAATATACCATTATTGACATTTTAAAGCAATCAGAGATATCAGGGTTATTCTTAATCTGGTCAACTACATGGTCTCCCCACCTACTTCTTGAGGGCTGTCAGTTGTGTGGCATATTTTTAGATTGATAACCTATACTAAAATAACGCAGTTACTGATGTGGGATTCCGCGAAGTCGTAGAATTCTATTTGTAGAGACCAAGCCATATTTTTTCGCTCTGTTTAACGTTCACTGTCGAATGACCGGCAGACAAAAACAACACGATCGCTTTGTGTCGATTATAGAAAACTATAACCACACGGAATTGCACCTCAGAAGGTTAATATCTGCAATAACAAACACCACAGGTTAAAGCAGATGACTAAGGATTGATAAAAATATACCAATATACCATTATTTTTAGTGACAATAAATTTTTAGTAGTTTATTTCCGTTGCATTATGACGAAATTTAAAGTGAGAATGGCAACGTCGGTATTTCACCGTACCACGTGCCGTTGTCCTGTCCATTCATGGCTTAAACGGTTGTCAAGGTGTAATATTTTGTGTGCAGATCGGAACATTGAAAAATAGTGCGTCAGCGCCAAGTGTGAGTAAAAATGGATTCTTTTCATCCGGAACTGTCTTTTCACAGGTTTGCTCGATGAAATACAGACGACTCGGATGTTTAGCGCTCTCTCTCCTCTTTCTTTGTCCGACACATGCTGAATGTACGAAACAAAACAAAAGGCTAGTTATGAATTAATGTTGTCGTCTTCTCTTGCTGAAAGTCAATGGTTTTAATGCAACAAGAAAGTAAGACTGTTAAATAATGTCTCAAAAAAAAATCCCGCAGAGCGCGCCAATGATGCAGAAATGACTAAAACCTCCGAAATCACCAACGTAAATATAAACCAGATTGCAAATCAATGAAAGTCTAAAATAAACTAGATTCACATCGTTATTTACATATCTTGTGCTGTAGAATTTTGGAGTTGATTCAAAAACATTATTATTATTATTATTATTATGCACGTTAATTTTATGCCAAAATTGTACTTCTAACTTTTATACGTTTACCAGACTAGCTGTATTTAGTTTCTGGTGTTAATAGCTTTGTTCGCGGAGACGATCCGTGACCAGTCCGTAACCTGTACAAGTTAAATAATCCCAAACATTTATGCGCATGTGCGATCCGAAACCGATCAGGAATTGACAAATCTCCGCGAACGTTTTTGGTGAACGTGCTTGTCCGGAACATCTGCGAATCACTTAACCTTAACATATTTTATTATTTTGAATTAAATTTTTAGACTGAACAACCTAATTTAACATTATGTAATGATTAAAATTGCCATAAAGACATAGTTGTTCTGTTATGAGTAATTTTAAATACAAGAATTATAAATTGGTATATAATATGCTCTAGTATATTCAATTATTCAATTGAATATACTAGAGCATATTATATACCAATTTATATCTACCTTTATACAACTAACAGCATATGAAATTTAACTGTTCGTTATCGCAAAATACAGCGCGCCCAAAATTAAACGACAATTTTCAAACAAATGTCACACTGCACTTGCGCGGACAAATAATTCATCCCATAATCCTCGGATCGTTTTGACTGGTTACGGATGTGTCCTGAACTTGTTCTCGCATCACCGCGAACGCCAAATTTATTGTCAAAATCAGTGATTTTCTGCACCGCGAACGCAAATAATCGCAAAGCGCACGCGCACTTGTCACGGACTAGTTCCGGATCGTCTCCGCGAACAAAGCTAATATATTCTACCAACCCGACTAGGTATATCTTAGTTAAATGGTCTAATTGGTATGGTTGGTGCAAAATCTGATTTATCTGCGTAAAAGAGGTTAATCTGTGTTTGTGTCTGAATATTTCTCGATAATTTAAACTCCATTAGATATTATTAAGTAATTATTAGGTTCCTTCTTTCGGTATTTTGTGGTGAATTTTGTCAGTCCAGTCTCTCACGCGCGGTTAATGTCAAAATTATTTAACCCAAGACACTAGAATTGACCCAACCATTAAAAACTCAAAGTAAATTATTGTTAGCAAATTTTTCGAACGAAAAGGCGTTTGCCAAGAAATTGGCGAGTTAGATACACACCAGGAACTCCGACAAGCAGATATTAATTTGAAATAATAAATTTTGTTTAACAAGTACATAACTAAAACTGTCAAAAAGGGCTGGGAATGTTGACTAGGTTAGTGTTTATATGTGTGCTCGAAGAAAAAGCATGAACGCTTTAATTTTTTGTTATTACTATTGCTAATGTTGACAATCAATGACAAATATGTACTTTAATTATACCTAGTCTAATCCGCATCACTTCCTTCTGTTTGTACTGTATAGGAATATCTTCATCTACCTTTATAGGTCTTTCACGTTTAGCTGTTCCTGTAGCTGCCAGGCCATCGTGTATTAAAGTACTTCCTTCCTTTCATCCTGTATTTTTACTATAAGGTGTCGTCTTTTTTTAAAGACAATTTCTTTCTTGATAAATTTATTTACCCAAATGATTTTCATCATTCTTCTGAAACACCAACTTTATAAATCTTAACGATTGAAAAATACAGACTACTTAATGCAGTTTTTTGAAACTTTAAAGGTATACTGTGAGCCTGCGTAAACACCAGGCCTGTAGCCAGGTTTTGATTTCAGAGAGGGAAACTTAAGTTTTGGGGGGGGAGGCTTATGATGCAATATTTTTCTAATGATTTCAATCATTTTCTAGAGTGGGGAAGTTTTTCTTTCAGAGTGGGCACGGCCCACTCTGCCCCCTCCCCTCTAGCTACGAGCTTGGTACCCTTATGAATATTAAGATAAATCGCGCCCTCTCTGTGGGGCAAGCTGGAAACTTCTCATCCCATCCTCGTACATCCATTCTCGTTCTGCAGTCAGCTTTTATATATTCCATAACCTTGATTTTCTTCTTTTTTTTTCATGTTACATCTCACCTTCGCCCTGATAAAAAAAATGCCTTGTGAAATATTTTTCTGGGATGGCTCTTTTTCCTTTAGAGCAGTGGCTCTTAACCTGTGGTCCGCGGACCACAGGTGGACTAAAATATAGTCCGCGAAACATTTAAACATTTATTTGTTTTACTGGCTATTCAATCGTTTATTAATTGAAAGATATCCAAAAGTTGATTCGTAACCCTTTTGGAATTAATGTTGGAGAGGTTGCTGAAGAAGTCCAGGAAGAACTTATTGAATTACAAAATGATAGAAACAGTGAAGAACTTTTGAATCTGTCTCCATTAAGGATTTTTCGTGTAAAAAAGCAATTTCTTATATTGAAATTCGGAAAATTTCGTTGCGCTATCTTATGCTCATCTCCACGACTTATTTATATGAACAAGGATTTTCTGCTTTGTTTGTAATTAAAAGTTCCGGTATCGATTAAAAGTAATTGATTATGTGCGTGTAGCTTCGTGCAACAATATTAGCTCCAGGATTACACAGCTTGTAAAGGAGATGCAAGCTCAAAAATCACATTAATTCATTTGCCGATCACACCCATTTATTGCCAACTTAATTTTATTTTAGTATAATTTTTTGCTTTATTTTTCATTTGTATGAATATTTTCACAATATTAACCGTAGATTCATATTCTATGGGTATTTTTTAACGTTTTAATAAAAGTTTCAAAATATTTTATGATTTATTTTAGGAAAACAATATTTAATAAAAAGAATATTGAGGTCCTAGTGACAGAAAAAATGACACCATACATTTCTTAAAATACTAATCTTCTGAATGAACTCATTGTCAGTGCCGCACCCACGGGGGGGGGGGGGGTTAGCTGGGGGGCTGTAGCCCCCCAGACCAACATCTTAGACACACAAAAATTAAAAAGTGCACTGCTAATTGAAGAAATCCACAGAATTGTAGCACTCACCCCCCCCCCCCAAGACCAGTCAGCCACCCCTAGACAAAATCCTGGGTGCGCCCATGATCATTATACACGTTGAAACTTTAAAATTGACTGAAAATTGCTTTCAGGATGTAAATCTATACTTAGTATAATCATAATGTTATTGTTAAAAATTTTAAAGCCGAAAAACCATCTCAAAATAAAATTAAGTTGGCCTCCATGGACTCGATGGGAAAATGCCACCTTAAGATGAACACAGTTTATTATTCCTCAACCTTGTGGTCTCTGTTAAGAACAAAAACAAATCATTATGGTTGAAAAGGTTGAGAACCACTGCTTAAAAAATCATTAATAGCTCTTTTTCACTGTATCTTGCCGCCTGTTTTATGGTATTCCCATATCTGGTTTCTAGTAATGATGGCGTCAATAATGTCTTATGCAAAACTTGGTTATCTGACTGAGAGTAGTCTAGTACACTTGCATTTGTCTGTCAGATAAAGACATTTTTTCTATTTTACAGCTTTCAGGTCAAAACAAAGAGATTTTGTCAATGCATAAAGAAAAAGAAAATATGGAAGATCAATATGCAATTTTTGAAACTCGATGTCTTTTCTAATTATTTTAAGAAATTGGAATTCAATTTTTGATCCGACCGTTTGTATATACGTACATCAGATAAAAGTATTTTTAGTACTTTCTTTTATCCATATACCTGTTCTAATAAGGAAAACAGTTCATACGTGACCACATAGTTTCTGAAAAAATAAAGGAAAATTACATTCAAGATATCACGTATACGTTTCAGAGTAATAAAGCAATTAATTAGGCGTATCTTGAAAATTCGACAACGACGATTGCCTTGTCACCAAACGATCGATACACATTAACAAAGTTAATACAATAAAGCCAATTAATTGTATATCGTCAGTTTCATGCAATGGCGCCTTTCGTGCGAATATACTGTTAATTTTAAGTGACAATTTAAATTGTTTTCACGATGTTCAAGACAAACTTGTGACCAATATCCTTAAGGTCATAAAGTCTAATAATATATGTTGTTGTTGTTAACTCAAATTAACCGGCCGGCTTTTTGTTATGATATTTTTAGTTTGCTTGTTGCGCTAGTCTGCTGGGATATCTTAGAATTCAGAAACGTTGTAAAATGGGACAAGTAGTATGCGAGTCCACTATGCCACAAATAAATAAATCTGGCATTAAATGTACAAAAAAATCAGTAATACTTACTTATATATATACACTAGCGGAAACAATTAAAGGATCAAAAAAAACATCTCAATTTTATGCGATTTTTCAAATGGCTGGATCTTTGGTAAAAATGGTCATATTTGAGTGAAAAAAAGCTATTTGAAGCTTGAAGTGTCTAGTTTAAGGATCTTGCGATAAAAAAATTTTCCAAGCAACAATTAGCGGAAATTCCTAATGAATATCATGGAAAGACAATTTTTTGAAATTTTTTGCAATCTTATTTGTCGTGTACGGACTTGAAAAAATTTGTTCAACCTAACCACTATATGGATTGGAAGGTTGTTCATTTAGCTTCAATTTCTTTTTGTGTCGGCCTCGATACGACCATTCCTCGCTGAGTTATCAGACTTTGAATGAAAATGCGTCATTTTCTCTTCTCTCATCAATATCTCAGGAACCAATGGTCCCGCAGAAAATGGAAGGGGGGTTTCGGAAACTTGGATCCATTCTCTACAATGCTCTGGCATGTTTTTTCAGAAAAAAAAAATTTTTTCATCCTTAACTTGACTTTGAAAAATTGTGAAAGACAGGACATTTTCAGGTCTTTTAGAAAATCACGTGCCACATTGAGAATATTGGGAAAATGACTAATGTTAAGTGTGCATCTTACAGGCCACTGTACCCCTAAAAGCCCTACAGAGTTTCAGCCTGATCCATCAAGCCGTTGTATTGTTGCAGTCGATTGAATTTTGGAAAAAATTGAAGTATCGCGTTCCTTTGCCTTGAGAGCTCATAATCTGTAAACACATGGAAAAAAATGTCTCCTAATTTTTTTCCACATTTGTATTGCGGAAAGCGTTTGGAGTCATGAAAAGATTTTTTTTTCTAAAAAAGTAAAAAAAAACATTGTTTTTTGAAAAATTGGAAAAAAATTTGTTTTCGACAAATCACAAAAAAAGTTTGTGTGAAAAATTCAAGAAAAAAATTCTCTGTTCTTGACTTCAAACGCTTCCCACAATAAGTGTGTGACAAACAATCAGGAACAATTTTTTTCCCAGTGTTTTACAGATTATGAGCTTCCAAAGGCAAAAACCGTGATCGTTCAGTGTTTCAAAAATTCGATCGAATGAAACACAAAAACGGCTTGATGGATCAAATTGAAATTTTGTAGGGCTTCTATGGGTACAATGGCCTGTAAAATGCACACCCCACATTAGTATTTCTCTTGTTGAAGCGATCTCCACAAATTTTGCAAAACCACCGGCATTAGAGTTACCCAAAGCGTACCAGGTGGAGGTCGCACCGTCGGATTTACGCTCCTTATGAGACCCAGTGGTTCGTCATTTCCACCTGATTTCATGACTCCAAACTCATTCTTTAAAGAGTGTGTGTTTATGTGTGTGTATGTTTTAATCCGTTCAATATCGGGTTTTGCCGCCCCTGCTCTCTAACAGCCCTCAATCGTTCGGCCATATTGATGCATCGGGCTATTTCGGGTTGCTGAATGGTGTTAAAAATTCACTGAAGTACGCACTCTAATGTGGCAATGATATGGAAATGTTTATACTCCCTATGCAATCAATAGAGAATATTGGGAAAATGACTAATGTGGAGGTGTGCATTTTACAGGCCATAGAAGCCCTACAAAATTTCAATTTGATCCATCAAGCCGTTTTTGTGTTTCATTCGATCGAATTTTTGAAACACTGAACGATCACGGTTTTCGCCTTTGGAAGCTCATAAGCTGTAAAAAACTGGGGAAAAAAATTTGTTCCTGATTGTTTTTCACACACTTATTGCGGGAAGCGTTTGAAGTCAAGAACAGAGAAATTTTTTCTTCAATTTTTCACACAAACTTTTTTTGTGATTTGTCGAAAACAAATTTTTTTCCAATTTTTCACAAAACAATGTGTTTGGACTTTTTTAGAAAAAAAAAATTCTTTTCATGACTCCAAACGCTTTCCGCAATACAAATGTGGAAAAAAATTAGGAGACATTTTTTTCCATGTGTTTACAGATTATGAACTCTCAAGGCAAAGGAACGCGATCCTTCAACTTTTTCAAAAATTCAATCGACTGCAACAATAAAACGGCTTGATGGATCAGGTTGAAACTCTGTAGGGCTTTTAGGGGTACAGTGGCCTGTTAGATGCATACTTAACATTAGTCATTTTCCCAATATTCTCAATGTGGCACGTGATTTTCTAAAAGACCTGAAAAAGTCCTGTTTTTCACAATTTTTCAAAGTCAAGTTAAGGATGAAAAAATTTTTTTTTCTGGAAAAACATGCCAGAGCATTGTAGAGAATGGATCCAAGTTTCCGAAACCCCCCTTCCATTTTCTGCGGGACCATTGGTTCCTGAGATATTGATGAGAGAAGAGAAAATGACGCATTTTCATTCAAAGTCTGATAACTCAGCGAGGAATAGCCGTATCGAGGCCGACACAAAAAGACATTGAAGCTAAATGAACAACCTATCCAATCCATGTAGTGGTTAGGTTCAACAAATTTTTTCAAGTCCGTACACGAAAAATAAGATTGCAAAAAATTTCGGAAAATTGTCTTTCCATGATATTCATTAGGATTTTCCGCTAATTGTTGCTTGGAAATTTTTTTTATCGCAAGATCCTCAAACTAGACACTTCAAGCTTCAAATTGCTTCTTTTTTCACTTAAATATGACCATTTTTACCAAAGATCCAGCCATTTGAAAAATCGCATAAAATTGAGATGTTTTTTTTGATCCTTTAATTGTTTCCGCTAGTGTATATATATATATATATATATATATATATATATATATATATATATATATATATATATATATATATATATATATATATATATATTTATATATATATACGGAATATATATATTCGGACACATATATTTATATGGTTTTCTGTATTAAACGAACAAAGCCCTTAAATTTGATACTAACGGTTTTTTGGTTAAATGAACGTAATACTCGAGTAAACATATTATGTCAAATAATAAACAAATATATATCAAAAGAACAGGAAATATGATATTAAGAAAATACAAAATGTAAATTTAGGGTCACAAAAATATTCGGACATAAAGTAAAAGTATACAGTATAAAACAGATCTAGAATTTGGTATGACCACATTTTGCCTTTGTTACATTTTCCAAACGCCTAGGCCTTAAAATTTACTGCTACTAATTTTTTAAAATAATTATTGTCAATTCTATTCCATTCCTCTTGCAACTTTCTTTTAACATTTCGTTATTTGTTATTGCATGTTTTCTACTTTTGTCTTCCAAATTATGCCAATCATTTTCTATAACGTTTAGGTCGGGAGATTGTGGAGGGGTTTTCATAACCGCCGGACAGTTTACAACAACCATTCGCGAACCACACGGGAACTATGTTGAGGGTCATTGTCCTGACAAAATTTAAATGAATGTAATATATTCATGTTCTCCTCACTTTTTGTAAGATTTTGTCTTAGAATATTTAAATATCCATTTTTGTCCATAATACCGTTAAAAAACATTTCGCCAACCCCCACTGACGACATACACCCCCCTCCCCCCCCAGCAGTACCTATCCGCCTCTGTGTTTAACCGTTGCACAAAGATTTTCATTTTTCAATTCTTCGTTTGCTTTCCTCCACACCATTTGACGCCCATCTGAGTCAAAACCGTTTGACGTCCATCTGAGGCAAAATATAATATTTTTGGCTCAGATGGACGTCAAATGGTGTGGAGGAAAGCAAGCGAAGAATTGAAAAAAGAAAATATTTGTGCGACGGTTAAACACGGGGATGGATCGGTAATTATATTATATTACCCATATATTATCCATATCGCGCCGCCAAAAAAGCGGCGTATTCTAATCCAAATACGATAGCTGATGTTTCCTCATCCATCATTACGCATTACTCTTATCGGTGTATGTTATTCGTAATTTAAATTTCTGCTGCCGCAGAGAGCGATCTGCGTTGTTAACGATTCTTACTGTTTTAATTTTTTACCTACTTACTTTTTGCTATTAAGCTTGTTTCTTGGTCTTTCAACCCTTTGAAAAGACACCTTTCTCACATTCTCTTAAGAAGTTAGGCCAGGACAAGTTAAAATAGATGAAAATTCTGAAGCGGCGTTTGAAGGGCCATTCCTGGTATGTCGTCCACACATACGACGGGAAAATTCGTAAAATTATAGGAACAAACACGCGAATGAACCATAGGGATTATCCTGTTCCAAAACCCTATGAATTAGTAAATATTTTACAAAAGAAAATGTTTATGCAGAGCAAGACAAAAAGGACTTGAAGCAATACCTCCAAAAGGGCTTATAAAATTACAATATATCCCGAATGGCTTGCACACTTTTTATTAGTTTTAGTTAGAAACCTGAAAAAATTAGTACTATAAATTAACTGCAACTCATTTGCAATAAGTTAGCGCAATAAAACAAGAGTAATTAAAAATTAATATTTTGCCTATAATATTAATAACCCATTATTTCTCATATCACCGTGAATGACCATTATTTATATACTTCCACATTTTGAATTCAAAAACTGTTCATGCGCCGGGTTTTTAGTGATTAAAATAAGTACCTGGTTATTGCAATAATTAAGGTAATAATTTTCGAGATTACTAGCTGATTTTAATTTAAAGTCCTTGCCGGCCGGCTTTACCTCCAACAGATTATATTTATAGTCCGTTAAAATCGCAATGTTATGTAAATGTCTCACAAAGACTGGACAGAGGCGTCTCCTGAAGGTCAATGGATATATTAGAATTTATTTTCTGTTGTTCAAGTACAATAAGAAGCTATAAAATAGGTCAAAAAGAACCCTAAACCAGGCTACACACAAGACTTACCGGGCCACATCTAGGCTCGTGCGTAAATACGACGTGGGTGTGCGACATCTCGATGGTAGTAGCGCTAGACCTCGGCGATGTCGGCGACGCCTCGTCAAAAACTCGCAAGTTAATACTAAGCTATACCTAACCTACAATATTTTGGTACGAGTAGGTAGTATTTACTCAGAATCGTCTGGCAACACTGTTGATTAGCAAAATATACTCATATTTAGTACGTATTTGTGTATAATTCATTTGACCTAGTACTTTTTGCGGAGAAATATAATGTCACTCTTGCAGAGGTGTGACATGGAGCACCGTCATGGTAAACCAAAGTGTATTTCTTACATCCAGTAGTAGTTGACGAAAATATTCAAATAATTCCATATTCAAAAAGTTCAAGTAAATTTCACCGGTAATATTTTCTCGAAAAAAGTACGGCCCTACAATTATTACCTATTGACCAGAGTTATTCTGTTAGATCTCATATTTGATTACTTTTCAGTTCTGTAAGACACTTTATTACGTTATTGTACTTCGCAATTAAAATGAAAGACAGTTTTCCTTCTACGGCATTTATCATTCTTACTTTTTTGACACCCTGTATATGCTGGGTGAAATTTTTTTTTTGGTAAAGTCAAAAATAAAAAAGTTTGCGATTTGGTAAGCTGGACACCCTGTATATCGCTTTATTATTTACGATATATATTGGTTTATGCATTGCTTATGATTTTAAATTATTAATATCTCATTACTGTAGTTTAATCTGTTTGTTTCTGCTGTTTTAATGTTATTTTCGAATCATATATAGATACCAGTATTTTCATTTTAAAGCTATCAGGGGATTTCGGGTCATTTATAACTCGGCAAAAGATATGGTCTCCCGTTTTTGAAACGGCTGTTGCCAGGTTTTCCGTTAGGTAAATTTTTGCAGACTGATAGGCTCTACTAAAATACCGCAATTACTGTGGAATAATTATCTACAATCATAAATACCTTAGGCTAACACATATGACCAAGGACTAATAAAATATAGCAATATACCATTATTTTTTGTGATGTTAAATTCTAAGTATTTTATTTTCATTGCATGGTGACGAAATTTAGAATGAAGTGGCAACGTCGTGAGGATAAATTATAGCGGTTGGTCTTTGTCGTATGAAGCAAAAAAAAGGGCTCGTAACTAGGTACCATTTATTTGAAAGCATTTTCTTGGACGTTACTGCACGCGATATTTTTAAATTATCAGAACCCGTTTTAAACTGAGCCTATAAATATAAGAAACAATCTTAAAGAGAAATTGACTTAATAATTGTCCGCCCACAGAAACAGACTCCCATCTCTATATAGGATGGCTGTGTCCTGTGTATTGATGAGTACTTCTGGCATCATTTAGTTTGCGCACTTAGTCGACACTTTTTACTTTCCGTTGGTTTATTTTTTCCGTATTGCATATCTCAGTCTATGTACGTGATGTGAACTCTTTTAGCACCTAGACTGCCAGAGCCTGATGCAACTCTATTGGCTCAAATCGCTTTACACAGTTACATAGTCACATACGGGTTATTAAACTTTAACGGCCAGATCCACTATTGTTAAGACTGGTCTGATTTGACAGACAATGGTTTAGATTGACAAGTTTGAAAATAATACAACTAAGTTTTAAACAATAAATTCATTCAAGAAAGGGCCAATTTAAATATATAAAAATCAATTAAAAACCAAGCAAATCGCAGAAATAGTAAAATAACTAAGGACATGACAGGATAAAAGCTTGATAAAACCCAGCTGACCAACTGAAAGATAAATTTAAACCGGTACTAAAAATTCGTGTCAAAACTTTTTCGTGAACCTCAGGGTACATTTTTTGAAAATAAATACAATTCTGTAAAAATCTGCTAGAATCCGATGTTATTACCTTGTGACTCATGACTATATATTTTGTTTAAATGTATAGCATCCTAGCTGTTACCCACGGCTTCGCTCGCTTGTAAATTATATCCTTTGCGTTTTATTACACGCTGACCTTTGTGGCGAACCCTGTATAAATTAGCCTATTTTTACTCCTAAAGTTATGAGCGTTCTTTTTGTTAAAAAAATGATTCTTAGTTTAGTATAATACATAGCCTTGACACCCCATTATACAGGGTGAGTTTTTTAAAGTGTTACAAGGCGATATCTCGAAAACGGTTTCAAATATTTTCATGAAATTTTGGCGATCACATTTTTGACATTTACCCCCTCTTTCTATTTTTAGGGGTGGGGGTAACTTTGGAATTTTGATTGGGATGATGTACTTGAAATGTTTGTGTTTATAAAATTCGAATCTACGTAAAAAACTACGTATGTGTACAATTTTTTTTTTGGATTTACCCTTTGGTTACGGAATTATGGTTAACTAAATTTTGACTGAATTTAAAAAATGAATAAATTTTACCAATAAATCAAGTTCACTTATTTCAGAATTATTATTCGTTTCCATGGAAATGGGTTATTTTTACTTAAGTCAGTTGAGAATTTTGACGTTTTAACGATTATTTCTCAGTTTATTGCTCAATTAAACATGGAAGCGAATTTTAATGTGCAAGATGATATGTTGCTAATTTTGGAGGAGTGCAGAAAAACTACAGAGAAGCTGCCCTAGTGTGGGCGGAGAGGTTTCCTAATATCCCGAAATCTCATATGGCATTTAAAAAGCTGGAGACCAGAAGTTGTACTACTGGCAGTCTGAAGAGGAAACCACGAGTTCGGAAGCGAACTAAAATGAACAAAAATAGGGCAGTTGGCGTTTTAGGAGCGGTAGCTATTGACCTGCATGTAGGTACCAGACGGCTTGGTAGAGATGCTGGAATGAGTCAAGAATCAGTTGTGACCATACTTCACTGGTACCAATTTCATTCATACCATATTGCACTCCACCAAGAGCTATATGGGCATTTGGTTTTTTCTTTAGGTAAATAGGCACAATATGCACTACTGGGCGTCGGAACATCCCCACTGGATGAGAACTCTGCCAAATCAACATCCCTGGTCAATTAATATCTGGTGTGGTTTAATCGGGGATGCAGTTATTGGTCCGCATTTCTTTGAAGGGTTAAATGCCCTTCAAAGAAATGCGGAGAATAACTGGAGAAATGTATACAGATTTTTTAAGAAACCAATTACCCCAATTATTAAACATACATACAAACATAATACATAAATCCTGACATGTGGTTTCGATAGGACGGAGCTTCACCCCATTATGCAATACTGGCAAGTAATCATTTGAATGAAATATTTAAAAACAGGTGGGCTGGACGAGCTGGTCCGGTCAGCTGGCCTACTAGATCCCCGGATTTGAGCCCCCTTGACTTTTTCTTGTGAGGGGTTTTATAAAGGACGAAGTGATGGCGACTGCACTTACAACTTTAGATGATATGAAAGACCGAATCCGCCTTCAAAACCACTCACTATTCGAATAAAAAATAACCTTATTCCGTTGCTATGAGTATTTACATCCTTTTCTCTAATCATTAGGAGCATACGAGATGACGTTTCTACAATGTTTTCAATTATTTTTAGCTATAGTAGGTGTGAGAAGTGAAAATGCATCACACATCACACCACGACTTGGCAGAGTTTTTATTTTACTTATTGTACTGGGGTTAAGAGTCCATTAACGTACATAAGATTTTCGAAAATTTATTTTGGCATCTTTTCCTGTGCCGACGCGACGCTATACATAATATCTTTACATTGACTGACTTATTTTTTTTTCGTTTATTTATTAACATAATCTAACATTGCCTCAATACATATGTATATAGAAAGTGGTTTTTGTTGGGATAAATAGTATTATTTTTAATATTATACTAACTGCGTATTGTTAGGGACCAAACTGAAGCAGTGTAGGTGAATTATTCTTGATTCGTTGATTTTTTACTTGTCTACAAAACCTTTTGATTCTCTCTTGATTTTATCTGAACGATGTTACAGCACTAGTTTTTATATTTATTGTTAATGTCTCTCACATACACGGCAATCAGGGTTTACAACACTTTGCCCGAATTCATTAGGTGTTGCTCGGGTTTTTAAATATTCATATATAGTTTCTACGCTAATTTTATCCTAATAGTAATACTGCATTTTATATGCTTCTCCTCTCTACTATTATGCACTTCAATATACTAACCCTATTCTTTAAAACATTTTAATTTATGTTGGGCTTTGGACATATCTACGTTTCCTGTCGCTCTATTTATTTTTTAGTTTATTTGGGGTGGTTAGATAGAATAGCTATGCTAGAACTCGCCACCCGGTTTCAAAATAATGTATTGTAAATATTTTTAAAACATAAATAAAAGGCACTTTATTATTATTATTATTATTATTACTATTATTATTATTGACTGGTGCTTTTAAGATATTAAATACGCCTTTTTTTGTTTTCTAATAGCTTCTTTGTACCTGCTTTAAAAAAAACGTATAGATATGTACTAACTAAGATCATAGAGATTTTAAGTAAAGATTACCCCCCACCCCTCCATCAGAGTTAACCTAGCTAAGAAATGGAATCTGGCTCTGATTCGGACACAGGGTTCGCAAAACTCTAGGACAACAGCTTTCCGAAAAATGGTACAATATTCCTCAAGTAAGAATTTAAACCTTTTTGGAAGCTTGCCAGATGACTTCCACCTTTAATCCAGGCAAGAGAATAAATACTGATTTTTATAGGGATGCTTGTTGAAAGGTTTATTTTCTTGTTTACTTACTATTACTTTTATTTTTGCTTAAAATTCTTAAGTAAAAAATGTTTTTTTAATAAAATTTGTATTACACGGATCATAGGGTTTTTATACAGGGCGAGTTTTATAAAGTATTACAAGGCGATATCTCAAAAACGGTTTTAAATATTTTCATGAAATTTTGGTTAATTAATAGGGAGATTGAGGGACATATTTCGACATTCATCCCCCCTTTCTATTTTGAGGGGTGGGGGTAACTGTGTAATTTTAAACGGGATGATGTACTTTTGTTTATTAAATTCGAATCTACGTAAAAACACAACTTGTGTGTAAAATTTTTTTTTGCTTTTTCGGTTACAAATTATGGTTGTTAGCCAAATTTGTAAAAAACTGAAACAGCTTGCAAGTGAACGTCTCTGAATCCAAACTATAGTGATAGTAGGCCTTAACTTAACTCGTAAATATTAATCTGTTTATATGTCTACTTTTCGAGAAATTGTAAATATCTAAGTTAGCAGCAAAATTTGTAAAAAACTGAAACGGCTTGCAAGTGAACGACTCTGGATGCAAATTATAGTGCTAGTAGGCCTTAACTTACCTTGTAAATATTAATCTGTTCATATGTCTAGTTTTCGAGAAATTGTAAAAATTTGAGTTAGCAGCCAAATTTGTGAAAAACTGAAACAGCTTGCAAGTGAACGTCGCTGAATACAAACTATAGTGCTAGTAGGCCTTAACTTACCTCGTAAATATTAATCTGTTTATATGTCTAGTTTTCGAGAAATTGTAAATATTTAAGTTAGCAGCCAAATTTGTAAAGAAACTGAAACGGCTTGCAAGTGAACGACTCTGGATGCAAATTCTAGTGCTAGTAGGCCTTAACTTACCTTGTAAATATTAATCTGTTCATATGTCTAGTTTTCGAGAAATTGTAAAAATTTGAGTTAGCAGCCAAATTTGTGAAAAACTGAAACAGCTTGCAAGTGAACGTCGCTGAATACAAACTATAGTGCTAGTAGGCCTTAACTTACCTCGTAAATATTAATCTGTTTATATGTCTAGTTTTCGAGAAATTGTAAATATTTAAGTTAGCAGCCAAATTTGTAAAGAAACTGAAACGGCTTGCAAGTGAACGACTCTGGATGCAAATTATAGTGCTAGTAGGCCTTAACTTACCTTGTAATTATTAATCTGTTCATATGTCCAGTTTTCGAGAAATTGTAAAAATTTGAGTTAGCAGCCAAATTTGTGAAAAACTGAAACAGCTTGCAAGTGAACGTCGCTGAATACAAACTATAGTGCTAGTAGGCCTTAACTTAACTCGTAAATATTAATCTGTTTATATGTCTACTTTTCGAGAAATTGTAAATATTTAAGTTAGCAGCCAAATTTGTAAAAATCTGAAACAGCTTGCAAGTGAACGTCGCTGAATACAAACTATAGTGCTAGTAGGCCTTAACTTGCCTCGTAAATATTAATCTGTTTATATGTCTAGTTTTCGGGAAATTGTAAAAATTTAAGTTAGCAGCCAACTTTGTAAAAATCTGAAACAGCTTGCAAGTAAACGTCGCTGAATACAAACTATAGTGCTAGTAGGCCTTAACTTACCTCGTAAATATTAATCTGTTTATATGTCTAGTTTTCGGGAAATTGTAAAAATTTAAGTTAGCAGCCAAATTTGTAAAAACTGAAACAGCTTGCAAGTAAACGTCGCTGAATACAAACTATAGTGCTAGTAGGCCTTAACTTACCTCGTAAATATTAATCTGTTTATATGTCTAGTTTTCGGGAAATTGTAAAAATTTAAGTTAGCAGCAAAATTTGTAAAAACTGAAACAGCTTGCAAGTAAACGTCGCTGAATACAAACTATAGTGCTAGTAGGCCTTAACTTACCTCGTAAATATTAATCTGCTTATATGTCTAGTTTTCGAGAAATTGTAAAAATTTAAGTTAGCAGCCAAATTTGTAAAAAACTGAAACGGCTTGCAAGTGAACGACTCTGGATACAAACTATAGTGCTAGTAGGCCTTAACTTACCTCGTAAATATTAATCTGTTTATATGTCTAGTTTCAACTTAAAAAAATGCACTGAATAATGAAACTTACGATTCTCTACCTTGTTAATAATAAGGAATGGTTATATTGGCTAACAATAAATTTACAAGAATTGCTTTATGCTCATCCCGATTTTGCTCCAAACAATACGAACGTCATTTTACGACTAAAAAGTAAACAGTAAATGGTAGGAGCGGCTAGAACTGCAAACAATCCGACGTTGCCACATGTGCGATAACTCAAAGATTTTAAAATAACGGTATTTTTTCTTCTGTCATTCATACTATAAAGTCTAGGGCCTAGGGAATGGGCAGAGGAAGGACCAATAGTGGATTTTTTCGCACCGATCCCTCTTCGCTTGCAAGGAAAGAGACTGGTCAGGGCCCCTAACCAGGTGCTAACCCTGTTCCGACCTTAGGGTGCCCTCCGATCCACCGTTCGCTAGATTTTCTGGACAACAAAACATAATTTTTAGGTTAAGGTACCTAGACACGATTAATTTTTTGCTCGGGACCTTTAAAAAAAGACAAAACAAAATTTTTATCGAGGAAGGAGTGCTAACCCGTTTCCAATACACCTTTTAGAGCCGATTTCTTAATTTTTTATAATATTTTAAGTGACAAAAATTAAAAAAAAGAAGCGGCCGAGCACGCATTCGAACCAAGACGTCTGGGTCAATAAGCGGACTCTATACCACTGCACTACGTGGCTGATCTACCAGCAAAGGAAATAAAAGTTTACCGGTGCAAGGCAAGGAAAACCGAAAATGGCAACGTCGGATTGTTTGCAGTTCTAGCCGCTCCTTAAATGGTAGCCTATCTAGGCCGGTAGATTAATGGATTTTTAAATTACTTCTAGGCTTCTACGGAGTTATTTTTAATATTATTTAAAATACAGAAATATCGAATGCCTGGCAACGCTGCAACTGTGTAACATTACATATTTCTAAAATATTGGCAACAGCAAAGTTTTAAGTCTTGCCAATTCAAATGACATTAAATTAACTTCCTAAAGCGTCTTTTAAAAACTTAACTACTTCAAATTTTGGCAAGCAATTTTGTGATTTGTTTTGCTATAAGTATTTTAAATATGTAACAATGTATGACTCAAACGTTTTGATTTTGACTTGACATTGACTATTACCGGTTATGAGTCCGCGTGTCCTTATTTCAGGAATTTTTATTCGAGGAATTAAGCCAGAAAAACTTACTGAAACCATTTAAAAATATACACAGTAAAACATGTAGAACCACTGAATTTGGAAAGGTAAAGCACGCTTAATGAAAGGAAGCAAAATTGACAACTTCGCTTGGAGTTGGTTTGGCCGCCATTAGAAGACGGACGTAAATCTATACATATATTCTTATGGAAGCCTCCCATCCCAGAGCTAGCTACATTTGCACATGTCCCCTGACAGTGTTGCTACAGCTTTGACTTAGTCAGCTCCATCAAAGAATACTGTACTATTTATTGCATTTGATTGTTGATCTTGAAAGAGGTTCTAAAACAGGTTGTTTTCCTTCTGATTTCAAAAGAAACATGAAAGAAACCATTATTAAATTTTTATAGTTGAAAAGTGATCTTATTTAAATAGCAAACAACAAGAAAAAATACTTTTAAAATTTATAATAACATACCTCCACCTTTGTCAAGAAAATTACTTTAAAATGCGTTTTCGTAAAATTAAAAACTGAGTTAAGACCATAAACGTCTTAAAATAAATTTTATTTTTGAAATCCGTGGTTAAGACATATTTCAGCTTCCTTGGTTACCACAAAACTTTGACAATCAAACAATAGATTTCACTTGATATGTCAACCAAATAGGTGACAGTTGAAGTTTAATTCCTAACCCTAACCAAAGAGACGATGCCAAAACTTGCCATTGGTCGCTTTTGCGGGTTCGGAACGCTTTCTGGACACACGAATTAAGAATTTTTTCATGTGTCATCAAAAATATGTATTTCAATTAGTATTTTTTGCAAAAAAAAAATTTTGCGGAATATTCAGTATTTTTTTTAACTATTGAAATTTGAAAAACCGCATAATAAAATGTCAGTTGTATGCGGTGTTGCCAAAATCTTATACCAACACGAATCGCGCAGTCGCAGTAAAAAACTCAACAAAGATAAAAAGTTAAAAAAAGATTCTGATGATGAAACCTAAAACTGAGCAAACCTGTCCGAGAACGTATTTCACAACTCTGTGGCCACAAGAAGAAATTGTATTCTTTCTAATAACAGCTTTAATACCAAAATTTCACAAAAAAGGAATAAAACACAAAAAAAAAAAAAAATGTGGCAACACTGTGTTCCCATAAACACAACGTCATCAAAAATTGATTTTTACCAGAACCTCAAATATGTTGCAAAACCATCAAATAGTTCATAAAAATCACGGTTTTTTTACTAACAGAGTAATTTCTAAGTTAAAATATTGGGTTTCCACATTAAAGGTGATTTATAAATGTAAGTAATATCAATATTAATTAAAACATGTGTTAAAATTCCAACATTAAAGGTGTCCGGATAATGTGTAAAATATGTAAAAAAATAAATGGACAAAAACTGACCGCTTTATAACCAATAATAGAGAAATTTCAGATTAACTATTATAGGAAACAAAGCTAGAAGATGTTCAAAATTTCAAAACGCATATTTCTGTTTGTGGAAAAATGAGATACTAGGTACTGAGATAAATAAGTTCGAGGATCATAAAGTCAAGAAACGTGGGTGAAACAATCAACTCGTTCCTTGGGTTAAAAACAGAGACTATTTATATCAAATATTTTTGCCATTGACCTTCAGCAAGAGGAGATGGCACAATTCATTCATTAGCCGTTTGTTATGTTTCATACATTGTGAGTATGTAGCACAAAGAAATAGAAGAGAGAGAACGCTAAACATCCGACTTCGTGCGCAGTCCCTATGGCTTTCCGAACCGTATGTAATCCACCGAGCAAACCTGTAAGAATTTTGGGATGAAAGGAATCCATCTTTTATACACTTGGCACAGACCGTTTATGGATAAAGCCCTTTTAAAAAAAACCAAAAATTACTTAAAATTTCACAAGAATATTCCGACGAGTCAAAGGGATTACACACAAAATACTACACCTTGACAACTGTTTAAGCCATGAATTAACGGGACTACGGCACGTAATACCGAGAAAAAGCGACGTTGCCACTCTCACTCTAAATTTCGTCAACATGCAATGTAAATAAATTAGTAACAAAAATATCACAGGAAATAATGGTATCAATATTGGTGTATTTCATTAATCCTTCGTGGTTTAGGCTGTTGCATTTACGATTGCAGATATTAACCTACAGTAATTGGGTTATTTTAGTATATTTTATCAATGTGAAAATACGTCATCTAACTGAAAGCCTGGCAACAGCTGTTCTCAAATAATGGGTGGGGGATCTTATAGTTAGCCAGATTAAGAGTAAACCTGGAATCTCTGATTGCCCTAAAATGTAAGTAGTGGTATCTCCTCATTGTTTCTTTTATGGAATTTGCATATGCCTGCTGGGATCAGCTGTTCTACTTTTAGACAATGATTTAGCAGAGAGGAAGTTCTTCATTATCGTAGACTTCTATTTCTACTGCTGCATTTTTCCAACGGGAATTTAACAGAACTTTTCCAATTTTAGCGCGTACTGTTGCCAGTTTTTAATATGATGAGAAACTAAATTAAACTACAGGACGAAAATACTGCTAAACTTATGTTTTTAGAACACAACTTGCCTCCATTAGCTTTTGATCAATCATGTAAGATGTTTAAAAGTAGAGACGCAATATAATTATGCACGCGTTTTTCATAGAACAAATCTCATCTTATAGTCACTTTAAAGTCCATTTCTGCATATGTATATTCGTTTCAGTTTATGTTTCAATTAAAACACTTCGGTTACCCCACTAGACATTAGTAATATTAATTTACCTCGCGGATCCTAGAAACATGCACATCAGTAAAATGCAACTGAGCTCATTTTTTGACTGACTAATTCTTTACAATAGTGACACAATTATCTAATCAATTTATCAATTCATAATATTTGTACATATGTATGTGCTATTATGATTATAATACGAATTATGATCGGATCATATGGTGACTATGATAAACTCGACAAAGCGATTAATGTAATGGTGCCTAAAGATAACCCAAAATAAATAAATTACATTAAGTGGCATTGACATTGACCTTACATGTTCAAAACAAAACAATAAAATATCTAAATATGGTAATATGTCCAGTTCTCTTGCTAGAAGCAGTGTACACTGAATTTAAATGAAATACATATACATATATTTCTGGAAGCGATTTTAAGATTTCTACAGGTGTATTCTTTATTTTCTGTACAAAAATCGTTCTTTTTGTATTTTATTATCCTACATAATTCTCTCTAGAACAAGTGCCTAAAAATTATTTAAAATGTGGACAAATTTGTAATATCTCACAAATACACAGATTTTATTTAACAACAAATCCAAAGATGTAAACTTGTTGATTTCTATCTGATATGAAATAATATCCAAATCTCAAGTTCGCAACCATAGATTTAGAAGCAAGGAGGAGATACCATTATTTAAAAAACTTTCAGTAATTTATTTCCATTGCATGCTGACTAAATAAATTTGGAGTGAGAATGGCAACGTCGCTTTTTCTCCGTTGCATGTGCCGTAATCCCATTCATTCATGGCTTAAACAGTTGTCAAGACGTAGTATCTTGTGTGTAACGTTTTTGACAGGTCGAATTATACGTGGTGTAGTGAAATTATAAATGTTTTTTGGTTTTACGGACTTTGTCCATAAACTTTGAAGTGCCAAGTGTGTTGAAAAATGGATTATTTTTATCCGGAACTGTCGTTTCACAGGTTTGCTCGTACAATGTCATGCAGGGTTGCCAAATGTCAATTTTAGAAAATGATGAATCCTTATAATAAAAACGGGCTGAGTAAATTTTGCCAACTTTCCCAATGCTGCTATTAAGTATTTATTTAACACTCCCTCACTTCTTGCAACGACTGTGAGGTATTGTAGACGGCAAAACAGATGTAAGTAAATATGTCTGTTATTCGCTATATAATCTAAGAGTGTTTTCGATGAGTATATTTTGCGTGTAAAAAATGTAAAAATTGGTGTCCCACCAGGGAACAGTCTTGGGCCCTATTCTTTTTATAACGTAAGTATATCAATTCGCAGACTAACCTTAAATTAGAGATAGGAACCGTGATTTCATATGCTAATGACTCTACGGTAGTATTTTCTGGAGATAATTGGACTGATATAGAGAACTCGACAAAATTAGGTATTATTGCATAAAATTGCATAAAAAACTGGCTTGTCCAGTTTGAACTCAGACTAAATGTTGCTAAGACTAACTATATTTCCTTTTGGCTCAGTACCACAAACAGGCCAAATTTTGAAAGCATTAAAGTTGATAATGTTGATAGCTGCAGTAACGAAGAAGTTTATACTAAATAAATGGGGACTGTAATATGTAGATCGGAATCTAAAGTGGGACCAACTTAAAACTCACAGGTAATATAAGACGTCTGATACATAAGTTTTATATTTTGAGAGAAATTTTAGGTAAAAAACGTTTAATAAGTGTAAACCATAACTGAGTCACTGTTACGCTGGTGGCCTATATAAGAGTTATTTGCGACAATTAAATATCGTGCAAGAAAATTACGTAAATATTTTCAAAAAAAAAACAAAGACATTTTCCACCGGGCTCTTATATTCCAGAGAGATTATGAATGTTCGTTCTCTCTATGTCTTGGATACATGTTCATATGCACATAAAATTAAAGACTTTCATCGACCATCGATACAGCACTTGTAACAAAACAAATAAACACTTGCAATAAAAACATTAACTTTAGATTTATAAATTATCTTGCACCTAAAATATACAGTATTTTACCACCAAACTTAAGAAATATCATTAACAAAAACATTAACATCAAATGAAGGGCATTGTGCAAGTTGAAGGTTTGGAGCACTGTATTAGTTTTTCTCTTTGCTGGCTTTGAATAGGGCTAATTTTTGTGTTTTTCCGATTTAATTTTTAGATTTTGGTTTTTAATTGACTGCAAGATTTTGTTATAATATTATAGGTATCTTGTTTGTTGTATTATTTTTTAAAAAATCAATAACTAAGAAAAAGGTTTTTATAGTATGTACCTACATACAGGTGTTTAGTCATCTAGGTATATAAAATTTAGTTTTTAGAAGTGCCATATTATCTCTTAATGTATACACTTACTAAACCAGAGCAAATCTGAGCATTTGAACAACATTTTAAGCTTTGGTTTAAAAACAGTAAAATAATAGAATTTCTTTTATATACCCGTTTCCGGTTAGGCCAATACTAAACCATTGTGTCCAAAAAATAAATGGGGTTGTTTTTAATTTATTGCTTCGACGTCTAACCCTCGTACCTTTTTTGAACTCATAAAAGTATCAGTATTTAACTTGTTTTTCTGCGCCCCAGTATTTTGAAACTGTTTCGAAACTGTTTTAATCTGTGACCTGCTTCTGTCAAAAACATGTCCTGCCGTTCATCTGAGTTGCGTTTCAAAACTTTTAATAAATCACGTCTCTTTACAGGATTTCGCGTCAATAAAAATAGAGTCGATTACAAGCGAGAAAGGAAAACTATTGGTTATGACGACTGACAGTTCCACCTTATCCCGTCCAGTTTTAAAATGTTTTTACAAGCAGTGTTAAAACGACAAGAAACTGTTTCGTCTTTAGTCTCAATCCATAATGTCACAGCTGGGGGTGTTCGTCATTAAAGTTATTTTAACACTCGCAGTTGCAATAAAAGGGCATGTAATCTATTAAAAGAGTTTCAAACCACTTAAGCAAGAAAAACAAATTTAGATGGTATTTCGTATTGAATTAGACAGAATACGGAGGGATTCGTATCAATCACTAGGTAGCTCAGCTTGTTAAAAGTAAATAAAAATATTTTCGTGTTCAGCCTTTTGTGCCGTGGAAAATAGGACAACACAAATCGACTCATGATTTCATTGGTATGGCAGATTTTTTCAACGATTTTCTCGTTCAGTCATGAAATGATTTTAAGAAAAATTGACTTGTTTGTCCTGTTTCCAATAAAAGTTATAATTTAACTCGAATGAAATAGACCCATTTGGCTTTGTAACACTCAAATTTGCTTCCAATTAAACACTTTATAATTACTGTTTACCTTACTTCATTTGTAGGTAATGGGGACATTTTTCATTAATATTCATGGCCAATTGTATTATATTTTTAAAATGTTCTATATTTATTTTCAAGATCTGTTAATTACAAGGTTATCTATCCTGAAGCTATTTTGGTCTGTGGAAATTACTGAATAATACTGTTATATTTAGAATTTAGGAGGATAATATCCATTCAACGAACTTACAAATGAAATTAGTAAATACCCATATATTAATAATAAACCGATAGGGGTTCTAACTAAGAAGTTAAGTTAGTATTGGACAACTAAGCTCTGTGCTCATTATATTTTTTTCTCAAATTTCTGTATGCTGTGTTCTTATCAACAAAACCATATATAAATTTAATGACAAAACTAAATCTATTTCCGCAACATGGTCCAGTAAGAAAATCCATTTAACAATCGGAGAAATCGAAAAATAATAATTAACAGCAAGATACTATTGCTAAAATCGGTTTAATTTAAGAATCAAGGGTTTAAATTGACAGGTGTAAGTATAAGACAATTAAATTATATATATATACAGTAGGGAGATAAATTATTGGTCCACTTATAAAATTTTTAAAAAATTGGGATAAAATTAAAACTACTTAAGTTTATTTGCTTTTCATTACAGAAATAAAAACAACTATTCATGTACTAAAACCTATACTAAGTCCAACCTAGACAGTGGCTTTCAAAAATATAATTAATAATAAAATAAAATTTCTTAAAAACCAAGGGAGACAAATTATTCGTCCACCAACATTTTTTTTCGAAATTCGCCCAAACATTCCAGAACTAATAACGTGTGGGGTTTTAATTATATAATTTGTTGTAACCTGATAGGCATTGACTCTACCAGATTTATATCAAAACCTACTTAAATTTTTGACCATTCTTCTTGACATCTTGCTTTTAACGCTTCTTTGTTGTAAATTTTATGTTCTTTCACCCTTTCTTCGGCTTCCCACCATAGATGTTC
Organism: Philopedon plagiatum; assembly: GCA_963971165.1. Lineage (NCBI taxonomy): Eukaryota > Metazoa > Arthropoda > Insecta > Coleoptera > Curculionidae > Philopedon > Philopedon plagiatum. The sequence goes on along the minus strand of OZ020194.1, from coordinate 80,080,347 downwards.
ATTCGGGTTAACGTCTAGGGATTGCGGTGGCGTTTCCAACACTCTTGGTACGCTATACAGTATTCACTCTTTAACGATCCGCACTGTATGCTTTGGATGCTGTCTTGTTGAAATAAGAAATTGTCTCCAATTCACATTTTATCCGCGCTTTGTCTTAAATTCTTTTTTAAAATGTCCATGTAGACGAACCGATCCATAGTTTCGTCAATAAAATGGAGCTGGCCCGCTCCATGCGATGACATACACCCTCAGATTAGAACAAAACCCCCTCCGTTCTTTACCGTTGGAATTAAATTTTTAGATTTGTAGGCTTCCCCACGCTTCTTGTACACCAAAACCTTTTTTTATTTTACCAAACAACTCAATTTTTATTTCGTCAGTATGTATGATGTTTTTACAGTACTCAGTATTTTTGTCAAAATGACTCTGACCAAACTCGAGATCCTTCTTCTTATTTTTCATATTTACTAATGGTATTTTTCGGCCTACTCGTGCCTGTATCCCCTGGCTTCTTTAAAATTTTCTTATTGTTAGATGGATAAACTTTTTGTAATCACTGACTTAACTTTTCACTGTATCTGTCGCAGTAGTTTGCGGATTTTCACTAACTTTTCTTAGTATTTCTTGTTTCTCTCGAAAAGTCAGTACTTTCTCTTCCTCTCCCTGAGAAGGTTTTTGTTGTATGGATTGCTTCATATTTTTTTATAATATATTCAACTGTTGACCGGCTTCTTCCAACAATTTTTCTTATGATTCTTTGAGATCTTCCTTCTTGATATGATTTTATTATCAAATCTCTGATTTCTTGAGGCACTTCTGATGATCTGCGACAAATTTTGAAAATTTGCTGTATTCTTTAGACCACGGAGTCTCAAACTGCTATTAAAAATAATTTAGAATCTATATTTAGGAATTTTTTATCACTACAAGAACAGATAAATACATTCTATGTACATCTTCAGTTTCTTTTGGAAGTGGACGAATAATTTTGCTCGCCGATATTTTATCAGATTATCTTTCTTTTATCTTTTTTGTCCAAGGGATCCTGATAAATATGAAGAGTTATTGTTATTTTCATTTCTCGGGAGAAGAGATATCTGTTAACTTATTGTTTTAAAAATTTAACTAAATTTAATGTAGAAGTTTTATCCATATCTTTGAAAAATTACAAGTGGACGAATAATAAATCTCCCGACTGTACCTCCATTTGAAAAAAAAATGGAAGTGGGAAGACCTTTGAGTTAAACTTAGTCGAGGCACTCCGTGATCAGCAGTCCAATTTAATTTGGACGTCACTGGGTAAGGCCTGTTTTAAGTTTTGTGCTGGTAAATACATATTTATGCAATTTTACTTAGCTTTAGTAAATATTATTCCAAGGGTAAAGTGAATAAACAACTATACGACAAAAGTAACAATTTAAAAGGTTTAAGTTGCGCGAAGTAAACAAGTTTATCTTATGTACATACGTATGCATGTAAGAGTTGGCACGAGATGATGACCTGGAGTATCTTAATTTAAGTTGATAATTTTTTTTTATTCGTAGGAGCGTACCGAAACTATTACGCCGAACGGTACTGTAATCTTACAAGTAGCTAATGTAGTGAAAAACACACATGACACTGGTCATTGATAAATCATTCTATCGCCACGTGCCGAATTCTAAGACCATTATGCAAATGACAGAAAGATAGGAATATAGGGATGGCAAGTGATACTATTATGTTAGAAAAATCGGAACTCTAGGATGGTACCAAAAAATTTAGCACACAGCTCGCGGCAGGACAGGTTATGCTGGCCCTGTTTTGCGACGCAAGATATCAGGTATCATATACTCAGAACTCAAACAACCGTCTCAAGCTTGCTGTCTGAACCAAAAAGCGCGGATTGCTGTGTGCTGTGGTTACCACAAACTGCACGTTCAGCGGTGGCAACCATCCAAGCTTTAAAGTTTAAGTATCTACCACATCCTCCTTATTCCTCTGGCCTCGCCCCAAGCGATTACCATGTCTTTCACTTAACTTCACTTAACTCACCAACCATTAGGTGGGAAGAAATTTTAGAGCAATCATGAAGTCATTCAGTGTGTGCACGAGACTAAAAGGATTTCTTTCTGCAGGTATCCAAGCACTTCAAAAACGGTGGCAAACGTGCATAGAGTCTACTAATGGGGACTATGTCGATAGATGCCATACTTGTTTCTGCTTCAATAAATGTTGTTTAACAATATTTTTGAGGTCTTCATTAGACTCTACCTCGTATTTGCTTTGTTCAGTTTTTATAAGTCATAAGCAGTAAGGCTGGCACCTTTTGGTCTCCTCTCAGTGGCGACTCGGGCGACCGATTTTTTTTCCCAGGGGATGCTCAGCAAAAATTCAAATTTTTTTCACAAATTACTAAACGTTTTTGTCTTTACCAAAATATTCCCAGTAGGCCACTATTAAAACCTCTAAATTTGGTACGGGTCCTGTAACTAGGAACAGAGATCTTTGAAATTTCATCAGCCGCCACTGCAAATTATATCGATCAAGAGTTAAAAATTTGGGCCGTAAGTCAACAAAAACTAGACTGTTATGACACTAATGACATATAATTTGTCAACGATCTTGCGAGACCATTAATAAATTTGACAGATAAGTAATGTTGTCATTGCTAGAAATTAGAGGTTATTTTTCCGGGAAAATTGTACTATTTATAGAAAATCAAAGTCATTCTGTTACTTTAAATGCAAATAATAATTAAGTTGCGAATAGTTTTATATTTAAGCGTATTAAGGTCAACGGCCGATAATAAAAATAGTGATACGTTATCCACATATAAATTAACAAACAATTTATCAAAGAAATAATTAATCTTGTCAAGCGAAGTGTCGATTTAAAATGTTTTCTCATTTGCAAATGGTAATATGTCAGACGAATAGTGAATAACTAATTCGCCATAGTACTTATCTTTTGCAATTTGTAAAAAGTGATCTTTGCAAATTAGCTGTCTGTATATGATCTACCGTTCTCCTTCCCATAATTTAAATCTAATAATGCATAATATATTATTATCCGAATCGAATATATACTAAGTGACAAAGAAAGGTAAACACCCATTTATATTTAATATATTTTAATAATTTTTGGCTTACATGTTTAGTAGAGAATGGTTAATAATTGATTAGGTTTCCAGCCAAATCCGATAAACACCAATGGAATTAAGTTCAATAATGTGTCGAATATCCTCGGTTTCTTATATACTCATTGACACGCCTGGGCATTGTTCTGATAAGATGGTCTATATCGTCTTGGGGTATCTGATTCCAGGCTACCTCTACCTCATGTCTAAGTGCTGCCAGAGTCTGAGGGGGGTGCTGTAAGTTTAAGAACTTGCGACCAATGATGTCCCACACATGTTCGATCGGTGACAGATCGGGTGATCTTGGTGGCCATGGTAAGCGGTTAGTGTGGTGTTGGATCATGAAGTCCAGGGCTTGTCTAGCTACATGCGGTCTGGCGTTATCTTGTTGAAAACTAGGGTTCTGGAGGGTTTCCAGATATGGAAGGACATGTGGTTCCACTACTTCCTGAATGTAACGGCGCGCTACCTCTACCTCTAATGAAGACTACAGGTGTCCTGCTACCATATGCAATGGCGCCCCATACCATTACCCCCACGGTATGATGAACATGCCTCTCCATGTCAAACTGTGGATCACGTCTTTCACCACGTCGCCTTCTTACCCTTGCACGACCATCATGCATACCCAAACAAAAGCGGGATTCATCGCTAAAGACCACTATGTTCCATTCATCGTTCCATTGTAGTCTGTCTCTGCACCATTGCAGTCGATTGCGTCGATGCTTAGGAGTGAGGGGCAACACCCAATGGGGACGGTAAGAAAAAAGACCAAAACTTCTTATCCGTCGATATACTGTACGCATCCCCTTCCCCCTTCCTTGTTCTTCAAACCACTGATTCGCAATCGCCCGACTGGTACTAAAGTTGTCTCTAAGAGCCAAAAGTCTAAGACGACGATCTTGACGCTCGGTTGTTCCCCTGCGACGTCCAGTGCCCCTAGCTCTGTGTTCACGGGCTTCTTGGGTCCATGCCTGCCAACATCTCAGAATTGTGCGTAAAGATCTGTTGGTTCTTCTGTTAATTTCTGTAACTGAAAGACCTGCTTCTCGTAAGCCCACAATCCGACCCTCTCAAAGTCACTAAGCTGAGGAATTTGACCAAGTCTACGCACTCGTGGCATAATTATGCCTTAAAACAACACTTTGCAAAACACTTTTTATCAGTCAAGCCACAAATGTGAACAAAACTTGCTAAAACTACAATCGCATGCAGCTCAAACCAGTGTAACATAGCCGGGTAAAAACGACAAGATAGTACATAGATAAGGCTGAAAATTTAATCAGTTTTTATTTGACCCAAAATCAATTTGCATGCAAAAAATTATTTCAATGAAACTATAAATACTGGGTGTTTACCCTTTTTTGTCACTTAGTATACTATTCTTTAATATCATAGAGGGTGGCAAAAAGAAATTAGGGTGATCAAAAGGATTATGACCACTAAAAGCTACCACTCTATAGAGTATTTCAAATGGTAATAAGGACGATTTATTACCGTTTTGTCGATTCCCCTTTCCTGGATTGTAAGAAAAATTCCCGTTTACTGATCTCTAGATCATTTATTGTCCTTCCCATTTTGTCGACCCGATGCGCTCCAAAGAAAGGGCATTTACCCGAAAGGGTCTATAATCCGAATAAGTATAATATAAATACAATGGTGGTGGGTGGAGTTGTTTGAAAGATTATGACCAGACACGGATTTGTATGTAATTTTAAAAGCTCAGTTGTTGAAAACCCCTTGTTGGTGTTTACTCATTCAGTGAAATTTTTAGCTTTGAGTTTGAAGTTGACCAACCTGAGCACATGTCGAAAAGTATTATATGTAGGTAACGCTCGTTTCTAGCTCTTTCGCTGACCTATTGCCTGCAATAAACTATTATCCACATCAGCTGTAATAAAACCCGATAAATTTGCAAAAATTGTAAACGGGGCCGGCCTAATAAATTAGCAGGTAAAAAAAGATAATTTTAAGATAATCAGTAAAGGTAAAGGGTATGATGAAAGTATTTTTTTCCTGGTTTAATAATTACGAAATATTTTAGTTCCTATCCGTTTGGTAAGCCGTGCAGTTGTTATATGATTTCAATCGTATTTTTTGTTATTCCGAACGTGCTTAAAAATGTGAAGAAAGATGTTGATCATAGTGTCTTGGGTAGTGATAATTTAAAAAAAAAATTATCGCCCGATGCCAAGCAAATTGTTTAAAATGTGTGTTTCTTTATTGAACAGGGCGTGAAATGTAAATGCAGCTACAGCATTGAGCAGGTGGTTAAATGTAAATGCAGCTACAGCATTGAACTTTAATTTTAATTAATTAAATGTAAATATATACCTGAGAATGGGGATTATTTTTTAACATTATTATAAATATTATTAAAAATATTTACTCATTTTTGCTAACTTTTCTTTGTTCAAAAATTTTTTCTTCAATCCATTTATTGCGAACTATTGGTTAGAGGGAGTATTGTTTCTTAGAGGGGTAGGAGAGAATTTAGTAGTATAACATAAGAAGGTTAATATGGCTATGCTGACACTTTTTTGCTTAATAAAATCGAGATTTTTTCAAATTCTGTTTGTGGTCAGTAAAAACATGAGGTATTTTGCCATGAAATCATAAAACCCACATAAGTGTTTTGCCACATTAGGAATTTATTTTTTATGACAATTACGATAAAACTTTCAAAGTAGACAACCAGAAATATTTGGACAAACAAAGGCGTCTGCGATAAAATATTTGAACATATTCTTTTTTATTGCAACAACATCGTTTTTATTTGTCTTTTACTAATGTCCCGTTTGCTAACAAGAAAAGAAAGAAATCGGATTTCGCTGGGAATTTTATCAGGAAAGGAAAAACTTTTGCAATAACAAATCTTTCAGCAATGAGCAATACTTCCACAAGCGAAGAAGATACGATAAAAATTTGAACATGTTCTTTTTTATTTGTCTTTTTCTAATGCACTGTCGCCAACACGGATAGAAAGACATCCGATTCCTCCATGATTATCAGGAAAGAAAAGATGAATATTGTGATTGCTAAAATGTGTTGTGGTATAAACTGTCCATGGAAATGACCAATATGGTGAATTCTTGTTCAATAATTGTTTTTTCTGTCATCATTTTCAAATCAAATTGGAGAAAATATAGATCCTAAACTAAAACAGTATCAGGTTGTTACTTTTATTCGGCAGGTATAAATCAAAAGCAGCAGTTTAGAAAAGAGCTTAAACGATTTTACTGAAACCGCTTTACATTGATAAATCACGACAATCCCAGGAGGACGCCACCGACATTTTCCCTAAAAATACAATAGTAAAAAATGAACATTCTCATTCTGCTAGTGCCAAACATAGATTCTAATATTATAAGCCGCACCCTAATCGACCTTTTAGATATCCCATAAACCATCCATTCTCTAAAAACGCTTATCGAATCCTAAGGCTCCATTGACGCCGACTTTATACTGACCTCCAAGTTTCCCATGATCTTTTCTTGTAAAAATTGAATCTCATGTCTTGTAAAGTAATAATTTACGTCCGATCCTACTTTCTATTCAATAAATTTCATTCCTAAATGTTGTACAATAGCTTGATCCATTTTTTATCAAAAGGTACCTACCTGTGCCATAAACCGTTTATTCTTTTTAATTCCCTGTTTAATAAAGAAAATAGTTTGGTACATATAATATTCTCTCTAATATTCAAATCAAATATTTTCCATATTTTTCACAATAATGTTCATTATGATACAAACTTTCATTATGAAACCGCGTTATTAGCCATTTTGAAACCCATACCTTTTTAATCAAGTGGCCTCTTTTTAATAGAAATGTTCTGACTTTGACAGATATTTTACTAAAATTTTCATTTAACGTTTAAGAATATTTGAATTAGAAATTATCAGATTATGGTATTAGTGATAGTGAAGAATTTAATTTGTTTACTTGTTGCTAAATTAAACAATGTTATGCTACTCAGTTTAATATTTATTAATAAATGGTCGTAGAAACAATAATGTAGGGTCAATGTGGTGGATCATGTAATTTTCATTACCTTCCTTAAGGGATATTCATTCTATCAAATAAATTTGCTATAAAGAATAATATTGTTCACTTAATACACGAACATTGTAGATATGACCATTGTTACAAAGACAATGCATTGCAATGGTATGACTTTTCTATCTAATTATAAAGAATTAAAACGTAGATGCTTCTTTAAAAAGAAAGTCTCTTTAGCCACTGTGTACACTAGTGATGTAAACTGTCGTTACTTTTGAATACTTGTACCTATTAGTTACTCTTCAGTGCATTGTGATTACTCTTTTATTGTTTTTTATTCACAAATAAGAAACATTATGATTCAAGGATATTTACTAGGATATTTAGTATTTAAAAGGTAATGGTAGTGGTATGGTAATAGTTTTCGTCGGTAGTCGGTAAATAATAATTAAAACATTTAAAACATAACAGTAAACAAATTAGATAAAACCCGTCAACTCAAAGCAAACAAATGTTTCAAATTAACAAAAAATATGAGATTTATTTTTTAGTCATGCCAATAATACATATTGCGGTATATATTTTTCTTTTTATTAGAAAGAAAGTCGGCCTACTATAAAATCGTTTGATGGCCCACAACCTACAACGCATATATTACAAGCGGTGCCCCGTGTCTAATAATTCAAAATTCAAAAGAGCCAACACCCCTTTGGGCAAGCGTCTTTATTTACATATTTACATTTCCCCGCGATTTTTCATCTTGCCGAATATGCCGACAATATCGTTAGTTATTCGAATTCGTTACATTTATCGTTACTTTAGTTATAAAAACAAGCAATGATAGTATTTTAAAACATTAAGTAAGTTTAAAAAAAAATCTAAAAATCTAAGGAAGTAACGGGTATTTCGCACAACAGGGAATCGGTCCTTTGAGTATTGGGCAAATTAATACCCGTTACTCTGTAACGGGTGGATACTTTTTTTACATCACTACTGTACACCATAGTAGACACAGTGAATCACATGTAAGTATACAGTGGCGTTACTTCATGCTCGTGTATTAATGGCCATCATTACATAATCGCTGCATAATATGCTATTGTTGTAGTTCGAGTTTCGGGGTGAATTTTGGTGATTTTTTACAATGATCCTTCTTAATTTTGTGCCCTTTTCAACTATCAAACCTGATGGTAAAATCAACATGAAACTGCTGACCCCATTTACATCAAAAATGACTAGCGGACAACCGCTTGTCAAGTACAAGCTAAAAGTATAATAAAAATTCTTAATTTAAAAAAGCAGACTAATAGAGCGACGCGAAAAAAATTACTTACACAGCCAAGTGGTGGGACTGTTTGCTATCAATAAAAAGGACAACTATCTTCACTTTACCATTACAGAACAGAGAATACAGCGGACCCACAGTCTTCAGATTAAGCGAAGAAAAAAAGAAACGGTATTTCACATTCTGTACAATTGTGAAAGGTAAGCCAGAATATACAGACTCCTTGCAAATTCACTAGTTAACAAACTTAAACTTTTTGTAAGTAACATTGATGAAAATAGTTGCATTTTAAGTATTTTATGGCCCTTAATTCGAAAATGATATGCAAACTACTGTAAGACGTACAGTTTTTTTGTCACAGGGGTTGAGAGTTTGACGAAAAACAGAATACGACATATTTTTGCAATGACAATATAAAATAAACAATACAAAATGTTACATAAAGGTATACAGTGACAAAAGATTTCACTTTTTTCTCTTTTGTTCAGTAAAATTTCTTTTTAAAAACCAGCAGTAGTCGCCCATCATAGACGGGTCCCAGCGTCCCTGGTATCGTGTTTCCATTATCCAAATGTCCTGGTGAAATCTCTCTCCTTTTTCGTCACTTACAGCACCCTTCCGGGAAAAAAATCAAAATGCGAGTGCAAAAAATGAATTTTTAAGGACATGCGACATCCTAGTAATTCTTAGGCTTTTAAGAGTTCATCTATGAGGGTTTCAGAGTTCTCATCTTTCTTGTTACCCAGAAATCCTTTCACTACACTCACGAAACAGTTCCAAGCCGCCAACTGTTTAATCGTTTATCATTCAAATTTTCTTTAAAACGGGGATCACTTAAAAGTTAAAGGGTTGAATAGGCTGTGTCTTGTAAGGATACACATATATTTCCTTTCAAGTACCCTCACAACATTCCCGGGAAAAATTAGAATTATTTTTTAGTTTCAAAAAAATAAACTATTAAGTGGACCATTGAGAAAAAATTTAGGTGGGTCATTGACCAAATGACCTTATGGACGAGCCGAGTCTGATACATTGCAAAGCTACTATTAGTTTTTGTACAATATCAGCACTTGCTTGTCAATTTTTTCCATCGAATTAAGACAAAACAGTAACACATTAGGCGATTTTATGAGCTTTTTTCACTTAAATAACTTGATATGTGAAGCGATGGGTGTGCCCTAACCTAAAGAAGTAGGTGAAGCCAGGATTGTAGTCTAAACAAAAAAGAAAAAACGCTATCAATGCTCACGTTACCATTGTGGAATGTTACTACTGACATATTAAAATGTATCATGCTCCCAACTTATGACATTTTGTTATTGGTGCGAATTATTTGTACTTTGAAAATATAAACATCAGCACCGAAATAAACCCAAAGATAAACGTAATTTTTCAGGAGAGAAATAATTTTTATTTTTAAAGCAGACGATAAAGTTTATTTTTAAATATTATCTTAATTCCATGGTAAATAACATTTTTTAATTATATATGTTACGGTTAATTTGGATACTTGGCTAGTTTACAAACTAACCAGCTAGTTTGCAAACTAACTAAAGACACTGTTATTTTGAAGGAATCAGCCATTTCCCACAAAATAGCAGATGGTTTATAAACTAGCTGGTTAGTATGCAAACTATCGATTTGCTTCAGTTAAGATGAGGATTTTATTGAGGTTACCTTAACCTAAAAATTATGTTTTGTTTGTTGTCCAGAAAATCTAGCGAACGGTGGATCGGAGGGCACCCTAAGGTCGGAACAGGGTTAGCACCTGGTTAGGGGCCCTGACCAGTCTCTTTCCTCGCAGGCGAAGAGGGATCGGTGCGAAAAAATCCACTATTGTTCCTTATGTACAGATTTTTCATTATTGCTTTTATATTAACTAGATATTTTATATAGTTTGTATACTATCCAATTGTCTTTAGTTAATACGATTACTACAACTATCCTAGTTGCCTAAAATAGCTAGTTTACTGGCTAATTTGAACACTACCTCTACCGTACGTTTGCACCTTACCGTATCGTATTTTTTGACACAAGAGTCTAGGGCTAGGGGATGGGTACTACTTTTTATCCCGGGCTTGCGCATGCGCAGAGGAAGGAACAATAGTGGCTTTTTTCGCACCGATCCCTCTTCGCCTGCGAGGAAAGAGACTGGTCAGGGCCCCTAACCAGGTGCTAACCCTGTTCCGACCTTAGGGTGCCCTCCGATCCACCGTTCGCTAGATTTTCTGGACACCAAACAAAACATAATTTTTAGGTTAAGGTAACCTCAAGAAAATCCTCATCTTAACTGAAGCAAATCGATAGTTTGCATACTAACCAGCTAGTTTATAAACGATCTGCTATTTTGTGGGAAATGGCTGATTCCTTCAAAATAACAGTGTCTTTAGTTAGTTTGCAAACTAGCTGGTTAGTTTGTAAACTAGCGAAGTATCCAAATTAACCGTAACATATATACTATAGAGTCTGGTACAGATTGTTTTAAACTGTTATGCTTGAATAAAAAGTAATTGAAACTAGCGATATAACGGACATCCGCTTTTGCTTTCGCAGATGCGGAAGTTCTGCATTATTTTAGATTTCCGCTTCCGCTTCTGTTACTGCATTTATGCAACAGCAGTTCACCAGAACTTTTTTAATTTTGGCATGCAATGTTGCCAGTAAGTAACTGTTTAGTGGAATAACCCTAATATAACAGGAACAGGAAACAGACTAGGTACCTACATGGCGAACAGACTGTTATTAAACTTCAGTTTTTACAATACAACTTATTATTCTCAGATATCTCATACTCGTAATTACGCATTAGTCTTTTTCCTAAAAAATTAAATTCTTCACTTCAATATCCGTTTCCGCTCCTGTTTCCATTCCCGCTTCTGTTACTTAACATTTATAATATTCGTTTTCGTTACAACATTTCCGTTGCATCACTAATTTAAACAGAAAAAAAGTATTCCAACATAACATAACATAGGAAAATTTTTGATCAATAACCTTTACAGAACATCTTTGTTGTACCACAAGAGTCCTATTAAGAAAATCATCAAATCGTCAACAAAACCAGAAAGCACTATATGCATTTCTTTCAAGTGCATGCAAAGAAAATAAATAGCTACTAGTTTAGCTGTTACAACCAAAGATGGACCTTCTTCATATCAACTTTATATACTTTAATCTGAAGGAAAAGTAATTATGTAGCAAACAAATTAAATAATGAAAGTAACGTGAATTTCTAGAAATCACAAAGCCAAAGTATTTTGAAATGTATAAGATCGCCAAAATCCAGAAAAATATTATCCAATCGCTCTTAAAGAGTTGTAAGAGGTATATTATTAACACCACCCTGTATAATTTTAAATTTTTATAACACATCCCGAAGGTAGATCTTCCCGAAAGTATGGCGTAATGAATTTTTTACGTGTACACTTGGAATTTTAATTTTCGTCGTCGCCCGCCTTAACTATGCCCATTTATAAATTTTAAATTCTACGGGGACTACCTGTCATACCAGTATGTGTATTGGAACACCTATGAAAGCTGTATGTTTTATATTACACCACGAAGTATAAATATTAATTCAACTAATAACGTGATAAATATTTAATTTAATAAATATTAAATTTATAGCTAGCTGTTAAAATACTGCACACTGTTTGAAAGGTGGTAGAGGAATTCTTCCTCGACCGAGGTGGAGGTGGTATATATCACCCCACATATCCTCTTAAAGGGCTGGTGAAATCCCTAGGGATGTTTCTAGCTCTGGATGAGTGAGTCGGATTTCCCCAGTACACCCACGGTACATAGTACTTAGCCTTCGGTCTTCGTGGGCCCTACATAGTATCTAAACAACTCAGATTGTTTTAAACTATTAAGCTTGAATAAAAAAGTAATTGAAACTATCAATATAAGGGACATCTGCTTTTGCTTTCGCAGATGCGGAAGTTCTGCATCATTTTAGATTTCCGCTTCTGTATTCTGCATTCTTGCAACAGCAGCTCAGCAGAAGTCTTTTTTTTAATTCTGGCGTGCAATGTTGCCAGTAAGTAACTATTTAGTGGAGCTATTTAACAAGCCTTCCTAATATGATGAGATACTAGGTACGTGCCGAATAGACAGCTAAGCTTCTGTTTTTACAATACAACTTATTTATCTGGGATATAGATTAATAATAATTACGCATTCGTTTTTTTTTCTAAAAAATTAAATTCTTCCCTTTAACATCCGTTTCCGCTTAGGTTTCCATTTCCACTTCTGTTATGCAACATTTATAATACCCGTTTACGTTACATTTCTATTGCATCACTAATTTAAACAGAAAAAAGTATTCTAACATAATATAACATAGGAAAATTTTTGTTCAATAATATTTACAGAAAACTTTTTGTTGTTGTACCGCAGGAGTCCCATTAAAAAAACCATGAAATTGTCAACAAAACCATCGCTAACCGTATGCTATTATGCATTATGCATTATCTGCATTTCTTTCAAGTGTACGCAAAGAAAAAAAATAGCTACCAGAGGGGTTTTCTTCCTTATCAACTTTATATACTTTAATCTGAAGGAAATGTAATTATTATGAAGCAAAAAATTAAACAATAAAAGTAACGTTTATTTCTAGAAATCACAAAGCCAAGATATTGCTCTTAAAATGTATAAGATCGCCAAAATCCAAAAAAAATAATATCCAATCGCTCTTAAAGAGTTGTAGATGTATATTATTAACACCATCCTGTATAATTTTAATTTTTTCCAACACTTTCCGACAGTATAACGTAATAAATTTTTACGGTAATACTTTGAATTTAAATTTTCGTCCTATGCCCATTTATAAGTTTTAAATTCTACAGAGACTACCTGTCATACCATCAGTATGTGTATTGGGGCTTGGAGCGCTAATGAAAGCTTTTGTATTACACCAGGAAGTATAAAATAAATATTAATTCAACAATCAACGTGATAATTATTCAATATTAATATTTATAGCTAACAGTTAAGTTGCTGCACACTATATTATCTCTTTTTATTTACCTCCAGAGTGTCTAAACAACTCTGATATACATATGAATACATTAACTTCATACATTGACCTACCCGAATATAAAATTCTTAGAGGGTAGGCTAATAAATTATGTCTTTAAAATTCTTGATAGCGATGGGCTAAAAGCTAAATGCATTTTATCATTTTAAATATCAGTCTGGGTACAGGAACTTTTTCTGTTGCCTGTGGTTCCAGAGGTTATGTTATGAATAACAGATCTCATGATACTCATGAAAATATTGTTTGAATACGAAATAAAAATAAATATTTTGCATAAAGAAAAGTTGAGTAAACCTAAACAAAGAAACAATAAGAACGTAATCATGCCCTAGATGTTGTCAAAAGTGTTTATGTGACCTATATATTGTAACCTTTCCGTGGAAAATCAGGCAATTGTTGACAAAAATATTGCCAAAAATATAAATACAGATATAAAAAATAATAGAATGACTATCAGATGATCAAACAAAAAGATATTTCTGCAAAAATGGTACTACTTTTAAAATAAAAATCAGACAAAAATGCAGAAAATCGGTAAACAAATTACAAGAAAATGCACATGTTATTGAGATAGGAAAAATGAATTTTAGAAATAGACAGGGTGATTGAACATATTTGAGAAAATGCGCATGCCATTGAGATAGGAAAAATGAGTTTTAGAATTAGGCAGGGTGATTGAATAATCATATTTGCTGCCCTATCCTAGTAACTCTATACAAAGTATGTCAGAATTGAGTAGGACCCCTCTTATTCTTAGAAAAGTGATGTATTAGATGGCGCGGCGGAATTATTGGTGCTACTTAAATAAATACAACATACAGGGTGAGTTTGTAAAGTGTTACGTTACAAGGCGATATCTCGAAAACGGTTTAAAATATGTTCATGAAATAGTGAGTTAATAGGGAGATGGGGTGACCTATTTAAACATATTTTTGACACTTATCCCCTCTCTCTATTCTGCGGCCTGGTGGTAAATTTGGAATTTTAAATGGGATGATGTACATGGATAATTCTGAAATAAGTAAACTTGATTTAGGTATTGGTAAAATTTATTTATTTTTAAATTCAATCAAAAATTTAGTTAAGAATAATGGCGTAACCGAAAGGACAATAAAAAACATTGTACACGCACCTACATATGTAGTTTTTCACCTAGATTCTAATTTTATAAACAAAAGTACATCATCCCATTTAAAATTTCAAAGTTACCCCCCACTCCTCAAAACAGAGAGATGAATGTCAAAAATATGTTTAAATATGTCCCCTCATCTCCCTATTAATTCACCAAAATTCCATGAAAATATTTTAAAACGTTTTCGAGATATCGCCTTGAAACACTGATAGGCGTACTTAAGGGGGGCCCCAAAATTTACAACTCCGCACCCTATTAGGCGTAGTTAAGAGGAGGTTTGGAAGTACTAAGCACCCCCAAAATTCTAATTAGCACCCCCAAACAAAATTTTTAGCCATATATACTGAATGGGGGCGGCAAAGGGCTTCAACACCCCTGAACTTGACTGCCTAACTATGAACGCTATCAAGAACACACCCTGTAATAAATAATAACATTACAATATTTTAGCCTAGAAATCGAATATATATCCTGTATAATATTACTTGTTTCATTCTAAAATTCTGATCAACTTTAATAGTCAAGTATAATTAAATTTATAATTTTCTATTTTTTTATTTAATATTAATTTTTTTATATGTGTCCATAGGGGTTTTCGCATCAATAACTTCAATACTAATACTTCTTGCACTTCTTGTCTTGTCTAGAATATATTTAGCCATTGAATTTAGAATAACGTAAATTTAATGCTTTAGCTCAATGTTATTATTATTATCAATTAGCATAGAATATAAAAAAAGTTTAGATAGTCTTTCTTTAGATTTATTTGATTGTTATAATTATAATATTTACATATTAACCGACCGATTAAATATTTCCTTTTGCACTTTTGAGATATAAAGATATCGTCAAAAAAAATGGATGGTACATACCTACATATATTTAAAGTTAGGTGAAGGGCATCCCCTGTTATAATAGGTCAAACTCTGACTACGCAGTTAATATCTTCAAAGTATTTTAGAACAGAATAAAACAAAAAGTCAAAATTATTCAGACCTGTAGGAGGTGCTATTTGTTGTTTATGCCAACGACCTTTGGGGTTTATTTAAATGTTATCAATACTTCTGTATGAAAATTAAGTTAATATTGTTAAACTGTAGATAATAATAGGATAAAAATTAAAAATAGAACTAGAAGAAAAGTTTTAGACACTCACTATTTAAAAATTTCATCAGATTATTAACATTACCGGCATTTTTTGCGTACACGCGTTCTTATCTCATTCATAAAATATACAAATGAACTCTGAACGACAACGACTTATCCATGTATAATATCAACAAAAATAACACATTTATACAAAAATCAACGCAAAATAACAATAAAAAATTGACACAGACCTGGTGAAAAGCGGCTAATCGTCGACGAAGTCGTCTTCGAGCGTAGAGACGACACGAAACACGCACAGAACGTCCGAATCCTGCGGCCACTATCACCACACTCTGGCCGCAAGGGCGTTGCAAGGTCGTTGGGGAGATCGCGGGCAGACCATGGGGGCGCCACTAGAAGCGGCATCGGTAAGAGTGCCCCACTACTACGAGCGTCGTGGCGCACGACGCGAAGAAAATGCTTACAACAGGACGCGGGAAAATCGGCACGTACGGAGCGTCGTGCAATGGTCCATAGCAGCAAACGGCTAGACAAACATTTGCTAATCAGAAAATAGCAGGAAGGCGACTGACGTCGACTAAGTCGGCGTAGGAGAATTATCTATTTTTATTAAAGTTGCTTTGTAAAGATAGCTTTTATCTATTTTAATTCACGTGGTTAAATGGTTTTAAATAAACTGATCAAGTACTGAACTGAAAATTTTCTAAGCTAAACATTTTTTATTATGCGTCCTTGGGAAGGGGGTTGCGTTAAGGTGCCACCGTAGCATGTTATAATTTATCCAAAGTGAGTCTGATGACATACAAAAGCTTTTAACGGGCTTCAAAGAGACCTACCTCATAACCAGGGTCGTCAGATCTTTTTTTAAAAGTTCTTCAAGTTTTTTTTTTATTAAAAATGTTCTTTTTATATCAGTATTCAATTGTTAGGCAGTAACTCTATTTGAAAGCTAGTTTGTAAATGTACTTTGAACCAAGAAGTTTTGAGTGTCAAAGAAAAAAAGAAAAATCCATTCATTAATATTATATTAATTTTTTAGCCCTTAAGAAATATTATTTACAAAAAAATAATTGAAATCAAAATAAAAACTAAATAAACCCTTATGTTTCTCCTATATTTACGAAAATTTTGTAGAACTGGCGGCACCCTAGAGACGGTTGTCTCGGTCGAGTCATGCTATCTTGAAAAGACAAAGGCAACTGCAAATTTATATGTTCTAGACAAGAACAGCGGAATATTTTGAGCCAATGAAAATATTTCTATCCACCTGCTAAAAGAATGACATTTCAGATGATTGAAAGGAGGGGCTAGAACTGCAAAAAATCCGACGTTGCCATTTTCGGTTTTCTTTGTCTTGCACCGGTAAACTTTAATTTCCTATGCAAGTAGATCAGCCACGTAGCCCAGTGGATAGAGCATCCGCTTATTGTCCGAGATGTGTTGGTTCGAATCCCGGCTCGGCCGCATGTTTTTTTTTATTTTAACGGTGGATCGGAGGGCACCCTAAGGTCGGAACAGGGTTAGCACCTGGTTAGGGGCCCTGACCAGTCTCTTTCCTCGCAAGCGAAGAGGGATCGGTGCGAAAAAATCCACTATTTTAAAATCTTCGAGCTAGCGCACCTGTGGCAACGTCGGATTTTTTGCAGTTCTAGCCGCTCCTTGATTGAACCATCACTGTCACCTCAGTTATTTATAGTTTCTTAAGTGAATAGGACAGTGGATTGCGTGGTTTGAACGATCTGCTCTAATTTACCTATTTAATTTTGTTTTATAACTGTGGTTTTGGATAGGTAAGTTTTTACTTGGTATATTTTATTATCAGCATGACTTTTTGGCGACCATTTGAAACAGCAAATTAAGGTGAATTATCGCAGGAATACCTATAATGAATCGATGCCCGAGTCCGAAATTAAATTGGTTTTGCATTTTAAATCAATCATGTTCCTTTGAACCGTATCTTAAAAACGTGTTACCTATGTCTACCTAGCACCTTATTTTAACATTTAAAACATACATTGTAACGTTTATAACAATTAATTTAGCTAGGTATACATATTATTTTGATTATAAGTATGGGATTGGAGTAGGGAGCCCTTTTTACGTCCGTTTTAAAATGTATACTTGCGTTCGAAGAAAATACTTAAAGTGTAGGAAAGCAGGGAGCATTTTTTGCACTCATTATGTTTTACTTTTGGGCCCGACTAAAACACTTATTAGAGCATGGGAATGGAAAGGGTGTAGGGGAGTAGGGAGCCTTTTTTTGCGTCCGTTTTAAAATTTATATTTTATACATCTTACATACATATTTTATATATAATAGTTAAAGTGTAGGAATTTATTAAGCAAAACTGTGTAGTAAAGTGTAGGAAGGTAGGGTCTAAAACACTTATTAGAGCATGGGTATGGAAAGGGTATCGGAGGAGAGGGAGCCTTTCTTCTGGCGTTTTTTTTTTGTCATTTTAGATGGCATTTTACAGAACGATCACTGTGATTCTCCTGCGATCAATTTGTTGTCAAAATGTACACAATGCACTCTAACTACTAACGGTATATTCCAACTGACATACCTGACCCTATCCTTTCCTGGCAAGGAAAACTCAAACCTTTTCGCGGTCCTTGTTGGGCAAAGACAATTTTTTTAAAATTGTTTTTGGCAAAATGAACATTCTTTACCGAAAGACCGTTTTAAAAATATTAAGTGCATGTGTTGTAAACAGGCGAAGTCACGCGTAAAAACCTCTTATCAATGTAAACTATAATAAACAAGCTGTAATATATATAGATACTATTTAATGGTATATGGTCAGGACTTTAATACTTTTTTAATTCATCAAATTATGCTGAGCAGAACTATACAAAAGTGGTCATTTTTAGTAAATTGAAGTAACATGCGCGAAACAGGGACAGTATCACAGTCACCCCTGCTAAATTTATAGAATGATCATGAAATTGGCGTTAAACTACTGGTGGTCCTAATTGTCAACTTTGGCCGATAGACAGTAGCAGTTCTGGTCAAGATCACTGCATTCCTTCCAGCGGTAAAATATGGCAAGTCCCCGATTACTCACAAAAATAATCCCAGAATGGGGTATTCGGTTTACAGAATACCGTCCGCGTTTAGCGCAAGATTCTGGAGATATTTTAAAACTCACTACAGCTGTCATAATTTGACGTTAGACAGTTGCTTAACAGTACTGTAATGTAATCGACAAAAAAATTCCAACTTGTTCTTTGTAGGATTGTAGGTTTCTCATATTTTTTCCTAACTGAAAGCGAAGCTGAGTAAAATCTAATTTTCCCTAGCTTAGTAGTTTAAAAACTTAAATGATAAATTACGAAGAAATGGACCCACCTTATTTTGAACAATTTAATGTGTTCGTTTTGTATTACCAAGAGATAAGAGCACAAATACCCTTACAGTAAGGTATTTTTTAACCCCTTCCTTTTAGTTTAAAAAATATTCTGAAATGGCACATAAATAAGAGTAGAGGAAAGGAACCAAATTTGAGATAGGCGCCTAATTTGAGAGAGTTGTTTTTTAACTATACAGGGCACGCCATCTAAATATAAACGACACAAAATGATTGTTTCCAACTGTAAACGTAGAGGGAAGGCGCTTGTAACGTACATGTGGTATTCGTTTATTTTTGGTGGACCAGAGGAGTCCATTCCGTAGTTGAAAATTGATGGTTTTAGTGCAAAAAAAAATACCGAAGGTAAGTAGATACTGAATATTTGCTATTAAAACCTTAAAATATAAGCTTGTTGCTTAATTTTATGTCATAGACCATCATTATTTTATTATAGATTTCCTAAAAATGGCGGCTTTAACTGTAATACAAGGAGTTACTAATTTGAGACACTGAGGTTTGCCTAATTTGAGAGTATCTCAAAACCTTCCTCAAGCTCAAGCTTAGATGGCGCGGAAAGTGCTATCAGAGAAAAACCAAGACATAGAGAAGAATATCTCTTCTTCCCGCCAGCTCGACAACGCCATGGCCTTCAAAAGGCAACACCCCGAGATTGGCGCGTGGGATTCTCACAATACACAGTGCGGTAGCAACACGGCAAACAGAGAGAGTTTTCTGAGGCGCGGCGCGTGTTAATACTCACTCTCACTGTTCTTTATACCGTTTATACGGAGGGGCTATTCTGTTTTTCACGCGTGGCTACATTTTTGGAGAATTTTTTAAATTTTTGATTGTTGTTTTTCGTATGTGTTTTTATTTTGCAGCATAATAACCCAAAATCTGCAACGCACGCCCGTGACAGCTTTATTTAAACGGCTTTAGTCGAGTGCGTCAGGCGGCTTTGGAGGTCATAGACAGCAAATCGTATTTATGAATGAACTCAGTATGAGATATTTTTCTCTCTGTCTTGGTTTTTCTCTGGTCGTATTTTGGCAGATTCCTCCGACGAAAGTGGGGAAAGTGACGGAGAATGCTTATTTTGTTCTGCTCATTTTTCTTAAGATCACAATGGGGAAAAATAGGCAAAGTGTGTTAAATGCTTTCGATGGGCACATGAGGACTATGGGGAACTACACACCAGCATACTTACATGTTATTTTTGCAAAAAAGAGAGAATTTTGAAGTAGTATCTCAAATTAGGGCACTGTCTCATATTTAGGTAGTGTTTCGAATTAGGGCACCAGTTTTTTTTTTTATTTCGAAACTACACTTTGTGGTATTTCTATATACATTTAACAAGTTTAGTTACTTTTTGTGTAAATAATAGTATAGTTTACGAGTAAACAGTATAACCTTACGGTAATACAAAAAAGAATATAATGTTTAACAAAAATGCGTATGTTTTTGATTTAGAAAAAAAGTGTCTCAAATTTGGTTCTTTTCCTCTACTTTAGGCAAAAGTATTAAGTTTTAACGTACCAGCAGAAAATTAGCCCAGTAGGGTTCCTTTGTCACTTCTTGAATGGAAAATCATATCCACCAGCGACAGTGATCAACTGATCAATCATTGGAGTTCAGGGGCGTACCTAACGCACTATGTTTGGGGACTGGGGGAGCAAAATTTTCAATTATGCGATTATAAAAAATCTTCAAGAAAAATATCGACGTTTTACGGTTACTAAAATATAACAATTCAGTTTTATATTTAAATCCAATCTAGCTTTATCCAGTCTTGTACAATTTAAAAACGCAATTTCCTGTTAACCGAAATTACCATCTATTTTCATCCAGGCAGATCCTGAATCTAATATTTTGGCAAGCTCTGAGATTTTTTCCATTATTTTATTGTTGTTATTATAGGAGAACACGATCATATGGCTGCCACGTGAATTTAACTTGACCAGGTCGCGAAAATGCGAAATAAGTTTATGATAGGCAGGAGTTCTGTAAATTAAAATGGTTTTAAAAATAGCGTCTAATATATTCCTGCGATTTACAGGAGAATACCTACTAAAAAGTTCGTTGGCGTGGTTGAGACCGAGTCTTTACACGAAACTTTCCTAAAGCCGGCTTTGCATGTATGCAGATCAATGTAATTCTTTCGCAAGTTGCAAGGTCTATTGCAAAAGGCATGCGCAGTTCAGCGTCAGCCGACCACTTCGGCAAGTTTCTTGCTATTGTAGAAAAAAAGTTTTGCGCGATTTCTCTTCCAATATTTCTGCAGTTTTAGGAAGAATTTTGGTGACTTTTACAATGAGATTTAAATTGACTAGGTTAAATCAAATGGCCAAGATACCAAACAACAAAAAGAAAACATTTCTCTTTTCTGCAAGGTTGACTGCAATTCAAATTGCATAAATATACAACCTTAGCAGCAACTTGCAGGCAAGGACTTGAAATAGCAAGGGTTTTGCTGCAATTACTCTTGCACCAACTTTCTCAAATTTACAACGGTTATATCGAAATTTTGTTTACCCTGTATGCAGGATCAAAAGTGCACCTATTTAGTTTAACAGTAAACACCTATATTTCCTCTATAAACAGTAAACAGTAGATAATAATATGTACTTGATTCTGACAATTTATTTTTTTTAGCTGCATTCTGGATCGTGTTCAAAAGATCCTCCCAACTAAAGAGCTTTGACTATGGTTTTGTTGTGGGTAGTTACAGAGAAGAAATACCTTATACTCGCACATTCAGGTGTTAATATTTGAGGGGAGAGATGAGAAGAGTAAAGAGTAAGAAAGGAGGAACGAGGTGTGGGGTGGAATAAGACATGGGATAGAACACGTCGAATGAGACAAATAAAAGATTTAAAATATTTTTTACTAAATATAGCCCAACAAAAAAGTTAATGTGAAAAGGAGCGGACAAGTAACTGATCGGCCGTAAAAAGTACTAGCCAATTTAGGCATCATGGGTATTTACTGGATCTGAAACTTTATATTTTGTAAGATTCTCTAAAGTTTAAGCCTGGTTCTTACGCATTACAGAAACATAACATGGCTGTGACTATTACTTGTTAAAATGCAATTTGCCCCCAGATCTATGAATAAATGAATATAACCTTGTTGTTCTATTCTGTTATACATTGACCTGGATGATTTAATTTAGATCCAAGACTACACGAAATAATAGTGAAAAAGCTTTTAAGACATTTTCGAAAAATATTTGCTTGAGTGAATATAAATACATGACATTTGTTTGCCGTTGCTCAATGGAAAATATCGTTAGATTTTATATATAAAATGTATATAAACGTTCATTTAATGGGATTATTGAACTCAACACGATACACGAAAACATTTGTAACTTCTATTATTTTTATAAAAAAAATCACCCGAGGATTCTCTAAAAAGATTTAATTAAGACTATAGGTACCTACTGGTTTAAATTTATGTAGATATTCTAAGGCTAGTAATTATTTCTGCTGCGATTTAAATAAGTAGGTAGGTAAGCCCAACCGGTAAACAAATTACTCGGGTGGTATAATAATTTTCTGTCAATACTTTAAATAAACTGCCTGTGAAACAATGATGTGCAAAATATAGTTCATGTGGTCGGCATAATAAAACTTTAAGTAACAAATAACTATCCCGTTGGGCAGTCCGAAATCTATTCGAGCAGTAAAATTATTAATTGGGCGGTGAAATTATTAGTCGGCTGGTGACAAAATAAATTAGGCTGTGAATAAAATGTGCTCGGTAGTTAAATATCGTTCAGCTGTTTTTAAGCAGCGTTTCGTTTTCTGCAAAATATTTACTTTAGAAGCCAGAAAGTCAAATGACCTGTATTTAATATTTTTAGTTGGCAAGGGTTTGAAGATAGCGGCGAGATTCGTTAGTTCGATCGGTTTCTTTAATTCGTCTGTTGAACTTTTGATCATCACTAAGATTGGCCACTTTTGATCTGTTACCAAAGGCGTCGACGCCGAAAATTAAGTACGTATGTATATTCACGTGAAATAAAAAAAGACGGTCAGGTGCGAGTTCAACTCGCTCGTAGGGGGTACAGGACGGCGTGCCGCGTGGCCCGGCGGCGTACCGTAATTTTAAAGAATTCCAAAAATTGAACTGCTGCTGCGGCCGAGTTCCCCGCGATGTAATGCTACTGGAGCGGCACTAACGGTGGGCAGCATGGGCGCCCACAGGCATTTTAAAGTTGTATATCTCTGTTGCTACATACGGGACCCATACCAAATTCAGGTGAGCCTACTAGGAATGTTTTGGCAAAGAAAAAAAATATTTTGTAATTTGCGAAAAAGTTAAATTTTTGCTTGCCCCCCCCCCCCCCTTGAGAAAAAAATGAACACGTTTAGGTATTTTATTTATTATTTTTTCTAAACAAATTTTACACCATTTCGTCGAAAATTTTTAAATTTTAAGAGAAAAAATGTGTTAGTTGAAAGTTAAAGTCATTTCAATTTTTTTAAACTTAAAACGTAATTTAAAAAAAAATCAAATGACTATAACTTTCTACTAACACATTTTTTTCTCTTAAAATTTAAAAATTGTCGACGAAATGATGTAAAGTTTGTTTAGAAAAATTAATGAATAAAATACCTAAACGTGTTCATTTTTTTCTCAGGGGGGGGCCAAGCAAAAATTTAACTTTTTTTCTTTACCAAAACATTCCTAGTAGGCTCACCTGAATTTGGTATGGGTCCCGTATGTAGCAACAGAGATATACAACTTTAAAATTCCTGTGGGCGCTCATGGTGGGCAGCCTTACTAATAATACCATGAAATGTATGTGCTTTTACATTAGTCAATATTTGGAGTTTTCTAATTAAATGCTTTATTTTTTACGTAATTAATTATCCCTTATTACACGCTAAGTTAATTTTAGAGCAGTCAGAACAGTATTAGATTACCCATCAATTTGTAATGTTACAATATTTTTTCAGCAGTCAACTTGATTTTGGAGCAGGCAAAAAAAAAATAAAATGTAATTTATTTCGCACAGACCAAATATTTATTTAGTTGCAACTTATTTTTTTTTACTGCTTAAAAGATTTTGAAGCTGCTTGTTCAAATCTAAAACGCAGACCAATTTTTGTTTTATTACCTGATCAAGCTTCACCGCCCAATCCATCATTTCGCCGGCCAATCGTATATTACGATGTGTCAAAATTGTAAAATTTCGCTGCCCGTTTAAATCACACCCATATTCTAACTTGTTCGTCAGTTAAGTTTTTGTCCAGGTCACTGTTAATAATAAAAAACCGCTACTGGTATTTCTGCGATTTGATTAATTTCCGAAAGACTTATCGTAAAACTTGTTAAATTGAATTTATTTATATCACTGTGGAAAATAGATCTTTTAAATGGCCCTTTTATCTGTAAATTTGCAATAAAAATCTCAGAAGTAAATTCATAGGACAAAATAGTGTATTAACGGCATGGAAAAAAACGATTTTTTTTTTCAAAAAAACACATGACTGAAAAACCATAACTTGTTAAGTAATTTTTTAGTAGAATTTACAACCATTCTTCCAAAATGTGTAGTTAGGGATTTCCTGTCATACATTATCATTCATGGATTTATTAGGAAAGGATTCGATGTCCGTATACTGTGAGCGTATCGAACGTGAAGCCTTATATTTGTTGTTTGTTATGAAAACAGTTCCCCCAGGAGATTAGTTTACGAACTACGTAATTGAATCAAGAATGGTAGTAGAAAGAGATAAAATAGCATTGGAGTGTTGGAGCTCAGAAGTGTTGCTGTCTGTGCTGGTTGCTTAGGAAAACGGCTGAACCTCGGTCTGAACACTCGGTTACACGTACGTCTTTGTCTAATGAACTAGGAAAGAAAAAGTGCGATTTATAGATTTATAAATGACTCGGAGCGACTTTAAGTAAACATCTTTACAAATAACATAACCTATAAATAATAAAACCTTTTTAACTTAAATTTATTATTATTTAGCAGAAAAATAAAATATTTTAGGGCTTTTATTACTTTTAGTAAATCTTGTGATGCTTCTAACGTATTTTTTGTACAAAAATACAAGGTAAAATAAGATGTGGCCAATGTTTACAAATTGTGTTTACAGTGTCGTTTAGAATGGTTTGCTTTGGCTTCAAAGAATGTTAAATCATCCCGTATCCATTCTTAATAAATCCATGTTATCATTGCTATACCATAGAACGAAATAGAGCGGTCAGATTAACTATAGTTTTTGGATTTTTTCCCAGTGGTTTTTAAAAAAACCAAAACATGGAAAAATTCAAAAAATAATTATTCTTTCAGAAATATATTGTAAGCATAAAAAATATATGAACAAAATTAACAAATCATTGCAAAATAAAACTAATACTCAGTACAAATTTTCATGTACGTAAACTAAAAAAAGACACGAAAATATTTTGTGTCCCGATTATTAATCTAATTAATCATCGCTTTCGGTTTCTAAAAAGGAATCATATTCGTTATTGTAACTTCCATCATCTGATGAGTTTTGTTTTTCACTTTCTACTTCTACTACATATTGGCAAAGGAGCTATCATCATGATCGTAAGCAGCATCTAGTGATGTGGCTAGTATTTTTGGCGACAGTATTGACAGTCAGTATTTTTTTTGGTTTTATTTTTTTCGTGCAGTTGTTCATCCTTAAGATAAAGGCTACTGCGAATTGCAACAAGCTTTTCCACTCATTTGTTTGTAAGTCTGTTTCTTCTTACAAAATATTTTAATATGTCCTAAGGATTTTAATCAAATGCTGAAAAATCGAAATAGAACAGTTTGCACATTATGTACAGGGTGATCCCCTATAATGTCGCCCCCCTTTAACTTTTTTATTTTAAGTGTCCAAAAAAATTTAAAGGTATGGTTATGTAAGTACTGAAAGATACTATTTTTTTACGTATAAAGATAATTTGAAAAATGATCAGTATACAAGGAAACACGAAAAGTGTATTTTTTTTAAATGGATCACCCTATATATGAATTTATTTTTCGACTCCTTGTAAAGTTCTAAACATAATTCATATATCATACAAGATACCTAAATTCAACCGTTTCTGAAATATTCGCATTTTAAACAATATCATCAAATATTTTTTTAAACAACTGTTACAAATCAAGAAGCCCTAGGATAACAAAATGTTTATTGAAAATAAATACCCATAGTGACATTATGTCAATATTGTTGTAGTTGTCTTGTTAAGTAAGTAAAAATGCCGTACTCAGACAGAGAAAAACAAATTATTTTAACTTATTATATTAAAAATAATTTAAATTGTCGCGCTGCCATTAGAAATATGATAGAAGATAATCCCGGTATGCATGTCCCAAGTCGAAGAACGTTCACATCTATATATAGTAAGTTTCAAGAAACTTCAAATTTAAAAAGAAGAAAAAGAACTGTGAACGGAGATGAAAATGCAGAATTAAATATTTTGCTAGCCATAGAAGATAATCCTAATAATTCCATAAGAAACATTTCAAAATCATTACAAGAAATAGAAGAAAATGTTCAGAATACCTCATACGGGAAAGTCCAAAGAACGCTTAAAAGATGGAATTTAAAGCCATATAAGATTAAACCCACTACAAAGCTTACCCAAATGCAAAAAGATAGTCGGGTCACATTTTGTCAACTGATTCTAGATAGAATTAATATAAACAACAGTTTTTTGAAAAAAGTTTTATGGACTGACGAGTCTACCTTCTCTACGAGTGGCTTGTTTAATCGAAAAAATACCAGACAATGGGCAAGAGAAAATCCACATTCTTATAGGGAATTTAAGTTCCAAGGGCGGCAATCCGTAAATGTATGGTGTGGCATTCTGGGCGATCGAGTTATTGGTCCGTATTTTTTTGATACTGTTTTAAATGGACCCCGCTATTTAGATTTCTTGGAAAACGAGTTAGAAGAATATTTAGACGATTTGCCTTTGAATATGTTGCAAAATATCATTTATCAACAGGATGGGGCACCCCCTCACAATATTCGTGATGTGCTTAATCACCTAAATGAGAGGTTTCCTGAATGGATTGGAAGAAATGCGCCAATTAAATGGCCAGCGAACAGCCCCGATTTGACACCGATGGATGCGTTTCTTTGGGGTTATATAAAAAACCGTGTATACAGCCACGAAATTGAAAACCTCAATAATCTTAAAGATATATTAACGAATGAAATAAATAATTTAAATGAAAATAACCCAGCATTCATAACAGATGCATTAGAGAAACTTCGAAGAACACTTATACGGTGTGTTGAAGAAAATGGAGGCCCGGTAGAGCATCTTTATGTTTAATAACCCATTGAAATTGTGTTTGTTACTGTTATTGTTACATTTCTTAATCTGGCAGTTGTTTAATAAAATTCTTTATTATTATGATTTTTTATTAGTAACTAATGTTTAAAATGCGAATATTTCAGAAACGGTTGAATTTAGGTATCTTGTATGATATATGAATTATGTTTACAACTTTACAAGGAGTCGAAAAATAAATTCATATATAGGGTGATCCATTTAAAAAAAATACACTTTTCGTGTTTCCTTGTATACTGATCATTTTTCAAATTATCTTTATACGTAAAAAAATAGTATCTTTCAGTACCTACATAACCATACCTTTAAATTTTTTTGTACACTTAAAATAAAAAAGTTAAAGGGGGGCGACATTATAGGGGATCACCCTGTATGTATGAACTAATCCCCTAAATAAAATTTGATTGGGCACATGGGTGGACACCTTTAGTTCCAGGATGGGCCACACTGCTCCCCCCTGGCGCCATCACTTACAAAATACATTAAGAGTCAAAAAATATATTATACATTTTAATAACTCCCATGTCAACGTCAGAGGGGCGAAAGGTGTTTTTCTGCCCTTAAATGGAATTTCTCCGAAATTCAATAACTCAAGATAGTTTAACTGCGTAAGGAATACTTTCTATTGAAAACGAGTTAATATAAAAAATTACGGAATTTAATGAAAGAGTTATTGACAAATTTGCTTCAAAGAAGGATCGTAGAATCGACCTGATATTTAAAAAATAAGGTAAGATTCCAATAATAATTTTATAGACACATATCTTATCCTTATCAGTATTTTTTAAAAATTAAGTAAGGTTCATTATTGATTAAATGCGCCCCAAAAAATTACACGCTATTATTTCGGTTATTTAATTTTATTGCAGCACACCTATAATATTTCCCCAGGAGCCGCCATTGGTTCAGGGAATTTCACAGAAAGAGTATATGAATTATCTATAAAAAGGTGGTAAATAAATTAGAAAAACCAATATAAAAATAAAACTATTACTCTGTATCTCGAAAACGAATCATTTCCGGACATATTTTAATGGGAACTTTGTTTTGTATTCTTGGCTAAAGAATCACCTGCAGAATTTTGTCATTTTGTCGGTTAAAGTATGTGTCTTTTAGTTCTCTTTGGAGGAAAAATCTTTAGTTTTCCGGTTAAAAAAGCGTACCAAATAGTATTAATACCTTCAAACTTACGAAATATCGGTACTCTCGACTTATATAGGACTCCAGGAATACAACACTGTCTCCGATTCAAAGGTTTTGGCAACATCGCAACCTTTGCGCATCGACACGGGGATGTCGACATCCCCTTATCCTGAAAGCGTCAGGGTCCTGCAATGATTTAGTTAACCTAGGGCGATTTTCCTGCAATTTACTCGTTTCCATCGTTTTATTTCTCTGGTTTGTTTGTTATGTATGTGTATGTATAAATTAACCTACCCACCTAATTTAATTTTTAGTTGTTGAAAACCGTATTCCTTTTTTACCTAAATTTGAATATGCTTTTTATTATTATGAATTTTGTTCTTATAAAATATATAGTATGTAGGTAAATTACCCATAGATAAAGGTTATGTAATGGTTTTTCTTGTTTGATTAGCAGGAAGGTTTTAAAGAAATTCTTGAAATTAGTTTCAGACTTTTGTGTTTTAATAAATTTATTTAAATTATTGCAATTAAATGTATGCATGTAGGTAATTAAACTGGTTTACGTATATGTTAAATATTTCACCTTCATAAAAAGCTTTATTGTCTCATGTTAGGATAATAAATGACTGTCGCAATTATTTGCTATAAAATTATTTCTATAAAATGGCAGCAAATTATATTCAATTTTGTGGGTAATTACACAAATAAAAATTTAAACCCATAGGCAACTATCAATATTTAAAATTGGTGGCATTTACCAGTAATTATGAATATTTTGCATGGATTTGTTCTGTTTGTTTTGTTTCAAATAGGTGTGTGTTCAGAAGAGATCCAAGAAACTTTTTGTAAAAAAAAAATATTTAAAAACAAAAGAATTTTTTGAAAGGAAAATTGGAATTTTTTTTTCTTTATAAAAGCTACATTTTTTTCGAAAAACGCCTATTGTTCGAAAATATAATTTATGAAAATAGTATAACGTTGGTAGTTGGTATTGTTATTGTTACTACCCAAGTTTAATATATTTAGAATATACTCTTAGGGTCATAATAACTTTGTCTTTGGAAATACTACAAACATTTTCGATAATACTGGCTAGTTTTTGGATGGGTATCAGAATGACTAAACCCAGAATAGAAGAATCTGTGCAAATTTGATGTTGAGGTTTGCCCAGTATATTTTTCGGTCCTTTTACTGACATTTTCTAAATTATCAGAGTTCAAAGTTAAATTTTGGGAAAAAGGTTTTTCGACAAATTTTTTTCCATAAAATATTTTTGAAATTGTTTTTTCGAGAAAGTTTTGTCGATGCTCTCAGAAATATATACAGGGTGCCCAGAAAGTCTTAGTATGGGCATATATCTTTGCTATTAGTGAAGATAGAGACACCAAATTTTAGGTATATCTTATTGCTTAATAAATCTACTTTTTTATGTAATTTACCTTATTCAACCCCCTTGAGGGGTGACGCTAGGTAGTTGAGGTCAAAAATTTTAAATGCAACCCGATGCCGTGTGATACCTCATTTTAAAGTTGAAGAATGAAGAAAAATAGTACATTTTACGAGTAATATTATTTTTTTCTTTTTTCGGAAACCGAAATTAAACTATATTTAAAAGATGTGAAGGGGAGGGAGTTAAAGCGCGATATCATGCCAGTACTTTTCTCGCTATCTCGTAAGAAAGTTGTACTTTAATAAGAAAATGCGTCTAAATATGAAATAGTGAAATAAATTTTGTGATACGGTGAAATTGTATTAAATCTGTCAAATAATTTTGTATTGAATTTTGTTCACGAAAAAGAATTGTGTCGGTTTTTTCTTGAAAAATATTGGGGGCAAGCTCGTGCTCGTGCCATCCATAAAGGCAAGCGGAACAGTGTCCCAGGGCGCTAGAGGTCTAGGAGCGCCAGAAGGAACTTGGTACCAAAAAAGCGTCGACCAGTTGCATAAGAAACGTCGATAATTGGAGGATTTGCAAAAAAGGCCGACAATTAGCAGTATCAGAAC
The DNA here is from genome assembly GCA_963971165.1 of Philopedon plagiatum. Classification (NCBI taxonomy): domain Eukaryota; kingdom Metazoa; phylum Arthropoda; class Insecta; order Coleoptera; family Curculionidae; genus Philopedon; species Philopedon plagiatum. The sequence goes on along the minus strand of OZ020194.1, from coordinate 80,049,819 downwards.
CCGACTGCATTTTTCCCAGGGCGTTGCAAGACCTTAGCGCTGCCCTCAAGTGGAGTATCAAATTAAAACGCTTAAGGAGTAGTTTATATTGGTATTTATTTAATTTTAAAACCCCTCTTCTTCTTAATAAATTTATTTCAATTTACAGTCCATAACACTCACAAAACATACACTATCCTTTTAATTAACATAAATGTTTTATTTTAGTTAAAATGTTTCTACTTGTCCATCTTCACTTCAAGTCTCTTCAATTTCAAAGCCCCGCAATTGTAGTACTCTGCACACAACATTCCACACCATAAGAAAAGGAAAATATAGAAATGCTACTAACAAGACGAATCCCAGGGCTTTTGTATACCTACAGATACACTGTTTATTCTGCTGGTATCATCCTATCTACCTTCATTTATTTCTTGTTCAAATGGAACGTACTGTGTGTAAATCTTCAAGCATGGCAACACGTCAAGAGGATGGTAAGTCGTAGTTGTTCATTGTCGTCTTACCTATATGCGAGTAGGGGCCGATGGGACAAGACGGGTAATTAGGTAATCTACAGGGTGTCCGAAAAGTTTTGATATGGCAAATATCTTTGCTATTAGTAAAGACAGACACCATATTATAGGTGTATCTGATTGGTTAATAAATCTAGTTCTTATGTAATTTAAGTTTTTCAACCCCCTTGAGGGGTGACGCTAGGGAGTTGAGGTCAAAATTTTCAAATGCAACCATATGCCGTGTGGTACCTCATTTTAAAGGTTTTCAAAAAAGAAACATTCTACCGCAAACCCGAGGTCCGTATCTTAATTCGTTTTTAAATGGCAAGCCTAGCGTGCTAGACATGCACACGGAATTTCAGGGGATGTACTTTGGTGTTTGAACCCATCCACTTCTGGAAATATATCTCCAATTGTAAAGCTACAACCACGTATTTAACTTTTCACCTTTTTCGACTTTTTTATTTTTCGTTTCTTATATTTTTTGTTTCTTGACATCTGCGCAAAATATTATTACGATCACTTACACCAGTCAATATTACAATACCAAGGATGAGACGCCATTAACTTACTTAATTACATTACGTACTTCCCTTTTAACAAACTACCCTGTGTAACACGCGCCTGGTTTTGCCAGGAATCGAACGCTACGAGCTTAGGCGTGAGGCGCGCAACGGCAGAGGGGGGATTTACAGCGTAATTGATAACCAAGTGACTAGACTATTTAGAATATCTTTCGCTGATGCCATAGGTTTTGAGAATTTGGCGTTCTGTGAGAAATTCACAGTATTGTATGTGGTACGGAACCCTCTATGCGCGAGTCGAACTCGCACTTGACCGTTTTTTTTTCAGACAATCACGGCAACGCTCATGGAGTAAATTTATTTTTGTCAAATACCATATATGTATGTATGTACATACTTAATTTTCGGCAACTGGCCAAGCTTAATGATAAAATTGATAAGTCCAAGAATAAGTTGTTGACCACCATTAGTTTTATGCGAGTAGGGGAAGACGGGGTAAGACTAAGTTATCTATATTCATATTCAAATTCATGATGCAGGCAAGAGATAAAATTTTTGAATTTAACCCCAGGATGAAAAAGAGGTGTAAAGTTTAACTTCAAATAGAACCTATTGTGTATTGTGCGTAAATTTTCAAACATGGCAACATATCAACAGGATAGTAAGTCCAAGAATTAGTAGGGGAACGGGGCAAGAATGGGTTCAGTAATGGTTCAGTAATCTATCTATATTGAAATTCATGATGTAGGCCAGGGATAAGAAAAGATTTTTTGAAATTTAACCCCTATGAGGGTGGAATAAATATTGAAAAATACAGATCGGCAAAATGAAAATCATGTTTCTGGTAACCTAAAAATTTCAATTTCTATAGACATTTTTATTACGATTAAAATACCCCGTAGATCTGTAGTGAGTAATTAAAATCAATTTTTGGCAAATTTGAAGTGATGATTAAGACGAGAATCAAAAATACTAGAAGCACAATAAAAAGGGAGCTACATTATAGCTATTAACTTAAGAAGCTCATCTTTAATAATTTCATATTCCAAATTTTAAGAAAACCCTAAAAATTTATTGATATTAGCTACTATAAACCTGAAACAACCAAAAATATCGCTTCCAGAGCTCTGTCGCAAACACCTATATCTTGTTAAAGTTGTAACTACCCAATAATACAGTTAAAAATTATATATTAACATTTAAACTTTTTTTCAGTGCAGTCTCTATGAACAAGGCTTAGCCATAGGTTCGCTTTGCGCCCCACTCTGTGTCTCCAAAGACATTCACTCATTGACTTGTCACTCCTTCCAAGCAGCAAAAGAAGCAGTTTTCAGCGCTGAGTGGCACAATATCCGCTTAGTATTCAAATCCGTATCCAAAGATGTCCAAACGATACACTGGTATGACAATGGTGTCCTGAAATACCCCACTGAAAAAGAGTTCCTACAAACCATACGCACAATTGTAAAGCGTAAGTTAAATTTAACTCTAGCTTATGATACTGCCCTAAGATTGTCACGCTTAAAACCGTCATACGAAGAGAAAGATCCTATAAAAAGGCATCAAGAAATGGATAGTCTTTGGCACTTACTTCAAGACAATGAGTACTTGCTTTCAACAATTTTTACCGACAAGGATGTTTTCCCCCAGCTTATTGGCACTTGTGGCCCTTACTTCGCTGTAGAATACCTAGAACCAGTCCCGTTCACCTCCTCCCTCCTCACAGTGGGTGACAGTCGAGAAGAGTGGGGCCAAAGGCTGAAATTTGCCGTACACATCTTGGAACTTCTAGAAGAACTCGAAACTAGCTTTCGAGAACCTTTTCATCTATGCGATGTAAAAATTAACCATTTCGGGTACACAAAAGACAGGAAAAAGTTTAAATTTATAGATTTAGACGAAGCTTTTCCACGATCCGTCATTAGTAGTATTTTTAAAGAAATCGAAAGTTGCAAAGTTGACGACGACTGCGACTTTTTGGATTGTCGATCTACGTGCAATAAATCAACCGGCAAATGCAGTAACTCAGTAGGCAACAACAATTTACAAATCGTCTGTGAAAAGATATTTCTAGGTTGGAGGATGTCCAATACCATTATAGTGCCTGGTTTGTTGATGTCACAACACACCCCTTCAGAGTTAGCTTCAATGTTGCGACAATGTGCTAATCCGTTAGGGGAAAGCGGTAAGATTAGGAAAATGCCTGATGATGACAGTCGGAAAAGGCTGTATAACGTTTTATACGAAATTGAGCAGTCCGTCAATAATGATTTGTTACTTAAATAATAAATTTTAAATTTAAATTATCTTGGGAAATGTTTGTTACCATTCAGAAGCTTTTTATTTTACCCGTTTATAACTTTAAGCAAATTTTTGTACAGGGATATCCAAATAAAAGGGAACAGGACTTATAAATCTTTTATTTTTAAAGATGGGAAAAAATGTTAAATATGAAAGTTTCGGGAATTTTATGGATCATTGATATATCTTATCAGCAAAACAATTTTATTGAGCATCGAATAAAAATATAGCATAAAACATTGATTTTCTCGCTTATTTTAAATTGGGTGGTATGATTTTTATCATTTTTGGATTCTAGGAGAAGATTTAGACATATTTTGTATAACATAGCCTACTACCTTTTTAAATTTTCTTCGTAGATAAGTCAAAGTCAATGTCGAGGTTGACAATAATACTTTGGACGCCGTGAATTTATAATTTTATTTTTATGCAAAATGAGTTATCCTTTTAATGAGAGATACAGAATGTTAAAATTATATTTAAAAGATAACAATAATGTTAGAGCGGCTCAAAGACAATATGAAGAAAATAATACTGGTTAGTGCTTTCAAATATTAATAACTAATAAAAATCAACATTTATTGTTTAATGGAATAACTCATTTTGCATAAAAAAATAATAAATTCACGGTAACTGAAGTATTATTGTCAACCTTGACATTAACTTTGACTTGCCTACGAAGAAAATTTAAAAAGGTAGCAGGTATTTCGTTCGCAACCTGGATAGTTACGTTTAACGTATATTTATGCGAAATAATTTTTAATTTGAAATATTGCAAAAACGATTGAAAAACCGCATAGGGTATGGTATACAAAATATGTCAAGAACTTCTCCTAGAATTGAAAAATATTATAAAAATCATAGCATCCAATTTAAAACAAGCGAGAAAATCGATATTTTATAGTATATTTGTTGTATTCGCTCAATTGTTTTGCTGATAAGATATGTGAATGATCCGTCATAAAAATCCTCAAAACTTTTATATTTAACATTTTTTCCCATCTTTAAAAATAAAAAAGTTATAAGGTCTGCTCACTTTTATTTGGATATCCCGGTACAAAAGTCCCAGAACCAAGATCCTTGCGCTGAGGCTGACAAAAAGAGTGCAGGTTCTGCTATGAGGAATATAAAATCAAGGAACATAATATGTCATATAAAAAGTCATGCTTTCGGCTCCTATATGTTGTTACCATAGATTTAGAAATGAGGTGATACCATTATTTACATTTTAGAGCAATCAGAAATTCAAGGGTTACTCTTAATCTGGCCAACTATACGGTCCTCCGCCTACTTTTTGAGGACTGTTGCCAGACTTTCAGTTATGTGGTATATTTTCAGATTGATAAACTATAGTACTAAAATAACGCAATTACTATAGGTTAATTTTATCTACAATCGTAAAAACCACAGGCTAAAGAATATGACTACGGATTAATAAAGCGTATCAATTATTGTTGCGTATTTTGCTGATTCTTTAAAAGTGGACTGTATGTTTTAATATAATTTAGTGAAATAAAGAAATATAGGATGATTAAAAAATTCGGAAACTCCAGTCACCTTAGTTTTGTCTTGTAGATAATTCCGAAACTGAGGGGGCCACTCTTTATTATATTTTTAAGAAGCACACTTTCAAACTTGCATTAGTTTGGCAGTGTCCAATTAATATTTCTTTTTCCATGCGGCTTTACACTTAACACTATAGCGGTTAAACCGACTCACTTGTCCACTAGTACCTGTTGATTCAGCTAATGGGGGTTTCTTTTGCGGTAATTAAATATAATACAACACTTTAAAGCTATACACTTGGCACAAAAAATATCGATTGAAAGAAAAATAAATAATAATAAATTCCAAACACCATTATCTTTCGCGATAATAATTTTTAGTAACTGATTTCCATTGCATGGTGGCGAAACTTAGTGTGAAACTGGCAACGTTGTTTTTCTCAGGCCGTAGTCCCGTTCATTCATGGTTTAAACGTTGTCAAGGAGTACAATTTTGTGTGTAACGTTATTGACAGGTCGCAATATACTTGTAGTGAAATGTTAAGTGATTTTGGTTTTTCCTAAAAGGGTTTTATCCACAAACTTTGAAAAACGGTATGTGCTAAGTGTATAAAAGATGGATTTCTTTCATCCGGAACTGTCTTTTCACAGGTTTGCTCGGAATACAGACCCAATATATCAATCAGAATATCAATTCAGTGGCGGCTGGTGAAATTTTAAAGTTGAATATCTCTGTTGCTACTTATGGGACCCATGCCAAATTCAGGGGTTTTGATTGTGAGCCTACTAGGAATGTTTTGGTAAAGAAAAACATATTTTGTAATTTGCGAACAAAAATTGAATTTTTGCCCCGGCCTACCCTGGGAAAAAATGAGCACGTTTAGATATTTTATTTATTATTTTTCCAAAGACATCATTTTGTCGAAAATTTTTAAATTTTAAGAGAAAAAATGTGTTAGTAGTAAGTCATTTGATTTTTTTTTAAATTATATTTTAGGTTTAAAAAATTGAAATGACTATAACTTTCTATTAACGCATTTTTCTTTCTTAAAATTTAAAATTTTTTGACAAAATGATGTAAAATTTGTTTAGAAAAAATAATAACTAAAATACCTAAACTTGTTCATTTTTTCCCAGGCAGTGGCGGATTTAGAGGGGCGCCCCCCCCCCTAGAGCCGTGTAGAAAAAAGGATTTCAATATCGAATTTTATAAAAATAAATATTGTAACATAAACATTAAACATTTCTACATATTCTACAAAATATTATAAACAAAAACATATTTTGCTGTCTAAGTAAGGTCTTTGAAATGAATTATACCAAAAAAATTTGAATAATCAATACTAATATGTAATATAAAAATGCATGTCTTTCTTGACATTTTTGATTATATGCTCTTAGATTGTTTCTGAAAACATTCCTTGAATTCCTTACACATCTCACTGCAATCTTATCAAAATTTGCGCCGGATAGATTTAGCTTCTAAACGAAACAAATAACCCAATTTGTTTTTTTTTTCAAAAAACATTTTGGAATGTAAATTTTTTCGAAAAACAGCTTTTTCGACAGTGAACTAACGAAATTTTCAAAAATATTTTCTCGAAAACATATTTCGAACCTATATTTTTTCAAAAATGTCCTGACCGCTTTTCCAAAGATGCTCTTCAGAAAACGGATTTATGAAATATTTTGAAAATATTTTCTTCAAAAACCTGTATTTCGAAAGTACATTTGTTCAAAAATGTCTTCAAAAAAATAATTTTTAAATCCGGTACCTACATTATTTACATTTTAGAGTAATAAGCCTGATTGGTTCAACTCGGCACTCGAGTAACGTCGCGAGAAAATTATATTAACTTTACTTGGTCAACTGTACGTCGGTGCCGGGCCACGCGGCGTGTGACTAGCGCTGGCCTATTATACTATTAGCATTCTCGGCCGAAAATTCGGTGTTATAATTTTACTTATTTTTATTTTAAGGAACCTTTAATTATTTGCTGCAAAGTATGAAAAAATTGGTTAAGTGGCTGGGAAATTTTGGTGGTTCTGCAGCCCTTATGTGCCAGCCACCCCTGCTAAGGATTAATAAAATATAAGTACAATCAATATTTTTAAATTTCAATTTTTTTTTCTAACATGATGTAACTACCAGGAGTATCTGTCATTGCTTATCCTTCATTTTTACCGACAATATGACGAAGTATTTGGGTTAACCAGAGGTCAGGAATTCTACCCAAATCTTCTGCCATCATCACCTGGACCATGGATCTATTATAATATGGATTCGATATCCGTATACTGTGAGCGTATCGAACGTGAAGCCTTATATAATATAAATATTTTGTTGTTTGTTATTCTCTTGAGAGAGCAGTTTACGAAGTACGAACATAGACAAGACTACGAATTACTACGTAATTGAATCAAGAATGGTAGTAGAAAGAGATAAAATAGCATTGGAGTGTTGGAGCTCAGAAGTGTTGTTGTCTGCTGGGTGCTTAGGAAAAACGTCTGGGAACGCTCGGTTACACGTACGTCTTTGTCTAATGAACTAGAAAAGAAAAAGTGCGACGTATCGATTTATACAGATTTATAAATGACTCAGAGCGACTTTAAATAAACGCCTTTAGAAATATCCTAACATAACATAACCTATAAATAATAAAACTTTTTTAACTTCAATTTATTACTATTTAGCAGAAAAATAAAATATTTTGGGGCTTTTATTACTTTTAGTAAACCTTGTGATGCTTCTAACGTATTTTTGTACAAAAATACAAGGTAAAATAAGATGTGGCCAATGTTTACAAATTATGTTTACAGTGTCGTTTAGAATGGTTTGTTTTGGCTTCAAAGAATGTGAAATCATCCCGTATCCAGTCCTAATAAATCCATGACCCGGACCATGGCTGGTTAGAAATAAAGACCGTTTTTTAAAATTCAATCCCTAAGGAGGTGAAAGAGGGGTGTAGTATTTTAAAGAAACGCCTATATCTCACAAATCACTGAAATAAGAGGTATGAAATTCAGCATATAAACTCCTTGTCCGTACTAAAATTGTCTATATGACAACAGCACGTGGCGCAGCCGCTAACGGGTTGCTAGTTAACATAAACTGTTTGCATCTGCGCACTTATAGCGGCAATCTTAGCAAGTTGCTCTTAATCTATAACTAAAACAAGTCACAATTAAATAAAAAATCGTATATTGTATATCAGACTTTAGTGTATTTTAATCATAAATTATACTCCAACTTTGGAATAGTTCAGTACAAAAAACGTCTTCTACGTTTAAAACTCCATATTATAAAAAATAAAATTCTGTCGCTAGGATATTAATAATTAGATACACTTTAGTATACTTAAACACTAGAGTCAAAAATACTGTCATTATTACCACTATGTCTCGCTCTTCTGCTTACAAACCTCCTCAAGCTTAGTTATTACCAAACTTAGGTCGGCATTTTTATTTAACTTTATATAAATACAGTTCCGAATATCGTGAAAGACTAACCAACTGGGCACTTCTTTTGATATGATTTTCAGGTGTTCCTCCAATTCTACCTTAGTCAAATTACCTCTATAACAATTACCGAGTTTTTCAACAACCGTATCTAATGGTAAAACTCCCCTTTTCTCAGAAACAAACATACTTCTCGTCAAACGTGCCAATTCCGGTAGCCGAGAATATTGCTGAAGTTCTTTTTCTTTGTCAACAGATCTTGTCATGGATAAAAGAGCTTTTGCTGCTTGTTTCTGGCGAACTTTTTCCAATAGGGCTTTAGGGATACCTAGAGGGAAATAATTTAAATAAATACTGCAACCAATTAAACTATTTATTGGGATACCTTTTCTTGTTTCTCTTTTTCTGGTATCATTGTTCATTCACAAACTATTTGGCAAAATATTCATAAGTAATATCATACCTAAGTAGCGCATCTAATTTTATCAAAAAAAAAAACATGAAAAAATGAGATAGTTAAAAAGATTCTTAACAAAGGGCACGAGAGCTTATGGCTATAAAAATCAGAGTCAAAGACGAAGATTTTTGCCACCTGCTCAAATACCATCTGCTACAAAAACTACTTAGGTTTGTTGTTTTTCAATTTTTTTCCCAGGAAAAATTAGTTAACGAATAGTATTTAATAAGATTATTTTCTGAGTAAAACATACAACATACTTTACATCGCTAATATTACTTTTTTGTAATTTTTGTTGACATCTGCTTGTCAAATTTTGCCACTGACAGGAGCTGTCAAACAATTTCCACTTAAAAATCATTTTTAACACAAAAATTGTCGCTTGTGATGGTCGGAATTAAAACCAAGGAAATACACTGCTCGTAAAAAAAAGCGAAAAAACAAAGTTTCAGCATCAGTTTTAAATTGCTGTAGTTTGAAAACGCTGACAGGAGCTTTCAAACAATTTCCACTTAAAAATCATTTTTAACACAAAAATTGTGGCTTGCGATTGGTCGGAATTAAAACGAAGGAAATACACTGCTCGTAAAAAAGAGCGAAAAAACAAAGTTTCAGCATCAGTTTTAAATTGCTGTAGTTTGAAAACGCTGACAGGAGCTTTCAAACAATTTCCACTTAAAAATCATTTTTAACACAAAAATTGTCGCTTGCGATTGGTCGGAATTAAAACGAAGGAAATACACTGCTCGTAAAAAAAGTGAAACAACAATGTTTCAGCATCAGTTTTAAATTGCTGTAGTTTGAAAACGAAGTGACGGATTTTGATGAGCTTTTCATATCCTGAAAGACCGTTTTGTTCACATTTCGTTTCAGGAAGCCGCTTCCCGTCAGTGAGGATATCTGGACATTATACAGAGCGGAGAGGAAAGTAGTGCAAAAATTTAAAAAGTGTAAGTCTTGTATTTGCAACTAGTACTTGTTTGTTGTGTTGCATACTAGGCAGGCTTTGAAGTCTAAGTCAATATCTCGGGACGTTTTTGTCAGTTTTTTAATTACAGCTTTCTAACAAAAAATATCGATTTTTTCCAAAAACGGTATTTTTAGGAAAGAAATTCTAAAATTCCGCTATAGTTTCATGAATAACAATATTTCTATGGATAATCAACTTTTTATTTAGTCAGTCTCAAAATGTATACCGAATGTCCGCATTTCCAATTTCCCATTATACAGGGTATAAAATAAAATAATGCAATGAATCAACAAATGCTTTATGGCATGTTTACATTAAGTGGAAGTTGGTGCTATGTAAGAAAAAATTACCTCCAAGCATTTTCAATCAGCTGATGCAATTTACTTACATTGCACGAAATTAGGACTTGTTCTAATTTAATTGCAAGTAGCATGCATTTTTAGCTGATTTGGATATATTTTTAAGGTTAGATGTTCATGTGTAAACCGTCATGCAATGCAATTAATTGCCTTGCTATAACTTGCATGCTATAAGTTGCACGTAATGTAAACAGGCTTTTAGGAATGTTGTTACACATTTCTTTCAGGCTATAAAAATTGTGCGTTTTAAGATCCAAGTTATTCAGTTAAAAATGGCCGTTTTAGCGATAATGAATTAAGAAATATTGTAAGGGAATTAAATCTTATAAGTTTTAATGTGTGATATTAAATGGCTTACGCGAATTTATGGCGAGAGATTATAGTATTGGGCAAAACCAGTTTTTATAATGATGTCTAAAAATAGGCTGCAAAAACGTGGCCAATAGCAGCAGTATGGCGAGCTTTTGAAAGATACCGCATCCATGGAGGAGCCGGTTGGATATCGTAACAGAGTGACGGCACCAGGGGGGGGGGGGGGGGGGGGGCAGAGTGGGCACTGGCTCACCCTGGAATTAAAGGTACCCACCCATGTACCCACCCAAATTTTGTTCTTCATAGAAAGTTTTTGTTTGGGTTTGCTTGGTATAATGGAAAATTGGAAATGCGGACATTCGGTATATATTTTGAGACTGACTGAATGAGAAGTTGTATGATTACCGATGGAAATATTGTTATTAATGAAACAGTGGCGGAAATTGTAGAATTTGTTTCATACAAAAGACGGTTTTTGAAAAAATATCGATATTTTTGGTTAGAAAGCCGTAATTAAACAGCTGACAAAAAAGTCCTGGGATATTGACTTAGAATTACAACAAACACATACTAGTGTAAATACAAGAAATTAAACTTTTTAGATTTTTGCACTACTTTCTTCTCCGCTCTGTATAATGTCCAGATATCCTGACTGACGCAAAATAACTCCCTGGAAAGAAATGTTAACAAAACGGCCTTTCAGGATCTGAAAAGCTCATCAAAATCCGTCAATTCGTTTTCAAACTACAGCAATTTGAAACCGATGCTGAAACTTCGTTTTTTCGTTTTTTTTTTTTTTTTTTGACGAGCAGTTTAGTTGTAGTCATTCCCACCTACACTATTTAAAGAAAGTTTTCTTTATTAAATTAACAAAAAGTAACGTATCAGAATGTTATCTTCAAAGTAGGGATTCGTTATGAAAGTACAAATATATTTTTAAAAGACGCGAAAAATACAAAAGTAAAGATATTATCATTCTTGGAAACAAGGCATTTATTTTTGGCCAAGGACGTCTAAAAATTTGTTGGTCAAATACTGCAACTTATATACGTATATAAAATAAATATATATTTACATTTGTCTCTCTTGTAAATTTTTTATTAAACAAAACACATTACCTAGCAAAAAGCATTTCAGGTAAATAAAGATTTAGTATACATTCCTTCTAGCTTACCTTTTAATACAGAATGAGGCATTTCCCTAGGAGAGTCACGCTCAGGTAAAGGTGTCTGCGTCTGTTTAGCTTCTTTTAATTTTTGAAGAGCTTGTTCCATTCTAGTATTGGCATTATACAGAACTCTAACTCTCTCTAAGACCTCCTTGCCTGTGGTAAATTTGTCTTCAGCTGGTGGTTGTGGAAGGGGGGGACTGGGTTCAATGTCAGGAACCTATAAAAAATATTTCCTTTAAAGAACCTTAGTATACCTACATGTCTAGGCTCATTTTGATTATAAGCTGTTGTAGAAGGTGTTTTCCTCTTTCGGACATTCTCATTTCGGGCAATATTTAAAAACTACCTGAAACTTTCCCATTTGGTGCAAAGCAAAATATAAAACAATAATTAATTCCCATTTCGGGCATAATTTCTATTAACCTTAATTACGATATTTTCACTGGTCAAAAGTGGTTTCGTATTGTTAACAATTATACTACTGCCCCCTGTTTGAGCAGTGATATACTATCCATGTTGACACTGGCAGCACAGATCAGACCACTTCTGTAATTCCAGCAGTTTACGCCCTTTTGCCCAACAGAAAAAAGAGCACATATAAGAGATAATTTAGGCAAAAATAATTGGCTGCAATTTTCATTTTAACCAAGCCATATGGAGAAAAGTACAAGAACTTGGTTTAGTTCCATTCTACAGAGAAAGCACGGAAATAAGCCAACACATAAGACTATGCGCTGCTCTGGCGCATTTACCGGAGCAATTTCGTTCCGACGCTTGGTTGGATATCATGTCAACTGCTCCACAAGACGAACTGGTAAATAAATTTAATGATTATTTTGTTAATCAATGGATGGAAGCAGATCCCATATGGATATGCCACGGCGAGCGTCACCGCACTACAAACACAGTATAGGAATGGCACAACCGCTTTAACAAAAAAATTGGCAAACCAAACCCTAATATCTTTGTAATGATAAATGCTTTAAAGGAGGAAATTAACTATTATAAATGGGCCAAAAAGTACACTAATTTAGATTATAGAATAAAACAAATTGTAAATGATTTATTAGAAAATAAATGTACAATTAGGGAAACATTAGGAAAACTAAGCTATGCTGTTATATTAGATTAGATATTTTTTTAATTTGTAAGTCAAATTAGACAATGTGTGCTGCATTTAATGTTTTTTTGTTACGAATTTGTAAAATTTATTACCACTTTAATAAATGAAACATATTGCTAAATTAATTTTTGCTTTTTCTTTCTTGCTAATGAAAAAATCCTAGATCAAAAACTAAAAATTATTGTACTTAAAAAGTGAAAGCGCGCTTTCTCACTAGGCTACTGGTATCGTACACCGATTACGGGGATCGGTGTTCCATTCTTAATTTCAATAGTAAATAAAGTAGAATAGCACATCTCTTGGCTCAGATGAAAGGGCGCAAATAAAACCACAGCATAACAAAGTCAAACTTTATTTTGTCCATATTGCCCGAAACGGGAAGAAAACCCCCTAATATTTATTTCACAACACCTGCGTTGCCCGAAACGATACTATTTTTCAATTTTGCACAAAATGGGAATGCCCGAAACGGACCTGAATCGTTGTAGAACCTTAAGATTTGCTTTAACTACCTAGGTAATTTGCGATTTTGATAACATTTTTCAGAATCACCTTTGTTCAGTAATGATCAAATTAAAAAAAAATACTAAGTATTATGTAATTTCTATTATTCTTATAGATTTAGTCAGAGGTTTATCAGCTTTACTTCTTTCAATCTAATATTTATCGACAATATTAATACATATACAGCGTGTCCAGAAACCATCTCAACAGATGGGAATTTTTTTTTTATTTTTTACTTTATGGAAAAAGTTATTCTTCACAAAAAGTTCTGCTTCTTGAGAAAATAACACTCAAATCAAAAATTTTGACCCAGCACATACGGGGTGTCAAAAAAGTAAAAACGATAAATACCATAGAAGGAAAACTATCGTTAATTTTAATTGCAAAGTTAAATAAAGTAAGAAAGTGTCGTCTAGAAGTGAAAAGTGATCGAATATGAAATTTGACAAAATAACTTTATGGTCATTCATATGTACCTTTCATTCTTTAAAAAAAGTGTTTTGAAATCTTACATGTTTTTTTAAATAACATACCTATTACCAAAATAAACACTAAAATAAAAATACTGTTTTTACCTAAAATATAAAAAAAATATATTTTCGGAACGTTTTTCATTCATCTAGTTTACCTGGAAAAGTACAAAGTAAGGTATGATACCAAATGAAAGTTTGATAACTAACAGCCAGATTCTCCAACGCTAGTCTGGTTTAATTAGTACAAATCAATGAATTTGACAACCAAAAGTTTTAAACTGGCAAGTGTAAAAATAAGACAACTATGAACTTATGTCTGAGCTTTTCGCAAATTTATCAAGAAAAGGACAATTTTAGTACGCACTTTCAACAATAATAGAACTAAATTCATTACAGCAACTCGTTCCAAGATTAAAATCATTTAGAAACCAAGTAAATCGCTGAAATATCACAATAATCCATAAGTTTTTAATGACGACTTATGACAAATAATAGGACAAAAACCTGTCAAAACATAACTGATCAACTATAAGATCTTAATTTAAACCAGTACTAAATCTTAAACTTTCTTAGTGAATCTGGACGTAATTGTTTTATTTGTAAATGCTGACAATTTACTTCTTTTTAATAAATATGGTGCTTAAACTTACCACGGATGAAAAAATTAAGAGTATTAATTTTTGGGGACCACTATAAAACATACAGAGAGGCTGCTCAAATTTGTAATAAAAGACTTTCAAATAAAATAATAAGCCATGTGACCGTTGGAGATATTGTTAATAAATCTTAAAGTACAGGATCTGTAAGTAATAAATTTTCTGACAAGCACCAGGTTTGGAGAACGGACGAAGATACCCAATTAGAGGTTTTGCAAGCTGTCGTGGAAAATTTGAAAAATCTCACTAAGAAATATTTCATCAACTGTTCAAGACAAACGCTTGGTGTGGTGTTTTTAAAAGCAAAATGGGCCGTACTTTTTTCGAGAAAATATTACGGGTGAAATTTACTTGAACTTTTTGAATATGGAATTCAATTTTTTCATTAACTACCACTGGATATAAGAAACACACTTTGGTTCCAAAATGACGGTGCTCTATGTGACAGCTCTGCAAGAGTGAGAAATTTTAATCCGGACATTTCAACAGGGGTGGGCCACCAAGGTCTCCAGATATAACTCCCCTAGATTTTTTATGGGGATTCTTAAAAGAAAAAGTCTATACTCACAGACCTTTCGAAAACATAGACCATTTATCAGAGAAAGTGTCCAAAAATTTTTGATTTTTGTAATTTTTTTCTACAAGCTGAACTTTTTATCCAGAATAACTTTTTTCCATAAAGTCAAAAATAAAAAAGTTTTTCGTTTGTTTCTAGACACGCTATAAGAGATAGTTTTTTTTTGTTTCTTTATATGTAACTACTGAACCAATTTGAAAATTTTTTACTGGTGTGTAGCTAGGACCTTCCAGAGTGTCACAGGCTTTATACAATTGTTACCTGCGGCTTCGTTCACATGGAACACGGAAAAAATAAATTTGAGGCTACTAAACCAGTTTGAAAAAATCTTTTGTTGCAGAATATACTGGAATTTTCGGAATGTTATGCGCTATATCATAGTATAATGCGCATACAAATAGTTAGTCAAATATAAAAATAATGATAAATATATACAGGCAAAGCCACAGGTATCAGTTAATTATCAATATTTGCAAAACAATTCCAGATACCAATGGTTTGTCAAAACAAAGTAGGTAATTAAACATCTATGTAGGTCACCACTAGAAAAATATGTAAATAATAAAAGATGTGACAATGAAATAGACATGATTGCCTACTTCTTAATATAAACAATATTTGGTTTATAAATCACATTTAAGTATATTAGTTATTTATGCACAGATAAACAAAATAAAAAAGGATTTCTACCAGATCTAGACATAAAACTATTTTATTGAGTCAAATCAACTGTACTTAGTTGATTTGACTCATTAAATGCTTTTGAACTAATTGAGTGTTTCTTACCTTTTCTATATCAAATTCAACATGCCATCTAGTAACTTTGTCCTTTGGTATAGTAATGGGAGGATCTAAACTCATCAAAAATTCATGATGGTAATCCTTTACTTTATCCAATAATATGCCAAAAAGCTTTCTCCGTCTCTCCAAGAAGAGCTCTGATGTCATATTTTCGTCATTTTTAACATTTGGTTTTACTATTAACTCCCACTGTTCAGCTCTGGAACCTGCTCCATAAATCTTTAGTTTTTCTTGGGTAAATGTAAAAGCCTCAGGATAAACAGCATTTATTTGCGCTAGATGTTTCTCCATGAGGTTCCTTTTTATCATTTCCTCAACAGCAGGCTTCAATTTTCTAAATGTAATAGTCTCTTTGCGATTGTACAAGATCTGAACAACTGTATCTACAGCCCTAAACATTTCGGCTAAAAATCTGTATTTGAAGGGTAATGTTAAGGCTGGTTTAGAAGTTTCTTCTAAGACTTCTTTGGAAGGGCTTTGGCAAGAAATTGCAACAGCATTTTTGGTGGGGCTTAAAAAATTTAGAAGATTTTTTCTGACTCCACTACTTTCTTTTCTGGGACTTAAATAAGCCTTTTCTGGAGAAAATACTTTTTGTGGGCTGAAAATTATTGGCATATTTATAATAAAACTAAGTAAGTAGGTGAAAAAAATATTTATACAAATTTACTACACAAATATGAGAAAGTCCTAAATTTTTCAGAATCCTAATTATTTGAAAAATGTCCTACCTGGTTTGAACCTCCAACTCAATAGTCCTAAATCCTTTTAATTTAGGTGATTCTGGAATTTGGGCTGTCTTTGTCTCAATTTCCCTTAACTTTTTGTCAGCGTCTTGAAACCTACTTAAAGAAGCCTTTAACTCTGACAAACGGGCACTTCTTGTCATTTTATTTTTTATCTCTTTTAAGGACGGACCATCCATCCTAATTTTATCCATAGCATTCATCCTTTTCGTAGGGGTACTTGGAGGGGTTATATAGTCTTCGTGTACTGTAATTTCATCCTTGATTTCAGTTCCTTCTTTAGGTGCCTCTTTTAATTTAACGACGGTTTCTGACTTGCTTATCTTGTTAAAAAGTTCTTGAATGTCTTTATTATTGGAGACTGGTTTAATCTTCTTTGTCCTTGTTGCACGGATAACCTTTTTTGGGGTATTTTTTGCACTTACACTTGCAGCCATTACAATTTTATTGGATACAATTTTCTCCTCCTTTTCCTGTAGTTTGTTAATTTTTTCACTGGGACGCTCATCCTGAGAACTTAACGAGCCCTGCGGAATATGTGTCAGAATAATGTTTTGTTGTTTTTCTAACCCCTCTTTTAGAGGGGCCTTTACTGCACTTGAATCTAACAATAGTACCTTTCTTGCTTGGTTTATTTTGGAGTCCTCTACAGCAGCCCGCTTTCGATTGTTGAAAAAACATGCAACTGAAGGCTGGGCCATTGTATAAACATAAATTATTTAATTATAAACAAATTTAAAAGGAATTAAATGCCACTGACACTGACACACTTCACAGAAACCGTTAAATTCCCTCCAAAATTTGACATTCAGTTGACAATTGATAAGTGACAGTGCGGACCAAGGTTGCCATATTTTAAATGAAGTTTTTTAAAATCTCCCAGAAAAATTCTTCATAATTCTTTGCAGGGTTGTATTAAGAAAATAGAATATTTACCGGGGGGGGGGGGGTGTACTAACAGGAAAAAAGATATAAAAAGTAATTAAACACACACAATATTAAACATTTTATAAATTTTACAAAATGATTATTTCGTGAAAATTAAAACTACTAAAACAGGATTATTCTTAAATACTTTGTACAATTATTCAAATTTTAATAACTTTATTCCAAATACTTTCTACGTGCTTGCATTGATGCTGAACTGATATTTAAAAAACTTTTTAAAAAACAATATATTTCGCTAAAATGTCTGCCGCGATCGAGAATCTGGTCGCTTTTTTCAGTCGTGATCCTGGGAACATGATTGAATTGCAGTCAACCATATTTTAAATTTGAAGTCATGTGATAAGATCTAAAAAGCCCTATTGGTTAAACTCGAAACATGGTTCGCGGAATAATAAACGAAAGAAGAGAGCGGCTGATGTCATAAAAATTAATAAAATTCTTATATAAAACGATTTATATACACACGCTCGCTAAGCTAATTTGCAAATCACATCTTAGTTCGCATGTTAGTGCTAGATGGCTGTCGTCAGGCACGTAGCCAGGGGGATCCGGGCCGCCCCCCCCCCCCCCCCCCCCGAAATGCTCAGAAATTAAAAATTTACTTTTGTTCTGCAAACTATACTATTATCTACCTATATAGAGTCACAGGTAAACCAACTCTAGCATCAAATTTAAACACAAATTCAACTGAAGATTTTTATAGAATATCTATATTTCTACAATGTATCGACCAACTAATCACAAGCTTAAAATATAGATTTTCAGAAAATGAAACGGTTCTTTCTGCATTTCACATACTTTTGCCAGGTGCTGCTTCCCCGAAAAGAGCCGACATGTTGGACCCTTTATCCGCTTATTATTAATATAGGCGATACTTCCGATTCAGCGATAAAAGCGGAATATTATCTTTGGTGCAAGAAAGTTTCATCTATAGAAAACAAAGTACTCGAAGTGCTAGAAAGTTGCAATAGAGATTTTTTTCCAAATATCTACCGCCTACTAAAACAGTACTCAGTGGTGTGACGTGAAATTTTGAAGTTGTATATCTCTGTTGTCTGTTGCTACTTACCGGACCCATGTAAAGTTCAGGTTTTTTAATAGTGAGCCTACTAGGAATGTTTTGATAAAGAAAAAACATATTTTGAAATCTGCGAAAGAAAGCAGGTGAATTTTTACGGAATCCCTAGGAAAAAATCGACACGTTTATACATTTTATTGATTATTTATTTTTACTAAACAAATTTTTCATCATGTCGGAAATTTTTAAATTTGAAGAGAAAAATGTATTAGTAGAAAGTTATTAGTCATTTGAATTTTTTAAGCATAAAATATAACTTTTAAAAAAATTCAAATGACAATAACTTTCTACTAACACATTTTTTCTCTTCAAATGTAAGAGTTTTCGTCAAAATGATGTAAAATTTGTTTAGAAAAAATAATAAATAAAATACCTAAACGTGTTCATTTTTTTCCCAGAGGGGGCTCCGCAAAAATTCAACTTTTTTCGCAAATTACAAAATATTTTTTTTACCAAAACATTCCTAGTGGGCTCACTATTCAAAAACCTGAACTTGGCATGGTGCCGTAAGTAGCAACAGAGATATACAACTTTAAAATTTCACCAGCCGCCACTGACAGTGTTAGCTACGATCCTAGTAATAATCACCACTCCAGGGCGCTCATTTTTTACTCTGAAGAGAATAAAAACATGGCAAAGAAACAAAATGGGAAATGAATGCCTCAGTTCATTGGCTCTCCTGTCGATTCACTGGGATATACAAGTAGATCCGGATGATGTTTTAAACTTGATGGCAAATAAAAAAACTGGTCAGCATTCCCTACACATTTTTTTATTATAAGTCGATGTATTTTGCAGTTGTAGCGTAGCTACATAAAATAGTACTAATCACGTTCGCTTCTTATTTAAATAAGCAGAAAACGCTTTGTCCTCATTCTAAAATTCCGGACCTACCTACCCCCCACCCCCCCCCCCCCCCCCCCCACCCCCCCGCGAAGCAATTTTCTGGCTACGAGCCTGGCTGTCGTCGTAAAATTTTCAAGTAAATTTATATATTTTATTGGATTGGTAGTAAATTTGCAAAAAAGATCAAAAATTAATATTGTTTTTTAAATTCTTTATATTTCTTAGAAGTCGTCAAAATGTTCTTTTCGTCATAGGCCTTTTATATGGCTCAAAACTCTTCATATTGAAGAAAATGCTCCAAATCTGGCAACAGTGCTACGGACGCTCCAGCAGCCTGGAACAACTCCGGAGTCGATGCAGTGGCACATGTTTAATAATAAATATTCAGTAGCATGACTACCCAATGGACTACCTGGCGTAAAGGTTTTCTGAAATCCTATTTCTTAATAATTTTAGGGCTTCCCTAAGGCTCCTAGTGATGTTCCCCTAAAGCCTTTTAAAATGCAGTACTAGTGACATTTTCTTCCAAAAGAACGGCAAGAGTATTCCGTGCAAATTATTTACGAAAATTTAAGGCAAAAAAGATTTTAAAAATGTTCCACTGAGATTATAAAATTTGTTAGCAAAAATTACCACAAGGTAGGTGTAGATTTTGCCATGTGTCCCACGATGGGACAATGGAGTAGGGATGCGCACGATATATCGATTTGGGGAAAATATCGATTTTTCCCTTTCGATAATCGATAATAAAATCGATTTTTTATTTTCCGATAATATCGATTGATATCGATTTTTCTATTTGATAATATCGTTTAATCAAATATCCGTTTTTGTTTAATTTTCTTTAATAAAATTAATAATACCGACTGTGACCAAGAAATACCACAATTGCTGAAAAAAGAATTGCAATCAGAACTTCAAAAAAGATTCGGACACCTTGAAAACGTGGTACTCCTAGCTTTAGCGACATTACTGGATCCAAGATTCAAGAAAATCTATTTTCAAAATCCGTTGGCCTGTTCCAGAGCTGTATTAGCCTTGAAAGATATAATGCACGCAAACGAAAAAAAGAACAGAGAAGTAGTATTGGCACAGGCAGAGCCTAGAGAAACACAAAAAGAGGGTAAGAAATTTAGCGATTGAAATAAATTATTTTTATTGATTTAGGGTGTTCTTTTTCTTTTTTTCAGAGCAGGAAAGCTTTAACCTTTGGAGTCATCACCATCAAATAGTGAAGAGACATTCGGTTACGTACCCACAAGAAACCGATGTTAACTCTGAAATTTCAAGATATCTTCAAAATCCTCCTGCACAATTTAATGCAAATCCACTTATGCTGTAGGAAAACATAAAAGGCATTTACCCTAGTTTGGCAAAGATTGCGCCAAAATATTTAAGTATTGTGGCTACTTCAGTGTCGTCAGAAAGGCTTTTTTCTAACGCAGGACAGGTGTTAACTGTGCAAAGAAACAGACTCAAATGGCATCGTTTATCACAATTATTATTTCTTCAAAATTGTAAAGCAGATAAGTTTTAATTTACAATTTTTAATATAAATTAATATTAAAATATCAATAAATGGCTCAAAAATCACAAATAAATTTTATTACAAGGAAAAACCATATTTCTTTAAATATCGATATTTTTAAAATATCGATATTTTTATTCCGATATTTTTATAATATCGATTTTGTTTTTTTCGATATATCATTTGATTCTAATATCGATATTTAGAAAATTTTGCGCATCCCTACAATGGAGCAAAATTGCCGGTTTTGTGGTCCCACTTTTGTTTCATTAGACACTTCCTCGTAGGGATGCTGAACAAATATCGATATATAAATAAATGATATTTTGTGTTCGATATATTTTTAAATTAAAATCTTACCATCGGATTCGATATTTTTCGCCAGCTTTAGCACATTCTAGATATATTCCAGAGTATTCTAGACTGGTGAATGGTGAAAAGCAAGAGACCATCACAACTTGTGTAGAGTTGATACAAAATACTAGGAACGCGTATTTTGTAACAGGTATGACCGCATAACGGGTAGGTACAGGTAACAGTTATCGATTTTACCAAAAATACTAGGGGCGTATTTAAATACTCATGCATGTACGCGAACGCGATATTTGGCCTCGATGGAGTATCGGGTCGGAGTCACGCGTCGGCCGTTCAGCAGAGGAAATACGTGTAAAGTATTATTTACGTAAAATACTCTTGGTTAAGCAGCGGAGCAGCGAGCGCCGCCGGTCCCGATATCTGCCGCGTTATTTGGAGTATTTTCAGTATTTTGATATTTGGTATAAAGTAATAGGTACGGTTATTTATACGTATTTCTCTGTCACACTGTCAGGCTGTTCAGCTGTTATTTTCTAATTCTGATATTTTCACAAGATATCAAGGACAGAATAAATTATTTTAATACTTATATTAGTATATATAGCCGGGAAAGAGCATGAAATAAATTAATTTAATTAATTTGATTATTCAAGAGCAGTAAATAATTTATTTTGTTACCTAATAATCTTTTTAGTTGCATAATATGTGCAATAAAATTTCATGTCTTTTGAAATAAACATATTTTTAATTTAAACGACAAAAAGGATGGTAACGTAATAACTAGTATTATTAAGCAGTGGCGCACCCAGGGGAGGGGCTGGAGGGCTGCAGCACCCCCAGACCAACATCCTAGACACAAAAATTTAAAAAGTGCACTACTAATTGAAGAAATCCACCAAATTGCATTATTCAGCCCACAACCCCCCCCCCCCCCCCCCCGACAAAATTCCGGGTGCGTCCATATATATGTTGTTACGTATAACAAGCAATTTAAATATTATAAAAATATCAAAACAAAGTCCACGTTTCCCACATAAAAATAAAAAACGATCAACTTTGAACGCAGAACCAGAACGCCGTCTGTATAAATCACAGATCAAATTTGTACTTTGTAAAGTACTAGGTAAAAAATAACAGGTATTTGGAACAGGTATGAACTTGGAACTGCAACGTAACGTACCTGTTACCGAAAAATACTAGTTTGTATCAACTCTAATCACAACTAGATAAGAGGAAGAAGAAATTTACCGGCGATTCGGTCAATTTACTAATTTACGGTTCGTTACGTTACGACAACCATTTTTAGTAAAGTTTAATGTTTTTATCATGCTACTCTAAATAAAGAAAATTTTGACTAATTTTTTTAATTAAAATTAATTATTTACAAGTGCTGTTTTTTTGTTGTTTGGATTTGCCGTTATAGCATGCAGCCTTGTCGAAAACTTCATGATAATTTAGTTGAAAATTTGATACAGTTTTATGTTTCTAAAATGGACAATTTTTTTTAAAGCGATATATCGAAATCTCGATATTTTTTACCGATATATCGAATTCGGAATACCCAATAATATATTTTTCAAATATCGATATATTAAATATCGATATTTCCCGATATCAACATCCCTACTTCCCCGCATGGGAATCGTGAATTTTGAAGAAACTGCGACGCTGCGACGATTCTGACAGCGCGAGAGCGCCATCTACGCTAGTTTTCGTTGGTGCAAAGAGCTCTCGATCGGCAGCCATAATCAAACAAAAGTGTTTTTTCAGAAATGACAAACATTTGACGTTTTTTTCTAGTTTTTCGGTGGTGATTGTTTTAAAAAGTTATACAAATGAGCGCTAAATTAGACGTAAATAGACGTGTCCTGGCTATACAGGCTAAAAAGAAGCGACACAAGCCTGGAAAAAAGAAAGGCAAAAACGAGATGAATGGCCACGGCGAAAATCGAATCCATTCAAAAAATGAACCTTCTCATAGCTCAAGTAACGAGACCATTGAGGATCCGGATGAGCCCTACACCAGCGAAGAGGAAGAGCAAGAAGACAGCACCGATTACCGCAAGGGAGGATACCACCCTGTCAAGATTGGCGACCTCTTTCTTGGAAGGTACCATGTCACGCGAAAATTAGGTTGGGGTCATTTTTCCACAGTATGGCTGTGTTGGGATCTGGAGGATAAACGATTTGTTGCGTTAAAAATAGTAAAATCCGCCGAGCATTTTACTGAAACAGCCCTAGACGAAATTAAGATTCTTCGAGCTGTCAGAGATTCTGATCCTTCAGATCCTAAAAGAAACAAAACAGTTCAACTTCTTAACGACTTCAAGATAAGTGGAGTCAATGGCGTGCACGTATGCATGGTTTTTGAAGTTTTAGGTCACCATTTGTTAAAATTAATTATCAAGTCGAACTATCACGGTATTCCACTAGCCAATGTACGCACTATAATGAGACAAGTACTCGAGGGGCTAGATTATTTGCACACCAAGTGCAAGATTATTCACACAGATATAAAACCTGAAAACGTTCTCGTTTGTGTATCTGAAGAATACATTAGACGACTTGCATGTGAAGCAGCTGAAATGCACCAATTAGGTTTAAAACTACCCACTTCCCTTATAAGCACAGCACCCCCACAAGAAATGCAGCCAGCAAAGATGAGCAAAAACAAAAAGAAAAAACTAAAGAAAAAAGCTAAAAGACAAAATGAGCTTTTAAAGCGACAAATGGAACAGATTATTGAAATTGAAGAGAAGAAAAAAGTGATCAAGGAAAATGGTGACATTAATGGTGACATAGAGTGCAATGGTGCAGACAGCCCTCCACCAGAGAATGTTCCAGACGAAATATCTGAGAAGTTGTCAAATGGATTAGATGAACTTGGAGCAGGTGAAAATGTCCCATGTGATGAAGAAAATATTGCTGATCCTGTTATAGTAATGTCTGAAGATGACTCCCCCTCATTAACATCAAAAAGTGAAAGCAAAATGGAACTCGATCCTGCATTTGTTGAGTGTAACTTTGAGGTTAAAATTGCTGACCTTGGCAATGCTTGCTGGGTTGACAAACATTTTACTGAAGACATTCAGACTAGACAGTACAGATCTCTGGAAGTATTACTTGGAGCTGGATATAACACGTCTGCAGACATCTGGAGTACTGCTTGTATGGCATTTGAATTAGCCACTGGTGACTATTTATTCGAACCACATTCTGGAGAAGACTATTGCAGAGATGAAGACCATTTAGCCCATATTATCGAACTGCTTGGCAACATCCCTAAAAGAATTGCCCAAAGTGGTACAAATTCCAAATTGTTCTTCAACAAAAAAGGTGAACTTCGTCACATCACTGGGTTGAAGCCTTGGGGTCTCAAAGATGTCCTGATAGAAAAATATGATTGGAGTGTAAAAGATGCTGAAGAGTTTGCTGCCTTCCTAGTTCCAATGTTAGATTTTGATCCTGACAAACGGGCCACCGCTGCAGAATGTCTAAAACATCCTTGGCTGAACAAAAGTGAGCCCTCGCTCTCTGTAGGTGACTGATTTTTCAAATTACTTATGTTGAAAATAACAAAAATAGTGCATTTTAGTCCATTCAAAATTGATTTCACAAAATGCATTAAGTACCGCCTTATTTACATTTACTTTTTTATCCAGTTCGATAGGGCCTTTGTTTAATGTACATAGAATTAAAATAGAAGAAAATTGTGATGTATGTGTTTTATAATAGACAATATAAATGTCCCTCTTAGGCTGCCTTTAATTTATTTATACACTCTTCTTAGTAATTTATTTTTTTAGCAGTAACAAAACTGGCCAAAAATAGGGACACTTTAAATGCCTTATGAACTAATAAGCCTTATACAAGAAACTAAATTCTGTCAGTCCTATAAATTATAGCGGAATTTCAAGTCAAAGCAATCTATAATAGTTAAAACTTTTAAGAAAAAAGTATGTGGCTAGAAATTTTAAAGTATCAATAATTTCACATCTTCTGTGGAGATTATTTACTTAAAAATATCTTTTCTTATCAGGATACTAAGACTTTTATCTTAAGGTTTAGCATAATCAACAAAAATAGCAAAAAGTTACTTGTTACATTTACTTTGTTGAAAACATTGGGTTGACACATCTAAGATCTCAGCATAGTTCTAGATGCAGTAAATAAATATCTTTTTTGCTTTTACAGGTTATATTTAAATGTTTATATATGTTTCATGTTCTTACGTAGTTGGTAGTACCATCAGTTTTTATATTTGTATGATGACATTCATAATTATACCAGAAAATTGGCATGATTAGTTTTACCTTATGTTGGTACATTTCATCTTAAGATACATAATTAGGATGTTTAATAAGATTTCTCTTTTAGGTCAGCTATATCCAAGTGCCGATAAAGTTCCTGTTAGTTACCAACAAGATAAATTGTATGCCCATTTTTTGGTTAATTAAAATTTCTAAAGGCGGCATCAATTTTCTTGCTGGTAATGGCAACCTTGCCAAAACTTGGATTTAGCCGCCCCTAAGATAAGAAAAAGTTACAATAATAGGTGTTTACAAATCAGTTGTTTCTAGAGAAAGGGAATTCTAAAAAATCGTCGCAGTGTGTGCCAAGTTTGGTATTTGCATTTTTCAGTTTCTAAATTGATGCATATCTAATATTAATAACATATTAGGCAGCATTCCTTAATAATTTTGTTAAGTACACAGACCAGCAATATTTGTGCACCACTAGAAATTTGCAACAATTTTAATGTTATAAATATTTCTTCTAAACTTATTGTCCGATTTGAAAGATTTTTTTGCGTATAATGGGAACATTCTTTAAGAATAGTACTTTATTCATAATTTTTGTTAGAAAGTTAACTGTCATTGTATACCGGGTGTCACAAACATATCGTGATTTTTCTCCAAAGTTCGCAACACCCTGTAGAATATTCTAGCCTTCATAAAATATTACATTTAAAACTTCTTGAGCCTCATGTTTCCTTATCATTTTGTATTTTGATTCACTTAATTATATTTTACAATACCTAAAGGAAGTAGGGACTTTTATAACTGATCATGTTTTTTATTAGAATATCGTAAGAAGTAACTTTTTAAAAACGATATTAAATTAACAATAATAATTACCGATTACAGCACAAATTACATACAAAATTAAAATCGACATTAGTAGCGTTTGTTTTCGCCTCTACTTCTAATAACCGCTGCACATCGGACGGCATACTTGAAATTAAATTTGCTATTTGGATTTGATCAGTATCATTCCAAATTTCAACAGCTCTCGTTTCTAAGTCTTACAAAGTGGCAGGAGAAGGGCTGACGTCTTAATTTTCTGCCAATAATGCTACACAAATGCTCCATCAGGTTAAGATCTGGACTGTGCGGTGGCCAATTTATAGTCTGAATATTTACCCCATTTAAATATTCAGATACAATGCGCGCTACGTGAGGTCTAGCATTATTGTTATTATCATTATGATTTTGGGAAGAATTTCCTTTACAGCGGACATATCTTGGTCCTTTACGTGTAGATAACTTTTTGTTAATGCAAGACCTTACGTAGCGCGCATTGTAACCGACTATTTACACGAGGTAAATTTTCAGAGTCCGAATTGTCCGCTGCACAGTCCAGATCTTAACCCGATCGAAAATTTGTATGACATTATTGGCAGAAAATTAAAACAGCGTCAGCCTCCTTCTGCAACCTTACAAGACATAGAAACGATAGTTGTTGAAATTTGGAATGATACTGATCAAAACCAAGCAGCAAATTTAAATGTGCAGCGGCTATTAGAAGTAGAGGCGGAAACACGCAACTATGGAACATCTATTTTAATTTGTGTTGTAGTCGTTAATTATTGTTAGTTTAATAATGTTTTTAAAAATTTACTTCTTATGATAGTCTAATAAAAATATGCCGAGTTATAAAAGTCCCTACTTCCGTTATTTTCAAACATAACTAAGTGAACCAAAAAACAAAATGTTAAGAAAACATGAGGCTCAAGTTAGGTTTGAAATGCAATATTTTATGAATGCTAGAATATTTCACAGGGTGTTGCGAATTTTGGGGAAAAAACACGATATTTTTGTTACACCCGGTATACAATGACAATTAACTTTCTAACAAAAATTAAGAATACAGTAATATTCTTAAAGAATGAGCCTATAACACGCACGTCAATAGGTTTAGAAGAAATACCTATAACTTCAAAATTGTTGCAAATTTCTAGTGATGCGTTGATATTGCTGGTCAGTGTATAAGTAGGTTCATATAATTAATACCTAAGACTATAACTACCTATAATTAATGTTTATTATACAGTTTGAAAGAATTAGCCAGTAGCGACTGATGAAATTTTAAAGTTGTATATTATCTCTGTTGCTACTTTCGGCACCCAAGCCAAGTTCAGGGTTTTTGATAGTGAGCCTACTAGAAATGTTTTGGTAAAGAAAAAAAATTGTAATTTGCGGAAAAAAGTTGAATTTTTGCTTTGACACCACTGGTTAAAAAATAAACACTATTAAGTAGGTATCTTATTTATTATTTTTTCTAAACAAATTTTACATCATTTTGTCGAGAATGTTTAAATTTGAAGAGAAAAAAATATGTTACTTAGTAGAAAGTTATAGTCATTTGAATATCTTTTAAAATTATATTTTAGGTTTATAAAAATTCAAATGGCTATGACTTTCTACTAACACATTTTTTTTCTCTTAAAATTTAAGGATTTTCGACAAAATGATGTATAATTTGTTTAGGAAAAATAATAAAGTACCTAAGCGTGTTCATTTTTTAACTGGGGGTCAAAGCAAAAATTAAACTTTTTTTCGCAAATTACAAAATATTTTTTTCTGTACCGAACATTCTTAGCAGGCTCACAATCAACATCCCCGAACTTGGCATGGGCCCCGTAAGTAGTAACAGAGATATACAACTTTAAAATTTCACAAGCCGCCACTGAGAATTACAACAGATTTTCGATTCTCCTACATACCGAATTTGGCAAATTTTATCAGTGATTCTTTGACTAAAAGAAAAAAAAACCCTATTACTATACTGTAAGTACAAAAACACTTTATTTTCCGAAATACAGGGTGTAAAAATCTTAAGTAATTCAAAAGTAGGTACACACAATTATTAGTAAACTACCTAGATCCTAATTATTAAAAAAATCTACACGGTGATATTTTTTGCTATCACAATGACTTATGTTAATGACTTTATTAAATGTATTTACTTCATTTAAAAGTTTCTTGTTTCATGATTTTTTTGGTGTTTTGCCCCATTTGCAAATTATTTAACACAATATCCTATTATTTATCCATACTCTATTTTAAGGTCAAAATTGTTTTATTGAATTAAAAATTAAATAGTATCACCCGTCCCTATATCATGGAAATAAAGCATTGCCTATGTTACTAGGAACTTTTCTTTTTGATTTTTAGCCAAGAAATCATCTGTAACGGCTTGTCAGTCGAATATTGCACCCTGTATAAATATATAGTAGTAATATATGTTTCCTTTTTTTGTTGCGACTTATGCATTTTCTTATTTAAGGCAGCCACTTATTTACAGGTACATGGGGTATTTAAGTTTTCACAAGTCATGTTTTATTTTGCTCTTATAGATTGCTGGGTGGGCTTTTAATAGCAAATATACCTTTGTTTTTATTTTATACCATTGACATAATCACACTTCAAATTATGCACTTAATAATGCAAATAACACTAAAAGAGGAAATAAAAGCTATAACTTATCAGTTTGAGAAAATAGACAATGTACAAAATTCTACGTTTACCTATTGTTCCATCAATAAATAAAAATAGGTAAAATATGTTTGTAAATTAGTGTTACTTACTATATAAAAATCAGAACAAAAGTATTTTTTTTGAGTATTTCATTCGGGATAGGGATTATTTTTTTATGATTATTT
The DNA here is from genome assembly GCA_963971165.1 of Philopedon plagiatum. Lineage (NCBI taxonomy): Eukaryota > Metazoa > Arthropoda > Insecta > Coleoptera > Curculionidae > Philopedon > Philopedon plagiatum. The sequence continues at coordinate 80,020,727 of OZ020194.1, read as the reverse complement.
ACAAGCAGATATCCTAGTACCATGAACGTACCGTTAACGTTTTTTTTTTCAACCTAATTAGTACATTTGCTCAAATGTTATGCCTGTTTAGTATTTATGGACACCCACTGACTGCTGGAAGTCCTTAGAAAATTTGTAGAAAAATTATATTTTAAATAGGTCACAATTTCTGAGTAAGGTATTTAACTTGGTTAGGAATTATACAACTGCTTAATTTATGTGGACAGACAGAAAAACTTGCTTTAAGAGATTCTTAAAAAGTGGCTGATCATTTATAAAATTTTTTAAAATAATTGTTTTGGAAAAGAACTTTCTAATTCACAAATCGGGTTTAGCATTTAAAACAGTGTTAGTTGGTGGAAACTAAAACATCATCTGCATTTCAACAGTTTGGTATCGCTACCCTTAATTTCTGTGATAAATTAATGGGTACATTTACAAAACGTAAGTTTTGTTTTACAATGTACATTTACAAAACTAGGTTTAGAAATTTGTTTTGTAAACGTACAAAACTAAGCTTTGACTGTATGTACCTACGTTGCAAATGGCACATTTACAACTCTTAGTTCTGTAAATGTAAATCATAATAACGAAATTATGGTGTTTTTACTATTTTATAAGCCTTTTTTGTGAATTTGACAGTTGTAAAAAATGTGCAAGTGTGAAATAAAGTGGTAAATAGTCCACAAACTAAAAACTTTATACTAGAGTAAAGTACTTTTGTTTCTATTTTAAGAATCTTATTCTAAGTTAGGTAGTTTATTTTTTTTATTGGAACAACGTAGCGATAGTAAGATTGAAATGCACAGTGTTTCATTTAAAAAGATCTTGATATTGACAGCTTTAAGCTGTATATCAGGTGGCATTTGGCGGCTTTTCTAACTAGCTGTAGTAGCAGGACCAAAATTTCGCATGTTTTTGAGTTACTGGACTGTTTTGTTACCTACTTTATTCTAATCTTGTGTATTCTTCTATTTGACATTAATATGTTGCTTGTTTTAAGAACTATTTGATTTCAATCAGTATTTCCAGCTAAAAACACCAATATTATGCTTCCAAAGTCCTGTATTTTTGGGTAGTTGTAAAAAATAATATGTGTTAATCTAATATAAAGTAGCCGGGGGATGTGTAGATGGAGCATCTGCCCCAAGTATACAATATAAAGAGTATGTAGTGACGTATTTGACTCATCAGTACCATACTAGAGCACCAACATCATAAAAGTTTGTATTTAAAGCGTTTAATTATACTGAAAATATACAATGTACATTGAATCTCTAAAGTATACAATGAATTGGTTGTTGGTCGTTTTATTGTAGTTACCCAAAAAAGTAGTGTCCTTCAGCTTTATTTGGTATTGTGAGCGTATGGGTGCTTCCTTTAAAGTAAATGATGTATTTTTAAAAGGCAATCGTATACAGGGTAAGCTTTTTAAAGTGTTAGAAGGCGATGTCTCGAAAACTGTTTAAAATATTTTCATGAAATTTTGGTGAGTTAACAGGGAGATGGGGAACATATTTAAACATATTTTTGACATTTACCTCCTCTCTACTTTAAGGGGTGCGGGAAACTTTGGAATTTTAAATGGGATGATGTACAGGGATATCCAAATAAAAGTGGACAGGGCTTATAACTTTTTTATTTTTAAAGATGGAGGAAAATGTTAAGTATGAAAGTTTTGGGGATTTTTATGGATCATTCATACATCTTATCAGCAAATCAATTGAGCATTGACTAAAAAAAAAATAGTCTAAAACATCGATTTTCTTGCTTATTTTAAATTGGAAGGTATGGTTTTTATCATATTTTTGGATTCTAGGAGAAGTTCTAGACCTATTTTGTATAACATACCCTATGCGGTTTTTTAATCATTTTTGAAATATTTCAAATTAAAAATTATTTCTCATAAATATACTTTAAACGTAACTATCCAGGTTGCGAACAAAATACCTGCTACCTTTTTAAGTTTTCTTCGGAGGTAAGTCAAAGTTAATGTCAAGGTTGACAATCATACTTTGGTCGCCGTGAATTTATAATTTTATTGTTATGCAAAATGAGTTATTCTAGTAAACAATAAATGTTGATTTTTATTAGTTATTAATATTTGAAAGCAATAACCAGTGATTATCGACAATAACAAATTAATTATAACATAAACAGATAAATGTTAACATTGGCGAATAAATATCAAAAGAAATTTTCAACATGTCCGCCATTTCTTCGCATTTTTCATATATTCTTCTCTGCCTCTAAAGCATGTTTCTAATACTTTCAGCATCATTTTCGTTCAGATTTCTTACTTCATTTCACACCTTTTGATTTTCTTCAATATTTTCATTATGATTGCTGTATACAGGGCCGTCTTAGGCCATGCAGGGGCCCTTGGGCACACAAAGCTTGGGGGCCCTCTTAGAAAGTCAAAAACACCGTAATGGGCATGGGTTTCGGCATTTCGGGGTCCCTATCGGCCCGGGGGCCCTGAGCTTCATATCATCTAAAGTTGTAGGTGCAGTCGCCAACACTGTCCTTTATAAAACCCCCGCAAGAAAAGGTCCAAGGGGGGGAGTCAAATTCGGGAGTTGACCAGATTTTGAGCCCCCCTTGACTTTTTTTTCTGGGGTTTTATAAAGGACAAAGTAATGGCGACTGCATCAACAACTTTAGATAATATGAAAGACCGAATCCGCTTTGCCTGTTTATTAGTGACACCTGAAATGTTACAGCAGGTACGAAATTCATTTGGAAAAAGAGCGAGAAAGTGTTTGGAAGTTGAAGGGGGACATTTCGAACAACTTAGCAAGCACGACGGACGATAAATAGGTTAAAATTATATGATAAATATTTTTTCAAATTTTATAACCTAATTAATCATAATTCCGTAACCGAAATAACCATTCAAATTCAACTTTTATAGACAAAGGTACACCATCCCATTAAAGATTCCAAAGTTACCCCCACCCCTCAAAATAGAGAGGGAGTAAATGTGAAAATTAAGTCCTCCCATCTCAACTATTAACTCGCCAAAATTTCATGAAAATATGTTAAACCGTTTTCGAGATATCACCTTGTACACTTCAAAAAACTCTCTCTGTATAGGGTGTCCATAAAGGAAAGGGACATATTTTAATGTTATCTTGCTTGGGTCAAAGTATGCCTTTACACTTTTGACTTAAATTACTTCTTTTTAATGCCTTTTTTATTCATATTGGTAACTATAGGGTTTTTTGAATAGCCAAATAAGAATAACATATCTAATATTTTTATTGAAGAGCAGTCGCAACACTTCAGTTTTTTTTTCAATGCAGTTTTTTTTTCAATGCACAATAACTTGAAAGTTTTCTTAAGGGTCCATTCCATTTACTTTAAAGAAGGTACAACTTTGCTTGCTCGCTAAGTGCACTATTTAAGGGAATGACAAATTTCAAAGTTGAACTGCATATTTCACAGAGACGTATCCCAGAAAAATTAATTTCAGGTATGTACACGTGTATGACCCAAAAAAGGCCTGCTAATACAGACTATGTGAACGCTAAAACCTTATAGAAAATATATTTTTTGTAAAATAAATCGGTTTTGAATTAAAGAAAAAAAAATAGAATTTTAAGGTTCTCACTGTGTATATAATTTACCGAAAGTGTAGCCGGTTTCGAATCAGAGTAAAGCCTAATCTATATATGCAAAATTTTATTTTTTTTTGTTCACATATTTTATATAAGTATTCGTGCCAACAGACAGGCCGATGGAAACGAAAAACCTTGTTTTTTGTGATTTAGAGACCCTAAAATGTGGACATCTGAAAAAATCTACTTTTTATGTACTACTTTTTAACCCCCCTTGAAGGGCGACGCTAGGGAATTAAGGAAAAAAATTTGAAATGCAATCCTATCCCGTGTGGTACCTCATTTTAAAGGTCTTCGAAAAACAAACATTTTAACGCAAACCCGAGGTCCGTATATTAATTCGTTTTTAAATGGTAAGCCTTTAAAAATTAAAAATCGTAAAAAAGTACAAATTTAAATAGGGTAAGATGGGATAAATCGGTGGAAAATTTACTTTTTTCTAAATCATGCTCATACTGTTGAAATTGTTCCTATTATAAAAAAATTTATTGGAGGAGAGTCCACTAATATGTCAAACTAACTACAAAAAAAATTAAAATAAAAATTACCACCACTTAGGGTACCCCAATTAGGGTAACTAATTGGGGTAATTTGGCGGTATGGTTCCAAACCCTATTCACTTTGATGTAAAAAAGCTGGTCTAAAGTGCAAACACCAACCCAAAACCTGTATATAAAATACATTGGCACTAAAAAAAATTGTTCTTGAAGGCAACAAAAAGAAGCACAAAACCAAAATTGCAGATTCTGACCAGTTTTGTTTGGTATAGGCCTCCTCATCCAAGGCTTGCACTAAAGAATTGAAACTGCTATTCTTTATTAAGACGTCATAAAATTTGACAAAAATTGGCGTTTTGTGTCAAAAAATCGAATACGAAATATTTTTTGTTTTGTTAACTCTACAGTAGATATTTCAACAAAAACTTATTTTTGTTGTTGCCAAATGTATAAGCAACATTTTGGCTTTTAACTTAATCTAAGGAATATAAAAGTGACATTTTTGTTTAAATTTTACCTCCGATTTACCCCATCTTACCCTATCTTTATTTCTCTTATTACTTTAAAAGTTGTTCAAAATGACCACCATGAACTTCTTGGCAGTCGATTTTGCAACTCTCTTCTCTCATTTTCGAGAATAGCAGGAAGTTCACAAAAACAGGAAATTGTGTCAAGAATAAGCATGCGATTATTTTAACGCAGGACCTTAAATGAGAAAGTTGTTTTAAAACTTATAATTAATCTGAATAATGAAATTGCAAAAGAAAAGGGTGGTAAAAAAGTGACAGCATAAAATGGGAATATGCTAGAAGTTCTAACTTATAATATTTAAATTTCTCTTACAATTTTGGATTCTGATTAATTATTTGTTTTAAAACGACTTTCTTATTTAACATTTTGCGTTAAATATACCGCATGTTTATTCTTGACACAATTTCATGTTTTTGTATTTTTTGAGCACACCATACAAAATTTCAAAATTTTATCATTGTGAATCTTATTTTTTCGGTAAGCAGGAAGTTTTCATTAATTTAATTAAGAATGACTTTTTTCGTATCTTTGAAAACTTGGTTCATTTGTCCTCTTGTCAACCCCATCCGTGGACACACTGTATATAAAACCCTCTATTAATTTTCTTAGATGTTTGCGCGTGGCGATAGAATGTATATAAATGAATGGCGTTTTATCTGTTCTTTGCTACCTAATCTAAGAATCCCGGTACCAAATTTTTGAGAAAACTCAAAAGTTTTACCTAGAATTAAAGAAGTTTTGGAAGTCATACAACATAAATTTCTATGTTTCTAACATTTGTCTATGACTGATGGCATGGTATATTCATGGTTGGATTAGTTGCCTTATTTTAAATTAGTACTATGTGGGACGTCCAGGTTTATTAACAATGTATTGCTGCAGTAAAAATAGAGTTTTGTGGGCGAAGCGTAGAAAGTTGAGATTGCAAATGCAAACATAAATAAGTATAATAAGAAGTAAACAGAAAGGCAACTGGGATATATGTAAAGATTTTCTATTGCGTCCTGTTGGTGCCTAGTTTTTTTCCTATTTCAAAATAACTCGTAAATTGTATAAGTAAATGTTAAAAGAATAGGCTTTACAAGTAACAAATTATTTATAAACCTAGACTGCGCAATGACTCAACAAGATTGACTAAAAATTTTAAAAACGTATGTTAAATTAGCCATGAAGAAAGGAATACAGGATGTCCGAAAACTCTTAGTATGGGCAAATATCTTTGCTATTAGTAAAGATAGACACCAAATTTTAGGTATTATTGGTTAATAAATATATCATTCAATGTAATTTAACTTTTTCAACCCCCTTGAGGGGTGACGCTAGGGAGTTAAGGTCAAAAATTTTATATTTTATTTCTCTTATTGCTTTAAAAAGTGTTCAAAATGACCACCATAGTGTAATAAAGTCGATTTTGGAACTTTGCCAAGAAGTAACACCTGTCACTCTCGAAAATGTGAGAAGTGAGTTCCAAAATCGACTTTATTACTGCCAAGAAGTTCGTGGTGGTCATTTTGAACAACTTTTAAATTAATACGAGAAATACATTTTTTTTTTAAATTTTTTTACGATTTTTAATTTTTCAAGGCTTGCCATTTAAAAACGAATTAAGATACGGACCTCGAGTTTGCGGTAAAATGTTTCGTTTTTGAAGACCTTTAAAATGAGGTACCACATGGTATAGGGTTGCATTTAAAATTTTTGACCTCAACTTCTCGCCCTCAGGGGGATTGTAAAGTTAAATTACATAAAAAAGTAGATTTATTAACGAATAAGATATACCTACTTAAAATTTGGTGTCTCTATCTTTAGTAATAGCAAAGATATTTGCCCATACTAACACTTTTCGGACACCCGGTGTATTCAATGAGTGCAGTCGTGCGTGATGTTGTCAGGTGTCCTTTGACGGGGTATATCCTGCATCCTCCCTTGGCCCGGTACCTAAGGTCCCCAGGGAGACATTTGAAGGTCTTTTTTAACTCCTCTAAAGAGGCCCTTATAAAAAATTCAACACTAACAAAATGATTGACACTTTCCTCCTTTGTCCCCACTTCTCATATTCAAATTTTCATTGGAGGAAATTTAAATTGGAGCAATTTTTTATTGGCCCACTAACAGTTCGATGAATGACATTTTTAAAGCGAATTTAATGATTGGTCCCAATAAAACAACAGCTGCAATTAAAATTGTCAGCAATGAAATGTTTTAAAGTGTAAAGCGGGTTTTAAATAGTTCTTGCTCTCATCTATTTCTGAAATTTTGCGTGGATTTGTCCTAAATCTACTGACAAATATAATAATCTAGATTTAATTTCTTTAAAGTTTTATACTATATGTACATAAAACGTTGATTGCGGTTAGCTTGCCAGCCAAAATATGTAATAATTAAAAAATGCGTCATAAAGATTCTCATACTTCTTTGTGTTCAGATGTTTATACGAGATGTTAGATAAAAACCATTTTAACGCCATATGAATTGTTTAAGCTAGACTAATTAAATAACTACAGGCTGGTTAATTAAGTTAAAAAAAAATAATAAAATTATTTTTTACAGTAAAAGTTTATATAAAGTACGTCGGAAAGTGCTTTTACATGATATGAAAAGCGAATGAAAAATTAGTTTTTGATAGGTAACTGATCATTTTTATCTACGTTAAACACTCTCTATTTTTTTAACGAATCATTTCTGGATATGTGTGTGTACATGAACGTTTTCCCTAATTTTACCCTTAGAATTTATAGCCCCACTTCCTAAAATACGAAATTGAAAATAATTAAAAATAAAAAACACATCTATGTGAAGGGTAACTTTATTTAAACAATATAATCATTTAGTCTTAACTAGTAAAAATATTTAAGTACATATACAATATACAGTCTACCACAATATACAAAAAAATACTCTATAAAATCAATAATTAAAACATAATTCACAACCATGACATATGCCCAAAAATCAGTATTTAAGTAACAATTTTTGAGCTGAAAACACATGAAAGACTAATTGCTAATTTTACAAAAGTTGGACCTATAGTCTGAACAAAAGTCTTATTCCTGGTTTTATGAACTTTATATAAGTCGAATTACCGGCATTTCCTGACGTTTAATATATTGTTTGATATTATTTGCTACACTTTTAAAACTAAAAACTTTACTACAAAAGAAAACTCAGAGGCGAGGTTTTCTTGGTGTTTATTATTTAAGTTAGACTTCAACAGGATGCCATAAATGACAAGTTTGCTAATAACATTTTTTCTCTTTTGTGAGTCGCTGAAGTACTGTACCACAATTAACACGCTGTATGGCCCTTTTACTTTTCTTTGTAGAAAAGTACTTGGTAAGGTTACAAAACATAGCAAATAATATATTAAAAGTTAATACTTCACAGAACTCTTAACAATAAGTCCCTAGCATTTTGCTGAACAAATCCATATTATCCTAGATACGATACATTTCCGATTTTTTTATGAGCATAGGGAATTTTAATTACCCATGTTTTTTATACAACTCGCATATAAAGCCCTCTTTTACTACCCTAAAAAAATCTAAAACAGAAATTCTCCCTAGAAAAGGGTGTTGCTATAGTACCGACAAATTGTTTATTATAAATCGTCTAGATTTTAGATTACCATAGGATTGTAGATATTTTTATTAGTGATTATGATTAATGAGCATTTTACGTTTTTAATAATGTCTAGAAGAAAAAAAATATTTATGGTGACATGTTACATATGAGGCGAATCGCGTCAGATGTCCCAGCGCGGCGCGCGAGACTGAATACGTGCCATTTTACACTAGTGATTTTGCAATGAAAACGCCATTAAAAAAATAACTGAAAAATAGTTTTTGGTGTATTTATTCCTTAGATCTCCGATGGAGCAATTTGTTTTTCAAATTTCCGCTTCCTTAAATTAAAAAAAAAAAAACACTAAAAGTGCTGTATCTCGAAAAAAGTCATGGCATTTTTATCTTTTTTTTAATACGCCAGATCGAAAGATCAGGATTTTTTACGTCGAAAAAGCTGTTTTCCAGACAGGACTTTCTTTTGTTTACAAGGAATCAATCGAAAAACATAGCTCGGCATAGCAAGTTATACAACCACAGAGCCTGGCCCACGCGTCGCTGCCTTACCGCACGGTGGAAAGGCTCGCCGCGCTGTTTCTCGAATAATTCCTTGAAACCAAAAAAAAAGTCCTGTATTGAAAAAAAATATTTCGACGTAAAAAATCCTGATCTTATCTAGTGTATATATAAAAAAAATAAAATGGCGTTTTTCGAGATACAGCACGTTTAGAGTTTTTTTTTGAGGTTAAGGAAGCGGAATTTTAAAAAACAAATTACACCATCGGAAAGTTGAGAAAAAAATACATCAGAAATAATGTTTCAGTTATTTTTTTAATGACGTTTTTATTACGAGATCATGAATTTAAAATGCCATGTTTTCGGGTTCGCGCATCGCGCAGGCACATCTGAGACGATTCGCCCCATATCGCCCTTAGATTATGAGAAAGATAAAAAGGCCGTGTATAATTTTGATTTTTCCTAATATTGGGACGATTTTAAAAATATAATACTCTTAAGCTAAAGTGACCATCCGTCCCGATTTTGGCGGGACAGTCCCGCTTTTACAGGCGCCCCGCTTCTCTTCAAATAAAAAATAGCTTTATTTTGCCGTAAATAGAACTGTAAGTGGCAACGCCGGAAGTATCAAGTGCCACAGTCATCGTCGAAAGATATTCTAAGTAGTCTAGTCACTTCTTTAAAGTCCGCGAAATGCCGGCATTTTTTGCAATCGGTCGTAAAGCATTCAAGCATGGTGAAAACAATGACCTGCAACTGACAGCCAGCAATCGAGCGTTACGCGCTTAGGCGAGACGCGAGCAACGGTAGCGCTTGCAAAAAATACCGGCATTTCGCGGACGTCAAAGAAGTGACAACTATAGAATCTCTTTTGACACGAAGATATGCCACAATCATGCAACAATAGCCTTGGATTCTATTTTACGATCGTATCGTATCGATATCGATTCGATATTTCCCTCTTTACTAATAATACGAAAAAGATGTATACAGGATAACCGAAAAGTTTTAGTATGGGCATATCTTTACTATTAGTAAAGATAGAAACACCAAATTTTAGGTGTATTTTATTGGTTAATAAATCTACTTTTTTATGTAACGTAACTTTTTTAACCCCTTTCAGGAGTGACGCTAGGGAGTTGAAGTCACAAATTTTAAGTGCAACCATATGCCGTGTGGTACCTCATTTAAATGTCTTCAAAAAAGAAACATTTTACGGCAAACCCGAGGTCCGTATCTTAATTCGTTTTTAAATGGCAAGCCTATAAATATTAAAAATCGTTCAAAAAAAATAAAAATTTAAGGACCATTATTTCTCTTATTACTTTAAAAAGTGTTCAAAATGACCACCATGAACTTGGTGTAATAAAGTCGATTTTGGAACTCTGCCAAGAAGAGTAACACCTGCCATTCTCGAAAATGTGAGAAGTGAGTTCCAAAATCCACTTTGTTACTACCAAGAAGTTAATGGTGGTCATATTGAACAACTTTTAAAGATATAAGAGAAATAAAAGTATTAAAATTTTTAATTTTTTTTACGATTCTTAATTTGTAAAGGCTTGCCATTTAAAAACGAATTAGAGTACGGATCTCGGATTTGCGGTAATATGTTTCTTTTTTGAAAACCTGTAAAATGAGGTATCACACGTCATAGGGTTGCATTTCAAATTTGTGACATGAACTCCTTAGTATCACCCCTCAAGGGGGTTGAAAAAGTAAAATTACATAAAAACGTAGATTTATTAACCAATAAGATACACCTAAAATTTGGTGCCTCTATCTTTACTAATAGCAAAGATATTTGCTCATACTAAAACTTTTCGGACACCCTGTATATTATTATATTATAAATTATAATTTATAATATATTGTGTTCGTTTCGATTTTTGCGTTTGTTTTTTAAAAAAATTGCATCTGGTGCCAGAGGGGACCCTGCATTTTTCTGTCTTGACTTGAGGGCAATTTTTTTTTTCAGCTTTTTGTTCTTTTGCCTAAACCAAATATGGCCCCTTTACTTAAGCTAACAGAGAAAGTTGCATCCCGATGCTATGACGGTGGAAATTGCTAGACAAGGCGCCAAGAACAGCCTAGTCTAGCGACCAGAGAAGTCCCCACGTGTTGCACATACTATTTTTCTCTGGTCGAAATTAATCGAAAAATAAATTAGGTTTTTGTAGCATTTTGTCTGTGAAGTAGTAGGCTTGTACGTTTCCTTTAAGTCGGCGCTACACGGTGTGTCAAATGCCTTCCAATGTTGGACACATGGTAATTTGTCACATCGTGTGGCCCTGCAACAACGAATTTCATGTGTCAAACCAGTGGCGGAACTTCAAAATTTGGGCCCCCCCGCAAAATTATTTTTCAGGCCCCTCAAAATTACTTACTTACTTAAGCTAAAATAACGGGCAGTGCCCCAGGGCCCCCGAGCAAACCCAAGCATAGGGGCCTCCGAAGTGAGGAGATAAAGGGCCCCTCGATCACTTGCTGCCCCGGGGCCCCAGAGCCTCTAGCTACGGCCCTGGTATTAAACGTGACGTGTAATTGCATGAACGACACTCTGGGCCGTGGGCCCCCTAGAGGCCCGGGTCCCCCCGCATTGCGTCCTCTTGCTGCATAGTAGTTCCGCGCCTGTGTCAAACGTTGGAGGCTGGACACGTTCGGGCTATTGTCGGTATTTTTGTCCCGCGTCAAAAGATGCTTCCAACGCTCGATACACGGCCACATGACTTGTTAATTGTTTTTTGATTGGAGGCAGTGTCCCGGTATTATTTGGTTTATTTTTCAGCAGGTTTCAAAAATGTGTTGGCTGAAACATTCGCCTCTGCGTTGGTTCCAACGTTTGACGCATCATGTAGCAGATTGATTTGCCCAATTTTAATCTATCGATCTTGGTTCCACTGTTGGATCCAATACGGTACCCAACGTTCGTTTCAACGTTGGACGCATCGTGTAGCGCCGGCTTTAGCGTCATGTAAACTTCAATATTATTGGAGGCGATGAAAACAGTTGTACTTCAATTGTTTATGTTTTGACAAGCGTAGGGCCTGTTTAGTACACTTTATTGATGTAAAATAAATGCTTAGTAAAGATTTTTCTTGCTGGGTGAACAGTGAAAATCATTATTTTTGATAAAATATTTTAAGTGTTTAGTGCCATACGTTTCCTTTTTGAAACTAGGAATAGGGTAAGTCGTAAAATAATTTCGTAGATGTAAGGAAGAATATTGCCGTCCTAGTTCTACCAATGACTAAACCCATTTACTTTATGGTTCTAGGAATAGTGGTGCTTTGCAACGATTACTATATATACTGGAATAGAGTACTTTGTGAATAAAAAACACCGCGGAAAATATTTTTCTTATCCAATCGAAGAACATTTTTTTGGTAATTCGCGATCTCAAGCGACGGTGCTGCCACTAGCAGCGATCTAAAGGGATTCGGTTAGATTGACGAAGATATGATACGGCGCAGGTAGGCGTGGCCATTTACGTCACGCCGTGACCAATTCCGCGATATTTTGTAAACGAAACACGTCTTTTTTAAGATCGCGTTGTGTTTTCAACTATTTTTGGTGTTTTAATATTACTTTTAAGAGTTTAAAAGTAAAAATGAGATGTGCTGTGTATGGTTGTGATGTGGACAATCAATCAATCAATGCAATCAATGTATGTATTTATCCCTTTATTTATATGATTATTTTAAATCATATACTATAAAATTTGTATTATAAGCAGGAGGAAAGTATATTGCCAATAGAATTTATATAAAATCGCCTATAACTAACGTAACCTCTATATTGCGCGTTATAAATTTCAAAAATTGGACACAGCGTGACGTCATGCGCGAACCCGGACGAATTTGACACGGTTTGGTATCATACCTTCTTTTATTTGTATCATGATTGACGGCTCGACTTTCGTTTATAAGCTTAAAAGTATTTTCCACGATTTTCGTGTGTGTTTGACTGTCTATTTGGATAAAAAGAAAAGGAAACGGTACAATTCAATACCACAGTGCTCTCCTAAATGTTTGGAAAAAGTACCATTTCACTATTTTCCTAGATATAAGATATTATAGAAATGGTGTAAAGTACCTTGCATCGAAAAACCGTTGTTACAAATTAATTACCAAATTAAGTTCAATCTCTTGTTTAACTGCCAAAGGGTTCACAAAATTTTTTCGAAAATATATTTTTTTAATCTTTGAAAAATACATTTCCCGAAAACATATTTTTTAGAAAACATAGTTTTTATAAATCTACATTATGAACTATACAGGCTTAGAAAATGTCAATGAAAAAATGACAAAAAGATCCTGAAGTAACCTAGACGAACCGTGTCCGGTCAGGATTGCGTTTCCTTGTGTCTGCTAGGTTACTCTGTAGTAAATTACTTTCAAAAAAGTGTTGTTTAATAAGGGTATTCGAAGTGTTTTTCGAAACAATGTTTGAACAAATGTACTTCCTAAAAACAAGTTTTCTTAAAAAATGTAGTTACGAAAAGTGGTTAAAAAAAATTCGAAAAGCTGAGCCGAAAAAAAAAATTCGAATAACTGTATCACCGAAAAAGTTCTGTTTTCGAGAAAATATATTTTCGAAAAAACGTGCTTTCAAAAATGTGATTTCCAAATTTTTTTATATATCAGTCCAAATGGACAGGTGTAAATAAAAAAAATTCTAGAATATTGGTAAGTTGACAAACCGTTCTGTTTTCGCAAGAACAGGCTTGGATATTTTATCCATTATGAAATAGTGTACAGGGTCTTCCAACGAGGACTGAACAGGGGCTCATTTTTGAGCTTCCTTGTATTTAGAGAAAAATCTAAAATAGCCAATCGATGTACTTTTTCCTGCAGAATTCAAAAATGAAACCAAAAATTTATTTGAACCAGAAACAAAAGAGTTACGCTATGGATAAGGTGTTTTTTAAATGGAACATAGCTTTTTTTATACGATTTTCGGAACGAGTGATTTTTTTTATGTCCGTTCTGATTAAAATATTTAATATTGTGACAGCTATTTTTATTAAATTTTAATGTTTTATCCAGTATAATTTAACTTCAACCTGTTTGAAACATACACTAGGTAATAAAGGTAAAATCACCTTGAAATCCTTCAAAGTCAGAAAATTTGACAAATTTACATTTTTTGACTTTGAAGGATTTCAAGGTGATTTTACCTTTATTACCTAGTGTATGTTTCAAACAGGTTGAAGTTAAATTATACTGGATAAAACATTAAAATTTAATAAAAATAGCCGTCACAATATTAAATATTTTAATCAGAACGGACATAAAAAAAATCACTCGTTCCGAAAATCGTATAAAAAAAGCTATGTTCCATTTAAAAAACACCTTATCCATAGCGTAACTCTTTTGTTTCTGGTTCAAATAAATTTTTGGTTTCATTTTTGAATTCTGCAGGAAAAAGTACATCGATTGGCTATTTTAGATTTTTCTTTAAATACAAGGAAGCTCGAAAATGAGCCCCTGTTCAGTCCTCGTTGGAAGACCCTGTACATTTCTTAGAACCCTAAACAATAAAAAATAATGTCGCATGGGAACTTGCCCTTTTTTTGTCTGTACTTTTGTGTAGCTCAAGGTGACGTTGCCCCACCCCCCCCCCCCCCCCCCTCCGCCTGGACGAAATTCTAAATCCGTCCCTGTTTTACTCTCACAATCGGTATCAGCAGTCTTGCGCGGCGACGACAAATTGTCAAGTTGACGGTGCGCGCGAACCTTTGGGACAGTGGTAAAATTAATACACCTAATACGTATTCGTTGATTTAAAACTCCGAATTAAAAGACTGTGGTAATAGGTGGCCTCGAAAGAGTGTGCGTTCAGAAATGCCATGAAATAAAGATGTGAAATTTGCATTGCAATAACGTACGTGCAATCACAACTTTTATATGCTAATACCATCAATTTTCAACATGCAACTGGTTGTTAATTGTGGTGGCTCAAGCCGGCCGATACGAAAACTGGTGAGCGTAAACTATTTAAAAAAAAATATGACAGTCCTTTCATACGTCTAATACCATAATGAGACTTGTCGTACAAGGAATCTCAAGAAGAACGAACAACGTCTGTCAGATATTTGAACAGAAAACATTGTTATTCCTTTAATGGAACTAGGACACCATCGCATCAGGCTAGATTTTACATGTTCGGTAAAAACGTCCATTACGACAGAAAAACTAAACAATAACTACGCAAAATATTATTATATTTAGAATCTTGGTATTGGTCATATAAATTGTATGCCACACTGGGAAATGCAATATTTTAGTAAAGGTGTAGCCATTTTATGATTCTAAGTATAACATGATTTTTACCTTAATAAAATAGTAAAAATTCTGAGTCGAGTTGTGGAAAATAGCTAGTGTATAATGCATTTGATTACAGAGGGTATTTCAGAAAATTAAAAGCAGATTCTAAAGCCAAAATAATAATAAAAAAGTTTATAGAATAAGGTGGGTAATCTACACATATTGGTCATAGATCAACAGTGAATAATTCCTAGCATCAAAATATTGCTATTTATCTCAATTCAAAGAGATGTAAGGTGTTAAAGTATTTTAAAAAGTTTTTGACATTGTTATAATAATTGCTGTAGGTAGGGATATTTTTGAGGGAGAGAAAAAATAATACGGGCTGACGCACAGTGTAACGTAATCGAAAAATGGTGGTCAATGATATCTTACTTTGCTGTTTTGCGAAAATTGTGGTATATAAAAATATATATTGGAGTACGTTATTACTGTACTAAATTTAGACCTACGTGGTACCTTACTAGGTACCCGTTGCTCAAAAAATATAATTATTTTTCGATAAAATATAAAAACTACTGTTTTCGGTTTAAGACAACTAAGTTTAATTAGACGCTAATTATAAAAAACATACTTTAATTAAGCTAATTTCCATGATCTAAGCTGAAGACTGATCTATCGGAATCGTCTTGTCTTAGTCTTCCCCAACGTTAGTTTCTTTAAAAAGTGCTTCCGTTTCTGGGAACAGATAATTTTTTTTTCGCAGTATATTTCGGTCTAATAAAGGAAGAGAAATACAAGAATACAAGAAATTAACAAGTTGTTTAGTATGTCCTCAATATTCTCGGTCTGTTCTCGCTTTCGCGCATAATGTTCTCGGAATTTAAAATCGGGACGCTATTTTTTGCACTAAATAAATGATAGAAATTCATGAATAAATAATTTAAATTATTGAATTTAAAAAAATAAAATTTTTAAAATCGGGACAACTCGCGCCCCGATTTGAAGTGTGTCGGAACGCGAAACATACACTTTCATATTGGGACTGTCCCGATGAAATCGGGACGTCGGGCAACCCTACGTCTGTTGCCTCTTCAAATTGTCCAATAGGAATATAAGAAAAGTTCTCGCAAATTCCTGCCCCATCTATTAATAACATATGAACACTTGATGGCATATAGTACCAACTATATAATGACACATATAGCCTTGCAGTACCTGTCAAATATTCTCGGAAAGTATCCACTAGTGATGTAAAAAAAGTACCTACCCGTTACAAAGTAACGGGTATTTGCCGAATACTCAAAGTACGGATTCCGTGTTGTTCGAAATACCCGTTATGTTCCTATAAACTTGGTAAAAATCGCGTAAAACTCACATTAATTATTTTTGTAACACATTTCCTAAAATATGCCGATTACCTTGAAAACGAAGCATTGTCGGGCATGTATCTTACCTTTTTTGGCTGTAGAATCTACCCTTAAATATTTTTATTAACTTTCGGTAATTCTGAAGTTCAAATTTTTGTATTTTTAATCATCCAAAGGTATCTACGTAAAAAAATGTTTTACTTATGCCTCTATCTGATACGGATTTTGGGTTCTCAGAAACCATCGACATTAAAAAAAACTATAGACAAAGCATTTCATTCATAAAATCGTTTCGCGCCAAATCATTCGCCTGTTTCAAATATGCAATGGATGCGACTAAGAGGTAGACACAGTCAAAAACAGCAACACTGTACAACATTCCTGGCGGCTGCCTCTTCCAACACCAGTGGCGTGCTTTGTTGTAATAAATTTTTGTTACCCTAATATTACGAATGCGTAGATATATGTAAAACTACACCAATGTATTCGATACAAGTGAATACAACCTCGCTTACTTGTGAAAAGGATCTTATCGGTTTAAATAGTTCAATTTTTTGCAAACTTGACCCTGCCGCACCATATTTAAATGTTTTGTCGCAAAATAATGTCAGCTTCTTTAAAAAAAAACACTTAAACACTTCTCGCAAACACAAAATAACACAATTCCGCTTTCGAACAATGTAGTTAACGAATTTTATGAATGGTTGCTTGTGTCACTTTTCAATTCATAGTAAAACTGGTAGTAAACCGTCAAATAGAATTGTCACTTTTATTTAATAACTTAATATTTATCACAGTGAGAAGGGAATAAAAGTTTATTCGGCTATGATGCATAAAATAGAACAAAATGTGAGTATTGCTTTTTCTATTACTTAAATCTTATTTATGCCAATTTTATTAGATGAAAATATCCTCAAATAAATGTCGTGTAATACTGTATTGCTTTGATGGCATCAATCAGGACATTTTGTACCTACACTTTGGCAACCGTCTGTAGTTGACCAGTCAATACAATCCATCAGTTTTTAGTGCAAATTCAATGACTGATTGCTTTGAATAGTAAATAACTTTGTCTTTAGTTTTTTTAAAGTCTATGTCAGAAACCAAGCATGAACATTTTATTACCTTGTATATTAAATGCACCAATTTAATTAAAATGTGTAAAAAAAGTAAATTTTACAAATACTAAGCTAAAAGTCTATAAAATCACTAGTTGTAAAACGAGTATGAATTTGGAGCGACAATTTTTCTGTTAAATAATAGCAGATTTTTGGATTATGGTTTTTGGTTTGGTTATGGTGACTCAAAGTTTTAAGTTTTTATAATTTATAAAATTATTTTGGGCTCGTTTGCGATTTTTAAAATAATATTACACTTTACCAAAATACATCCAAATTCAAAGCAATAAAATTTTACTATATGGTTGAATACTCCAAAATTTGCTTACCTATCTTCTATACAACCGAAAGAGAGGTTTGCTTTCTTTATGCATGCATTTTCTCCTTCTCCTCATACACATGTCGATTGCCTTAGGTACAGAAGCATCAGTGGAGAGAGAGAGAGAGAGAAAGTAGCGGGATCAAAATTGACCAAATTTAAAACTTTGAGCTACCCTGTGTACTGTTGAAAAATTACATAAGGCCACTTTAATATTTAACTGTTAACGTGTCACTATTTTTTCTTAAAAATACCTTGCAAATTAGGAAGAGTATTAGGCTTAACGATACTAGGTTTGTTGAATATTTTACTCATTCTTTGTCTCATTTCTTCTACACCTTGGTTGACATTTTGGCCCAATTTTGTGCCCCTTTCGACTGGCGAACTGGGAGTACTGCGCTCAGATTTGTTATCACATTCCCTTATCATTAACAGAACAGTCTCATGATGGACCGAAAGAGATTGATTTTCTGAGACGATTTGTTCTAAACATCTGAAAACACAATTGATAAAATATTGTCATTCGTAAAAATATTGGCACAAAAATTAACAGAATGGTTATTATAAGCGTTGTAAGATATTTTAAAATTCACTGACGGCGGAGACTTGCCAGTTGAACGAGTGTTAGCATAACAACTGATTTCGTAGCCTCGATTGGATCGGCGCGCCATATGAGTCCCATGCGTAGTTCTGTGGCCATGGCCAAGCTGGATTATTTAGACTTGCTTTTCAGCGCTTTGGTGTTCTGAAACTGTTTTAATCGATCGCGTGACTTCTTGCTGTCATAAGCATGTCCTGCTATTCGCCTGCGAGCGTTTAGATGACAATGACAAATATCATCTGTGATGCTTTTGGTTTGACGTTAGAAACACGTTTCTTTGCGTTTTAAACTGATTCTGACTTTTTAGAACATTTTAAAATTGGAAGGGGTAAAATTGGAATGTCAGTTATCATAACCTATAGGATATTTTCTGCGTCTTATGACAGGTTATCAAAATTGACGTTTATACCATAAACTATAGTTTTCTAATTAATTAAAATGTTTTATTCCTGTGTGTTTTTAAAGTCATCTATATATTCACAGGATAGCCGATGTTAGATCACATATATTGAAACAGTTTTGAAACACTGGAGGGTAGAAAAATAACTTGGGCATAATTATATTGGGAATCTTAAGAACTTCCTTTAAAAATGACAAGGAAAGGATAACCTTTTGTAACTTTAGTCAATACATATTATCTTACTGGCTACTTCGATTTAAAAAACACTGCTAGTCAAAAAAAACGAAAAAACAAAGTTTCATCATCAGTTTTAAATTGCTGTAGTTTGAAAACGAATTAACGGATTTTGATGAGCTTCTCAGATCCTGAAATGCATTTTTGTTTACATTTCGTCTCAGGAAGCCGTTTTGCTTCAGTAAGGATATCTGGACGTGTTACAGAGCGGTGCAAAGTAGTGCAAAAATTTAAAAAGTAAGTTCTTGGATTTGCACTAGTACTTGTTTGTTGTATTGCATCCTACGCAGGATTTGAAGTCTAAGTCAATATCTCGGGAAGTTTTTGTCAGTTTTTTAATTGCGGCTTTCTAATAAAAAATATCGACTTTTTCCAAAAACGGTCATTTTATGAAAAAAAAATCTAAAATTCCGCTACAGTTCCATTAATAACAATATTTCCATCGATAATCATACATGTGTTAACTTACCTTAAACCGGGTTTAACGATAGAACTTATGCTTTGCTTATTGAGAGGACTATATACAACATGAGTGAATGCCTCAACTAATGCGAGCGCCATATCTATTTTTCTCGTTTGATTCGTCATTTGTGACATAAATATTGACAGGTTGGTGAGATGAGGAACAATAACTAAAACAATATGATGTGAATTAACGTTTGCTTGCTCTTAAAATTATTTTTTTAACATTGCTAGAGGTTAAGGCAGCTCGATGAGCTGTAATAAAAGGGAGAAGTGTCCTTTATTTTTAGACCTCGACCTTTTATTTTTTTGAGTAGTATTCTCGCTCTTTATTAACATGGTTGTTGCTTAGTTATTTTCTATAAAAAAATCTTCCAGTGTAGTAGACACACATAAAAAATTATAATATATAAATATATGTAATAAATATCAATTTTATTTTGTACTTTTCGTTTAAGACCGTGCACCGCAAAAATTCGACAGACATATCGAATTTTTGCGGAAGCAACAACAATGGCAAAAAAATTAAAATAGTAGTAATGGGAGCCGGTTGGGTCAGATTGCAAAGCACATTATCTAACTTGGTCTGGTAGAAACAATATTTTCTTCATTTCATGCGAAGTTACAAAACATACGTTTTAAGCAGCCCTCAGATGATCAATCAGTTTGGCAGTATTTTTTTAACTGACAGTATTACTGCTAATGTGAGAACAAACTGATGGAATGTCAGCATTATTAATTGACTTCTAGGGGTCCAAATTTGCCAAAATAATGGTAAAACAGGCTTTTGCTATATCCATAATAATAAATATAAAATCTATAACAGCAGCAGGCACAAAACTAGAAACATTACAGTCTGACTAATGCCGAGTTGTACAATAGTGGCTTAAGCTTAGTTCAACTAAAACTCGGTTCAGACTTAAACCTTCCCATATAAATTGCATTGCTGTCAAAAATGCCTTCAATTTGACAGCAATATATTTGTTATGGGAAGGTTTAAGCTTAAGCTTAAGCCACTATTGTACAACCCGGCATAAGGGAAATACTAATAGAAATAATTATCGCGTGACATCTGTCATCAATATACTGGATCATCTGAGGGCCGCTTTACACAAAAAAGTTAAAAACTTTACCATCGTTTCGAAATGAACTGCTACTACTGTTAACAATATCTCCCAGGGTCACTACAAGTTGCCTCAAAAGAGTGTGATTTTCTCTTAAACTGGGATCATTGATGAATGTCTGGAGTTGCATATACGCTTTATCATGAATTTCCTGGATACTACAATCTGTAATTAGACTGCCTAAAGCTGGAATAGTAGCTGTCCTCACCAGGCTAAAAAACATGTCTAGAATGACACCACAAGACTGAAGTTCAAATAACGTAGTATTTTGCAAATGGTAGAAGTTGTGGCAAAAAAGCTAATAAAAAATCTGCAAAAGTCTGTGCATAGAACTTCTCTCGCGAAATTAAGTAAGGTATTATATAATCAGACGTTATGTCTTTTTTAATTTAAAATGTTATTTCATCCTCCTTATTTCTTTTAAGCTAATGTTGTAGAATTACAGCAAAATTAAACAGTTTTTTATATTATTTCGCCCAGTATTGTATAAAAAAATTTAAATTTTAATTAAAAGCTAGGTTCATTTGAACTCTTTTTTTTCAAACTTACGTTCCCGAATTAAAACAACAATTAAAACTACTATTTAAAATTGCACATCCTGTATAACAGCGCACCTACTTTCATAAATAACAACCTGTTTATGCAAAACACAACTAGTGAGTAATATTTGTCCCAGATAAATAGTAATTCAATAGGGAATATGCATAATATGCATATGTTCCAAATAAATCTGAAATATTCTACACCATACTCTACATAAATTAAATGTTTATGGCGGTTGCTGTTATCCATTTATTTTGGTCTTTATTAAGAAACAAAAGGATTTTTTACTGCAAATTTTCGCGCGAACTTCGAAACTTGTAAAACGTGATCCCATTGGCTGTGTCGCCAAAAGTGCTCTTTTGACTTATAATGAGTACATGGCGAATTCCAGTGTTGCAGGGTCATCGAAAAATCAATAAAAATGCCATTTAATGCGTAACTCATCCAATAAAATAACCCTGCACTTAAAGTAGAAGGTTCCTAAAATCCTTTACATGTATATTTCAAGCCGAAATTGGTCCAGCAACCTTTCAATTTTGCAACGAAAACTGTCATTTTTGCGAAATTTTGACACATCATATCTTAATAATTTCGAGTAACTAAACTGTAATTCTTTGTTTTCATGGCAATCTTGGAAAGTTCAAAAAATCTATTTATTTATAACTTTAACGAAAAAATAAGCGGTTTAAATTAGAGGGAGGTATTCTTAGATAATTAACGGATAAAATAAACCAAAAAAGAATCACTAAATAAGGAAAATAGTGTGGAATAATGTCCGTTAAAAATAGGATTTGTCGGAAAAAATCAAGAAAATTCTGTTTTTACCCCTTAAATACGCTCCTAGATGACCCATTCAGTATTCATTTTTAATGCGTGATTGTTCCTTTATCAGATAGTGTTGAAAAATTAGATAGGAAAAAATACAGAGTGATTGAAATGTACCGATGTCGAGGCCAAAAAAAAAGGCAAAAAATTAAAATTTAATCAGCGATTGCTCCCTTCCTATAAAGAATGAAGAAACTAAAAAATATGGCTACCATGTATTTCGATGAGCTCTTTCCGATGACGTATATGGGATTTTAATTTGAACCATTTTGACCACACAAAAATTAAAAACCGTGAAATATTTGGGTCAAAACTCGAAATTTCCAGTTTTTCCCAAATATATCCATTTTCCAGTGATTTTATGTTTGGGTAAATGTATTGCAAAAAGAAAGTTTTTGAAATTTTAAAGTTCCGTTTTTCGATCCGACGTTTTGTGTTCGAATTATTAGGTACCAAATAGGGGTCTGCAAATGACATTTTGCTACCTAAAAAAATTCAAAAGAATTACTTGCCATTTTCGATCCTCACCAGTTTAAATAGAGTTTTGAAGCTCCCGGTCCTCTACAACCTCCGAAAATTTACATCGATTTAATTCACTTTTGCGACCTGTACCCGATTTCAACGCAAATCGCGGAAATTTCGACTTTGACATTTAATAGCTCCGAAACGAAATATTCTGTATAACTGAATTTTTTAAGAGTAGCACTATTCCTCTATCAACCCAAAAAATTCGATTGCTCCCCCTCTGACTGTTTCCAAGAAAAACAAACCTGTTCGACTTTAGGTTAAGCTTTACGTTAACATATAGATTGACACTTATTTTTGCTGATCTCCTGACGTCATTATTCACTAAGGACAAATGGCTGCTTTTTAAATTGCAATAAATTATAACGAAAAGTAAACATTTTTTGTAGCTAAATTAGCCTAGTAATTTTCTTCAAAATAATTTTTTTTTAGTGTAATGACTTCCTTAAACAATTTATGCAAGAAAAAAAAATGGATACCATGGGTCAATGTACTTACATGTCATTATCGCTCGCCAATGTGACTATTGCCCCAGTTACTTTCGATTTTAATAATTCTTCACTACAGTTGCCGATGATGCTACAAAATAAACTGGCAGCGGCGGACTTTACTAGAGGCCTTTGATGTACTACACCAGACCACAGACAGTCGACGACTATTTCCTACAAAATATTAAGTATAGAGGCCTTATTCAATAGAGCAGAGGGAATTTTATAGCATTAAAGGATAATTCAAACTGTCCAATGCAAAATGCAAAATGTTTACTATAAGAAATAAAGATATTTTAAGATAAAAATTGAAAAAATTTCAACACACGGCGGCACTATCATTAAAATGAGAAAAAAATGTAACTTAGGCACATCTATATTCTATCCAATTTAATTTGAGAATGATGACAGAAAAACAACTGTGAAAGAATTCACCCTATTGGTCAGTTTCATGGACAGTTTACACCAAAACATATTTTAGCAATCACAATATTCATCTTTTCTTTCCAGATAATCACGGAGGAATCAGATTTCTTTCTATCCGTGTTGGCGAAAGTGCATTAGAAAAAAACAAATAATTAAAGAATATGTTCAAATTTGTATCGTACCTTCTTTGCTTGTGGAGGAAGTATTGCTGGTTATATACTTTGAAAGATTAGTCATCGCAAAATTTCTTTCTTTTCTGATAAAATTCCCAACGAAATCCGATTTCTTTCTATCCTTGTTAGCAAAAAGGGCATTAGTAAAAGACAAAGAAAAACGATGTTCTTGCCAATAAAAAAGAATAATCAAACATTCTATCATAGCCGCCTGTGTGCAAGTACTTCTGGTTGTCTACTTTAAAAGTTTTATCGGAAATGTCATAAAAAATAGATTCCTAACCTGGCAAAATACTTATGTAAGTTTTATGATTTTATAGCAAAATACCTTTGTTGTTACTGAACACAAACAGTATTTGGAAAAATCTCGTTTTTATTAAGCAAAAACAGTGTCTGCATAGCCACATTAACCTTATTTTTTTGTACTACCTACTTAAAATTGTTTCCTACCCCTCTAAGAAATAATACTTCCTCTAACCAATAATTTGCAATAACAGGATTGGAAAAAAACTTTTTAGCTATATTTTTACACTGCAAAAATAACTTATGGGACAGGCTTCAAATAATAATATGTCATGTTTATGGTTCTCATAACCTAACTTTCTGCTAGTTGTTAATTTTACGTATGAGAGAGAGAAAGAAGACGAGAGAGAAAAAATGAGAGAGAAAGAACATGAGAGACAGACATAATTGATCTCTCCGTTTTAAAATGGGATTCTGTCATCATTCTCAAATCAAATTGGATACGGTATTTGTATTGGACCATTCAAATGTAAGTGTAGTAAGTAAGTTTCTTACCTGGAGTCCCGATTCGCACAATTTCCTAACTGAAATCTCTAAACAGTCCAGTGGCGTCCCACATAAGGGCAAAGCACTCAAAAACTTTTTAAAAACACTCGAAATTTCATCGTAGTCTTCTGTAAAATGGAGCGCAGTTAGATATATCGGAATGATATTTAAACTCGGACAAAACTGGTTGAAACTGCTGATAACCTGCTCTAAATTTTGAGTCTTCTTATGTAGTATTGGACGGATTTTGTATTTTGTGAAACTTTTTCCAAATACGATACATATATGGGAAAAGAGATTCATGAAGCCCTCGAGGATCGACTGTTGAGTTAGCTCTATGTGATGTAAATTATTAAAAAGGTCAGGTAACCTAAAATACAAAGTAGAACATAATGTTTTAAAAGCGTCTCGGAGTTGCTGTAAATGTGTAAAGAAATAATTATTTAAATACATCGCAAATCTGCATGACATGTATTCCATATACAGGGTTATTCGTGGTGCGTGGCATACACTGAATTTCACTCAGTGGAAAAATATAAGTCCTCGGACCAATCAAAAAGTGCCCCCGGCATAATCAGCTGGTCCGAGACTTGTTACACACAGCATATGTGTTTTAGGAGTTATGTGCTTTAACCTTCTTCAAGCACCGAGCGGCTTCTTGAAGACGCTGCTGTTTTCCATAGAATTTAAAACTTCTGCATTCGTGGGATTTATTTAAAATTATAGTTTGTAAGCAACCTTACCTGACTAAAAGAGAATATAAGACGAAATAAGAGTCATGAAGATTTGCAATACAACTAAAAATTGGCATTATTTACGAGAGATCTTTTGCACATCACATACTTACATAATATCAACTACCCAGTCCATTTCCGACCAAGTAATATTGGGATTATCACAAATATATTTATCAAACTCATACAAAATTGTTCCAATATTTAAATCCGACTTTATACAATTTTCTGGATTTGTAAGACTAGTATATATTTTGTGAAAATCAGATCCTAAGAACAAAGTAAATTATTTAAAAATAACTTTAGTAGATAATATAAAAAAAATATTTTCTTATATTTGTATCCAAATAAACAAAAAAAAAAACCGGCTGCCATCGGTTTCTGACCATCCTATTCTGCATTTTGAATATTCAAAAATTGTTTTTAAAAGTTTTCCGAAAAGCTGTGGCAAAATTTTGACACTCTAAAAAAATTTAATTCTCTAAATTCTTTTTAGAACTTTTAAGATATAAATGGTACAACTACACCGCACGATATTTCTCGCGGTACTAAACAATTCTTTTTTGTACGACCGGGCGTAAAATTTAACTTTTTGGCCCAAGAGCGTAAAATACTTTTATGCCCTCAAGCGTAAAGTAAAATTCTTATTTTTGCTGCTTTTTCAACATCTGGCGGTGTCAATTAAAATCCATTTTCGTCGTTCTTATCCATTTTCTACCTTAAACTTTCACGAAAATCGCCAAATTATTTAACTGGAGACACCCTACGTAAACAATAAATTATTATAAGTAAAATGTAACTTACTTATTTCTACTGTCATGTCCTTTTCTATATTACTTATCACATTTTCATGGTACGTTACCGACATTAATAAAAACGGAAGTAAATTATCGATAACTGCTAGTATTTTATGTATTTTGTCAGTTCCTTGATTAACTTTCGTTTGAGATTCGGTACTCTTTATATGATCATTGAGTTTGTGAAGTAGTTTCTTTAATAAACTGGAATTTAGATGACCTGGAATAAATTTAGAGTGTTAAGTTAAATCAATGAGTAATTCTTATTAGATGTTTAAATACGTGGTTTCATCTTTTATCTGGAATAAAACCAAAATAGGATCGTCGGAATCTGTATGTCCGCGTCGACGCGACTTTGTTGACAGTGCCAACCGCGTAGAGCGCTGACGAAATGCATTTAATGGCTGTATTATTAAATTTTTTTCGAGTTTTACTAGTGAAAATTTAAAATTCCTTTTAATTTAATTTCCTTTTTGTTTCGGCTTTCCTAATTTTGGTGTGTAATACGTTTTCGGATATTGTTTGATATTTGTGTTGTGTCCTTTGTGTAGTACTAGTACCTGAGTACCTACTAGTGTTAACAATGGCTTTAACAGTGCAAACAACTGTTTGCATGTAATTTAAAAATCGTGACAGTACAAATGCAATTTTAGTATGTTATGTTTTTTGTGGAGTTTATTTGTAGGTAAATAATTTCTTGGCAGAAATGGGCACATTTTTAAAAAGCCTTCCTTAATTAAAAAAGTATATTTTGCTTGTTATGTTGATATCATCAGTTGCCCACAAAATTTGCCCCACCTGTAAAAAATTCACGTGCCGCGCCTGGTACAAACATACATTTCTCTTGATAAAAAATTTGTTGGCCATAATTTACTTTAAGATTTAAATATTTCATAGGAATCAACCATAGATTTCAAATATATATGTCCACTGATGGAGATAATAAGAGGAACAATGGAAAAATTCATATTAAAATACGAACGTCTCCACCTTCTCATCTGAAAATATGATCTGTTTGCTTACCCATCTGTAAAGCCCACTTAGCCAAAACTGGAAACAAGACTTGTGTACTTAAATTTACCACTGAATAGCTACTATCGTTTAAAGTATTTAGTGCTATCTGTTCACATTGGGAGTATTTGTCGCGATCTTCGCACATAGAAAATAATAGAGCTAAAGCCTTGACAACCTGTTCTCTGACCATGTCTTCTTTGTCTTCCAGCATTTGTTGAAGCATGGAAAGAATAAGAGAATTCCGGATGGGACTCTGAAAATACATATTCAAATTTCAAAAACTGTACGATACCTGTTGAGGAAGAATTTAAAACTAATGGTGCAAAAAAAAACAAAATTACTTACAGAAACGTATGGGATTAATACGGTACAGGCCTCGGCCACAAGTAAACGCCGTTCTACATATTTGTGGGTAAGTTGCAGCCAACACTGTGGCAAAATTTCATTTTCGACTAACTGTTCTCCCGCATATTTTGCTATGCCCACAATACCTAAAATACCAACTTCTAAATCATAACCCTTTAAAAATATACAGAAATGAATAACAAAACTGCCGAACAACCTCTAACTTTAAAACTGGTCTCTACTACTACTTCCCTTGTTGTGGTTTTATAAGATTTTTAGATTTAGGTATAATTTAAATAATCAAATTATAAATACCCCCCTCCCCCACTAGCGTTAATTTCTGTTTACCATGTTTCAATTTGATTTTGCCAGTGCGTACATCGAATATCAATATCAAACGACAACAAAAATTTTAATTATAAATATGGGTGTCAAAATTAACATACCAGAAAGTATAATTCTTCTTTCGCTCTCTGTCGGTTTCTTCTTTAAATTAAACAACTGCTGCAATAATTTATCTCTCTCTGATGCCAATGGATTAAAATAAATTGCTGCCATCAGAAGTGGGATGGCTTCTTCTCTCTTGTTTAAAATTATATTTGGAATTATTTTTAGCAATGATTGTGAAACGATATGAATTAAATTTTCTATACTAAGATTTTCACTTAAGACATTTATTACATCATTATCGAAAGTATGGTCGATATCCATGTAACAGAGCGAAAAAACTTCCTTGGTAAAGGGCTCCAAGCTGTGGAAAAAACACAAATTAAAAAAAATTTTGTTAACCTTGACTAAGTAAGCTTATTTTATGTCACACAAAAAATTTCAGACAAGTTAACGACGTCGGTATTACCTGAAACCGGAAAATTCACGCTGCTTTCCACCACTTGTATCACAGATAGAGTCATCATTTATGTCTTTTTCAGGTATGCTGATTTTTGTCCAATCACTCGCATTAAAACTATTATTTGATAAGTTGTCGTCCAAATCGCTCTTTTTAAATATTGACATATTTTTACTTATAATTTCAAACCTAAAAAATTAAATAAAGTAGATTTATTTAAAAGTGCTATTTTAATCTTCATTTTCGACGAACAAAATATCACTTTTAATCCCCGAGGGCTTAAAAATACTTTTAAAGAGGGATTAAACGAAAAATAAACAAACCGACAACCAAATCATTGATGGTTTAAAAAATATCAAAATTAGATTACGTATACAGGATGTCCGAAAATTCTTAGTATGGGCAAATATCTTTGCTATTGGTAACGATAAAGACGCCAAATTTTAGGTGTATCTTATTGGTTAAGACATCTACTTTTTTATGTAATTTAAGATTGTTGTACTTATTAATCATTCTGATATTTCAGCGATTTGCTTGGTTTTCAAATGATTTTCATCTTAGAACGAATTGCTGTGATGAATTTAGTGCTATTATTGCCGAAAGTACGTACTAAAATTGCCCTTTTCTTTATAAATTTGCGAAAAAGCTCAGAAATAAATTCATAGTATAAAACTTAGTTGTCTTATTCCTACACTTGTCAGTTTAAAACTTTTGGTTGGAGCGATGTTTGGTCGCTATCTTGATGGTGAATGTGATCAGAAAAAATTCTGATATTTTGGGGATAAGCTTTTCGAATAGAGTATTTTTATATTATAAAATAATAAAAATTCTGGATAAGCCAATTAAAAAATACTTGACAATAAATAAACAATCTACCTTTCTGGCGAATCACTGCTATCAGATGTTTTAACGTCTGTTACATCTTTAAGTTCAGGTGAAATAAGCTCATCAGTTACCGATTTATACTCTTTTTGTAGTTGTTCATTGAGTAATTTTAGTTCCGACAATTCTGCTTCCAGAAAATATACGTTTGATTTCAGTGTTTCCATTTCACACTCCTAAAATATTTTATTTAAAAGTAGAATTTATCATACAACCTTCTTCTATTCAATATTTTATTCTTTTGACTTTCGGAAAGTGTAAGAGATCGCCAAGATTTAAGACAAGCTGTTGTGTTACTGGAAGGGCGCGCCCAGGGGGGAGGTGCTAGGACAGCACCTTCAGGACCGAGATTTTTTTACTTTTTCTACATATTTTTTAGGTAGATACACGAAACCAGCCCCCCCCCCCACCCCCCTCTATGTCGTCAATATGTTAATGACCACTGTTCAGCCCCCAAGCTAATCTTGAAAATAATTTCCTGATGGCCACTGGTAATTTTTATCAAACTGCACGTACTCTCTAATTTCAAGATTCGCTTTTTTCTTCTCCCACGTGTGAATTTGTAACTGAATTTTTTACCGAAGCTGGTTGCACTATTCCTCTATCAACCCAAAAAATTTGATTGCTACCCCTCCGACTGTTTCCGAGAAAAACAAACCTGTTCGACTTTAGGTTAACCTTTACGTTAACATGTAGACTGGCACTTATTTTTGGTGATTTAATGACGTCATTATTCACAAAGGACAAATGGCTGCTTTTTAAATTGTAAATTATACCGAAAAGTAAAATTTTTTTGTAGCTACATTATCCTAGTAATTTTCTTCAAAATATATTTTTTGGGTTTGTAATGACTTCCTTGAACGACTTATGCAATAAAAAAATATGTGCATATTCCTTATTTGCCTACTATCAAACCAATTCTACTACATATCCAGAAATTAAAGGAGTAGCCTCAAGGTATTTTTAAGATGTAGGATATTAACTGTTGCGCTAATAGTAAGCTCAAATATATTTTGTCTTTTCATTTATCTTATGCTAGTTTTTAACAGTGGTAAACGATAACCTCAACATAGGTGTGCAATATTTCAATAAAGTAAAGTATAGTAAAGTAATCTTTATTCATCACTCAAGCTTACAAAAAATGAAACCGTTTTCGAGATATCGCCTTGTAACTAGAGCTTGCAATCCCAGGATCCCGTTAAAAATTCAGTCTCGAAATTATAAAATATGTTTAAAAAACCTAATTAAATTAATGCTTCAAGCATCATCGCAGTATTTTTCCTAAAAATAATGTTTAACGCCTGATACGGCAATCCTGGAAGATTGCCTTCAGTACTTATGTAAAAGAATTCAAATTATTTTTACTTCTTATACTTTTATGTGCTTCCCATAAACTTTGTTTTTATTTTAAAATTACAATAATATATGTAAATAAAATAATTTACATATGTATATTAATGGAAGTTCGCTGCCGGCGCCGGCAACCGACATGGATGCCGGCGCCGGCAGCCGAGCTGTTTGCCGGGGAAGTGGCTCCGCTGCCGGCGCCGGCAGCCATCATGGATGCTGGCTGCATTAGAAACTTAGTGTCAAAATAAGATGAGAATCAAAATACATTAATTCAATCAAAAAATATTAATTTATTATAGTGTAAACTTTAACGAAACTTAAATCTTTTGTTATTATTCTGCGAATTTAAGGGTAGAAATAAGAAAAATAAACCCATATAATATACCTTCAATAAGAGTGTTCAATTTGTCTCATATCAATTTGATTGGAATTCTTGTCTTCTATGGACATATTGCCATTTTTTGAGGTAGGTAGAAATAACTAGCAGAGCATATGGATCTCTGTCTCTGTTTTGCTAGAAAATTGAAATAAGCTTTGGATGAAGTATGATTGTGATTTCTTTCAATCCCCAGGATGCATAGAAATTGTTCACACTCACTTACTTTCAAGAAAATGCTAGCCTGGCAGCCCTTCTTACACGTGGAACACTTCCTTGTTGACTTTTTATTTTTTGTCGTGAATGCTCTTCCTCCTTTAACACTGGCTAACCGCAGACAATAGTATTTCTGCTATCACGTAACCAAAACTCATTGTTTGTGGCTTTCTTATATTCCACCAAAACACAATTAAAATTTTCATATGAAGAAAATTTATCACACACTCATATTTTATAGTTTTTACGCAAAATTAAAACAACACAATGTTTACATATCATTTAAAATACGTAATTATAATTATTTTAGGTTAGAACTGCCGGCATTCCGTTTTGGCCGTATCTGAACCGGCGCCGACATCCGAGAAATTGTACCCGGGTGCCGGCGCCGGTATCCATGCATCAACATTTTGGGAACCGGCGCCGGCTGCGGAGTTACTTCCTACATTAATGTTACAATTTTTACCCGCGTCTCAATCCCAACACTATTGCAGTACACTGCGCATGTCTGTTTATTGTTTTTCCAATTTTTTCGTGTTTCTCTGCATCACAGTGTTCTAGTCATTTTTAAGGTATTTTTGCAAGAATTTTGGCATTAAAGCTGTTGCTAGAAATAATATATTTCTTTTTGTGGCCATGGAGTTGTGAAATATGTTCTCGGATAGGTTTGCTCAGTTTTAGGTTTCATCAGTATCTTTTTGTCATTTTTTATCTTTGTTGAGTTTTTTACCGCGACTGCACAACATAAAACTAACATTTTATTTAAAAAAATCGGTCAAGTGCAAGCTAGCTAATTATTTATATTTTTATTTAACACGTAATAACTTAACCCCCTTATTTCATTAATATGCCATTCGGGATGTCCTCCTGACATGCGCAATGTTGCAATAGTGTTGGGACATAGATGCGAGTCAATTCCTCGGGTTCAATCCCGGGATTTTGTTTCTTCGATTTCGAAAATCCCGGGACCCAAATATACGTCCCGGATTGCAAGCCCTACTTGTAACACTGTAAAAAACTCAACCTGTATACAAGGGATTTTTATGACAAGTAATGGGATCTTAAAAACAAATATGTCTTTCGTTGCAATTATAACACTAGTAGTTTTTTCGTTAAAGCTTTTAAAATCAAGCCATACAAAATAAATGGTAGCAAAAATTCACTAAATAGAAACCTCGATTTAGAATAACAATTCCTAGAAATCAGGTTTTTAAGTTTTAACCATAATGTTACCAAAACTTATAAGTCCATAAAACAAGAACCTAGAATATAAGCAAACAACAACTACATCAACGGACTTTTTAATTATATCTAATAAAAAATATATTAGCACATTAAAGGAGTCCCATTTATTACAAAATAAATAAATTACCTAATATATGTACAACACTTTCAATTACAATATTTACAAGGTATAAATAATATTTATCTTTTAATTACTACATCTACTTGGCTTTGGTGATGCTTAATTTCCTCAACCAGCGCGTTCGCGAAGGCACTTGCAGTAGGATCGATATTCAAGAAATCTCCTACTAAACTTATGGGATTCTTTCCTCCCCCGTGCGCCAAACATTCTCGCCTGTATTTTTCACCATTTTCCCTACTAAATGGATCTTTTTCGAAGTATGTTTTCCAGATGAGATACGCAACAGTCCGCGAGACTAAATATGAGTAATATTTGGCTCCATATCCAACTAGATGACTAAATCTCAATTGCCAAGCTGTATTTGGCACATAAGGCAAGCCATAATAATTTTGCTGAGTATCTGCTAAAACTTCAGTAGTTGAACCATTTAATGGGTGTTGTCCATGATACATCTGGTCCAAAGCAGCATAGAATATTTGCAGTTGAGTTTCGCTGGCTGTAAAGAGATATTTTGAGGCACAAAGCCTTTGCAACATCTCATCTGTCATGGGTTGACTTGTTTGGAAATGCCTCGCGAAACGCTTTAACACTCTTATGTCGGAGGCAAAATATTCCATCAGGATGGATGGCACTTCTGCAAAATCTGTACTGCATCTTGTACCTGAAACCAACAAATAAGTAACATGAAATAATTCAAGTATTATTTTTTTAGATTAAATAACACACTATTACCAAAATTGTAATTAAGTAAGTACCTGTTACATGCTGATACTGTGTTCTACCCAACATAGAATGCATCGCATGTCCCATTTCGTGAAATAAATTATCAACCATGTTGGGTGTTAAAAGTGATGGACTTGACCACCTAGGTGGTGGCAAATTTAACATAAGTACTACTATTGGCAACTGATAGGAACCATCAGGTAACTGCTTTCCGCCCCTTATGGTAAAGTGGCAGTCTTGGTTTGGTTTGCCAGTTCTTTCATAGAGATCACAGTATATATAACCTTAAAAATAATAAATAAAACAAAGGACACATTTACACATTTTTACTGGAAATCTACAAAAGGGGAGAACCAGGCAGTAAACTGACTGGGATTATCAATTATATTACCCCATTCTTTTCTGGATGTCTATGAAGAAATAAAAGTCTTGCTAACTACTAACCTAATAAGCCTTCATTTTCGTGAACAACAGACAACTTGTAAACATCAGAATACCAACATTCTCCATTTGCTACTTCAGTATTTACAAGCTGGATACCATACAAAGATTGAAATAATAAATTAAGACCATCCATGCATGCTCCAAGTGAAAAGTATGGTGAATATTCTTTGGCTGAGACTCTAAACCAGTCACGTTTTACTGTCTGTGTATAATATGGTACATCCCAAGACGCCAAGGATCCAGAATTTAAAAATTCTCTTTGTTTCACTACACGCATGCATTCAAAATCATCTTGTGCCATATCCCATATGTCCGAATTTAAATTGTCAAGAAATAATTGAACATTTTTTGGTTTATCTATGGTAGAACCCTTCAATGCTCTCTCTGAGTAAGAATTAAATCCACAAATTTTTCCTAACTCATTCCTGGCTTGAAGCAAATTAGTCAAGAGGAGTTCTTGGTTAGGGTCAGGATGCAAAAATATTTTATAAGCCATTTTACGAGCTACAGGGTTATTAGAATCTGTATAAAGGCCATTAATTAAAACTTTATCTCCGGCCAACATAAAAGTTTCTTGAATATTTGGAGGCAACAAGTCTTTACTAATTAAACGTGGAGTCGCAGTTCCAGATACAAATTGTTGGCCTATAAGCATAGATAAAAAAGGTTTCAATAATTTAGGGGTCTTTTAGAGCACTTCTAGTATCATCTAATTAAAATAGTACATGTTTACTTACCTAATTGCAGTATCTCATCATTTAGGGCAACAACTTTATTCCTCTTACCAGCTGATAAATGAATTCCACACTGCTCAAAATCAAACAAAAACAGCTCTCCTACATGATCGTCGACTTCTGTTGTTTTCACAATGTCTCCTTCCCTCACAGAATTTCGAAGCACTTCGTATAACTCAATATTGGTATTTAATTTCTCTACAATACAACTCACAGTACCACAAGCTAATTGGGCCGCATTGTTGTACTCAGGCTGAGGATGTGAGAGTCTAATAAACTCAGCTAAATCAGCCACTTTACATAAACAATCAGATATTTCATCAAAAATCTCAACCATTTTTCGCTGTCGAGAACTGCATAATGCTTCC
Source organism: Philopedon plagiatum (assembly GCA_963971165.1). Classification (NCBI taxonomy): domain Eukaryota; kingdom Metazoa; phylum Arthropoda; class Insecta; order Coleoptera; family Curculionidae; genus Philopedon; species Philopedon plagiatum. Next base: position 79,986,144 of record OZ020194.1, on the reverse strand, counting down.
CCAATTAGTCGATTTGTTTTCGTAACGCAATCTTCCTTTAAGTCGGAAAATCCTTCGGGTGTTGTAAGTTCCGGCACTCCGAAGAGCCCCACATCAGTCACCTTTATATTTGACTTTGGTACCGGCCGCGTATTAAAAGCTTCTGCTAAAGGGGACCAAATCGAAACATTGAGTTTGGATGTCGTACGAAGCGTGGATGCTTTATTTGTTAACAAATATCGAAACATGATCAGAATATCGACAATTTCTATTGTAGTCCGATTATTTCAAACCCGTTTCTTTTTTAACATTTTTGTTTTCCTAATATGACATAACCTAACCTTTATGGTCATATGTCAACATGCAAATTTGCACCAGGAGCAGTGTTGCCAACCAGTAGAAAATAAAAGCAGTGGCGGATAATTGAAAATAGCCCTGTTTACATGAACTACGGCCGTGCCAGGAGTGCTACTACCAGAGAAAAGCATCTGTCTTGTTTTTCTCTGCTACTACGTTAAAGTTGGCTGGCGACATTATTAACTCTAATCTAATGACATTTTTCATGTGACCAGTTGATTGTTTCTGTATTCGTTAATCACGCGACAGAAAAGAGATATCGCCAGCAAGCGTGTAGCGTTGTCAACTTTGGTTTTTGTGTCCCGTAAGTAACGGTAACCTGAAACATTGGTAAGATTGGAAAAGCGGCTCCTGAAAAATATCTGTCATTAATGTCACCGAAGGAACCGATGCTTCCCCGCAGGTTTTCCGGTTGGTTATGTCATTTTGTTGTTTATATTTTTCTTTCCTATTTAAATTTAAATTTATTTTCACAAATGTTAAAAATCATGTGTCTTAAAATGTTGGAAGCAGGAGGAGAGGTATGTTTTTACGTCGAGTCGATATCCGTAAAAATAAAACAAAAATAATTAAATCCTTAGCTAGGTTATTTGATCCGCTGATCCCTGCCCTGATACTTTGCCAGCCAACAGAAACGACCGATCTGCGTTCCGTAGTAAAACCGGTTCTTTCACGAACCAGTGTTACCGCGGGCTTACTGCATTATACCGAGTGGTTAACCAGGTTTGACAACGGTACACAGCCTTAGTATCACCCCAGGATGTAAAACACTTTGGGAGAATTGATGTTCTTTTTTAAAGGGTCACCAAAGTTTCATAAACATTGCCAACTGTCTAGAGGAAAAAATGAGCGGTTCGAAATCTACTCGTCGCGGCGGGCAGATTGTTTGGCAAATTAAAAGGCTAGTTATAATTTTTTCCTTAATTTTTGGCCTTTTTCTTGCATAAATGGCTAACAATGCATTTTGAGTTTTCAAACGAAAAAGCCGTGTTTCTATATGCATGGCAGTACCACAGATAATCTGGGGCAGTACAGTAAAGCCGTGGCCGTACCTTCGGTCTGGAAAGCCGTGTGAAAACACGGCAATTGCCGTGTCGTTGGTGACACTGACCAGGAACCAATAGAATAACCACGATATCCCTAGACTAATTTTCAGATGGCTTTGGTCATGGTTGCGGTTGACATTTAAACAATGGGTTACACTTCATTTGTCAACCGATTGGCTGACAAATGATGTTTAACCCATTGTTTAAATGTCAACCGCAACTATGACCAAAGCCATCTGAAAACGTCTTAGATTTCTAACCGTAGACAGGGACGGGCTCCGTATATTCCGCTTTTGGTAAAATTTGTACTTCCTGTATTTAGGTATAGTAAAGTTTTTCTTAGATCTTGCAATATGCTGGTCAATTCACTTGTCATTTATGGCACCCTGTTAAAGTATGGTCCATTTTAAAATTAGAGGTTGGCTAAAAAACAGGACCGAACGCCCTTTTACCTTCGCCTTCACCCTTTTTTAGACTTTGTAAGGGGTCTTAAAGCCTGTATTGTTAATGGACTCATCAATTAAATTTGTTATCAATACATGTTGCTTCACTTAAATTAAATTATGTAAAGAACAGGACAATCAGATAGATACCTAGCCTGATACAAATAAAGGATATGACAACGCGCAGGTAGGCGTGGCCATGACACGTCACGCTGTGAGTAATTCCGCCATATTTTGTAAATGAAACGTCTTTGTTAAGATCGCGTTGTGTTTTAAAAGGTATTTTTTGATGTTTTCATATCATTTTCAGAGTTTAAAAGTGAAAATGAGGTGTGTTGTGTATGGTTGTGATGTGGACAATCAATGCAAGGGCTTTATGCCCGATATTAAAATTTTTAGCTTCCCTAAAGACAAAGAAACACAAAGTTTTTGGAAGCATCTATGCAAACGAGAAAATAAGTTTAATGTGAAAAATGTTAGAATCTATTCTAGACATTTTGACGAAAGTGATTATGAAGGTAGTTTAAAGCATGAATTGTGTCAAGTCATGAATGTCAAATAATGTGTTTAATGTTTTTACAAACTCTCTACAACAAGTATTTAAAAATGAGCAGTTAAAAGAAAAAGTTAATTTAGGGATAGTGAAAAAATCGGATCAGATCTAAAACAGGGTCCTGGTTCTTAACTAACCCTTATCATAATTATATATTTATTTATAATAAATATTTATAAAACCTTGGTGAATAAATTTACTAATAAATACTTACTTGTCCCTTAATGAAATCATCTTTTTCAATTTCTTCCTCAAAATCAGTTTGTGTGGAAACAGTTAGCCCGCTCTGCCCTGTTTGTTTTAAACCTTCTCTGTATAAATGCAATAACTCTGGAGGTTTTGAAATGTTAAGACCCACATCATCCCAATCATCAAAATCCTTCAACAAAATTATTAAATACAGACCTGGTCATTAATTAAAAATTTATATCATATCTCATTTAAAAACATTAATACAAAATGGTGAATATAAAAATTTTAAGGATTTTGGAAATAATCAGAATTTCTTATTGAAACAACATATTAATTAATAGCTAGTTTTTGCTTCTTATTAAAACAATAACTACCTGATTTTGATTCTCATCAGCAAAAGTGATAGAAGTCAACTTATATCCTTGCAGTAAAAGATACTCATTTATCAAAAAATTAAGTGCTCTTTGTTCATGTGGCTTTATTATTGTAGAAAAACAAATGTTTCTTAGAGACCCCTTATCTGGAGTACTTGTTTCTGATTCTACAAAAAATACTTTTATGTCAAATGTTTCCTTTTAGTCTTTAATATACATATTTATCCCAATATGCTCTATACCATTTTAAGCATTATGCAAATTGCCAGAGGCAGATTTAGAATTTCGTCTAGGGGGGGGGGGGCGCAACGTTATCTCAAGCTACACAAAAGCATAGACCAAAATAAACGGGCAAGTTCGCGTGCGACATTTTTTTACTGTTTAGGATTCTACGAAATGAACACTATTTCGTAATGGACAAAAAATCTAAACCTGTTCTTGCGAAAATAGAACAGTTGGTACACAACAAATATTCTAGCATTTTTTAATTTCTTCATTCTGTCCATTTGGATTGATATACACAAAGTTTTTGAAAACACATTTTATAAAAGGACGTTTTTTCGAAAATACATTTTCTCGAAAACAGAACTTTTTCGATAATACAGTTAATCGAAAACTGGGGGTGTTTTCCAATTTTTTTTTTTGAAAACCAACTTTTCCAAGTTTTTTTTTAAAGTACTTTTTAAGTAATTTTCAAAATTACATTTTTTAAAAGAAAACATGTTTTTTGAAAGGATTTTTTTAATGTTTCGAAGAAAACTTCGAATATTCATATTAGAAAAAAAAACGCTTTTTTAAAGAAGTAATTTACTACAGAGTAGAGCAGACACAAGAAAACAAACCTGACCGAACACAAAAACAGTTCATGTTAGTTCAGAATCTTTTTCCGTCTCTTTTTATTGACATTTTCTACACTAATAGAGTTCATAATTTAATTTTTCAAAAACTACGTTTTCGAAAAACGTAGTTTTAAGATTTTTTTAGAAAAAAAAAATTTAAAAAAATTTTGTAGATCTGTTTCTGAATAAGCATCTTGCGATAAAGCTGTTCTTCAACAAAAATTAACTACGCAGGGGGCTCCCCCTCCCTAAATCCGCGTATGCAAATTGCCCCTCCATTGTGACTGAAGAAAAAATAATACATCTTTATGATTGTTAGTTTCCTTTCTTCAGGTTTAAGGACATGTTTTTATCCTGTCCTTTAAAAATCATGTACATAAATATTATTTTACAAGCAGCTTGTTAAAAAAGCTGAAATCTAACCCTATATAAATTGGATAACTGAAAATGAAAACAAGACATACAGGGTTTTTATATAAAAAAAAAGGTTTGAAAATTGAGTAAGAACTTATTCAATCTTGAAATTAAAGGAAAAAATAGCAATCAAAAAAAATTCAGTTACCTATTTTATACGAGTTTGCATCAGATGAGTATTAAATACAATTATTAACAAATACTTAATGTTTTATGCAATTATTACAGTTCCCAATTTAGCAACTTATGTTAACTTTCAAATCCTTTTAATTACATTACTGGCCTAATTTATTTATTTAAAAGAATCATTTAGCAATACATGCTACAATAAAAACATTATTTTTAAAGCACAATATTTGTATTGTAGTTTTACACTATGCATCCTTGAAAATCATTTAACACAAAAAATTTTCATACCAGAGTTAACAAGAGTTGTATACATAATTGATTTATCATGTTTAGTGGCTCATGAAACAGTTCAAGTTCGATAACTATAAATTAGGTACTATGGTAATTTGATAAACCAAATCTATTTTCTTTGGTAATTTGACAAGCAAATTTGTTTAATAAATGGTAATTATTGATATTACTGTAAACAGCGAATTTTTTCATGAAATTTTGCACAGACCCTAATTTTGGGTCGTAGAACACGAATCCGAAGTCAGCTTTTGGCGGTCTCGTATGGTTTTTCCAAAAAAAATTTTTTTTTGCAAAACTTTTAGGTTAAATTTTAGGTTACCTTTTTTTATAGATTCCTTTAAGTTTCGACACTTTCACTTAAACATATCTGTAAACTTATAATTTTTATTTTATTTCGTCACACAAAACACCACATTTAGGCTAAAATAGCTAAGAAAATTGCTTTTTCCTATAGAAAATTCCATTTTATCGCTCTAGACGTCATTATTTTGCCAGCTGTCAATTTTCCGGCGTTGCCACGTTTACAAAGCATTTTTCCTGGCGGAGATTTGAACCAAATTTAACCAAAAGGGCAAAAAGATGACCCCAACCAACACCCTGGGGCACGGATCCCTCTTCGCCTGCGAGGAAAGAGACTGGTCAGGGCCCCTAACCAGGTGCTAACCCTGCTCCGACCTTAGGGTGCCCTCCGATTCACCGTTATACCACCGTTATATCGAAAATATTAGATCTGTCACCTAATTCACCGACTTAGAAAAGTTTTTGATACGAACGGTGGATCGGAGGGCACCCTAAGGTCGGAACAGGGTTAGCACCTGGTTAGGGGCCCTGACCAGTCTCTTTCCTCGCAGGCGAAGAGGGATCGGTGCCCCAGGGTGTTGGTTGGGGTCATCTTTTTGCCCTTTTGGTTAAATTTGGTTCATTTTCGCATTTTCTCGCCAACTTTTTATTATTCCTAATTTACAACTTTGTCTTGAAAAATAAGTAAACCTGGCAACGCCGGACATTTGACAGCTGGGAACGTAATGGCGTCTACTACCAAATACAATGGAATTTTATATAGGAAAAAGCAATTTTCTTAGCTATTTTTGGCTAAATGTGGTGTTTTGTGTGACGAAATAAAATAAAAATTATAAGTTTACAGATATGTTTAAGTGAAAGTGTCGAAACTTAAAGGAATCTATAAAAAAAGGTAACCTAAAAGTTAAAAAAATTTTTTGCGGAAAAACCATTCGAGACCGCCAAAAACTGACTTCGGATTCGTGTTCTACGACCCAAAATTAGGGTCTGTGCAAAATTTCATGAAAAAATTCGCTGTTTACAGTAATATCAATAATTACCGTTTTTTAATACCAATGTTTCTTGCAAAGGCCACATACTTACCTACAAATGGAAAGGTTAATAAATATAGAAGTACTTATCTTTTATTATTACCTAGCTAGCCTTAACTTTTAATAGGCTAATACACATACCTATAGCAAATGTTAGATTGTTACGAAGAGCATTAATAGTCTCCTTGGCTTTTCTTAACTCAAATTCCAAAACAGCAACTTTTTCATCTCCCCCTGCACCATCTTCTGAATATCTTGTTAAATCTAGACTATCTAAGGTTACTTGACTACCAGATCTCGCTAAAATAGTAATTAAAAATAACTAATATACCATACAGACCAGGTAATACATACACAGTCGAGAGGTAACTTCTTGTGTGTGAGCTTCAAAGTTTCCGGGATTGGAAAAAAAGTCTCTGAGAATTTTTAACTCTTTTCCCGCTTCTACAAGCTCTGTATGCAATTCTAAAGCAGTTAACAAAAGTTTATCTTCTAATAACTTTGTTGCAAAATCATTATATGAAATTTGTTGTTTTTGAGGTTTCTTTGACTCCATTTTGTTTATTTCTCTACTATCACAGTCAAGTTTGGCCAAATACACGGTTTTAAATACAATTTGTTCTATTTTAAAATTTACATACTTATTATCACAATATTTAAAAAAAAGTTTTTCGAGTTTTGTGTACAAAACAGTAAACACAGCAGAAAGTGACGTTTAGTTAAGATGGCTAATGTTCCGGTGTCGGAAAATGAAAATAATTCAATAAATATACCAAGGTTCATATACTCGCGAAAATGCGAATCGGCTGACACCTTTATACCTGCGCAAATCTAGATCAGTGAACTAAAAACTACTAAGGACGGCTATATGCGATCTCGGGCTATATATCCAAGTGCTGGTAAAGTTACGAGCAAGATAAATGGTATGTCTATCTCTTTATTGCTAATTCTATTTCTATAGCGGCATCATGTCATTTATCTTGCTGGTAACTTTGCCAGCACTTGGATCTAGCCGCCCTTAAACTTGCTTCACGTAAACGTAAACATTTACAGCCAGATTCTCCAACGCTAGTCCGGTCTAATTTGACAACCAAAAGTTTTAAACTGACAACTGTAAGAATAAGACAACTAAATTTTATACTATGAATTTATTTCGGAGCTTTTTCGCAAATTTATAAAGATAAGTGCAATTTTAGTACGCAATTTCGACAATAATAGAACTAAATTCACTCTAGCAACCCGTTCTAAGATGAAAATCATTTGAAAACCAAGCAAGTCGCTGAAATATCCGAATAATTCATAGATTTTCAATGACGTCTTATTAACAACGACAGGACAAAAACTTGTCAAAACCTAACTGATCAACTAGAAGATCTTAATTTAAACCAGTACTAAATCTTAAACTTTCTTAGTGAATCTGGACGTTAAAGAATTATTTTATTCCTGCTTCTGGCGTAGTTCCTAAGCTATATACGTTCTACAGGGTGTTTCAAACGCGAAAGGATAATTTATTGAAAGCAAATAAGGATAGTATAGAATCCTGTAAAAAAATGATGCAAATTAAAAAACTCCAACTTTAAAAAGTCGATATTTTTGCAAATTTTTCTCAGATCTAAACGGTCAACTTTCTCAACTTGTACTCAAAAAAAGTTGATCATCATCGATTATTAAATTAGAAACGGCCACCGACGTAAAAACATGTCGTAGGTACCTAAGCCGCGTCCGGCCCGAAACACGGCAAACCCATTGTATAGACCTGGCATGTCCTCGTTGCCGCGGCGGCCCATATGTAATGCCGCTCATGGGCCATGAGCGGCATTACAGTGCATGGCGTAGTACCGTTGGAGATCCGCTGTCCGCCCACTGGTGGATTAGCCAAGTACAGTGGTTGGCCCACAGCTAGGCGGGCTAGGTGCAGTAATGCGTGGTTTTAATACAAATTTAAGATGGTCCTCTTTGGGCATTTTAGAAAGACTTTTACAGCAAAATAGTCACTGGAAATTAACAAAAATAATTTGCACTTGCTGTTATATTAATTCTAGACAAGACATTTTAAATATGAATTCAAAATTTTTGTCCCTAAACTTGGGGTTTGCCGGGCTAAAATGCTATTATTTTTGGAAATTTTAACTTATTATTTTATGTAAAAATGTTTCTAGAATAACCAATATTAACCCTCCTAAATTATATATATTTGAATATACAGTTAATTATATTCTTTATAAAAACGTGTTGAACATTTCTGCTCCCAGTATTTAAATAGCTATTTGCAGATTAACAAACCCGGCTCATTTTTGTTAAAAGAGATAGGTATAAACAGTAAATGTATCCCATCACTTTAAACTAGTTCATAACTTTTCTAGTTAGGATAGTAATAAAATGACAGAAGATAAGGAAAAAAATATTAAACTATAATAATTCAAAGTAGTGGACAAATATAGTTAAAAACATATTTACATACAAAACAAGGAATAATAAAAAACGAGATCATCACTGAAAATGCTACAATACACATTCCAAAAAAGATATATATATATATATATATATATATATATATATATATATATATATATATATATATATATAGGCGAACAATTGAACAACACACAAAACAAGCACCAAACACAACACGTCTATACGCCTCCACAAAAAATGGCGGTTCTTTGTTGTAGAGTCGCACTTTAGACAAGGAATAAGGAAAGAGTCGCACCGTCCTGTAAACTCGGAAATTTACTATCACGCATGTTCATTGTTGGTGAGAGATGGCGGGAAATTTAAAATCAATAAGCGGAAGCGGAAGTGGTTAGCCATCTCCAACAAGTATAAAAAGACGAAGGGTCAACCGCTAAAGGACCGAATGCGGTGCGAAAGCTGATTTTCGCAACTGGGCTGCCAGAATCATAACCGCGTTCAATTCGAAACTTAAGTATCGTTTCTGATGTGCCGAGTCCGTGACGCTTTAAGTTGAAGGCTGGTAATTCATCGCATGGAAATAGCACGTCGCACGTGGGAGACTGTACACTTTGGAACTAAGCCCCTTAAATATAATATAGTTACCAAAATTTCCGAGAAGTATTTATGATACCACTCATAATCACAATTCAACCCCTTTAACACAACAGAATTTGTCTTTATTCTTTATTAGAATCAAGCATGCAGAATCCAGGAACAAAATTTAAACCAATTAATGCTAAGGATAGGATAATCTTATTTAAATGTTACCGAATATTATAAAGCAATTATTATGTAATTTTATTTTTGTCGCAGACAGTAGTTAATACCAGCAGAAGCCGCCTAATATTGCCATTTCTGTTATCCGAATGCTATCTCACTTCCTCCTATTAAATTTCTCAGAGGCAAAGCTATATTTGACAAGCTGTAAACTTAAGTCTTCGTGGGCTGTCACAAAGATAAAAAAAAAGTTCCCTTTTAAAGAAATCACTAAATTTATGTACTACAGTAACTATTAAGGTTGGTTTATGCAGACCATTACTTTAAATTTAATTTTACTTTAAGAAATTTTCATTGAAATTTTAAAATTAAAGTAAAATTAAATTAAAGTTGTGGATAAATGCTCTTATGCCTTCATGTGTATTTAACGCGTACTAAATTAAAAAGTAAAGTTAAATTAGGGTTAAATTAAATTTAAAGTATTCTGCATAAACCCACCTTTAGAAAAAATGCCAATTATTTTTAACCAAAAAATACAAGGAAACGGAAACAAAAACAACGAATTTGCCACAAGATTATTTATTATTTTTTTTAAAGCCATAAGGTACATAACAAATCAAAATAACAATCATTTCAACATCTTATTATTTTATAACTTTATCACAACAATCCTTGTTATATCCGAATACGAGTTCAGAAAAAAACTATAAAAATACTGCAATAATTAAATTCATTACAACTGCTGATCCGAACATGTTTTACATGGTACCGAGAATATTCTAAATTAGAAACACAATCCAATAGGGTTCCCTGATAAAAAAATTAAAAATATTTAACATACTAAAAAGGAACATGTTTTTGGTAACGTAAGAAATTTGCTATTAGTCACTGATTTATTCACAATATAATAAAACCCTAATTTTAATTTACTTTTTGTACGTACTTAAATAAAATAAATATACGATGCTTTTACAACACTACTTTGTGCCAAAATGTTAACCATTACGTTCATTAAAAAGGTTTAAGACGTCGAACAGTCATTTGATACCAGAAGCACTGGTATAATAACTGCCAGAATATGCTAAGTTCTGGATAAAATAGAGGCTATCAATGAACAATTCATTTAATAAATGAAACTGTAATAAAACCAAATTTAAGCTTCAAAATAAATATTTGGCACATTCATTGATTTTAAACTAATAGTATATAAGAAAAAATGCACACACATTTTAGACTTATGTAGTACACATTAGCAGTCCTAAACCTCTTTTTTTCAAAACAGCTTAACACCTTCTCTTAAAAAGTCAAATTTTCAATGACAAACAGACCTTGGAGGGGGAGCAGCTAGGGCATCCAATCCCGAAATCCCCAACATATTTGAATCTCGCAAATCCCGGGATTATAACATTCAATCCCGAAAATTGGGTTGAAAAAAACATTTTTAAATGTTTAAACAGTTTTAAACAATTATTTTTTGTATTAAACATCTTTACTCTGCCATAAGACACACATAAAACATGAATTAAACCATAAGGGCAAGGTGGGGTAGTCTTCTTATGATGTTGCAAAGATTCGTTATTTTAAAAAATTGTATTAAAAAAGCAGTGACTGACCTCAATGACATTTTCACCGGACGACGAATGCCAACTTGTTGCAAATTTAGTGAAAGCTCTAGAGTCTAGAGCCTCTAAAACCAACTGAAGATGCTTTATGTAATCGGGATTTGAATTTATATAAAGCAGATATTGGAAAGAAGATAAATAAGAAAAAAACTATAATGCATGAAATAATTAAAATTATAGAAAGGTTTACTGGACAATATACTTAACATATTTCAGAAAATATTCAGCGAAAAGACGAGAATGAAGAAAATGATAATGACTTAGGCGAACAACAGTTAAAAACACCCCAAGGTTCAAAGAAAGGCTACACAAAGCCCTAAATGAGGCTAGAGTGCGACCTAAATCGGTAAATCAACAAAATTTAAATGAAATTATTAATCAGGAAATGGACTTATTTGAAAGAAGTGGGCAAAACTTACAGATGGTTTATGATTTTGTAATCGCCATGCCACCTACTAGTGTAGAATCGGAGAGGTGCTTTTCCGCAGAGGCAAGTTTTACACGAAAATCCGTTCTGGTTTAGCAGACGATATCCTGGACAAACTGGTATTATTATCATATTTTTTAAAAACAGTTTATTTTTATTTTAGTTTTATGTTTTGACTAATTATTTGCTTATTTAAAGCTTTTATAATATGTTTAATTAAAATGTAAAATTCAATGTGTTGATTTTTATTTTTAATATTTTATACATATAATCCCAGGATCAATCCCGGGATCCAAAAAAGTCAGTCCCGGGATGGTCAATATCCACCGGGATTGGATGCCTTACTTGGAGCAGAAGAGATATTTTGGCTAATAATAATTTTATTGAACGGATTTTTTAAAATTTTAATAAATTCCCTATATCTGTAGCTTTCCTTTTTTTAAATTTAATTTTGAAAAATTACGTTTCACAATAAAATGGATAGTGATAATAGCATCATAAAAATATGTTCATTGAAAATAAATACTATTTCACTAATTATTAGGTATTACGACAGAATAATGCTAGATATAAATTTAAACATAGAATGTTACTCACAGATAATTTTCAGGAAGTTACGTATGGTGCAAATTAAAGTTAACTTTAATATACGTATATATACAGTGTGGTCCAAGAATTTTGCAACAAATGTAAAAAAAAATGTTCAACAATTTAGAACTGTAAGTATTACGAAAAGTTGATGCATACTTCAAAACAAAATTAGCGATATTCAGAATCGTCAAAGTCAAGTGGCATACACGGGAGGAACAAAAATTTGAAAATCGCTAAAGAGTAAAGTACACTTAAGTATTTTTAAAAATACAACAAAATGTTAAAGGAAAAAGTTGTTTAGAATTAAGTTATGCTGAAGTAAGGCCTCCTAAAAAAACATTTCTAGTTTTTGACGCAACCCCTGTATTATTTTTTTAAAAACTAGTTAACGATTCCTTAAATATCTTCAAAGCTGACTAAAATAAAAGGTTTGTGGTTTTTTTTAGGTTTAATTTTTGTTACTCAAAAATGTTTTTTCTTATTTTCGTTTTTTCCAGGCTGTATTACCTTAACAAAAGAAAGAGACAGAATTTGTTTTTTGTAGATTTTAAAGGGGGATTAAAAAATATCTAAAAATAAATCTTTTTGAGATAGGAGGCTATGATTTCATGTCTGAGCATAACTCTTAATTATTCTTAACAACTTTTCCAATAATAAAATTTGCCATATTTGAGAAAAAAATGGGTACTTTAATCTTGGGCGATTTTCAAATTTTTGTTACTCCCCTGTATGCTAAATTTGCATGATTTGATAACTGTTAATTTTGTTTTTAGGTATGCACCAACATTCTGTAATACATTTAGATCATTACACTTTTTGGATCACAATGTAAATAGCATACAGAAACCCAAAATTGTCTATTTAGGACCTAAAATAGTTCTCCAAGGTGAAAATCATTACTAACACATAAGTACAATCTCAAAGAAACGATGGCGAATATTATCACAAATATATCTGCAATTTTTTTTTCTTACAGAATAAATTATCTAACTACCAGTAATCACCTAAAAATACTGCATAAATATTAATAAACAACTGACTTTATTTAAAAATGACCTATAATATCAACTAATACAGAACAGCTTCAGCTCTTTACATATTCAGAATCCATTATTTTAGTCACTCATGTCGGTAATCTTGATTTTATAGTCCTATTAAAATTAACAATTTAGAAACTTTTACAAAAAAATTCTGGCATCAAAATAGGAACACGGGAATCACTAAATTTATTACTAAATTTGAACAATTTTGGCTAAGATGCCAGAATATGATTTCTCGAATAGGACCATTACTTTTTGTATCATAATGAATGCATTTTTATTTTAATTTTTATCACTACTCCACTGTTTTTTAGTAGGTATTAAATAATGTATCTAAAAAAAGAAGGGACTAACCATTCCTTTTTAAGTAATTAGACTGTTCACTTTTGTTTACACTTTCGTATTATGTAATGCTCAATATTTTAAGTTTTAAGTCTATTGTTTAGGTTTAAAATATGTATATTTGAAATACAATGCAAGTAATTGCCTTCAAGTATGCATATTACAGACTAGCTTATTCCTTTTTACTTGCCCTTTATGAATTTTAAGAAGTGGTTAAGATAAGAAAACTAAATAATTTTTGGTTGCGTTTATTATTTTCCGGCTTTCCGCCGTATTCACCATTGCAATTTAAGAGTCTGATAACTAACAGTGGTAGGAAGATTTAGGGAACAATGTTATATACTATTTAATATAATATAAAGACAGAGCATGGATAAAGTCTACAACCTTAGTTTTAATAGGTAACAACTTGGTATATATTTATCACCTCAAATTTGGAATGGTACATTAAACTGTTTCAGTGCTAAGATTGAAGGGTGAATACGAGTGTTAAACTATGAAAAAATATTTAAATGTAATGCTCTGCACCATTTACCAAATTTTCTATCAAATTTATTTTTATAGTAAGACTTACAGGTAAAATAGGTGTACATATTTAACACTGCTTGTAAGATGATATTAAAGGAAATTTTTCTGCACATACACTAGAGGATGGTCAGCGAACTATACTGGATATACTACTTGATCTTCCAGTTCCAGTTTCTTCATCTGATTGGTCTGGAGATATTCTGATGGCTTGGTACCATTGGTTAGTCAGATCTGTCATCTGGCTTTTGCAATCTTTTAGTTCCTGAGAGAAAAAGAATCGATTTTTTAAGTAACAGAGATATTTAACCAAAAATAAATTACTTAATGTCCCGAAATTATCTTAACATATGGGAAACTTTTTTATTTTTGACTTTATGGAAAAAAGTTGTTCTTCATAAAAAGTTGTACTTGTCGAGAAAATATCACTCAAATCAAAAATTTTGACCCAGCATATACGGAGTGTCAAAAAAACTAAAAACGATAAATGCCATAGAAGGAAAACTATCTTTAATTTTAATTGCAAAGTAGTCAAAGCACAATAACGTAAGATAATGTCGTCCAGAACTGCAAAGTGATCAAATATGAAATTTGAAACAAATAACTTAATGATCATTTACCTATGAATTTTTTAAAAAAGTGTTTTGACATACATGTTTTTTAAATAACATATTACCAAAATAAACTTTCAATAACGTTTTATGAACTACTATACTAGTACAAATTAACTTTAAACCTGTATAATTCAGAAACTATCCGATATAGGTATATCACATGGTAGATAAAAAATGTTTAGAATTTTATGTAGAATGCAAAAATGTAAAAATATACAGGGTATCCCATTTAAAAAAAAATAAAGTTGACGTACGTTCTACTTTTCTGAGCCACCTTGTATAATGACAAATATTTTTAGAATATGTAATTTTCCATAAAATTTGCCATTTTTTATATAATTTATTTATTCCATACTTTATGTCTTCACTGTATATGTATATCATATACTTATACAATCGTCCTTTGTATAAAATTAGTATTGAAAAATTATCAATTTCGAAAACAACAAATATTAAAAACTCCTTTTCTCAAAAGTCGCGCCGGTCATTTTAATTTCTGCGACAAAATAAACTAGAAATATTGTAGATTCAAAATCGGGAAGTAAATTTCGAGTGCAAGAAACTTTGTTTCAACTTCACTTACAGCTCACCATGAGGTAGTTTTTCTTCTACAGCACTTATTGTTTTTACTTTTTTTTTGACTCTAGTGTTATTTTTTCGACGAGCAGAACATTTTATGAAGAAAAACTTTTTTCCGTAAAGTCAAAAATAAAAAAGTCTCCCACCTGTTAAAATGGTTTCTGGACATGCTGTATATTTCTTTGTTTTAAATTATTTTGATTTCTTTACTTATAAAACATAACATAGTTTAAAACCACTGGATAGACTAGAAGGAAAAAGTATCTTTTGCCATATAGGGTAATATTTCCTATCACGTCAAGAATCAATTGTATTTTTTTGACATTGATGGGAAAAATCACTGAATAGTGAGAAGAAATTAAATCTAACCTTTTAATTTTAAACTTGAAAACTCTTCTTTTTTAACTTCTTATCTAATAAATAAGATATAGCAAGTAGAAAATTTCCTACAAAAAATCCTGTCAGAGCACCCAAAATACATGGAATAGGCCAGATTTGATAAGGTTTATTCCAATCTAATGGTATTACTACTGACCCCAGCCAAGCTCCAAAGCAAGATAGCTGGATAGGGATAAGAAATTTCTTCTGCAATTCGTTAACATCAAAGGACGTGACGGATAGCAGTAATGTAACAAAATTATTAGTTCCCAGATGGAAACAACTTGGTACCGCAGTAAGAATAGTCATTATAACCGCAAATGTAAATGTTTCCTGCTGTTTTGAAAAGAAAGGTGCTCCAAATAACACAGCTGTTATGTAAAACCCTGCTGTTATACACAAAATAACCAACACGCTTCTAAAGAGGTTTTGCAACTTAAACCTTTTTGTCTCATGCTTTTTAGTATCTTTGGTCGTATAGCGCAAGCAAGCCAGGTATTTAAATATCTCGGCAACTAATAAAATCCAATGCAAATTGGTGCCTTGATAGTTGCCAATGAAGTACAGGGTTCTATTAAAATTTAACCACAACACGATAACTGGAATATATAGACACGTGACAAAACTGTTTATAACTAAACCCTTGGCATAAATATCATTGTTGGGCGCAATATATTCCATTTTGTTTGTAAAAAAGTAAAAAACACGTAACAATCACCGAGCGAATTTTAAGGTTAATACACATTTTGACATTGACAGTGGGTGGACAGATATCGTGTTTAAATATCCGCTGCCGGAGTTTTACGAAATTTTATCACAAATATTTTTTACTTATAATTAAATGTTTTAAATTTCGTGCTGTACATCACAAAAATTATGGTCAGAATCCTCGATCCGAGTTAAATTTTTTATAGCATTGTCCTGTGGTAATTCAAATATCAATCCCAATAAAGTTGTCTCAGTTGTCATGATACATCTGTCTTATTTTTCTCTGCCTATATTTCATTTTACATCTACTATTTAATTGGTTGTTAAAAACAAGTGATAAATTCTTGAAGACTCACCTTTTCATATACTTATGGCAAAACATGATACTTTTTACTACTAGTCATGTAAACTTATGTAATGAAAACCCAACCCAAAAATAAGATTTATTTTTTTCCTGGACTGGTTTGGTTCAAAAACAGATCAGCAGTAGGTTAGATGAGATAGTAATGTTTTTGTTGTTATTTACATATTATCATAATTATGTAAACATCTAGTTAATTTTTTAATCCATATTTTGGTTTTCCTTTTTACTGTATAGAGCAGACACAATAACATAAGAATTTCAAAATCTTATTAATGTATATACTCTTCAATAAGGGTGTACTTATATAAAAATAAATTATAGGAAATATCTTAAATAAGCCTTATGTCTAAAAATTACTAATGTCTAAAAACTAACCTGTTGGGTAAACCTTCTTGTGAAAAATGGAATAAAATACTTCAGATCATATTTGGCAAAGCCTTTTATTCGATCAGAGACAAATGACACCTCCATTTCTCCTTCGGTAGTTTCAGATAAATGTTCTGAATCCAATGCTTGTCCCCATTCTCTAGTTTTACTTAATGTAACCTCTCTATCTTTCTTCCTCTTCTTTAAACGTCTCGACGGATTTTTAGTTGCCTGCATGAATTTTAACAATGGCATTGTCGATCCCCCAAAGAATAGTGTTGTAAATAATACAATTATCAGGGTAGTTGTAATAATAACATGTCTAGTTTCATCACTAAAATTCAAATGAAGGGATAATGCATATGAAATAGCTCCTCTTAATCCACTAAACCACATGATAAACATCATTTTCTTAGTGATTTGATGCTCCCTAAATCTATTGACTAGAATGGCTAAAGGAAAGATATTACATGCTCTTCCAATAAGGCAAAGAATAATACTCCAGACAACCAAAGCTGGCTCGACTCTATGTTTAAAGCTGAACAAAGCTAAGCCCAAATAGGCAAAGACACAAGTTTCTGCAATGAATGCCAAGGTTCGAAGTGTTTGTTGCATAGTTATTTGGGTGACTGTAGAAAGATTAAAATGAGTATAATGGGACATAACAATACCACAGAATAAAATTGCCATAATGCCAGAGAGGTGAATACCCTCAGCAAGCACATATGGTGCATAAGTAAAAACTAACATCATTCCAAACTCCAGGGACGGATTCTTTCGAAGGTCAACATGTTTTAGCAATAAAGCACTTAGAAGGGCAAAGACTACTCCTATTCCTGCTGATGCGAAGAACATTAAGCAAAATCTTTTTATTCCTAAAACTATAGCTTCACCAGTACTCATAAGAGGGTTATTTGATTCAAGTGCTGCAGTAGTCAAAACAATAGCTATAGCATCATTTAATATACTCTCTCCAAAAACTAACATATTAAGAACTGGGTCAACATTTAAAGCATGGAAAATTGCTACAGTAGCAACGGGATCAACAGCTGAGATGAGGGACCCAAATGCAAAAGATTCCACAAAACTTAGTTTGTAAACCACTTGTGCAAGTCCTAAGAAATATATGCCAAATCCAATAACAAAGGCAGATATTGTAGTTCCTAAAATGGCAAAAACAAGGATGGAACCAATATTCTGAAAGAAGTTTCCTTTATGTAAATTATATCCTGACTCAAATATAATTGGAGGTAGTAAAATTAAAAAGAATGCTGTGGGTGAAAAAGCTTCTTCTTTTCTCCAGTTGCTAATGTTCCTATTGGATAGAGCACTCATAGTGAATCCTATAAGCGCACCCAGGAAAACTATAACAATACTCTCAGGAACATACTGAAAACCAGTTTGAAGCATAAGGTGAATGAGTAGTATTCCTATAGCTAACACACACAACAGAAAGAAAATAGCCATAGAACTATTATGCTCATCTTCAGCGGCTTCCTTATCTGGCAATACAGGATCAACAGATTGCGTTGTTGATGTTACATTGATTTGTGTGGCATTTGTTTCAGGCGAACTTGCTGTGTTGTTTGAATCTATCCCCTTTACCTCGTTTCTCAGTGCTACAGTAGGAGCTGTCGATGATGGTAAAAAGACTTCATGAATACTTTGCTGATTATTAACATTTGCATTTACTGAAGGATTTACAGGTTTTTCTGTACTGACATTCGTATTAACAGGGATGTTTTTTGGTGTTGTAGTTGAAACGGTATTATTTAAAGGGTTTACTTGCCGCGTATCGTTTAAGTTTGCATCTACAACCACACTTGCGTTTTGCTGTGATGCAATATTCCAGAATAATACAAAACATAGCGTAGTAAAAACAATAAACTGTTTTCTTTCCATGGTAGAGGCAGATGTATGTATATTTTTAAACACGCAGCATCTTCTAATAATTAATACACTACTAAAACTACACAAGTATATACCACATTAACGGCGCAAATATCGCTGAAATTTACGAAAATGTTACTTTCGTTCGTGGAAATTCACAAATTTGCAATATTTGGAATAGAATGGAATTGCATCGTCATTCATTTATGTCAAATTTGACAACCAGACAGCAGAGAATGGAGTGTTGCCAGATCAATAGTCGTGTTCGGTTAATCCACAGAAAACCGAAACTTCACAGAAAACCGAAACTTCGAGTTTCGGCTTTCTGTGGGTTAATCCTCGCGGACGAGATCAAGTGCTGGGATTCCCTTTCACTCGATACGACAGCTATCGTAACGCTTTCGATACTCGATAGTCAAAGCGATATCGACCAATTCGATATTCTCATTCGATGTCGTTTATGCCATCGCTTTATTCGATATTGGAAACCGTAGTATTCGTAGCACGCATGCGTAGTGAATTATAACCCAAGATTATTTTGTTGCAAAATTTTAAAATTTATAATTTATTTGATTTTCTTCTATGGCTGTGTGGCGTGTGGTCCGGATTGTATTCATTTTTTGCCTGCTTGTTTTCATCTAAAAAATGCTTCCAATTCTCGATATTAGGTACCCATACACCAGCAATCATTCCTATCATTCTTTCCTTCGGTATTCTTTCCTCTTAAGAAATTGAAATGAAACAAAACATGTTGTATCCCACTAACACAAACATAATCTTGTTGTCTTTCTGGCCAGGTTTTACTGTAGGTTAGTCCTGTTGTTTTTCAAAAGAATTATATTCCTTTCAGAGTCCACTAACACAAAATGCCTTTCTCTGCAGTTTTGTATAATAAATTGAACGTGCAGGTAGTTAGAGTCCAACTTTGCGGCAAATTTCTGAAATTATCATGTCAAGTGAGCCTTTTACTTTGGAACGTAAAGATTTGTCTTGTCTTGTCTTGAAAGAGCGCACGGATGATAAGCATGTTAGGAAAGACCGTGATCAACTAACCAAGAGTTTATCGTGTCTCCCCAGAACGTAAGAATATCCCCGAGAGGATTAAATGAAGTGACGGCCCATCATGTCTTAATCCACTAACGCTCGATAATCTTAAAAGGAAAGAACGTCAAAGGAAAGAATGGCAGGAATGATAGCTGGTGTATGGGTACCTATTGTTTTGAGGAGAAGAAATATTGAATCAAACATTTACAAATTACTTTTTTTAAGGCTTGCAAACACTGTGCCTCAAGCCCCTTTTTAACATATTATGTAATTGCATTACTTTATAAGTGATTGAAAAATGAACTATGACCTTGCAAGCCCTTCGAAAAGACTTAAAGCCCTACCAAAATGGTTTAAGCACTTTCAATGTTCGTAAACTCTCTAGAGAGCTTGCGAGCTCATTTTCAAGCTTCAATTACCAAGCCTCAATTACATATGGGCTTGAAGCCAAGTGTTTGCAAGCCCTAAAATAATTGGTAATTGCAAGCCCTTTAAATTAACAATGAGTGCTTTACCCAGCTCTGCCCGCCACTATAAAATAATTATTTTAAAAAATCGTATTATGCAGTAGTAAAATAAGAAAAAAAAATTAAACATCCCATTTATTTTCATATAAAAACATGCTGACATATAATCTATTAGGATGTTCCAATGAGCTTCCTGTACTTTAAAAGCCCTAGAAACAAAATAGTTTTTTGTTTCATCCAAACTTAAAAAATCAGTTGAAAGAAGGATCAAAATCAAAATCAAATCATATTTAATGTCAAAAAATACAAAAGTACTTACACGCGTCAAAAGAAAAATATACATATGTATTATATATATAATATATATAGACAGCTTGTTTACAATGATACAATCGTCACATATTAAAAATTACACTACATATATAAAATCTATAAAACACTAAAACTACAAAACATTGAAGTTAAAATTGAAAAATTCTTCATGTGAATAAAAAGCATTTTCTATTAAAATTTGTTTTATTTTACCCCTAAAATTATTTTCAGGCAGTTGTTTGATACTTTCTGGCTAATGGTTAAAAAAGCTTATTCCCAAATATCTTGGGCCATTTCGACACCTCTCCAGGCGGGAATGTTCTGGTATTGTTATTTTTATTTCTGGTGTCGTGGCTGTGGACTTCACCATGCACTTTGTACGTTCCCCTGTTGGATTTAACATAATATGTCAGGCTATCCAGGATGTACTGGTATGGGAAAGTCAAGATGCCAAGGGCAGCAAAGGCCTGTCTACAGTCCTCCCTGAATCACAAACCGCACAGCCTTCCTCTGGAGGCCAAAAACACGCTTTGACCTGGGTACGTGACCCCAAGCCAACAGAGCATAAGACAGTATTGAGTGGAATAAAGCAAAATAAGCAGTTCTAAGTACGGGAACACTAACACGCTCGCTAAGACGCCTCAATGCAAACAGACCGCTTCCAAGCTTCTTGGCAATCTGCTCAATCTGGGTATGCCACTTAAGTTCCTGATCGATCATCACACCCAAGAATCCTACGTGCGATGCTCCATCATTAACATCACTCATGTTTCTTAGTGAAAACACTAATTGATGTGTCTTTGCCTGATTCAGAAGGCTTCAGGATCATTTCTGAACAGTGTGTTTATTGTTTTGTTATCCAAAATGTATCAACTTGACTACAACATTAGTATCCGATTTTAACTGGAAAAGTCTAAAATGTCTTTTTTTAAATAAATACATTTTATATATGTATTGGTGTAGTAACATGTTTCACATATGTGAAATTAAACAAAAAAAAAACAACTTGCAACACACATAAACAAATAATTCTAACCTAAAAATCACTGTCATCTCGAAATCGACCGAAACGGGATCTCTAGAGGTACCGAAAGACTCGATATCGTTTTAGACGATCCGCGATCAGCTGAAAACAAACGGGAATTGGTTTTTTGCGCCAAATAGAATATTTCGATATCGAATAGCATTCTGGAATCCCAGCGACAGACGGCAGATGTGTAACAGCTGCACTGGGATTCCCTTTCACTCGATACGACAGCTATCGTAACGCTTTCGATAGTCGATAGTCAAAGCGATATCGACCAATTCGATATTCCCATTCGATGTCGTTTATGCCATCGCTTTATTCGATATTGGAAACCGTAGTATTCGTAGCACGCATGCGTAGTGAATTATAACCAAAGATTATTTTGTTGCAAAATTTTAAAATTTATAATTTATTTGATTTTCTTCTATGGTTGTGTGGCGTGTGGTCCTGATTGTATTCATTTTTTGCCTGCTTGTTTTCATCTAAAAAATGCTTCCAATTCTCGATATTGTTTTGAGGAGAAGAAATATTGAATCAAACATCAATTATTACAAATTACTTTCTTTAATAAGGCTTGCAAACACTGTGCCTCAAGCCCTTTTTAACATATTATGTAATTGCATTACTTTATAAGTGATTGAAAAATGAACTATGAACTTGCAAGCCCTTCGAAAAGACTTAAAGCCCTACTAAAATGGTTTAAGCACTTTCAATGTTCGTAAACTCTCTAGAGAGCTTGCGAGCTCATTTTCAAGCTTCAATTACATATGGGCTTGAAGCCAAGTGTTTGCAAGCCCTAAAATAATTGGTTTAAATTAACAATGAGTGCTTTACCCAGCTCTGCCCGCCACTATAAAATAATTATTTTAAAAAATCGTATTATGCAGTAGTAAAGTAAGAAAAAAAAAATTAAACATCCCATTTATTTTCATATAAAAACATGCTGACATATACTCTATTAGGATGTTCCAATGAGCTTCCTGTACTTTAAAAGCCCTAGAAACAAAATAGTTTTTTGTTTCATCCAAACTTAAAAAATCAGTTGAAAGAAGGATCAAAATCAAAATCAAATCATATTTAATGTCAAAAAATACAAAAGTACTTACACGCGTCAAAAGAAAAATATACATATGTATTATATATATAATATATATAGACAGCTTGTTTACAATGATACAATCGTCACATATTAAAAATTACACTACATATATAAAATCTATAAAACACTAAACTACAAAACATTGAAGTTAAAATTCAAAAATTCTTCATGTGAATAAAAAGCATTTTCTATTAAAATTTGTTTTATTTTACCCCTAAAATTATTTTCAGGCAGTTGTTTGATACTTTCTGGCAAATGGTTAAAAAAGTTTATTCCCAAATATCTTGGGCCATTTCGACCTCTCCAGGAGGGAATGTTCTGGTATTGTTATTTTTATTTCTGGTGTCGTGGCTGTGGACTTCACCATGCACTTTGTACGTTCCCCTGTTGGATTTAACATATGTCAGGCTATCCAGGATGTACTGGGATGAGAAAGTCAAGATGCCAAGGGCAGCAAAGGCCTGTATACAGTCCTCCCTGAATCACAAACCGCACAGCCTTCCTCTGGAGGCCAAAAACACGCTTTGACCTGGGTACGTGACCCCAAGCCAACAGAGCATAAGACATTATTGAGTGGAATAAAGCAAAATAAGCAGTTCTAAGTACGGGAACACTAACACGCTCGCTAAGACGCCTCAATGCAAACAGACCGCTTCCAAGCTTCTTGGCAATCTGCTCAATGTGGGTATGCCACTTAAGTTCCTGATCGATCATCACACCCAAGAATCCTACGTGCGATGCTCCATCATTAACATCACCCATGTTTCTTAGTGAAAACACTAATTGATGTGTCTTTGCCTGATTCAGAAGGCTTCAGGATCATTTCTGAACAGTGTGTTTATTGTTTTGTTATCCAAAATGTATCAACTTGACTACAACATTAGTATCCGATTTTAACTGGAAAAGTCTAAAATGTCTTTTTTTAAATAAATACATTTTATATATGTATTGGTGTAGTAACATGTTTCACATATGTGATATTAAACAAAAAAAAAACACTTGCAACACACATAAACAAATAATTCTAACCTAAAACATCTCGAAATCGACCGAAACGGGATCTCTTTTCTCTAGAGGTACCGAGAGACTCGATATCGTTTTAGACGATCCGCGATCAGCTGAAAACAAACGGGAATCGGTTTTTTGCGCCAAATAGAATATTTCGATATCGAATAGCATTCTGGAATCCCAGCGCTGATCGACAGAGCACTCCGACTCCGACGATCGCGGCATTTACTACCGAACCCAATTTTTAATCTAGGTCTAAATCCATTGGGCAACTGGTGCCGTGTCAGTCTATTCCTATCCTCTTCTTTTCTATACTGTGGAATAGGGACAGAAATTCTCTTTCTCTGTCCCACAGGTGCTGGGTTCGGCTATTAGGCACAGAGTTGGAGTGGATAAGGAATGGATTTTCGTTACGTGATTTTAGAGTAGAAAGTGTAAAGTAATAATTCCCGAACTACTGGAGCAGGAAGAGTCCGACTTTGCAGTCAGCTCATCTTGTACCCAACGACCCAAAATTAGGGTATGCCCAAAATCTGTAGTATTAACAGAGAAAAATAAGACAGAGAATAATATCTCTTCTTCCCGCCAGCTCGACAACGCGGTGGCCTTCAAACGGCAACACCCCGAGATCGGAGCGTACGATTCTCACAATACACCCTGACATTAGCCAGTGCGGTAGCAACACGGCAAGCAGAGAGTTTTCTGCGGCGCGTCTCAATACTCGCTCTCACTGTGCTTTATAATATCCCAAAATCTGCATCGCACGCCCATGGCAGCTTATTTCGACGTTGGTTTAAAGGTCATCGAAAGCAAGTATTTATGAATGAAATCCGTACGAGATATTATTCTCTTTGTCTTATTTTTCTCTGGTATTAATGCCCATTTCCACCAACACTCCCTAACGCTAGGAAAAGAATATCTTAGGCTAAGATGCGATTTTGGCTTCCACCAACGTTTATTCCTTTCCTAAAGTAGGTTAGGGCTTGCTCACTTTAGGGAGTCAAATTTCTCCACCTAATCGTTTACCGACAAAGGAAACGCATGCGCATTTAATTATTTTGAGCTTAACCTTGCTTTTTATTGTTTTTTAAAAATAATTTCGATTTGGACCCTTGTTTTTTGTGTGGTGTTTTTAATTTTTTTCGTTATGGAAATGCTTGATGAGGATGAAAACTGGGACATTTTGGAACTACTGGAAAATAGATTTCCTCGGCGAATTTATAATCGAATTTAAATTGCCTTACAAAAATAGGAAATAGTAACAGATGAACCACCTTAAACAATCATAAAACTTAAACGACAGAGGTAGAGGGTAAGCAAAACAGAAAAAAGGTGAAATAACCTTAAATCCACAGACCTTAACCTAACTTTGAATAGAAATAGGCGTTACGGTGGACTATCGAAAACTATCGATGGTTTATGGCCGTTTCCACCAACTTTTGCCTAGAAATAGAATAAGTAGGTACTTCCTAAGTTGTGAAAATTTCCTAACCCAAATTGGTTGCCACCGGTCATATTTAGGAAAACCCTAGTTAGGCAAAAGGAAACTCCGGCAACGCTGCAATTTTTGAAGCTTTTTATGAAATAACTTTATTTTGCACCATTTTGTGACGCCAGAGTGCTATTCCAACCTAACTTTTTTAGCTTTTGTTTCGTTGCAATTTTGTGTGTGGTGATTTTTTCCTTCGTAATTATTTTGCATTGAATTATCACTATCCTAAAAGGACATTAGCTTGATAACAAGTAATTACATTTTATTTAAAACTGTATTAAAACTAAAGAGTTTGCCGTAATTCCTTAATATATTTATTTCCTAATATGTGACAAAATATGACAACTATTCAGTAACAATGCCATAATAATACAAGAATGACAGGTACTCAGGTATAACTTTATATGGGGTGCAGCATATGTATACCCAGCATATATAACAATCCTCCCTTGTAGTTTTTTGTTTATTTAAAGATTCATTCTTTCAACCGGTCTCCTCATCCTAGTTGATTTTCTAATTAACCTTGAGTTTTCCACTCTAGTTTGACTTGTTTCCACCTCAGGTAACGTTGAAGTGTTTTGTGAAGGCTCAGAACCTATTACCTCCGAAGGTAATGTCCTGTTTTCAGAAGGTACTGTAATCGACTCTTCCCCTTGCATAAAGTCCTCACTGGTATTTGTATCGTTAGCGCTACTTGATTCCCCAGAAACACCACTTCGGCTGAAAACTTCAGGATTTATTTCAGAGTTTAAATTTTCGTTTAGTTGGAAATCAGAACCATAAGGATTTCTATATTCCTCCGGTACTTGAGTGGAAGCAATTTGATCAATATGTCGGTGCCAAGTTTTGCCGTTATCCATTTTAACTAAATAATGGAGAATACCTTTTCGCTGAATAATATATCCATATTCCCATTTTATTGATTTATTTGCATAGCTGCGAACTTTCACCCTGTCACCCACTTCAAACTTCCTTATTTTTTTATCTAATTCATTTTCATTTCTGTCCCTTGCAGGAATTGGTTTGAGTAAATCTAGTTTTGTACGAATTTCATAGTTCAGTAGTTTCATACAAGGTGATACCCCAGTTGTTGAATTCGGACATTTCCTGTATTGCATCAAAAAGTTGTTTAACTTGAAATCTAAATCACCAGGCTCTTCACCAACCTTTTTTAATGCTTTTTTTAAGGACTGAACGTGTCTTTCTGCTTGCCCATTTGTGGCTGGGTGAAAGGGGGCCGAACATACATGTTTTATTCCATTGCTGTCTAAAAAGTTTTTAAATTCGTGTGATTTAAACGTTGGGCCATTATCACTAACCACCACTAATGGTAAACCGAACCTCGCAAAAATATTCCTTAAGACTTTGACTGTGGCAGAAGTGGTGATTGAATTCATTGGTACAACTTCTGGCCATTTTGAGTATGCATCCACTAAAACTAGGAAATATTTACCCATGAAAGGCCCAGCAAAATCAATATGTATGTAGTCTCTGCCACGCTTGTTTTGTATTTTCCCAGGCATGAATGGTCTTCTTTGGTTGATTTTGTACATTTTGACAATTAACGCATCCATTTGCTAATTTCTCGATGTCATTATCTATGTCAGGCCACCACACAAAGGATCTTGCCAAACTTTTCATCTTTGTAATGCCCATGTGTGACTCGTGCAATTCTGCCAATACTTTTCTTCTTAAACTTCTTGGTATTACCACTCGCACATTTCTCATAATAACTCCCTCATTTAATGATAGCTCATTATCTTTTCCTTTATATCCGGGTAATGTAAGGTATTTCCCTGTTTCTAAGCATTTATACACTTCTTGCAGCTCTGGATCATTTTTTGTGTGTTCTACAATTTCTCGATGTGTAACAGGTAAATTTAAAATTTGTTGTAGTTGATAGCATCCCACTGAATCAAAAATGGGTTCATGATTTTGTTCTTGTGTCTGTGGTAGTCTTGATAAAGCATCGACATTTGCATGATTTAATGTTGAACGGTATACAATATTAAAATTAAATCCCTGTAAAAACAACGCATAATGTAGCATTCTTGTAGCTACCATAGAAGGTAAGTCCTTTCCTGGATGAAATATAGAAATTAAGGGCTTGTGATCCGTAATTAACGTGAAATGTCTTCCATATAAATATCTGAAAAATTTATTTAATCCCCAATAAATGGCGGTAGCCTCTTTATCAATCTGGCTATAGTTTTTCTCTGATCTACTAAGTGTTCTTGAGGCAAACGCAATGGGTTTCTCTGATCCGTCTTCCATTGTATGCGATATAATTGCACCAAGACCATATGGACTAGCATCAGTCGCTAAAGAAAGAGGTAGGTTAGGATTGTACGCACATAAAACTTGGTCTGACGTGATTTCTCTTTTAATTAATTGAAATGCATCTTCACATGATTTCGACCAAATAAAGGATACACCTTTCTGCAATAGAGAATATAATGGATGAAGCTTGCAAGCCAAATTTTTCAAAAATCTTCCGTAGTAATTAACCATTCCTAACCAGCTTTTCAGTTCGGTTGTATTATTTGGTCGTCTAGCATTAATAACTGCTTTTACTTTGTCGTTGTTTTTCTCTAAACCTCGTTCTGAAATTGTATGTCCTAAATAACTAACTGATTTTTCAAAAAATTTACATTTTTCTAACTTCACTCTTAGACCAACTTCTTGTAACTTTTTTAAAACTAAGTCCAGTCTTTGTAAATTTTGTTCGAAACTTCCTCCCTGTATTTTTATGTCGTCCAAAAAGACACAAACTCCTGGGATATCTGCTAATGTTTTTGTTATATACCTCTGCCAAATGGCAGGTGCCACTTTTGTACCAAACATCAATCTGTTCACTTTGTAATCGCCTTTCGGTGTTGTAATAGCTTGAATTTTAGCACTTTCTTTGTCCATAGGCATGTGCAAATATGCTTCTCTTATATCCAGAGTGGTAAAAACTTTTCCTCCCAGTAAGGTTTTAGCAAAAATATCTTCCAAATTTGGCATAGGATATTTGTCTTCTTTCAGCACTTTATTAATAGTGATTTTATAATCAGCACAAAGTCTTACAGTTCCATCACTCTTTACAATTGGAACTATTGGTGTTCCCCATTCACTATATTCTAATTTGCTTATGATACCCAGAGACTCCAGCCTGTCTATCTCCGTGATCACCTTTTCCTCCATAGCGTAGGGTATTTTCCTAGAAGGAATATATATAGGTACGCAATTGTCTCTGAGATACAGCCTCCCTTCAAAATGTTTAATTTTACCCACTTCTTTTTTAAATACATCTGCATATTTTTCTTTGAGGACGTTAATAGCTTCTTCTTTATAGTCTGTTGATGTTGTTATCGTTAGAATATCCGATATATTTAATTGTGTGGCCTCAATCCATTCTCTTCCAAAGATTGGTTCAACTTTACCCTGTATAATGTATAAATTTACAATAAATCTTTTTTCTTTTACTTTTAAATCCATAGTTGCATATCCTAATGGTTTTATTATTTCTCCAGTATAAGTTTTAAGTGGAATGTGTGTTTCATTAATTATTTTATCCGGAAAAAGTTTCTTAAAATTATCAAAACAAATTGTTGAGACTGCTGCTCCCGTATCATACTCCATTTTAATATTTTCCCCATCCAAAATAACGTCTACCAATATTTTATTAGGTTTGACTATATTTTCTGGTAAAAACAACTTTTCGAATGAATTCATGTAATAAACTGATTCATACTCTTCTTCGTTCGGAAAGTCAATTTGATTTTGGTTGGTGACAGGTTCAGAGTTTCGTTTTATAAACCATCGGTGTTTGTCTGAATTTGACTGCCCTTTCATGCATACCGCTGCCAAATGTCCTTTGCGTTTGCACTTAGAACATGTAACGTTGATTTTTGGGCAAGTATTAGCTAAATGGGAGTGATCGCCACAACGAAAACAAGTTTTAGCTCGTTCTGAAAAGGATTTTCCCGCCACAGTATTTCTTTTACCATTACTTATTTGATTCTGATCACTTGATGTCGATACTGTTGAGCACTGTTGTATTTCTTTAGTTTCTTTGTGTGCAGTTTCCATTGCTAAAGCGACACTGAGGCAGTCAGCAAATTTATCGTTTGGCGCTTTTAATTGTATAAGTTTTTCTATTAAATTTGGGTTTCTTAAACCACTAATGAATTGTTGTCTCAAATGTAAATCAACTGTCGACGTATTGCAATGTGTACACCTAAAATCACAGTCCCGGCAAAGTTTTTTCAAATCAGTTACAAATTCTGAAATAGTTTCACCTTCTAGCTGTGTACGTTTAGAAAATTTATTTTGTGATGCAATCACACTTGATGTAGGATTTAAGTGATTTTTGATGATCTGTATTAGTTCACTGTATTTTCTATTTTTAGGATCATCTGGACTGACTAAATTGTATGTTGTTTGTAAAGTTTTTGTACCCATTGTATGTAATAACCATTCTTTTTTTTTGGTATCAATTTCTGTAGCTGTACCTGTAAAATTTTTCATATCGAAAAAGTTCTCCAATCTCTTAATATATAAATCCCAAGTTTCATAATCTTCTGCAAATGGTTCCATTGTAATGTTTTCGTTGGTTGTCGACTGATTACTTTTTGGTGTAGATAATAGCTTGGACAAAGAATCCATGAATTCACTGAATTGTTCCTTATCCATTTTATTTTTTTGTGAGTTCTTTACCTCGTCGCCACTAAAGAGTTTGCCGTAATTCCTTAATATATTTATTTCCTAATATGTGACAAAATATGACAACTATTCAGTAACAATGCCATAATAATACAAGAATGACAGGTACTCAGGTATAACTTTATATGGGGTGCAGCATATGTATACCCAGCATATATAACAATAAAACTAACCTGGTGACTGACTACCAATATGGGTACCGTCTATACAACCGAGCACTCTAGGAAAAGAAGCTATTTGAAAAAACTTATTCCCTATGCTAACAACTTCTTCCTGCATAGGCATATTTACATACTGTGGTCTTAAAGATGCTAAAATTTCTGAAACTTTTTTTACTGTTCTAGAGGCACTGCTGACTGTAATTCCCATAAAATCAGCCACTGAACTGAAATGTCCTCCGGTAGCATAAACTCTGAGGCATGTTAATAGTTGATTTATTGCTGAAATGGAATTGTTTCTGAAAAAGTTGAACATTATGTAGTCTTTAGAAATCTCATTGCTACTATAAGTATCTTAATAAAAAAAACTTACCGATCATCTGGATATTCTAAACGCTCCTCAATTTCTTCTAAAAGATTGGCTACGGTGGGTTTTGTCAGCCTGAATCTTTTTAAAAAAGTTAAATTATCCATATCATCGAAGAAATTTGTTTTATTATGTATTCTTCATGAAAATCCATTTTATACTAAATAAAATATTTCCAAATCACCATTAAATAGATCCATTATGGCCAAAAAAACGATTTAATAACAAATCCCTTTAAATATAGTAGAAAGTAGGGTTATTTTTTAAATATTCCTTAGGTAACTGCTTAGGTGCTCACATTTGACTACCTAAAGTTAGGAAGTCCTAAACTGCTTTAGGGAAGGAATAAATGTTGGTGGAAACCAAATTGACCCCCTAACCTAAGTTATTCTTCTTTTAGCTTTTGGAAATTCCTAACTTGGTGGAAACGGCCATTAAAAAACTATCGTAATTTTCGATAGTCAAAACTATCGATTGTTATCGATAGTGCTATCGATAGTTCTCCACCACTAGTATGTAGGCCGTGGCCAGTGTTGCCATTTGGGGCGACAAGTCGCCAAAATAACGACTTCTTGTCTCTACGAGAGTGTGGCGGCGATTTTCAATAAAAAGCTTATTTTTGGCGACTTTTTACAGGTGAAAAAATTTAATATACACGTTGTATACAATACTAGGAAGAAACAACGTCACAATAATAATCATTATTGCACCGAGGGATTTCTCAAAGAGAATATCTGTACGCGCCACGAATTGTACGTCAAATTTTGGGGATTCCCCGAAAGCCTACTTGTCGGTCGGTCGATTGTCGAGTCGAATGTGTGTACCTATAATAAAGTTTATTTAGCTTGTTCCACAAAAACATTTTTTTTATTTAGTATTAGCTTTGTTCGCGGAGACGATCCGGAACTAGTCCGTGACAAGTGCGCGTGCGCTTTGCGATTATTTGCGTTCGCGGTGCAGAAAATCACTGATTTTGACAATAAATTTGGCGTTCGCGGTGATGCGAGAACAAGTTGACACATCCGTAACCAGTCAAAACGATCCGAGGATTATGCCATGAATTATTTGTCCGCGCAAGTGCAGTGTGAAATTTGTTTGAAAATTGTCATTTAATTTTGGGCGGGCTGTATTTTGCGATAACGAACAGTTAAATTTCATATGCTGTTAGTTGTATAAAAGTAGATATAAATTTGTATATACTAATATGCTCTAGTATATTCAATTATTCTTGTATTTAAAATGACTCATAACAGAGCAAACATGAATTTTAATCATTATATAATGTTAAATTAGGTTGTTCAGTCTAAAAATTTAATTCAAAATAATAAAATATGTTAAGGTTAAGTGATTCGCAGATGTTCCGGACAAGCACGTTCACCAAAAACGTTCGCGGAGATTTGTCAATTCCTGATCGGTTTCGAATCGCACATGCGCATAAATGTTTGGGATTATTTAACTTGTACGGACTGGTCACGGATCGTCTCCGCGAACAAAGCTAGTTTTCTAACCCCAATATCTCAAAAAAGCTGTGGCGACAAAGTGGCGACTTTTCATACTGATCGATGGCGACTTTTTGCTTTGTTACTCTGGCAACACTGGCCGGGACAGTGGCGATCGGTAGCATGAGGCAGGTGAGGCCCGGCCTCACTACAATTAATTTAAAATGTAAAAATGAAAATTTTCGTAAGATCTCCTCACTACAATTAATTTAAAATGTAAAAATGAAAATTTTCGTAAGATTGATTAACATGTTTTGTTTTTCTCTTCTTCATCACATTATCACATTACTTCAAATCTAAAATTTATTATATAAATTTGGCAATTATAAAGGTCGAAAGGTTTAGCAAACGTCTATAAAGCCACTTTTATTTACAAGGGAAGCGCTAATATTTGCTACAATATATTCGAAAAAAGCTGTGGCGACAAAGTGGCGACTTTTCATACTGATCGATGGCGACTTTTTGCTTTGTTACTCTGGCAACACTGGCCGGGGCATACTCCATGAAATATTTTTTTTACGGATGTCATATTATGATTTCTGTTGTGTGGGGTACATGCACTGGTACATGCCGGTTTTTATGAGTTTGAAAAAATTATATAATTTTATTATTACTAATAATAATTTACAATGTCAAATAAAAAGCTGCTAGACTGGTTTCTTACGGATCGTGGAAAAGACTTTGTGTTTCTATGTGCTGGTGGAGCAACATCTATTGCAGTTATTGGAAATGTTGTTTTAAACACAGTTCTTGTGTCTAAATATCGAGATACGTTTAGACTGTATAGGTAACTACAATAAAATAACAAACTTGATAATGTATACTTTAAAAGATAATTTTTTCAGTAAAGGGTTTTCTGTACCTATTCCTCCAACAGTTCGAGATAGATTTTCAAGAACACTGGATCTTTTAGAGGTAAATTACTATTTCTGTTAGGGCAGCAATCGGAGACAGATGGACTGAACTAGATTTCAAGAACTTGCCCTAAAAGCCTTTCAATTGTGAGTCAATTTAGATATAGAACTACTGGCAGGAATTTCCCAGATTGGTCTTTGTGACTCCATCTGTCTCTAAGATCATGTTTTTTTACTTTGTTAATAAGTGAACTGGTATTTTTTTTCTTTCGAGAGTTTGGGCTGTAGCATTAATAGTAGTTTGGGTAATTATTGATATTACTGTAAACAGCGAATTTTTTCATGAAATTTTGCACAGACCCTAATTTTGGGTCGTAGAACACGAATCCGAAGTCAGTTTTTGGCGGTCTGGAATGGTTTTTCCGCAAAAATTTTTTTTAACTTTTAGGTTACCTTTTTTTATAGATTCCTTTAAGTTTCGACACTTTCACTTAAACATATCTGTAAACTTATAATTTTTATTTTATTTCGTCACACAAAACACCACATTTAGCCAAAAATAGCTAAGAAAATTGCTTTTTCCTATATAAAATTCCATTGTATTTGGTAGTAGACGCCAGTACGTTCCCAGCTGTCAAATGTCCGGCGTTGCCAGGTTTACTTATTTTTCAAGACAAAGTTGTAAATTAGGAATAATAAAAAGTTGGCGGGAAAATGCGAAAATGAACCAAATTTAACCAAAAGGGCAAAAAGATGACCCCAACCAACACCCTGGGGCACCGATCCCTCTTCGCCTGCGAGGAAAGAGACTGGTCA
The DNA here is from genome assembly GCA_963971165.1 of Philopedon plagiatum. Taxonomy (NCBI): domain Eukaryota; kingdom Metazoa; phylum Arthropoda; class Insecta; order Coleoptera; family Curculionidae; genus Philopedon; species Philopedon plagiatum. Next base: position 79,952,729 of record OZ020194.1, on the reverse strand, counting down.
GGGCCCCTAACCAGGTGCTAACCCTGTTCCGACCTTAGGGTGCCCTCCGATCCACCGTTCGTATCAAAAACTTTTCTAAGTCGGTGAATTAGGTGACAGATCTAATATTTTCGATATAACGGTGGTATAACGGTGGATCGGAGGGCACCCTAAGGTCGGAGCAGGGTTAGCACCTGGTTAGGGGCCCTGACCAGTCTCTTTCCTCGCAGGCGAAGAGGGATCGGTGCCCCAGGGTGTTGGTTGGGGTCATCTTTTTGCCCTTTTAGGGAAAATAAAATGCTATCTGTCTTATTTTACTCTCATATTGCCATCTCTTTTTTTGGATTTATTTATGGCCGGAAATTGTTAAAATTTGCGAGAAAAATGTTTTGTAAACGTGGCAACGCCGGAAAATTGACAGCTGGCAAAATAATGACATCTAGAGCCATAAAATGGAATTTTCTATAGAAAACAGCAATTTTCTTAGCTATTTTTGCCTAAATGTGGTGTTTTGTGTGACGAAAACTAATAAAAATTATAAGTTTACAGATATGTTGAAGTGAAAGTGTCGAAACTTAAAGGAATCTATAACAAAAAGGTAACCTAAAAGTTAACCTAAAAGTTTTCCAAAAACAATTTTTTTTTGGAAAAACCATACGAGACCGCCAAAAGCTGACTTCGGATTCGTGTTCTACGACCCAAAATTAGGGTCTGTGCAAAATTTCATGAAAAAATTCGCTGTTTACAGTAATATCAATAATTACCGTAGTTTGGTATAATGATTTAAAATATTGATAGATATACAGTTTTAAGAAATTACTCTGATAGCAGATTACTTTATATCCTGATGCAAACATGAAATTACTATTTTTGTTGATGTGTTACACTTTTAGCTTCAGTTGACTAATTTCCAAAAAGAAAAACTACAGTCTTTCTAACTAGATTTTACCTTAGTAATATTTGAGCTGTGATATAATTTTAATATCTGGCCCTGATTCTCGTATATTTTTTATTTAATTTCCAGATTGTAGCCTATGATAAACTTGATTTTATACCATTTATGACTGCTGGTTTTGATGTATATAGCATGGGAACATTTGGTCAGTTTGGTAGACATGTTGCAATTCCAGTTAACTTTACTTATAATATGGTGGAAGACATAGACAAGTCTAAAATAAAGGTAAGACAGCAACTTACTATTTTCTTTGTCATTTAAATACAAGTGAAATAATTATCAATATGTATATTTTGGCGGTTGTATAATACTATTTTTTTTATTGTTAGGTAAACTTAGAATCGGTAGATTGGGACAGAGATGCAGGCAAACAATTGCTAAATGCTCTAGTTCTACCAGAAAATGCTCAAATGTTTGCAATGGCAAGAGAAATTAAAATGCGCAGTACTTACAAATTCTTTTTTGATACATTTTATGCTGGTGCAGCCTGTTTATGTACATATGCCTTTAGTCGCTACTTGAATACCACATTTCATTTGTATCTAAAACCACGACCTGTGAGAATAATTGGTTACACCCTTGTAACCTTACTTAATATAGGAAACTATTGTATGGCTAAAGATTTAACTCAAAATTATTATGAACAGAAAATTGACCAGGAGTTAAAAGCAACAAGTCCTGTTTTTGCAGAGGGTGGTAAAGAGTTTTATACCAAAATATTAGAAAGGAACAAGGCGTTAAGAGATTTAATGGGCAAATCAGGTGAAAAAGCATATTCTGTGCTTGGAAATGAAAATTTTTATTTAAGAAACAAACACATGCCATTAGTACAGAGAAAACAATTTTTTGAAGATCAAGAAAAAACAGTAATGGAGAAGCCCTTGGAAGACACTAAAGAGCAGTTACTGACATAAAAAGATAATTTATTTAAGCTTATGTAGTTTCGAAAAATGACAATAACGCGTGATGCTCGAGAGATAAGACAATTGTTAAGAATAAAGTAACTCATCTTCTCTTGGACCATCAAGAATGATCAGTGCCATAGGATTTTCTTATTATTTTGGGCTGTTCAGAAAAAGAGTAACAAAATAAAAATAAACAATAGGTACAATTTTTAAAACTTTTTATTACCAAATTCCCCATATTTGTCTAAACTTTATTCCTTTTTTCCTTTATGTTAAAACCACCCATTTGTAATAAGTAATAAGCAGTGAGCAGCGGTACGAAAAAAGTATTCTGAGACAAAAATAAAAGAGACAAAATTATCGTAAATGCAAAGATCATTATTTGTGTTATTTATGTGAAAGGACACCACAGACCTGAGACCAACAGCGAACGATACTTCGATAGTAATGGTATCGATATCTTAGTAGCGATTCCCGAGTACTTTTGACATCGATACTTTTTGTCCGATTCTTTACCAGTATCGATACTGACACTGCCTGAAGCCGACGTCCCATGTGCAGAATTAAAGGCGGAACGGAAAAGTCGATTCTATTGGTCGCTGGGCGGCCATCTTACAATTTTTGACGTCAAAAATTCAAATAAAATCAATAGAATCGCCTTTTCCGTTCCGCCTCCGTCTTTAATTCCGCACATGGGACGTCGGCTTTAAATTAAACCCTTGGTCTGTATCGATACCAATACATCCTTATACCAATGCGCGGACGACCGTTATTTCTTGTACGCGATAAGCCGATTTTAAGTGAACTTTTTTAACGTCACTAAAGCCGCGTACAGACCAAGTCCCAATCCAAACCAACGCCAACTTCAACGAATGTGCCAGTTGGCGTTGGGATTGGAAACGATTGGAAAGCGTTTTACGATGTCGTCCACACCGCGTTTGTAGTTTCGAATTGGATACCGTTGGATACGGTTCGGTCATTTTCGACGGAAAGAGGTATTTTAATATGTCATCTAGTGGTGATGAGTCATTATGTAAAAGTGCCGCATTTTTAATTGTATAGTATATTGTACAACGAGCATGGAATGACATGCATTTCCTACGAGTATGACGTTTGCAGCACGATGCCGCAGGCGAGTGCTGCAAATCATACGAGTAGGAAATGGTCATTCCATGCGAGTTTTACACTATACTTTTTCTACGAATGTTACTGTTAATAAAATGGGATTAGTAATATTTTTCTTTTTAAGATGTCAAAAAATGTCAATGAAATTATAAAGATTTTGACGCGGCACCGGTCAACGCCACCTTTGTAAAAAATACCCGTGCACAATGGGAACTTTGTAGTTCAATCACCATGGTGATTGAAGCACAATGAAAATGTGTAAAACACAATGCACCATGTTCCGAAATTACTATTGAACATACAATAAAGGTTTTTATTAACATTCGTAGAAAAAATTCTTTACTTAACAATGAGAAAAAGAAACGTCGGCCAAGACGCTGGTGGATGACACCATATAAAAATAGAAAAGTATTAATAACACAAGTAAGTTGCTGGAGGAATTTCGGAGTGAACACAGTGATCATTTCAGAACCTTCTCTCTATTTTTTTTTTCTTTATTTCAGCAACCTTGCACTTAGCACCTAAATTCAGTAGCAATGCTTTACCAAATATCTATCTTCTTTTTGGAGAGTTTATAATTTATATTGCTAGGATCCCATAATATAGGGTTATCCCGGTATAGTTCAATTAGTTTAAGGCTAAATCATCCGTCCATTTCATATCAAAAGGCGAAATAAACAAAATATTTGTCAAAAACAAAACGCACACACCCGAGGAATACTTGCCAACGACTGAAAACATTCAAATCTCGTCCACACCAAATCAAACATCTCTTTGAAGTACCGCTCAGCGACCGAACGCAAGCCAACGCCAAGGGTCGCCTTGGAAACCTTTGGAGTGCATTGGGATATGTTCGCCAACGCCGTACACACCAATTTACATGCTTCCGAATTTCTAGTCACATGTGCCTTGGTGTGCGTTGGAACTTCGGTCTGTACGCGGCTTAAAGGCAAAGACCGAGGAGCTTACCGTGGATACTTCATACTAGTAATATTCCTTTCAGGTGTTTGTTGCCCCGGAGCTGCTCGCCCCAGAGTGACTCGACACCGTTCGAGGGCCGCATTCAGAATCGACGCCTCATGGGTAAAAATTAACTTGTCAATGACGTCACGGCCATAAGAAACAACGGTTGGCCGCCTGATTCTGACTGGTCGGTTGTTTACTCGGGAACACCCGGGCGTCGATTCTGATTGCGCCACGGAACAATTGACTATTTTGACATTAAGCTCAAATCGTAGGAAATGTAGTCTTGTATTCATTTCAATCATATACTTACTATATAAATATACTGCGGGTTCCCCATTTACCCAATGTGCGGTTTTTGATGCCAACAATGTGAAATGGAGATATATAATCTCGCATAAGTCTATCCTTTAGTCTGATATTTCGTAAACTGCGATTGCGCTAAATCTTGTGTTGCTATTGGCCATCTAACGGCGCCACGCTTCATATCTTGACAGGGCTGGTTTTTTGGTATAATTGAACTAGTTTATTACTTTTTGTACATCAGGGCATAAGTTAGCACACTTCAAAATAAACCACAAGAACACCGAATACAAAATACAACACGACACAAAGCAAAAAAGGCGAATGGCGATCCAGCTGTAAACTAGAAAAACCAGAAAGCTGAAAGAAGCCGAAATATACGCACAACAGCCGATGATTAGTACAATTCACCATCTAATTCAGTATATACAATGTCTGACCAATGAAAAAATTCGTATTAACGCATGCGCATATACAGAAATATCAGACTAAAGGATAGACTTATGCGAGATTGTATATCTCCATTTCATAATGTTGGCATCAAGAATTCCAGACAACCCGCTGTATATTTATATAGTAAGTATATGATTTCAATGGTCGTAGGTGACGCACGAGAGGGCGGGGGGGGGGGGGGGGGACAGTGGCGATCGGTAGCATGAGGCAGGTGAGGCCCGGCCTCACTACAATTAATTTAAAATGTAAAAATGAAAATTTTCGTAAGATTGATGAACATGTTTTGTTTTTCTCTTCTTCATCACATTATCACATTACTTCAAATCTAAAATTTATTATATAAATTTGGCAATTATAAAGGTCGAAAGGTTTAGCAAACGTCTATAAAGCCACTTTTATTTACAAGGGAAGCGCTAATATTTGCTACAATATATTCGACTAAAAAAGAACCACATGTGATATTCGCAGTACGCGCTGTATGTTAACAAGTTCTTCTATGAGAGAACGGCCTATGCAGCAGAGGCCCGGTGAGCGCTAGACTCTCGAAGCAGCTCGTCTCTGGACGTGTGTGAATGGTTCTGTCTTTATTTAGGCTGTGTACCGTTGTCAAACCTGGTTAACCGCTCGGTTTCTTCGGTGACATTAATGACAGATATTGCGTTTCCAATCTGCCAACTTTTCAGATTACCGATACTTACGGGACACAAAACCGTAACCGAAGTTGACAACGGTACACGCTCTTAGTATGTTTATATTACTCACTTCCACGCGTACACGTATTCGTTGTTTCCACGCGCGAATTTATAGTGAAGAGAGGCCTGTAAAGCGCTTGGCCTCCTGATTTACTAGATATTTTATTTGAGAAGGGAGCTACGTATTTTATGATGTTTTATTGCTGCGGCAAACGTCATTTTCTATGCGTTCTCAACGTGAAAAAAATGAAACTGTTACTAATGGGAGACCTACTTCACAAGTACTATTATACAAGTATACGGGCAAGAACCGAAAATAAGGACCTAATTAACAATGATGTTACATTGACTTACCAGGCGTTATTTTATGAAGTGCTTGATAATAATCAAATTACAGATCGATTTAACGGTATTAATAAGTTATTATTTTTGAACCTAATTTAACCAAACGCTTTTTGCCGATTTTGACGTATCATTTCTAAATCAGTTATTTAACAATTTAGTTCAAAGTTATAAAAATCTTTTCCAAAAAGACCGATGCAAAACCGAGCTTACAATTTTTTTTGCTGACAAACAGTTCCGTTCCTTACCTTTGCCAGAGATAGAGACAAAATGTTCAAAAATGGTCTAAACGAGGTTTTATCAGAAATGTACAAATTGTTATGTTTAATAGCCAACACTACCTGGAGCATCGGTTTCAGTTGAAAGAAATTTTTTAGCTTTAAAACTCATAAAACTTATTCGAGAAATTCGACTGCACAAGAAATGTTAAATGGTTTGGCTGTAGTGTCTATAGAAAAGGCTTAATAATTAAAATGTATTCTTCTGACTCATTTTATAACTTAGTAATAGGATCGTTTGCGATTAAGTGCAACAGAAAGATAGACTTAATCTATAAAACATAATTATGCATTTTTCTTAGTTTGTTTTTAAGTTTGCCATTTGATTTCCGTTTTATGATATTTTACGTTTTGATGTGTGTTTTAAATAAAACTATATGCTTCATATTATAACTTTTGGCCTCACCTCTTTTACTGACCACGGATCGACACTGGGGGGGGGGGGGGGGTGTAGGGCTAGAACGGTTCAGGTGCTTGATGCACAAGTTGAATGGAACAACCATATACTTATTAAATAAATATACCCCGGGTTGTCTGGAATTTTTGATGCCAACATTATGAAATGGAGATATACAATCTCGCATAAGTCTATCCTTTAGATATTTCTGTATATGCGCATGCGTTAATACGAATTTTTTCATTGGTCAGACATTGTACTGAATTAGATGGTGAATTGTACTAATCATCGGCTGTGTTGCGTATATTTCGGCTTTCTGTTTTTCTTGTTTACAGTTGGATCGCCTTTCGCCATTTTTTCTTTGTGTCGTGTTGTATTTTGTATTCGGTGTTCTTGTGGTTTATTTTGAAGCGTGCTAACTTATGCCCTGATGTACAAAAAGTAATAAACTAGTTCAATTATACCAAAATACCAGCCCTGTCTAGAAACGTATGAAGCGTGGCGCCGTTAGATTGCCAATAGCTTTGTTCGCGGAGACGATCCGGAACTAGTCCGTGACAAGTGCGCGTGCGCTTTGCGATTATTTGCGTTCGCGGTGCAGAAAATCACTGATTTTGACAATAAATTTGGCGTTCGCGGTGATGCGAGAACAAGTTCAGGACACATCCGTAACCAGTCAAAACGATCCGAGGATTAAGGCATGAATTATTTGTCCGCGCAAGTGCAGTGTGAAATTTGTTTGAAAATTGTCGTTTAATTTTGGACGGGGTGTATTTTGCGATAACGAACAGTTAAATTTCATATGCTGTTAGTTGTATAAAGGTAGATATAAATTTGTATATAATAATATGCTCTAGTATATTCAATTATTCTTGTATTTAAAATTACTCACAACAGAAGAAATATGTCTGTGGCAATTTTAATCATTATATAATGTTAAATTAGGTTGTTCAGTCTAAAAATTTAATTCAAAATAATAAAATATGTTAAGGTTAAGTGATTCGCAGATGTTCCGGACAAGCACGTTCACCAAAAACGTTCGCGGAGATTTGTCAATTCCTGATCGGTTTCGAATCGCACATGCGCATAAATGTTTGGGATTATTTAACTTGTACAGGTTACGGACTGGTCACGGATCGTCTCCGCGAACAAAGCTAATAGCAACACAAAATTTAGCGCAATCGCAGTGTGCGAAATATCGGACTAAAGGATAGACTTATGCGAGATTATATATCTCCATTTCACATTGTTGCCATCAAATCCGCACATTGGGTAAATGGGGAACCCGTGGTATATTGATTTAATAAGTATATGGGAACAACTGTATGCTGGTCTGGAGCTGTACGGGAGCTCCTCCTTGGGGTGAAAGGAAAATACTTATTTAGAGTTCCTTAAAAAAAGGCTCATTTACTTTTCAGTTGTATCGATACTATGGAGTATCGATGTTTAGAAGTAGAGCATCGATACCAAACCGATACTTTTTCTGGCATCGGGTATCGATCCTTTTCAATCGAAATAAAAGATGATAAAAGTTTACCGGTGCAAGACAAGGAAAACCGAAATATGGCAACGTCGGAGAGAGTGCAGTATTAGTCGCTCCTCAGATTCTACCCACACCCCTTATGAAAATCCATTTCGTATTCGATACGAAGTCGAATCCGAAACGAAAGAATCGTAAAAGCGATTATGAAGCACACCGTATGCAGTGAGAAAATGGCAAAAAGAGCCGCCGACTTTCCCCAGTGCCATATTATCCATCCTGGGCAACCAGAAATATCCATAGAAAAACAAACCCTTATGACTGTATGGTTACATTAAATTTATTATATATTGTTCTGGCATGATATAAATATAATATCTTCTCGATGATCAGCCGCTTTTCATTTATTTTGAGGCGCCAAAGGCAAAAAAGCAAAAATGCAAATCCGTTAAAAATTTAAAAGAAACAACTCTTTGATTTGATATTTGACAAATCTAAGATAAGAGCTCCTTTCAAATCCGGAGCAGAAAGATTTTATCCGGACGATCTGAAATGTAATAATGAAACGGCGATAAAATCAGCTCGGTTTACTCGAAATGGAATAAAGAAACACTCTAGAGCAAAAAGAGCAAATAAATGTGTATTGGAACCTACCCTATGTTCACAGAATTCCGATCTTCAGAAATTCTATATTCTCATTTCTCATCAAATGCTGCACAATTCAAAAAGTAAAAGTACAAATTAGGATCAAACTGAACGGTGAATTACGGAAGGCAAGGTAGAGTAAGTAAATTTAGGTATCTTTGGTTACGGTCATGATTAAATATCGTTTACCTGCTTGATGGCATATTAACAACAGCGTACAAAGAGAGAAAAAATCTTAATATAAGTTACATAATGAAAGCCACAATTGCTTAAATAATGGCGTAATTGCTTTGTTGTCATCATCGAGGTCACCGTATACAGACAAAGACAGTCTGTATACGGCATAGAGAAAGACGAGGTAGAATCAGTTCACGAATACACTTACAACGGTATGCTACGCTATGACTCAAAAAACGTCGTGGCCGCGCAGATGACGTTACTTCGAGAGAAAATCAAAGTGACTAGGCCGCTTGAATAATGCAAGGTCACTCGCAGAACCTGTTCTGTGCCTCCCAGTGACGTCAAAATGGGAGGAGCCTGGCCAGTTCATCGGCATCAACGAAAATAAAAGTGTTTGCTTAGGTTTGCTTACCGGCTTATCGGCATACCGTTGTGTACCGTGTATCGTGGATCAGTCTACCTCGATGGTTGCAGTGTTGCCAGAGTAACAAAGCAAAAAGTCGCCATCGATCAGTATCAAAAGTCGCCACTTTGTCGCCACAGCTTTTTTGAGATATTGGGGTTAGAAAACTGTCAATACTAAATAAAAAAAAAATGTTTTTGTGGAACAAGCTTGGTGGAATCCCCAAAATTTGACATACAATTCGTGGCGCATTCAGATATTCTCTTTGAGAAATCCCTCGGTGCAATAATGGTTATTATTGTGACGTTGTTTCTTCCTACGTATTGTATACATCGTGTATATTCAATTTTTTCACCTGTAAAAAGTCGCCAAAAATAAGCTTTTTATTGAAAATCGCCGCCACACTCTCATAGAGACAAAAAGTCGTCATTTTGGCGACTTGTCGCCCCAAATGGCAACACTGGATGGTTGTCATGGTAGTTCACTGTCAAACGTGACTGTAACGAACAGCGCCAAAATTATTTCGCCGATTCCCACATTCGCAGTTCTATGAACGGCGTGTTCTTTGTTCTTCCTGCTTTTGTGTTTCACACTGCACTAACCTGCACTCTGTTTTATTCGTGGAAGATACCCATAAGCAAAAAATCAGTGCAGATTAGTACAGTTACGAATAAACCTTTAATATTCTCCCTCATAAAATAAAAATAATTTCCTTGCTTAAACAATTTGTTCATCTAATTCTAATTATCATGCATGCATTAGCATGCATCACAGTTCTTAAATTTAAATTTCCCTCCATAACAAAATGGCCGCTTGTACTAGTGACTTTTATTTGGACGGATTGCCAACCATTTTGACATGTTGGTGTTTTTGTTTGGTTAATGGTAGGTTGTCCGTAGAAAACCGAAATTTTTCCAAAATCAACACCATTTCTAATTAAATTGGAGTGTAAATATAAAGAACAATGTATGTGTGATACTTCTATTGCGAATAGTTTTAATTTTTGCCAATGGTGGCATGATAATGGACTCTGTTTCTCTAAACAAGAATGGTACTATAGATGCTGAAAACCTAAACTTGAGTTTGGATATGGGCGATGATATGAAGCTGGACGAGGTAAATTACGAGAGCGACGTCTCTTCTAGCAGTTCTGCTGAGGCTTCTAGCGCTCCAAGCATTAGCTCAGTAAGTACGAATTCGTCGGGAAAAGGGCGTCATGGGCGGCATAAGAACACACGCACTAACAACAAAAGTCCCTCGCCGACTGCAAAAAGAGATCGTTCAAAGGAGGCCAAAGGAAAGTCTTATGATTATTTAACTAAATTGAACTATCTCTTTCGTGATGCACGGTTTTTTGTTATTAAATCTAATAATGCTGAAAATATTACACTCTCAAAAGCTAAAGGTGTTTGGTCAACCCTACCTCAGAATGAGGCAAATTTAAATCAAGCTTATAGGGAATCAAGAAATGTTCTACTCATATTTTCAGTTAAAGAAAGTGGTAAATTTGCTGGCTTTGCAAGGTTACATGGTGAATCCAGGCATGATGTTCCTGCAATATCATGGGTTTTACCACCAGGCCTTTCAGCAAGAGCTTTAGGTGGTGTTTTCAAGGTAGACTGGATATGTCGCAAGGAACTGCCTTTTTCAAGCACAATGCATCTTTATAATCCTTGGAATGATGGTAAACCAGTTAAAATCGGACGTGATGGTCAAGAAATTGAGCCTAGGGTAGCTGAAGAATTATGTCGCCTATTTCCTGAGGATGAAGGTATAGAAATCACTCCTATTCTGAGATTAGCCAAAGAAGCTGCTAAAAAGATGAATGTAAGGGCTAAAGATGGCAGCAGACATGTCAAAGCTAGAATGCCTATAGCAGCTAGAACCTCATTTGCTTTCAGGGGTGGTAGGGGGGCCTCTTATTCTAGAAGAAAATTCTTTTTAACAAGTAGATTACTGAGTAGTGCAAGCTATCGTCGTTCAGCTTCACCTCGTTCCAGGGAAAGGTAAGAACCCACATCCAGTTTCTTAAAGTTTTATTTGTTCTTCATTAAATTTTCTAGAAAGTAGATACCATTTACAACAGCTCTTTAATGATTTGCCTAAATTCAAAGTTGAAAATGCTTTATTGTTTAAAGAATCAGAATTATCTTGTAATATGAAAAACAAATATAAAAAATAAGATTAAATACAATCCATACAATCATTGGTTTGAAATGTGTTTATGCTAAATTGGGTTTAAAGAAAAAATGTTAATTTCAATCAACCTAATGTGTTTATTATTTATCTTATTTGAACTGTATGGTTTGGGGTAATAGTTTTTGGTGTTTTCCGACATGTATTCATGAAATAAATCAACTACTTATATGTTAAAATAGTTCGCACATGAGCTGTAGTACAAGTTTGTTGACAAAGCTATTTTGAAATTAATCAATATAAATCACACATAATTTATATAAAGCAGGCACAAATAGAGTTAAAATCTTATAGGTACCTACCTAATAAAAGATTAAGTAAGTATTATAAAATAAAATTACAGTGCAAGGAAAAAGGAAAAGGCTTGGCAAAAGGTAAAAGGCTATTGATGGAAAAATTCAAATAAGAAAACACAACAATAATAAAACAAGAAGCAGGTTAAGAATAATAATTAAGATGAGACACCCTACAAATCCGAACCCCAATGCCCTTTTGTTTTAAGAACCTCAAATTTTAGACTGAATTTATACCTTGAATAAAAAACTTGTTAATAAACTCAATAATCTTGAAGCTATCAATCCACTAATTCATATCAGAAATCCTACCTTACAGCCCAAAGAAAAATTTCCTTTTCGAACTCTGTGAATTCCTTTTAGATATTCGCAAAATTAAGTATAATTGATGTTTCACTTTTTACCTATTTAGTAACCATAATAATTTGCAATATGTTTCTTTTATATGTATTGTATACATATAAATTGTTTGTGTCTAAACTTTTTTATTTGTAACAGCCAGGAAGACTTCGGTCATTAGCTGTTTGCATCATGGAATATTTTTTGATAGACAACATAGGTAATGCTTTTATACAAACTAGGTACCTATTTTTTTAAATTTTATTTTGTTTTTAAATATACATAGATTATTTTGCTGTTTTATTTTCGATTGATATTTTTTCACTTTGTGATATTTTGTAGTTTTCATAATTTCTTAATTTAGTTAATTTATGCAATTTAACCACAATTTGTTTGTTTCACAATTGATTTACATGTGGCTTTTGTTTTTCTGTTTTATTTCTGATTTGTAATACTGATTTACATTGAAGTATTTAATTTTTTATATACAATATAATAATATACAAACTAGGTACCTATTTTTTTAAATTTAATTTTGTTTTTGAATATACATAGATTATTTTGCTGTTTTATTTTCGATTGATATTTTTTCACTTTGTGATATTTTGTAGTTTTCATAATTTCTTAATTTAGTTAATTTATGCATTTTAACCACAATTTGTTTGTTTCACAATTGATTTACATGTGGCTTTTGTTTTTCTGTTTTATTTCTGATTTGTAATACTGATTTACATTGAAGTATTTAATTTTTTATATACAATATAATAATATACAAACTAGGTACCTATTTTTTTAAATTTAATTTTGTTTTTAAATATACATAGATTATTTTGCTGTTTTATTTTCGATTGATATTTTTTCACTTTGTGATATTTTGTAGTTTTCATAATTTCTTAATTTAGTTAATTTATGCATTTTAACCACAATTTGTTTGTTTCACAATTGATTTACATGTGGCTTTTGTTTTTCTGTTTTATTTCTGATTTGTAATACTGATTTACATTGAAGTATTTAATTTTTTATTAGCTAGCTATTTGTATGCTATGCATGTAGCTATGCATATTTTAACTTTGAAAAAATTAAGATACAGGTAAAATTAAGCTTATTACCTAAATCCATAGGACATCCTGAAATATAATTTAATTACTTAATGGTCAAAATATATATTTATTAAAAATAATGTTATTAGGTTTGTTAATTTGAGTGAAGTTGCCTTGCTTGACATAACCTTTTTTTCCAGGTATCCTATTCCATATTATGAAAGAGAATCACCTCGCCCATATACTGCAGCTGCTGCAGAGGCTTATGTGGCAGACTACATGCGCACAATGCAACACCAGTTGCCCCCTCTGCCATATGTTCCTCCGCCAGGACTTTATTCTTCACCTTCATATGATGGGTTACCTCCTCCTGCTAGGTATATATTTATAAATTTTCATATAGTTTTTTTACTAGTTGCACAGCTTTTTATATGCTATATGTTCGCGGATTCGCCCCCTTAAGGGTGGAACTCTTATAAATGGTCACACTGTCACAGGCGATTTTCTCTGATACTATTCGACGTAAAAATTTGAAATTTAGCACAGAGATAGAGTGTGGTGGCCCAATTATAGACGTGAAGTATAAAAAGTTGATTTTTGATTGGGAAATGCAAAAAAAAATTGATGGCCATCATGTAGGTTGTCAAATGAAAGCTTATTGAAGCACGAATTCAACAATATACTTATGTGATGTATATTTTATGCATTTTTTTACATTTTTCGTGAAAAACGCTTAAAAATTGCTGTCCCCCGCCCTCATCACCAAAAGATCGCTCAGAAAAATCTGAAAAAAATCATGAACATTGAGAATTAGGTGTAGATTGAGCCAAAATTATCAGGATTAAAAAATTCTAGCGCGATCAATAAAATTGTTATAAAACCAATTTAATTGTTTATTTCCTTATGAACTATTTGTTTCAGAGAAAAAGTTTTTCGACAAAAAATATTTCTCACGATGTAAGGAACAACTTGTGTCCTTACACGTTTTGCAAAATTTTTAATTTGGCTCAGTCGAAACGCTCCCCACTTAGCTCCGCGCATACGCGATGTGATACGGCGTTGGTGCCGTCGGCGGCAGATGGACGGAGATCGGGCGGCCGAGGTTTGCTCAGGTTAAGGGGGGCTGATGGCACGGAACACTAATTCAGCAAGTACAGCTTGCACTTGACCGACTTTTTTAATGTATTTTTACTATGAGCTTATTGCCGACTCAAATTAAGAACGTGGCATCCTCGTTAACCGATTTGCTATACTATAACAGGTAGGGATGCGCCGAAGCGACTTTTTTCGATTCGGCCGAATACCGAATCTGTTTGATTTCACAGTGATTCGGCCGAGGCGAGGCCGAATTTAAGCTATTCATCTCCATTTCTTTAAGAAGACGGAAAAGTAAAAACAAACCATACTATTGTATTACTAAATATTTAATAAAAAAACTTATCAGGTACATAAATGAACATAATATGTTGCACCTTGAGTAGTTTTATCGTCACATAATAAATAATATTTCGAAAAATCGCTTGTCTTTTTAGTTATTTTTAAATTCATCTGCTTGAGCGACTCCTATCTTACACTTTAAACATGAAATAACAGCAGAAACGACGTCTCCAACGCACTTGACGACGTAACTGAACAAGTCTTGACAAGAAATTTTCACCGCGTGGCTTCGACCGAACCAGACAACTGCTTCGGTCAAAACCGAATAGTAAAAATGTAGACCGAAGCGACCGAATACGAAGCCGAATCGATGGTTCGGCGCATCCCTAGTATATAAAACGGGGAATGTTTTCGTTTTGTCTTTGTCTTCATTATCGTGGTATTTGGCATCTTTGTCAGTTTTGTCGTGTAGTGAGCCCTTCTTCCCCGTTAAAAATCAGCTGATTGCAGCTGGCTTCCTTAATTTGAGTCGCCAATCACAATTTAAAATGGAATTTTCGAAAGAATTTCAATAAAACAGATTTTTAAAAATAACACAAGGATCAGTTTGTAATTTTTACTCACATTTAATTTAATACTTGATTAAGGACAATATTTCATAGATTTGGTTATTGGAGTGTAAACCTAGAATTTATTACTGGGATTGACTAAAAAGGTTTATGCTTCAGTACTGGTTTAGATTAAGATTTTCTAGTTGATCAGTTAGGTGTTGACAAGTTTTTGTCCTGTCTTTGTTATTAAGTCGTAAATAAAAACTTATGAGTTATTCTAATATTTCAGCAATCTGCTGGGTTTCCAAATAATTTTTATCTTGAACTTATTAAAATGAATTTAGTCCTGCCATTGTGAAAAATTACATACTTAACTTGCGCTTTTTCTAAATATGCTAAGTATTTAAAGTACAAAACTTAATAGCCATATTCTTATACTTGTTCGTTTAAAACCTTGATGGTCAAATGTGACCGGGCTTAGCGATATTAATTTTTTTCTAGTTATAAGGTTAGATTAGGCATAAAATAGCACATGACTTAAGTATAGTACAGCAGTACCCTGCCTTATTCTAACAATAATTGTAAATGTAATGTTTTGTTTACATACGGATTTTACACTTTCCCTCTGGATTTAAGGAAAAATGGGGAGCTTTAGTCAACAGAATAAGTAAAGTAATGTAATCTAACGAGATGCACCTGTTTCTATAAAATGTAGTCTTTTATTATTAATATTCGAACTAGCTGCAATTTATTACAATAAATCACCCATATTCTAGGTATTATGATGGACTTCCTATAGCAGAATATTCTGCTGCTAGAGTAAACGCTACCTACCCAGATAAAAGATCCTACGATCGTACAGTAGAAGAATTTATTTGGAAAAATAAAGAACGACGTCCATCTAGAGACAGGGACTATTCTAGGGACCGTTCTCGTTCTAGAGACCGATCCAGGGAACGTTCTAGAGACCGTTCTAGAGAGAGGGAACGACTGAGGGAAAGGGAGCGAGAAAGAGAACGCGAAAGGGAGAGAATACGTGAGAGGTTGAGAGAGCGCGAAGCCCGTTATCGCTACAGAGATAGACGGTGAAGAAGAAGAAGAAGGGACTAGATTTTTTTGTAAGATGTGTATATCATTTTACTGAAATTTTATTTAAAATTTAGTTTAGGTGAGCAAAACAAATACAAGGTGAATATGAATGGATCAAGTATTTGGGGCTTCTTCATTATGGTGAGTGTGGTGATAGCGGCATTTTTAAAGCGAGATACAAAGGTATTGGCTCATTTATCCTCTGTGTTTAGAATCTAAGTTTCTATTTAACTTAAAATTTTGTATTGAGTTTACGGCTGAAAAATGGCACTAGATCACTTAAATTTTTGTACATACATTAAAATTGTGTTTGTGTTGCTCTTCTTATCTAATTTTTAACATACTTAATGGTTCCATCAGTTTAAAGTTCCCTACATGAAAAAAATACACAGGCGCGTTTTAATTGAAGAACAACAAACTATATAAAACTGGTGATGTTCCTGTAATGGTATAATTTTTCATGATCACTTATATTTAATTGATAACATAACTTCATCTCAATCTCCTAAGGTATAATACATTTTGTATATACTTAGATGTCTGTGAATATAATTGTTAATTCAGGAATTATTCGTTTAAGCAGAAAAATCTAATTGATTACTCACTATAACTTTTTATAACACTTTATATTGTACAGTATGTGACTGTCAAAAGTCACATCTGCTCTAGTTAAATTTGTGAAAAAAATGCGCTTATAATATAAGCCCACTAAAATTCCTTCTGTAATTAAAATGGATTTTCCATTGAAATAAATAAATAAAAATAATAAAGAAATCCATTTTTTGACATAAAAGGATTTTCAACTAGATTGGATAGACCGCCTAATCGCCCCCCGAGGGTTCTATAAGGTCGGTAATATCATCATTGTCACGCCCTGAAAATTTCGTGTTGCTAGGCCATGTATTAAGGAAGATATCACACTCCTTCGGACTGATGATGCAGAATAGACCGCTCTTCGTAACCGTATCGCTACATACATACAAACACCTACAGTAGAAACTATTTTTGCCAACAAAAAGACTTTTCGGACACCCTGTATACAAACATGAACACATATTAATACAAATATAAACACATATTAATACAAATATTATATTACTTTAAAACGATCCGAATGAATTCATTTCCCTAAAATTAAATTAAAATTATTTAATAATAATTAATATATTGGCCCAAAGGTATACACGCTCATTGTTAGAAGATAAAATGCATGTTTTTGGATAATACATCACAAATTTTTCCATGCCACTCTACTCAAGGTAACGCGGCGTCTTGTCTGCCGTTCGGCTGCTCTCCTTGCTTGACTTTAAAATTCGTAATTTATAGAAAATTTTTGGGGCCGCGATGGAAAAAATCCTATTTATTTATAACTTTAACGAGAAAATAAGCAATTTTAATTAGCGTGGAGTGTTCTCATATAAAAATGGAAGGAAAAAATCAAAATATAACTATTAAATATGTGGGAATAATATGGAATAACGCCGTTTAAAGATGAGTTTTGATAGAAAAAAATTAGTTTTTACCCCCTAAATCCGGTCCTGGATCACCCATTCGGGATTCTTTTTAAAGCCTGATTATATCCCCACGGGATAGCGTTGAAACTAGTGATGTAAGGATACGTATCCAAAAATCCGTTGGATCCGAATATTAAAAGAATCCGGATTATCCGGAACCGGCCGAGAACTTGAATACGGATTCGGAATCAAAATAAATTCGCATCGGGTGGTTACTAATGCAAAGTGCAAAGAGAAAACGGAATCGAGTGTAAGCGAACAACACGGTCTGCGATTTGGCATATTTGATATTGTGCTTTCTCTTTCTAATGACATTTCCTAAAAAAAGATGGCATAGTTATCGGGGTAACGGGTATCATATGAGATGAGACCCATTGGTTAAACTAGTCCCGCCTCACCCGAACCGAATTCAAACGAGAACGGCGCGACGCGGTGCCTTCTTATCCCTAAACTTCGACTTCGACTGGTATGATACCGATACCGCATCGACCTACCTAGCCGTGTATCCAGATAGAAAATGTTTTAGTCTGTTGCATGCATACGTATACATGATCTGTAACCGCTTTCGCGCGGGTCAAGAAATGGATTCGAATTCGGATAATGGATACGGATATTAGCTGATTCCGATTCCGTATGATTCGGATATCTAATGAATACGGATATTTACAACACTGGTTGAAACAGTCTGAAAAAGTTCGATAGGAAAAGAGATAGAGTGATTCGAATGTAGAGATGTCATCGAAAATAGCTTAAAAAAAATCGAAATTTAATCGTCGATTGCTCCCTTCCTATAAAAAATGAAGAAACCAAAAATATGAAAATTACGTATTTCGGGGAGCTCTTTCCGACCAGGTATCTGGGATTTTGATTTGGATCCGTTTTGACCCCGAAAAAAATTAAAAACCGTCAACAATTTTCATCAAACATCGAAATTTTCGGTTTTTCCCAAATTTTTCCAATTTCCGGTCGTTTTAGGTATAGGTAAATGTATTGCAAAAAGAAAGTATTTGAGTTTTTAAAGTTTTTCGTGTGAATGCATTTTTTTGTCCACGTTTGCTTTTCAAGTTATTAAGTACCAAGTAGGGGTCTACAAACGGCATTGTTCGACAAAAAAATTCAAAAGTATGACTTCCCATTTTCCGAATATCGCCAATTTCAATAGGGTTCGGAAGCCCCCGGTCCTCTACGACCTCCGAAAATTTTAGTCGATTTAATTAAGTTTTGCGACCTGTATCGTGTATCATACGAAATCGCGGAAATTTCGACTTTGACGTTTAATAACTCCGAAACGCGACACCCCGTATAACAATTTTTTATCGAAGCTAGACGCACTATTCCTCTATTAACCCAGAAAATTTAATCGCTCCCGGCCTAGCCGTTTTCGAGAAAAAAAATTAAAATGTGAAAATGTCGAAACGGACAACATACCGACGTTTGTTTACACGGACGGGGAGGTATATAGACCGCTTCGTGGTCTATAACAACTTTTGTTTCATTTATTGAAAGAGTATTAAAAAATTAAATCGCGGAATATCGAAAGCACCATGTGAAGTTAAGGGTTGGACGTCCAGAGACTGTTACAGTACTCGTTTAGGACAGCATGCGCTGTCTTATCCGTAAATAACTCCTACCATAACAAGTCACTTACCAGACTGATCATGTAAATAAATATTTTTTCATTCGAAAGTTAACTATGGTAGAAGTGAGTTTTCAGTTTACTTTATACATATATAAGCTTTTGACTTGTGTTACTTAATCAAAATAGATTATGTTCTCTTAATGGTGATTTTCTTGATTGAAATGAAAAATAAATATTTATATTAGTAGTGTAATTGTGCCTGCAACTCCGTACTATTCAGTTATTTTTTTATTAGAAAAAAGGACATACTGGAGAGTAGTCAGCAGGATTAATAGTTTTATATTTTAAAAAATAGCGATTCTTTTTTCTGCCCCGTATACATATGTGTATATTGTATATAGAAAATCAATATGATTTAGAAAAGAAAGCATAATATAGTTGTAGTAGAATACCAGCAACATATACTTGATTGCAAAATTCGTCCATTGACCGAAATCAACGTTGAACGTTGTGAATTTAACAGATTGTCGGATCGCTTTTTTTTTGGATGGAGTTTGTTTTGGCCACTAAAAGCATTTTAAAGTCATAACTTTGTTTTTGGGTGACCCGGCGCGCCAATTGAGGGGTTCGCGGGGGGCATTTATCCACAACGCGATCTGGTCATATAAGTAAATACACTACACAACGCTTTATGGCGATAAACTATGTCTATATCCTATTTTTAAATGTTGGAGAGTAAATAACTTTTCGACCATAACCACTCAAATATAAAACAGATTTTCTGATATGTTAGTTTACTGAAAACCTAATTGTAAAATTTTCCATTGTGTGCTTCAGCCCATTTTGGAATAATCTAGAGCCTCTTCAATTGTAACCAAAATTTTGTTGTTGAAAAGATGGAATGCACTTTGCGTCTTTGTCTTCGCTTTAAATGGTCGTCTATTGAAATATTAGGCGACATGGAGATTTTATTGGCGGTTTAACACTTCCACTTTTGCAAATAAATATATGTAAATAGTTATCTAGTACGTCTATGGAATTTCTAATATTGAGTGAATTATGACATGACTCTGCACCATTTAAAAATAGAGTATAGAATGACCGAATTCGGTAATTGATTACAACCAAAACATATATTAGGTTCCGACCAGTAGAAGAAACATCTTATATAAATGCTTGTTCTACCAAGATTCCAATTGATCTACTGGAACCCACAATCTGGCACTGGCTTTGCAGAATTATTGTATGGGGGCATATTATAGGGAAAATCGGACTCGATATAGATGATTTTTTTTTTCGAGAGGCACAGCCCAAGAAATTTTTAATACAGCTTTTACATACTAATAAACAATCGGTATAATTATATGTAAATATTCTATTTTTTTATTTCTCATAAAATAGGCTAAATTAATAAGAAACTGTATTAGGTGTTTTAAAGATTGACCCAAACCGGAGGGTTCTATGTTTATGTATATAGACACCATTGTAATATCGATAAATGTAATATTGTGTGAAGAAAAGAAATATTTTTTAACACTGTTTTAAAGTGTTTCTTTTTTGTTTATAAGCTTTGGAAATTTAAATTGATGGGAACATGGACATTGTAATGGTTTGCACTTGCTTGAGATGAAAAAAGTTTTCATCAAGACTGTTTTAAAACTTCTAGAAAATCTTGGCATTAAGTAGAAACTACTTTATTTATTAAACTACATAGTTAATGTTGATTCACACTTTCTATATTCTTTTAGGTTTTGAATCATTTAAACTTTAGGTTTAGATAGAATCTGCGCCAAACTTCTGAGGTTTGTTCATTCAAAGCCATATGTTATTTTAAAAACCTGTAAGTTTGAATATAAGCAAGAGCACGTATACTTATGAAGTGATTTTTTTATTAGGTATTCATGCATATGAATATTGTTATGTAATATAAAAAAATTCAAAACCTATTTATATGACACTTCCAGAAATTGAACATAAACTAACTTTTTTATTTTTTTTATTATTTTCAAAAATTCAGTGTTCTATTTACGTTAAATAATTTAAATTTTTTGCAATTTGACGGCAAATAAAATCTTAATGCATTATTGGGAAGCAAAACAATTCCATATTAAGCGTTATCCAGCTGAAGTAAAATATTCACGGCGACAGCGAAGACAACCCAAATTTACACAGCTATTAGAGCATCCAATTCCAGGATCCTGAGCATATTTCAGTCCCGCAAATCCCGGGATTATAGAAATTCAGTCCCGAAAGTTCGATTTCCAGTTAAACATGGCAACCGCGCTTTTTTGACGTGAGATGTGAAATGAAAAAGAAAATTCTTATTTTGATTTTTATGATGTTTTGACTGATTCTTCGTTTATTGACGTTCAGATTCACTAAAAAGGTTTAAGATTGAGTACTGGTTTAAATTAAGGTCGATTAGGTTTTCGTTCTGTCATAGTTAGTAAGTCCTCATTAAAAACTTATAAGATATTCTGATATTTCAGCGATTTGCTTGATTTTCAAATGATTTTCACCTTGAAACGTGTTGCTAGAATAAATTTAGTTCTATTATTGTGGAAAACATACTAAAATTGTACTTTTCTTTAAAATGGGGCGAGAAAACAAATTCATAGTATATAGCTTAGTTGTATTCTTACACTTGTCAGCTTAAAACGTTTTCGGCCAGATTCTCCAACGCCAGTCCGGTCTAATTTGACAACCAGAAGTTTTAAACTGACAAGTGTAAGAATAAGACAACTAAGTTTTATACTGTGAATTTCGTCATTTCGCAAGTTTGTAAAGAAAAGAGCAATTTTAGTACGTACTTTCGACAACAATAGAACTAAATTTATTCTAGCCACCCGTTCTAAGATGAAAACCATTGGGAAACCAAACAAATCGCTGAAATATCAGAATAATTCATAACTTTTCAATGACGACTTATTAGCAATGCCAGGACAAAAACCTAAGCACACCTATCATACCTAACTGATCAACTAGAAGATTCTAAGTTAAGCCAGTACTAAATCTTAAACCTTCTTAGTGAATCTGAACGTTGGTTATGAAATTAGACCGGTCTAGCGTTGAAGAATCTGGTCGTTAAAGTTTTATAACTTGTTTAATTGTAATGTTTCGTTTTCTTACAATTAAATATGTAAAACGTTAAATAACGTATTGATTAAAAAAAAAAAATGTTATTCCTATAACCCCGGGAGCAATTCCGGGATCAAGAAGAAAATCCCGTAATCCCGGGATCGAGAAGATGGGCCGGGATTGGATGCCCTACATGATAGATTGACAGCTTACACACTGTCGCGAATATGTCGCGTAGACTTCGCCGGTCTACATAACCCTTTAGTATTTAGTCCTCTATTCAAAAATCGTTACTTCCTGTTTAACCGGAAACTTCATACTTCCTGTTCTATCACTGGTTTGATATATATTTGCTCTTAAACAGGAAGTTTAAATTTCCGTTTTTGAATTGATGAATATATGATTATTTATTTTCTCATTGTGCTTCCAGATGGATCGTGAGTATGTTACAGGCTGTCAAACTGTTGGTAACAAACAATGGTTTTTAGTTATAATGATAATTGATGAAATACTATCACAAGTGGGGTAATATGCTCTATCTCACGCATAATATGAACATCTTGTCTACGACGCGCGACGGTCTGGTTGCAGATCATGTAATATAATAAGTTTATTACACCACTAGTGATGTAGTAGAGCCAATTACGTGACTAAAACAGTCGTCAATAGATGACACAATAAGTATTTATCAAGGAGGTCGTAGATAACATCATAAAATAGTTACGCAACAGGCACAGTAAGTGGATTATTTCGGTCAAAATGTTGACAAGAATCTTCGAGGTTTAGGAACTATTGAATATACGTTGCGGGTAGCACAGAAACATATTCGTACTGTCGACTGTTCGCAAATGGACGGCCTATAATATACCATAAGTTGTGCACCCATGTTAAAAAGAAACACATACATAGAGGTTGTTCACACTCATATAATTTAAAGTTCTTTATTAGCCTGTTGTTAGTTGGACTGTGCATAACCTCAGATTTTTTTTTACCAATGCCAGGGACGTCCCAAATCGACATTGTCCCTCTCAAATATTGAAATTAAGGCCCTCCACAAGATTTGGTCTAATGGACCCCAAGTCGAAGTGTGGATCAAAGAAGAAAAAACAAGCCACAAAGTCTATTGGGTCTAGGGCCATTCGCATCGCGAAGGTTGCTCAGGTTAGAGACGCTCCTGTGCACCTTACATAGAGGTGCACAGGAGCGTACAAAACAAATTGAAACAAGCGTTATAAGGTTAATGAATTAAAACAATTGCGAAGGTTGCTCGGGTTAGAGACGCTCCTGTGCACCTTACAATGTAAGATGCACAGGAGCGTCTCTAACCTGAGCAACCTTCGCGATGCCGCATTATAAGGTATATGCGGCGTAATCAAATAATGAAAAACGGACTAAGCCATTACCAAACTAGCAAAAATATTTTACTAATCCTATTAGCGCATTTTATTTAAATTTTTTTAAAATTGATCTTCATCTGTAAATAATGTCTGTATGATTGTGGCGGATTCATATTTAAAAGATTTATTATTTAGGTGTTACGCCACTCTACTGTTAAGGAAAATTAGTATTTTAAGAAAATAATAAAAGTCACTGCGTTTAGTACAAAAAAAAAATCCTGAAAAAAGGAATGTTCTGTACACTGTCAGTGACTTTTAGTTATAAAAAGTATGGCTGACCCTAATCTTCTCTAGTGCAGTATATATTCTGTCTGAAACCTAATCTGAATAAAATAATTTTGGCGTTTCGACACCTAATATCTAGTTTCGTTATCAAAGAATGTAATACATTCGAACCAACTAAATTAAAAATGAACTAAGTAATTATAAAAAAATAATTAAAAATGGATATATGAGTTTTCTGATTGAATTCTTCGGATTTTTTTGCATATTTCTCTGGATGATCGTTTCTTGCTTTTCTGTCAGCAAACCTCATGCTGACAGAAAAGCAAGAAACGATCATCCGGAGAAATATTTACAAAAAATACCGAAGAATTCAATCAGAAACTCCTATATCCTTGTTTAATTATTTTTTATAATTACTTAGTTCATTTTTAATTTAGTTAGTTCGAATTTATTGCATTCTTTGATAACGAGACTAGATACTAGGTCTCGAAACGTCAGAAAAATTATTTTATTCAGATTAGGTTTTAGACAGAATATATACTACACTAGAGATAGATTAGGATCAGGTATACTTTTTATAATTAAAAGTCACTGATAGTGTACAGAACATTTCTTTCTTCAGGATTTGTTTTTTGTATTAAACGCAGTGACTTTTATTAATTTTTAAAAATATTAATTTTCCTTAACAGTAGAGTGAGTGGCGTAACACCAGGCCTGCAGCTAGGATTTCGTTTTAGGGGGAGCTCATAGGAAAAAATTAAACACTATGCGTATGTTACATTTTAGGATATTTTACATATAGTTTAATTTCACTTTCATTCCCCCCCATCTAGCTACGCGCCTGCGTAACACCCAAATAATAAATCTTTTAGACAAAAGATGAATTTTTGTTGCTTTTTTGATTTCCTAGGAGTATTTCTTTATTTATAACTATTAGGTTTTGAAATTTAAAAAAAAAAACGTTGTGGTTGTAGATAGTTAAAAATGAATTGTCAAAAATTATTGTTTTATTTTGATGTGATCAGTGTATTATGGTATTAAAAAACGACTTTTTAATAAACTGTAATTCTTATCTCTGGTGTATATCTTTTTTTAATAAAAGAACTAGTTTATAGCTATTACTAGATTAAGTTATATTAATATAAAATCATTGATTTGTAAAATATATTTCTTATATTAAATAAGTCACAGAAAGGACCTGCTGTTTTATGTACGACGTTAAGAAATCTAGTACCACCAAGAAAGTTATAGAGTCCCCCAACTTTCTTAATTACCATCCAGTTAAACATTTTACCTATATACAGCCCTGGAAAGTTCACAACAAATAGGTAACTTTTTTATTTTAGATTTTATGAAAAAAAGTTATAATAAGTAATAAGAGTTTAGTAGTTTAAGTTATATAATTCAGTGTAATTTTTTACTTACATATTTAAATTGAGGGATGATTTTTTAGAAATGTTAGGAAACTTTTTTTTAAATAGGCCATGAACCTAATTTGTAATTCTAAGAAACATTTACTTATTACATTTTGTCCTAAAAAGAAATTTCTCGAATAACAATTTTCGATTTATCCATTTTTTGGCCGCTCTGTACACGCCAGTGGCGGCTGGTGAAATTTTAAAGTTGTATATCTCTGTTGCCAAGTTCAGGGTTTTTAATAGTGAGCCTACTAGGAACTAGGAATGTTTTGGTAAAGAAAAAACATTTTGTAATTTGCGAAAAAAAAGTTAATTTTTGCGGAGCCCCCCTGGGAAAAAATGGGCACGTTTAGATATTTTATTTATTATTTTATTACCCAAGCAAACAAATTTTACATCATTTTGTTGACAATTTTTAAATTTGAAGAGAAAAGAATGTGTTAGTAGAAAGTTATAGTCATTTTTTTAAAATTATATTTTAGGTTTTAAAAATTAATTAAGTAATTAAATTAAGTTTACCATTAACCACAGTTGAAGGATGAAGGGAAAGAACAAGGAATGTCAGTATTTTTGTTTTGAGATAATTGAAATTTTAGTATTTACGATCTAATTACTTCAAACCAAGGTTCCAAGAAAATGACACTATATAATGATCTACTAATTACAAACGAAAATTAAGATCAAATGTTAAAAACAGAAAAAAAAAACAAAAAAATTCTAACGTAAGTACAAGTAGGTACATATCATAAAAAACAAGGAATGTCACATTATAGTTGGCTGCAAGAACTGGCAAGAACTCTGAAAACAAGATTGCTGTTAATAATCATCAACTAATTTAAGCAAATATGTTTACCTTCACGTTCGTAACATTAGGGTTCAAAACTACTGGTAGGGTAGAGCAGCATAATAAGCTAGAGTATTCTGACTACAGAATCTTTTTATGCATTTTGCTCGTCGTTGGAGCCCAAACTATTAAAATAATGTAATAGCTACTTCTTTTCTTTCAGTAGCAGTAATACTTTCAAAGCATTGTAATCTTTTGCAGTTGCATGACGGCCCTTCTTCATGGGATTGTAAACGCATTCTTTTCATTACATCAACCACTCTTCCAGTTTTCTTTCTCCTTCTCGTTTTATTATCATTTGCGTTGCAGGGGTCACCATCAGAAGACATCATGATACAAATAAAAGACGGTATGATACCAAACCGTCTCAAATTCGTCCGGGTTCGCGCATGACGTCACGCTGTGTCCTATTTTTGAAATTTATAACGCGCAATATAGAGGTTACGTTGGTTATAGGCGATTTTATATAAATTCTATTGGCAATATACTTTGCCTCCTGCTTATAATACAAATTTTATAGTACATGATTTAAAATATTCATATAAATAAAGGGATAATACATATTGATTGATTGATTGTCCACATCACAACCATACACAGCACATCTCATTTTTACTTTTAAACTCCTAAAAGTAATATAAAAACACCAAACAATAGTTGAAAACACAACGCGATCTTAAAAAACACGTGTTTCATTTACAAAATATCGCGGAATTGGTCACGGCGTGACGTAAATGGCCACGCCTACCTGCGCGGTATCATATCTTCTTTTATTTGTATCATGAGAAGACATCGTTCGCAGTAATTACAACTACTATATGGCTAAACTTATTCGTTATGAAGTAAAAAAGATATAACTTGTTAAAACCTAAGCAAAACACGTGTAACGCCAACCAAGTCAAAAGATTAATAACGATTTTTTTGCGGCCTGTTTGCGATGCTACACTGGACCTTCCTTCTTTTTATCGGCTTGCGCGTGGACATTTCTTGTTTTTAAACTTCGCGCTAATATTTTAAGTACGCGTAGTTCTCGGACTATTCTAGGTTTTAACTACCACCCCGGCTATAAATATTTAGTTCATATTTGTCTACTAGAGGACATTATCTCGATTTATTAAAAAATGTGACATTCCTTGTTCTTTCCCTTCACCCTTCAGTTATAAATACGTAAAAATGTTTTTATTATACTTCTTTGAAAACACCTTATTTTCATCTGTTTTAGTAATAATGTAAGATGGGCTTTTTCGGGCTAGCGCACGGAAAGAGCGCACGGAAAAAATTTTCCTGGTCTCCAGTTCTTTCAGTGTGCTGAATGAAGATACCGACTATTTTTTGGCTTTAAAAAAGAAATATAGGTATAGGAAAATAAACTAAACTCAAGAAAGTCTATATGCTATCTGATATTTAATATGTACCTATTTTGTATTTTATTTCGTAAATATTTGAATATTTAGATGAATTTCTGAAATATTTTTTGACGTTTTGTCAATCTTATCTGACATAGACAAATTTAAATCACCTTTTAAATGATTTGAAAGTTACCATGAAAACGCATCATACCTGCCAAAGACCATATTGTCAGCGTTGTTAATTTTCTGTCAATTAAATTCATTCTAATAAAATGTTCTCTCAACCTGAAAAAGTGGCATCTTTCATTATTAATAGTTAATTTTTAATTACTCTAGTAGTTTTTTTTTTAAATTCCGATAACAGTTGTGAAAATAAAAATATTCCAAGTTTATTTTGTATGTATGTATTTTTTTATGTTATATTTTGTTTTATGTTATCGTTTTCAAAGAAGTATAATAAAAAATATCGTTCATTACACGTCCAGAAATGGATTTTCCGTGCTTGCTTGACTTCCCGTGTTCGGCTGCGCCTCACACGAGAATTTGTCAAGCGCGCACAGAAAAATCCTTTTTTCCGGACTGGTAATGAAATATACTATATTTTATATTTTTTAGTGCTTTTTCTTTTGCGAAGTCGGTATAATTTTTTCTAAATAAATTTTACATCATTTTGTCGAAAATTTTTAAATTAGAAGAGAAAAAAATGTGTTAGTAAAAACTTATAGTCATCTGATTTTTTTTAAATTATATTAGGTTTAAAGACATTCAAATGACACTTTCTACTAACACATTTTTTTTCAAATTTAAAAACTTTCGACAAAGTGATGTAAAATTTATTTAGAGAAAATTAAAATACCTAAACGTGTTAATTTTTTTCCAGGGGGGGCTCCACAAAAATTTCAACTTTTTTTCGTAAATTACAAAATACTTTTTCTTTACCAAAACATTCCTTGTAGGCTCACTATTAAAAAACCTGAACTTGGCACGGGTCCTGTAAGTAGCAACCGAGATAAACAACTTTAAAATTTCACCAGCCGCCACTGGTACACGCTATATCAAGGTATGTTAATATTATTTTATCAGAAAGTAAAACTTTTCATAATAGAGAAGTTTTCGCATTGTTAAGAACTTTCCAAGTTTCTATGCATAAGAAATTTGGGTTCAAAAATACGTTTGGAAAAATGCCTTCAAACATAGTAAGGTACTTAGGCCTGCAAGATCCTGAGATGTATACCTAACAAACCCTAATCTATGATGTATACTGGACATTGTCTCCGTAGATCTTCAGCGACAATGTTGACCAAAGAAAATAAAAAGGGTTTGATTGGACCCAATCAAACTTCGGCTTCATTATTACCAACATTAAGTGACACGATGGGTAGTGGTGGCGATGGCGCTGGGGTGGGCGGGAGCCCAACCCACAAATCCAACCGCTTGTAGTTGCCCACGCCAGGGCCGTCCTAAGACATTCAAGCGCCCTGGACTAACAAGATCAATCGCCCTCGGCTCTAATGAGGGAAGTGAGCTGAAAAGATCGCCGCGGCGTCTTGCTGCAGCCCCTGTTAACCCAATGGTTAAAGTGGGCCTGCGCCCACCCTGACAAACCGACGCGGAAAGTTTTTTGCAAAATTCGCCCACCGTCCGCCCCAGCTTATTTTCTTTTGCCGCCGTCCGCCCACCCGTATTAAAAGTCTAGCGCCGCCACTGACGGTGGGTGGAACCCCAGAATACCTTATAAGGTATTCTGGGGTGGAACTCCAGTTCAGTGGCGGAGTCCTATATTGAAGACTGTATTGAGAATAAAAAGAAAATTGCTTGAAATATACTTCAAAAACCATGTCTCAGCAGATCTCAGTCAACATTTCTGCTGTTAGATTATATTTTAATTTTTGTGAAAGAAATGTAGAGTACGGAAAAGTTACTTTTCCGCAACAAGTGCCGAAAAGTTAGTTTTCCTCACGATATTAAAAAAAAAATAAATGTTCATTTAATTAACGCAAACAATGGCTCTTTGCAATTTTTTTCATATTTAAAAAACAGTTTTCTTCAATTTAGTAATACCATTGAATTTGGAAAAGGTAATCCAAATTTAATGGTAATACCTAATAAAATTTTGTTTTATATAAATTTTTGTTAAATTTGAAGTAAACCGGCGCTAATAGGAAAAATTTTGTACCTGACACATGCTCAAAGTGTTTTTTCCGCCCTTGACGGCTTTCCCGAACTCCGCATAGCGTCGTTCGTGCAACTGCCGTCGCGTGCGGGAAAAATGCTATTTTCCGCACTTGTTGGGTAAATAACTCCCAGTAAACACAAGGTGGCTGCTCCAGAAGCGGACAGAAACCGCATTGCTGAAATCCGCGTCCGGCCCGAAACACGGCAAACCCAGCGGATTGTAACTGGGCATGTCCTCATTGCCGCGGCCGGCGGCCCATGCGGTAATGCGGCGGTAATGCCGCTCATCGACCGAAAGACTTTTACAGCAAAATAGTCACTGAAAATTAACAAAAATAATTTTCACTTGCTGTTATATCAATTCTAGACTAGACATTCTGAATATGAATTCAAAATTTTTGTCCCTAAACTTGGGTATGCCGGGCTAAAATGCAATTATTTTTGGAAATTTTACCTTATTTTTTTCTGTAAAATTGTTTCTAGAATAACCAGTGTTAACCCTCTCAAATTATATACCTACATTTGGATATGGATTGGATGGATTGGATATGGATTTGGATTTTGTTCTTTATAAAAACCATATAGGCTATTAGATAAAAACTTGCTGAACATCTCTGCTCCCAGTATTTAAATACCTAGGAAACCTTGCTCATTTTTGTTGGAAGAGATAGGTATAAGTAAATATTAAATTTATCTCATCACTTTAAACTAGTTTATACCTTTTTCTAGTTAGGAAAGTAGTATTAAACTATAATAACTATAAAGTAGTGGACAAATTTATATAAAAACATATTTACATACAAAACAAGGAGCAATAAAAAACGAGATCATCACTGCAAATGATACAGTACACATTCAAAAGATATACATATAGGCGAACAACTGAACAACACGCAAAAAAGCACCAAACAGAACACGTCTATTCGCTTCCACAGAAAATGGCGGTTCTTTGTTGTCGAGTCGCAGCGTCCTGTAACCTGTAACTCGGATATTTACTATCACTTCATTGTCGAAGAGATGGTGGGAAAAGTCAAGCGAAATGATCGCGATAAGTTGGCCATCTCCAACAAGTATAAAAAGAAGGGTCAGCCGCTTAGGAACCGAAGCTGATTTTCGCAACTACCAGAATCTTGACCAGAATTATAACTGCGTTCAATTCGAAACTTAAGGCTATGTCCTACAACGAATACTAATACAGATGTCCTAATTGCACAAAAATTTTGAGCGTGCGAGCGACGCGATAAAAAATTAAACTAAATAATCTTATGGGGCTGTCCAAATTGGCCGTTATTACGCGAGCGAGCGACCGAACGCGATTCCATCGCGTCGCTTAAGTGTTTTGATTTTCAAACCAGTTTGTTTTTCATCGCTCGCTCGCGTTATTATGGCGAATCCTGGGACGGAATTATTAATTTGGGAAGTACAGAAACGGCCTGTAGTATGGAATGGAAATGGGCACTGCAATACAAAAATAGATTATCCTATGTGCCTAAGAACGTAATTAAAAGTTTCAACTTGCATCCTTGTGTATTGAACAAATAAGCGTGGATCATCTCTCAGTTTTAAGTAAAGATGATGAAATTCTCCAAATTTTAGCCTGTCGTAATATTATATTGCATTGACTTGGGAACGTCTAACTTTTCTTTTTCTTGAAATAAATTGATATCTTAGATAAATATTACCACTTAACAATAGACGTCCTTGTTGTTCGCGAGACATTTTGTGACTGAACCAATTAGGACAGAGCAGCGATGATCGCACACTTCATCGCCCGATCACGCGTTTATCGCGTCACTCGCGCGATCAAAATTTTTGTGCAATTAGGACATAGCCCAAGTATCGTTTCTGGTGTGCCGAGTAGGGACACGAACGATACTTCGATGCTAGTATGGTATCGATCCTTTACTAGCGATTCCGAGTACTTTCGGCATCGATACTTTTTGTCCGATTTTTTGCCAGTATCGATACTGACACTGCCTTAAATTAAATCCTTAGTATCGATACCAATACATCCTTATACCAATGCGCGGACGACGGACGACCGTTTGTGATTCTTGCGAACATCGAGGTAGAATCGAAAGACTATTTACGCCATTAGCCCATTTTAAGTGAACTTTTTTAACATACGAAACATACCATGGCGTCATATTGAGAGTTACATAAAAGATTTGCACTTATCTGCTTTTCCGTTGTAAGTATCGATACTATGGAGTATTACATTCGATACCAAGTAGAGCATCGATACCAAACAGCGATACTTTTTGTGGTATCGGGTATCGATACTTTTCAATCGATATCGTGTCAGTGCCGAGTCTCTGACGCGTGTACCGTATGCAGTCAGAAAATGTCAAAAAGAGCCACCGACCCCACCGACTTCCCACCAGTGCCGACAGGCGGCGGACTGTTTCCCGACTACCGTCAGTACCGTCTACCGTCAGTGTTGCCAGAGTAACAAAGCAAAAAGTCGCCATCGATCAGTATGAAAAGTCGCCACTTTGTCGCCACAGCTTTTTTGAGATATTGGGGATAGAAAACTGTCAATACTAAATAAAAAAAAATGTTTTTGTGGAAGCTTGGGGGAATCCCCAAAATTTGACGTACAATTCGTGGCGCGTTCAGATATTCTCTTTGAGAAATCTCTCGGTACAATAATGATTATTATTGTGACGTTGTTTCTTCCTACGTATTGTATACAACGTGTATATTCAATTTTTTCACCTGTAAAAAGTCGCCAAAAATACCCTTTTTATTGAAAATCGCCGCCACACTCATAGAGACAAAAAGTCGTCATTTTGGCGACTTGACGCCCCAAATGGCAACACTGTCTACCGTTGGTTTAAGTGCAGGAGTCATGGATTTATTATAAATCTATGGCAAGACCAAGGGTACTAAACTTAGATTGGGTGGTAAGTTTAGTACCCTTGTGGCAAGAGTACATACAGATATGTTCTTGAAAAGTCATAGATGCGTATACTGAGTGCTCTTTACCCCACTTAACGTGGAAAAATTAATATCTATAAAAATGATTTTTCAGCATGTCTGCATTTTTTTATTCACCTTGTATCTTTTTTTATTTGACATTTTGGTAATAATATAAATAGGGAAAATAAAGTTCATTTTTGTTGTGAAATGAAAAATGGCCTACATTAAGGTTTGTTTCAAATATGACAATATGAATATTCGTATAACTGTATTATGAAACTTGAAGGAAAGGGCAGGATAATTAAAACATTTCAATTTAGCAACCAAATTTACCCTTCTGTGTTTGTACAGAAAAGAAAGTTAAATTTTTTTCTCAAAAATGGTCTGTAAGGTTCCCACAACTCTATATGGAACATGAAGCGAAGAGCATGTTTCTCAAGCACAAATAATTGAAACATTTCAATTAAATGACAACGTTTGACCTTTGTTGGTACAGAAGACTAAATTAAATTTACAAGTAGGTAGCTGGCACTTGACTTTTATTTAATTTTTTGGTTGACTTTTGTAAATCGATTGGTGCGGACATTCCAAAACTAATATTTTTAAATCCGCCGCTTCAGATACGCTATTCCATTGGCTTCAATTGGCTTTCAACAACCGGGCGTGAGTGTCTTGCGCAAAAGTGTCACTCCGGTTGTTGCTCTCGTGCGAGTTCCTTACACAAGAAAACCAGTCCGAGACGAATGTTTTCATTCTGTTCTGTGTTTTCCTGTGGTGTTTTCATTCCGATATATCGGAATGATGTTTGTGAAATAAAGCGGTTTTGCCGTTAGCCGACTGTACTGCTCGTCACCTCCATGTTTTGTGCTTTTTCTCGTATTTTTCAGCTCAAATATGTGCAGTATGAGGTCCTGTGTTAATGTCATTAATCGTTTTTCCCTTTTGACTTCTTCCTTGTACATGTCCTGTCTTTAAAGTGCCGGGTTGCTCCCTATGTTTCTTCTGTGAAAATACGCCCTTTGGAAGGTAAGTTTTGTGGGATCAATATATAGATCCATTTTATTCCATTATGCATGCTTATTTGAAAAAAACTGCAATTTTATTTCTCATTTCCCCACACTGTGCCCTTGTTTCTATGCAAATTTTCTCATTACGTTACAGTTTCATAGAAATAAGTGCATAATTCGCCGACAAATATGTAGATAAAAAATTGTAAGCCATTGTAATAGCTAATTAATATGTATTGTATTGCCTACACTGTTTTAAAAACCGGATAATATTCGGTCTGTTTTATTAGATTTCATGAGGAAAGTACAGGGGCGGCCGCAGTTATGAGGCCGTCTACCTTCTTTGACCATAAATGTCAATGCTGAGGTCATGTATGTTTATGGAATTCTTGTTTATTGATTTGAGCGCCAAAAAAATTATAGAAAATCCATCTGATTATTTACTGAAATGGGTATTTAAAATACAAATACATTTTCAATTTACTTTTTCTATGATATAAGGTTTCATTATGGCTTCATACTAATCTTACCCTAGTCTACATAACTGACAACTGATTACCAAGTAATTTTGAATATTGGTTTATTATTATCTAATAATTATATTAAGGAGGGGAATAAATAGAGCATACCTAAAATTTTTAAGTAAATATATAGGTATGGTCTCAGTATTGGTAAATATATCTGAAAGCTTGTTAATTCCTTTAGGACATGTAAAGGTCTATACTTTCTGCTGCCTTCCCTCAACCCTAAACCAGGGTCTAGAGAGTGAGCGAAGATAGAATCTATATAGAAGAAAGAATTCGCACAGGCTGTAGCTGTTTAAACGAGTACCTACTTAAAATAATGTTTTTTTGTTACAATTAATAAGTTTGAGACAAAATATTACTAAAATTGTTACTAAATAATTGTAAAATAGTACAAAAGTTATTTGTGAAGAATACAGAAATTGACAATAAATGATATCAATTGTCAAGCCCACTTTACTTATGATTTAATCAAGAGGCACTCTTGTTAATATCATTGCCAAAGGTGACTCTAAATGTCAATTGAATTTATTGCTTGATTAAAAGTATTGAGTTGTTTCGTTACAACAAATTTTCTGGTTGTGAAAAGGCTCAGAAACAAATATAAATGAAGTTTTTTTGAGGCAGCCATAAACATGAACTTCTCTTCTCCAAAACTAATTTTTTTTTCTCACATGCAAAATTATCTGTGGTACAGTCGTGGTAAAATAGAGTTTCATTTCCTATCAATGACAATGACATGACTGTAGATTGAAGAAGCAAACACGGAACTTTGAGCGATGCTTGACATAATATTTTTTATTTGGTAATAAATATTAAAAGATTGGCAAATAGGCAAGAAATCAATAAAAATTCAGAGCAAGTCTTCTCCAAAATTTTTTTGTATAGTTTTCTCGTGTGTAAGTACCTAACAGAAGGAAAACTTCTGCGACGCCCTACATGTTTCTTTTTTTTTTAATTTACAGTGGGTTATATGCAAAATGATAAAGATACACTAACTAAAACTACAGTACTCTTCACAGTTTTTTGACGAGATGATGTCATGTGAATATTTTTTTTTAAATAAAAATCTTCAACGCTGCGACACATTCATTTGTATGATGTGCATATGAGAAAACTGAATAAATTGTTAGTTTTTGAGACGACCTGCTTTCAGTTCATATCTGTGGCTGCCTCAAAGAAGAGCTGCATCTAAATTGAAAGTGAAAGTAAATAGCAGGGCAAAAGAATTTAGCCCTTCTTGTATAGTACCTAATAATACAGCTATTAGGAGTACCTTTACATAAAAATAAAAAAATTAGCCATATATTTTTTCTAATAACATTTAAATCATTATTTTGTTTTAATGGCCAGGTAACCTGTTAAGAAAGCGTAAATGGTAGCGTAAATAATAATAGTTTGTTTAGGTCTATTTTAATAAATTATAAATGTTATTATACATCAAATATTACCTAATTAAACACATGAAAGTTCCAGGAAAATATTATTTTCTATTTTCATATTCGACATCAATAGATATTATCAAAGACTATACTTTATAGTCTCTAATATTATCAATATTAAATAGCTGTTGCGAGTAACAGAATAGTGTGCAGGTATAAGATCTCAAAATTGTACAACTACATTTTACCTTAAAGTCTTTATAAAGTTTATTTATACCTATACATAGGTACTTCTAAAATAAATGAAAACTAAATTAATGCATAAAAAGGAATTGGTCCTCCAGGCCTCCACATTATAAAAAACATACATAGGTCTAAGTATTAGCTTGTAAAATCTCTGAAAAAAAGAGTTATTCATAACTCAGATTAAATACCATTTATGTTCTAACATTTTATTGAGCAGCCTTTGCTATTTTTTAATCAGATCAGACTCTAAACTATATCATATCATCACAAACTCTCTTGTACAAGATGAATTACAAAATTATCTGAGAGTCTAAAGGCAGCTCTAGATAGGCTACAGTTTTTTAACAAGTTTTTTGTATTATTTCCCAGTGAAAACGCCTCTGTACCTCCAGAATACATAATGTTTTAAACACTTGAACATTTTAAACAACCTGCGAGCTCTTAAAAGATCCCCACAAAGCTATGAGCCATTGATGTCTGAGCTTTAGTCTTTGAACGCTAAATACTCGAATTTTTATTTATTTCGCGAATAGTACTAGTATGGATATATTACAAAAGTTGTAAAAACATAAAAAAGTTTGCTTTTAATGGTGTTTAAGTATATGTTTGGGTATTTAATAAGTGTGTTTGAAATGTTTTAATGAGTATTTAAATTTTATTTTTCCTTGAGCACGTAATTTACCGACTATGGTATTGTATTATTTTTAATGCAGTCACATGCATGGTTATTTAGATAAAAAAAAATCTAGTAAAAAACTAGTTATATTAAATTAAATGTAAATGTATTTTTCAGTAGGTAGCTAGCGCCTCTATATATGGTTTACTTAGACTGAAAAAATAAAAGAAATCAACAATAACCACACTGACTATTCTTTTGTAAAGAGACAACATTCCTGTTTTATCCTTTGGTTTTTTTTTTTATCTTGGATTTTTTGTCCTGGGCTGTTTGGGTGGCTTAATTTTTGATATAGCCTAGTGGCTTTTTAATTCTAAGGAATCAAGTTTGATTTATTGGTTCGAGACCCCCAAAAATACCTATATTCTTTATTATATTATTTCGAGTATTATTTATATCTATCTTTAGGTTATTTGGAATGGTTATAATAAGGTTATTCCGTACATATTTAAAAAAATGTGGTATGTATTAATTGGAATGGACTGTCTTTGAAGAAGTGTGAAGTAAGAACAACCAGAATGAAATAAAAAATGTGTGCCCCGGACCTATGTACAGAAACCAGGGTTGCTCTGATTTAAATCAATGATTTAAATCGCGGTTTAAATCACATGATTTTTTCATAAAAATCATTGATTTAATTCAATTTTTAATTTTTGTCATAAATGTGTCTCTGCCACAAGGACATTATAAAATTTACCGAATTTACCTAGGCTACTGACGCTTATTCTCGCAAATTTTCTTGCCTACATGCTTAACCCAAAAATGCCTCGAGATTAGCTATCTCAAGAAGAAAAGTATTTGACATTAGAATTAATCAAAATTCGCTACAAAAACTTAAAACACACTAATTTGTTACAAATTATAATAAAGTTACATGCTACAGCGGCTCCATTCAGTGGTACCACAGGAATACTAACCATTCTTGTGGTGGTACACTGTTTTCTGAAGGAGTTTTAGAAACTACCGATGTAATTAATTTGTGGACAGCAATTCATAAATTAAAAGGTTATGTAACTGAAGAAGAAATAAAAATATCCAAACAACTCCACACGCCATCTTCGCCTTCGGCAGGAGTAAACTGAATATTTTCATCTTCTAATTTAGTACACAGTAAACTGCGTGACAAACTACGTAGGTACCTACTGAAAAATCTGCAAAATTCGTGTTTTTGCTAAAATGTTTTAATCGTTAGTTTCCATTCGCATCTAAGCCCCATTTTTTTACTGTTAGTTATTTGGTTTTATTTCCAATGTAAGTTGATTGTGCTATATGTTATGAATGTTAAATGTTTAAAGAATAAATGTGTTGAGAATAAATACAAATTGAAATTGATTACATATTCTTGTATTTAAATCAAAAAAATCCGATTTAAATAAAAAAATCGGATTTTTTGATTTAGGTATTCCAAAAAAATCAGCAACCCTGATAGAAACCATCTTAACAGATGGGTAACTTTTATTTTTGACTTTACGGAAAACATAAAAGAAAATTCATAAAAGTCCTGCTTGTTGATCAAATTAAAAATTTT
This sequence comes from Philopedon plagiatum, assembly GCA_963971165.1. Lineage (NCBI taxonomy): Eukaryota > Metazoa > Arthropoda > Insecta > Coleoptera > Curculionidae > Philopedon > Philopedon plagiatum. The sequence continues at coordinate 79,914,880 of OZ020194.1, read as the reverse complement.
GGACCAGCATATACGGGGTGTCAAAAAAAGTAAAAACGATAAATAATGCCGTAGAAGGAAAACTATCTTTAATTTTAATTGCGAAGTATAATAACGTAAGAAAGTGTCGTCCAGAACTGAAAAGTGATCGAATATGAAATTTGACAAAATAACTTTATTATGGTCATTCATGGCCCTTCACGGTGGATCAACGGGATCTCGCGAAAATACCCTATACCCTATTAAAGTTAGAAAGGGCATTCGTTTTTTTAACATTATTGTCGCATTTTCCCCAGGGTATGATATAGAAGAAAGATGTGTGGTGTTTATGTTATGTGTGTGCTTTGGCATGCAATAACCTAAATCCGCGTCCCGTTTTATAAAATGTTATTATTTATTTAGGGAAATAGAACATGTCTGTGCTAAATATAGGCCGTAGTTCATGATAGGATCGGCAAGTTATTATCGATTCGTTTTGGCCTACTGCGTGCTAATAGGTGGTATATGTAATTAAAACTTTGCTAATTAGGCGTACAAAAAACAGTCATGTCTGACATCACAGTAGGGTTTGTCCTTTTAGAGGCGCGGATATATATTTCTCATAATTAATTGTAGAGTTTCCATTTCCATTTGTGTATACGTTCATACTTCTTCGCTGTAGTTCTTAATTGAGTTTAGGATGTCATCCAAATTAAATTTTGTGTAAGTTTTCCATCAGTTTCTCAAGTCAGAATCACATTTTATAAAGGGAAGCGAACAAATCGCTTGTTGTATGCAATACGGGCACAAGCCAAAAAATAGTTAAACGAAGGCATTAGCAAAAAACAAAGAAGCTACATGTTTTTGTTATTAAAATTAGAGAACAATAAAATAAATTATATTAAAACTTGCTCTGTGAAATTATATATTTTTAGTCTCGTTTTTAGTCTAGTTGCTATCTCTGTAGATTCATATTTTAATGAAAAAGAATAGAATTTTTAATTCTGAAACTGAAATAAGACCAATTTGTAACTTGGATTCTTTAATCATTTAACAAGCATTTACAGTTATAACTTAAAAATGATAAATTTTGAGTTGTGCCACTATTGCATTTATCAAGCGAAGTACAGCACAATTTTGGTCAACGTTTCCGAGCGCTGATTTCGACTAAATCTATGACTTTAATTTAAAAACCAAAATACAATTATTTTTAACCTGATTTTCTCTGAATAGAGCCCAATTCTTGAGACTGGGGGTGAATTCTTAAGGGAAAATTACTTTACTTTCCTTAGAACCAGCCACTAGCAGACGCAGACGATAATATAGGGGAGCCTGGGGTAATAAGAACGGTCAAACATTTCTGCTGAAAAAACTTCTATACATGGTTTTAAAAATATAACATGTAATTTATACAACCAAAAGCCTAGTCAAAATAATTCATACTTCTCTATTGTAGTATTTTGTGTTGTTTTTTTGAAAATCTGTGTTAGGTCAGTGTTTTCGACTCTTTAAATTTCAGTAGCGGCTCATATAAAAATATATATTTTTAACGGTTTGTGCCTTTTAGTATGAAATTATCTTGGTTAAAGGTCTCTAATAATTTTTTTTTGTAATGAACTAATACAGCTTGTTTTTTTTTATTTTTTTAAATATATATTTAGTTCATATTACCCCAAAAAAAACTGTTTTGGGGTAATAATAACGCGGATACATGGGTAATAAGAACCCAATAATAGCACTTTTTCTTTGTTGAAAATTTATTTTTTATGGACCAATATCACTGGGAACTTACCCATTCCATATACCTGAACTGGATGTAACCCGTACATGTTACAAAAATTTTAAGAAGCAGATCACAGATGCTTTGATCTAAACTTCAAATATTATGTATTTTTTACTTTTCTAATATTTTTTTACGATGTTCTCAGTGGCGTAGCTATACGAATTTGCACGATAACTAAATCAAATTATATTTTCTGACCATTCCTATAATCAGTGTTTTTTTTTATAAGAATTATGTTTATTTTATTTTATTATTCAATTTGTTCATTATACATGAAAAATTGTTTTTGTCTTATTTAGTAGGTGCAGCTTAGCAGTACCATTTCCACCAAAACACAAACCTTTTTTTTTGGTTCTCGATCTCAAACCTTTGGTTTTTACTACGCCACTGGATGTTCTATGAGACATTTTTTAATTACATGAATGATAGGTAGGCATCATCTAAAATTTCTTTGTAGGATGGTTTTGTCCTTATACCTAACTAATGTAAAAAGTGCAATTCTTTAAAAAATGTATTCTTAGAATGTCATGATTTAAATGGTCACAACTTTTTTCTTGCTTAATAATATATTCTCAAAATATCAATATCTTGAAATATTTTGACATTAGCTGTATTCTTTCTAACAGCAGTTGCCGCCTATTGTTGCGACTTTTTGTTCTACAAATTGGTGTAGGATGACCAACCAAATACTATGGCAGAGTTTTTCAAAACTGTCATATCACTAGTTGGTTTGTTCCACAGCAGTTTTTTTTAGGGTAGAAAGAACAAACATGAATTAGTTCTCATTTCCATAGGCATATCCAAACAAGAGACCCCAACCCAGATAATAAGAACTTGATAATGGGGTAATTCGGGTAATAAGAACTCGGATTTTTTAGGGGAAAAAGGGATGGATGTCAATTTTTCTTTTTGGACACGAATTGTCCACCACCAAGAATATTTAAAAGAAAAAGCGATAGCATACATGATTTTTTAATAATTGATATTCAAAGTCAAACCATCGATTTACATCATTTTGACGAATATTTTTTGTAAAGAATTAGTTTCCCAGTTTCAAGAATTGGGCCCCTAAATAGAGAACCTTATTTCTGGTCAATTATGAAATTATCTACAAGCACGTTTTATTGAAATAAATTATTTTTAGTGTTATGGGCAAAAATTATAAAATTAGGTTTGTATTTATTTTATTTTGATATTCATTGAAGTTGTAAATGATGATAACGATTAAGTTTGCTCAGGACTGAAAATATCGGAAATAAGGAAAAAATTGAGATGTGTTTTGTATGGACTGTGATGGATAAATAATAAAACAAAAACTGTAATCAATATACGACCTTGATGTGACAGGCTATAATAAGATTGATAAGGTCGCTTAATATGTTTTTGTTACATTATTTATGTTTCTAACAACGTCTTATCCTAATACAAAAAAAATATGCTACTATTTGGTTCATAACTGCTTATCTTTTAATTAGATAGCTATACTTTATATCTTTTTATCTTATCTTACTGATTGCTCCTAACTCAAATTTGTTTATTTTCAGATATCTCATTCATTGCAAAATGGATGAGAAGAAAGGCCCGCCGCGATTCGGTGGTTCAAAAGTGTCCGAGATCGCGAATATCTTCCAAAATCGAGCGCCGAGTCAAAAGGAAGAAATTTTTGCGCCCTTAAGAAAAATGTCAAAATTAAATAATAGTTCTTCGGAGAAATTAGACGCCGAATCACCCGCGGTGACCGTCATGAGGACTGAGTCACACGTCACAAGGTTCAACAATGCCAGGGCGATGTTTGAAAAATTGGGCACAGAAGATCACAAGACACCAAACAAGGTTGTACCTCTCCAAGGTACCAAAAGCGCTTCAAACGTTTTGGATAGATCATCCAGGAGTAGCTCAGCGAACAGCGAGACTCGCGAAACAAAGTCTCAGTGTTCTCGATCTCCTTCGCCCCCGAAAAATCATGAAAAATTTAGTCGCAGCGCACCACTTCTTCATGAAAATGAAAACAGAAAGTCTAACGGATTTAACGCCAATAACGGCGATTCTGTTGCAAAAACGAACGGTAACGATATTAAACACGACGAACGAACGAAACCAATTCTTATGAAAAAGCCGGAAAAACCCGAGCGGAAATTCAACAGTAAAGAATTAATCGAGCGTCAAAAGAATTGGACATCCCACTTTTCTAAAAATCGAAGCTCGAGGTTTCACAGCGATCCTAACAAATCCGAAGTTAAACTGGCTGTCAATAATAAGGAAACGTCCAGGGAACCACCTGCTAGAGTCACTTCGGCAGCTGCTCGAAGTGCCTCTTTTAACAATTCACGAATTATAAGCCCTCCTACCTCGCCTCCTCCTGAGCCTCCTATTCGTACCGACGCTTCCAGACGTCCTAATATATCTAAAAAGGAACGCCCAGTGTCATGTTCAGTAATTTCTACTTCTATGTACAGTAGTATTGATTCTAGTCCTAAAACCAGTCCAACGAGATCGTCCCCCAACAACGATAAAGCTAATAAAAAGGAAAAACGCTCAAGTCTTATTGTTTCTCCTACAAACAATGAAAATTTCAAGGTGTCTCCTCCTAAATACCGCTCGTCAGCGGAAGCTAAAGATGCTGTAACCCCTAGCGATAGAAAAGAATTGGCACCGAAATGCCTATTTAAAGAAGAAAAGAACATTGAAAATCTACAGCTTCCAGCCCATGGTTATGTTCCTAAATCTCCCTTAGAAGATAATGACGCGAGCCGAGAAAACTTGTCTGCCACTTCGGGAAGTTTATCGTCGCTTAGTCCACCCAGTAGTCCGAGCAAGTTGAAGTCTGAACAAGAAAAGCAGGAGCAAGAGAGTAACGAGAAATCAATTTTAGGTAAGTAAATCTCAAATGTTAGCAATTTTACCACTTGTGTAGGTGGTTTCATGTTAGAGAAAGTAGACCTTTATGAATCTAAGAAACTTCTATATTAAAGTAGATCCAGTATGCTTTATTTTATACATATTAATGTATTAATAATATATTAACTTGGTAGATGTCACCTGAATATAAATTCGATATTACTGAATTTCAGTTATCTTAGGTCTTAATGTTACCTAGGAAAAATTTAATTTATATTGTTAGATAATCTATTTTTTTCTACAGAAATCGCATCTGTAATACTCCCTGTGATATATTCTCCGTATGCAATTATAAAGGGAATACTCTAAATTTTTGCATAACCTATTTTATATAATTTTATGGAACATGGATCTTTTTTATTTCCTAAAGTTCATAAATAAACACATGCAATTCGTGATCAAAGATAAACTCTAGGTAGGCCATTAGAATATAAAAGTCCTGGGGCGAATTGGTCGAAAAACATGCCACATCATCGTTATTTTGTTTGGTAGGCGCTAATCAATAGCATTTGACCAAAATTACATTAGCTGTGGCATCATTGTTCGTTAGTTCTAGTGATGTTGATATTTCCGAAATTTTTGAATAATGCAGGTAATTTCCCAAACTTTCGGAAATTTTACTAAATATAATATATAATAAAACAAAGCAACAAATTAAATAGACTTTTGAAATTAACCTGTTTTTCGTGCCTATTAGGATGTAGCTCTGTTCTTACAGAAATCAAAAGCTAGTCAGTAAAAATGAAGCTACTGGAAATTAGGGAGCAAACTGTCGCTCACGCTTTACGAAATAACTCAGATTTATTTCTCTTGGAACAAAGCTGATGATTGTTAAGATATTGCCCTTACTTACACCCTGTGTATGTTTCTGCAGTGTATTTTTTTGTAACTTAGAAGATTTGCATTGTTTTTAAACAAGACTATAATACACCAGAATGCAGTTTTCCCACGCGAAACATACATTGTTCAGGTACGAAATCAATTGTATCATATAAGTATTTTTTATTTCAATAATTTTATTAAAATATTCTCTTAATATTCATTTAAACGAGAATACTTGTCTCTCTAAGAGGTCAGTGCAGTGCGTGGTATAAATTAATAACTTGTTATTCTTGTATAAAGTTATCGTGGATCCTGTGTTGTTAAATTTCCGTCTTTACTTATAGAAAAATGCGGTACTATGTTTATATTTATGGTAACACCTGAGCATGAGTATTTTGTATTTTTTTTAGTAAGAATGCTTTTGTATAAAGTATACGCATAGGTACGTCCATTTCTTGGACATTGATTGTCCTAGAGACGGACGCTACTAATCTTCCCATGAAATAGAAGTCAGAGCAGTTTCTGTTACGTGTTTTATTTCGGCAACAACAAAACCACTTCTGTGCAAATACAGAAAAAGGTGGTTTGGCAGATATGTAGGTCTGCATGTTCGCGTATTTGTTTAATAAAGTAGGGCTGATTTTATGTCAGCCAACATCTAGCATTGTTAAAGATTAATTAATTTTAATAATTTAGAACACAAAGTTATAATGTAAATAAACTGGATTATATAAAATTATGTTACATTTAAGAACAGGCTTGATAAAAACCTTCAAACCATAAACTCCGGATTTGTGCACTATCTCTGATGATCTGTGGTGATACTCGGAATTAAACCGATTGTAAGGCGACTTTGATGGACTGATTGTGACAATGAACAGCAGGAAATTAACTGTGATAGATTGTGATAGCCGAGGTGATAGCATACTTGTGAACATAGCATATGGCAGCATCTCATCGGTTTCCACCGCTTATTGCTGCTAGCAGTAATAATAATAATAAATAATAATAATGTCTTCCTAAAAAAAAATCAATATATTATTTATGTTTCGTGGCGAGGGGAAGGGCGAGCACCCTCTATACTTAATTTGAGGAGCTCTAGCCCCCTGTAGTCGGCGCTTGTGATTTAAGCTATAGTAATTGACTTATAAGAATTTTAGATACCTAACCAGTTAATCAATGTAATAATGTAATTAATATAAATTAAATCAGTAAAGTAATAACCCTGATATCTCTTAAAATGCACCAACTTGGTGTTAAAACGTTATCAATTGTTTAATATTTCAAATATTTATACAATTTTCCTTCTTTTCTAAAAGAGTTTAGACCCTGAGAGGTTATAATACAAATGATTCGTGTGGTGTTTTGAATAACCAAAAGTGTCGTTAGTGTGGGAAATGCATCGCAGTCTGCAGAGTAAGTTTACTTATTAAAATTTGTTTCTAAGCTTTTTTCCAAATTTATAAACGAATAAACTTCAAGCATGCATTTGTCCCAATAATAAGACTTTTAGCTATACGTTTCAAGATAAAAAAAACCTTTGATTTCCAACCACATCTCCGAAATGTTAGATAAATCCTAAGTTTTTAATCACGACAATGACAGGACAAAGACTTAAACCCAGGAATGAATTCCAGGGGCAGCCCGGGGGATTCCCCCCCGGAGCAACAAAAATCCACCCGGGGAATGTCTGTAAAATATAGAAATTGATTTGCTTAAAGCATACATAAATTCTGTCCCTCCCCACCCAATAAGAATGTTTCCCCCGAAAAAATGTCTGAATTCAACACTGCGTCAACCTAACTGATCAAATAGACTATAGTAGTTCTTTATTTAAACCAGTACTAAATCTTAAACCTTTTTAGTGAATCACAGTGATAATTGTTAGATTTAAGTCAAATAGACATCCGTTTTTTACGACGGTGATTTGCAGATGGCTGATTGAAAACTTCTTATTTTACACTTTGTCAAAAATTTCTTATTAGCTTTCCATTTATCACCATATTGGGTTACTTCACCAGCGAACAGAATTGAGCACAAATTGCAAAAATCGGTTAAAATCTATTTGCACAAAAAGCTTACGGCCAGGTTCTTCAACGCTAGTCCGGTCTAATTTGACAACCAAAAGTTTTAAACTGACAAGTGTAAAGATAAGACAACTAAGTTTTGTAATATGAGTTTGTTTGGTTGGTTCAATGTTTGGGAAGCATAATATTCAACACCAACACAGTGCTGATTCAGTGGATATACATAAATGTTTTTTGTTCTATGAGAAGCAAGTTATAAAATTGTTATAAGGTCACAGTGATACACTCTGTGCACATTGATACACTTGCCAACCAACTTTTTCCAGTCTTTAATTTATCTTTTATGATGCATTAGCCTCAGAGAGCAACTTATTAATGTTATAAGTCCAGTGTCATTCAATTGGCGTATAGATGTGGGCAGTCGTTGAAAAAGGAGCAAAAATACGGGTAGCAAACTAAAATGAACCGTGTAGGACTGATGGAATTTATTTATAGATCGTTCGTGTTTAGAACGCGAGTTTCGTAGACTTAACTCTTCTTTCTCGGCTTCGGTCCCGTCGTTAGTAGCCGAGTTTGTTGCTTATTTTTGTGTTAATATGGGCCGTAATAATCGGGTAACGAATCGTGCTTTAAACCACAACAATGCGTAGTTAAAAATGTGTGTTAAAGGCGCCAGACAGCAAAATAATTCGCCCGTAGAGGTACTAAATATAGTTCCTGTATGTTATCTAATTTTATATAAAATAATAAATGGTGAAGCATTTCAGAAAGATGTGTTTAAGAATAAGACTGTTGTGTATAGATTGTTCAGGTTTGTAGTTCTCTGCACTAGTGGGATTTTGTTTATTTGTTGTTTGGTAAAGTTGGTGTGTATGCTTTAAAGTGTGGCTTTCGTCGTTAAGATGTTTCACAGCTCAAAGTTGGAAAGCTATTTCCTGTTTACGTAATTTAAGCCGATCCTGCTGTGCACAAGGGGTTTAGCTTGGAGTTGGGTACAGATATTTTGTTGCCGTGGAAATGCAATTCCGGAAGTTAGGCAGACAATAAAATAAACCGTATTATTCCCTACAGTCTGACTGTACAGATATCGAACCCTGCACAAACCAGATTAAAATCTTGAAAAAGGGGATGACAAACAAAAGTCAAACAAAATAAAAAACTTTTATTTTCGTAAGTTTGCAGTCATGTAGGTACACTATTTTTCTAAATAAGGTATAGCATCAGTCGACGCTGTATGGATTATTGTATGAAAACTATCACTGAGACATTTGTATTTTATATCTACACCAAATCACATTTTCCTGCATATAGGGAATATGATGTATTATTGATATCCAACACCGGAGTACAATAACTCTGATCCGAATCAGATATTGTTTTTATTCAATCCTCCATTCTGCTTGTGATGATGATTGACGTTGTTTTTAACTACCCATCCTATAATTCCTATTACCAAAGGTTTCATTAATAAAGATAATCGATGAACATGATATGATTGATTACTTATCAGTCCAACAGGGTGTGTCGTTCGATCATTTCAGGAAAAATTGAAGTTTTACACAAATCGCCCCATATATTTTTTACATTCCTAAGCAATGATTTATTTTCTGACATTGTATAATTCTTCCATTTATTAATATCATTTTTTCAAGTAACTTATCAAGTGCCGCAAATTTACTAGAGACTTTTCTCGTTAAAAGAGATGTGCATGTGCTTCAACTGAACCATTTTCTCCGCAATTTCTTAATAAAGTGATCCAGCAGCAGCAAAATTTACTCTGTTTTTCTATGCCCTTACTAGAATACATTTTTCACAAGTATTAACACAATAACTCTGATCCGAATCAGATATTGTTTTTATTCAATCCTCCATTCTGCTTGTGATGATGATTGACGTTGTTTTTAACTACCCATCCTATAATTCCTATTACCAAAGGTTTCATTAATAAAGATAATCGATGAACATGATATGATTGATTACTTATCAGTCCAACAGGGTGTGTCGTTCGATCATTTCAGGAAAAATTGAAGTTTTACACAAATCGCCCCATATATTTTTTACATTCCTAAGCAATGATTTATTTTCTGACATTGTATAATTCTTCCATTTATTAATATCATTTTTTCAAGTAACTTATCAAGTGCCGCAAATTTACTAGAGACTTTTCTCGTTAAAAGAGATGTGCATGTGCTTCAACTGAACCATTTTCTCCGCAATTTCTTAATAAAGTGATCCAGCAGCAGCAAAATTTACTCTGTTTTTCTATGCCCTTACTAGAATACATTTTTCACAAGTATTAACTAACATTAACAAATTCTTTTAGGGCGGCATTCTTCACGGGGCGTCTATGTTGGCCAACTTAATATCATTTTAGTACAATTTTTTGCTTTATTTTTCTTTGTATGGATATTTTGACAATATTAACCGTAGATTCATGTTCTATAGGTCGGGTTGGGTTAAAACTTTAAATAACTGACTGAAAATTGCTTGCAGGATATGAATCTGTACTAGTGATGTAAGGATACGTATTCAAAAATCCGTTGGATCCGAATATTAAAAGAATCCGTATTATCCGTAACCGACTGAGAACTTGAATACGGATTCGGAATCAAAATAAATACGCATCTGGTGGTTACTAATGCAAAGTGGAAAGAGAAAACGGAATCGGGATCGAGTGTAAGCGAACAACACGATCTGCGATTTGGCATATTTGATCTTATGCTTTCTCTTTTTAATGACATTTCCTAAAAAAAGATAGCATACTTATCGAGGTAACGGGTATCATATGGGATGAGACTCAGTGGTTAAACTTTGCCCGCCTCACCCGAACCGAATTCAAACGAGAACGAACGCGACGGTGCCTTACTATCCCTAACCTTCAACTTCGAATCATATGATACCGCATCCACAATCCATCTATCTACCCGTATCCGAAATAATTCCGTATATATACATGTTTCGGAACCGCTTTCGCGCGGCTCAAGAAATGGATACGTATTCGGATGATGGATACGGATATTATTTGATTCCGATTCCGTATTATCCGGATATATAAAGAATACGGATATTTACAACACTAATTTATACTAAAGATATACTCATAATGTTATTATTAAAAAATTTTAAAGCTGAAAATCCATGTCAGAATGAAATTGACTTGGCCAACGTGGACGCCACGTGGCGAATGCCGCCCTAAATAAAAATTCTTCATCGCTATTAAATTTTCGTGTGACTGGTTCCAGTATGCTTTTACTTTGAAATATAAGGAATAATTGAAGCCAAATTAAAGCGTTTGTTGGAGAAACAACACGTGCCAAAAGCGACTTTTGTGAATTCGCGTAGGCGTTTTTGGCGGAATGCTATTTTTAGGATTTTTGTATACCACGCTTCCGTAATCCCCATTTTTCAGAAAAAAACCTTCAATTAGACATAATCCTACACTACAAGCAGGAAATTAAGTTTTTTATTAGTAGGGGAGTTAGAGGCGTCCAACCTGTACCGGGAAGCTAGCGACATGAGGCCTTTTTGTATTGACATTAGGGTTGACAGGGAATGACATGTCTGCCGGTCTGTTTTTCCCCGGAATGTTAATAAAAATAGGCTCTTCCGTTTATTTTTTTAAAATTTTTCCTTTGAGCCAGCGGACATGAAAATTTGTATGCAGGTAGGAAGTGATAGATGGTAAAAAAAGACTTCTGCCGACCTTAATCTGCCCGGAAGTAGTGCGACAGAAGCGGATTAACTTACTTCAAATTTTGACATATTTCGTATTTTATTACATTTCTACGTATAGAAACTGATTTCGGTATATTTTATAATGCATTGTAGGGTCATCGAAACATCAATAAAAATGGTATTTAATGCGTAACTCGTCCAATGAAATGTACCGAAATCCAAAATAGAACGTCCATTGTATCGTTTCTTACAATAAAAACGGGCATTTTTTGCGAAATTGGGACATGTTTAATTTCGATATAAAGTAGGTCCGCTTGTTTTGTTTTTTTCATGGCAGTCGTCTTAAATTTCCATTTTTTTAAATTTTTGCTACCCCCTATTTATTTATAACTTTAACGCAAAAATATCCAATTTGAATTAGTGCGAAGTGTTCTTAGATGATGAGGGAAGAAAATAAATCCAGAAAGAACTGGTAAATAAGAGAAATAATATAGAATAATGCCGGTTAAAAATAAGTTTTAAAGGGGAAAAAATAGAAAATATTAGTTTTTACACCCTAAATACGCTTCTGGATGGCCCATTCGGGATTTATTTTAAAGCCCGATTATCCCTGTATAAGGTGGTGTTGAGAAAGTTGGAAGAAATTAGATAGGAAAAAATACAGAGTGATTCGAATGTATAGATGTCATCGAACAAAATGTCAAAAAATCGAAATTTAATCGTCGATTGCTTCCTTCCTATAAAGAATGAAAAACTAAAACGTTGATTACTTTATTATTAGTATGAAAAACGCTTCTGTCTGGGATTTCCTGGCTTGAAGTCGGTTACGTGACGTGCGACGCGATCGGGCAATTTATGAAGTTATCAATAGAATATTCTCTGAATCTATTAGAGAATATTCTCTCCTCAAATATAGGCTAATTAAACTTTACAGAAACTTGCAAAATAGGAAGTTTCAGACCCAGTAAGTAACAAAGATGTTGAACTTGACTCTATATTAGATCTCACTACTTTTTACGGCCAAACAGTCGCAAGAACTTGGCTTCGTATTACAGTAATATTTATACGTAATACAGTATTATTGGGATTACTTTTACTGCATTTAAAATTTTCTTTTTACAGAAATACAAGCACTGGCAAAGGTACTAATACAGATTGATGAACAAAATTAAGTGTCTTTTCAATCGGAACCAGAACCCTAAAACACACAAATTCCTTAAACAAAATATCTGTACATTTTCCATACATTGCAGCTTTTCCCCTACATAGCTCAGTCCTTGTGTATTTTCGTTTTGAGCTTCAAAGGTAACCAACCAGATTTCACTTGATGCCATTATTTTTTCTTTATGCCGTTTCTCACTAATTAAAGCCCCCTTCACATTATGACTGCATTGCATCGTATTGAGTGTTTACGAGTATTTTATTGCAGTGAATTCAGATTGTATATAGATAGACGTGTTCATGTTCTATTTTGTACTAACATCGTTTTTATTTGTTTGAAAATAAATGTTTATTGCTTTGCTTTAGTAGCTTTACATACATGAAAACCTTAATTATGTATCATTTTCCGTGCATAAAATGTCTCACCGTAAAAGGAAAGGTTTAAAAAAAGGATTAGGTTGAAATGTCGATATATAAGTGGCGTTTTGTGAAATTTTTAGAGCAAAACTATCTAAATTTAGATATGAACATACTCATATTATGCATGTCGGATTCGAAAGAGGTTACCACGTCAAAACTGGGACCTGATAGAAATAGGGGTCCAATTCATTTTCAACAGGATATTGTACTCTCCTACTATTAAAGATCTATTCTATATCTGTCTGAAGACAACCATATTTCAAATATTATAATTTATGTGAATGGCATTCCTACCTATAAAGTATCCTTTATGTGAATGATGCAGTATCAAAACTGTCACATGAACGGGAAACTTTGGGACTAAAATTAAAAAAATTTGATGTAGTTAGCCGCAAAATAAGAAACTCTTAATTAAAGGAAATTAAAATTAAATCTTTTGAAATTACAAGATCTTGTGATTACTTTCTATGAATTTATTACAAGCGATTTATTTTTTCATTATAACAAAGTTTATGCTCAATTTAATTACACTTAAATTTTAATATTTTTGATAAGATCTTTTGACGAACTAAACCTATATTACAAAGCTTACATTGGTTCTTTTCATGGACTTATCAGCTAGGAAAGACGCAACCATTCATTCGTAATTAGCTTTTTGTTTTGTTGCATACTTTATGCGTGCGTAGGACAAAGAAAAAGGAGAGAGAGAATGCTAAACATCCGACTTCGCGAGTCGTGGCTATGGCTTTCCAAGCCTTTTGTATTCAGCCGAGCAAGCCTGTGGAAAGACAGTTCCGAATGGGCAGAATCCAAGTTTCCACCACTTTACACTGACGCACCATTTTCTATAACTTATGGATAAAATTCTTTGAAAAAGACAAAAAACTAAAAATTTTATTAATACCACTGCTAGGCAACCCTGTACGTACACCCTGATTATATGTATATTTTTTATTTCTCGACGTCCATTAAATTACCCTTGAAATTTTACTCAACAAATTTTTCTTTTTCATTCTTCGATGGAACGAAAACCTTTTGTGCAGTTATAGCCGAGAAGAACCAATGTTTTTCTCGGGTTATAGTCGGTAGCAGTAAAACCTTATTAGAACAACTCTGTGATTTCAGCAAATATAATACTACACCACAGTATTCGTCGTGGTGAAAAAGCTTTTCATAATAAAAGCTATAGAGGTCTTGCTCATAATGAGGCCAAGGCCGTAGCCAGCGAGAAATTTCGGGGGAGGTTTAGTGTCCGTTCATTCTTCATCCCCGTCAAAAAAGTTAATAGCCAGTTTATCAAAGCAATTTAATCAAGCCAATAAATATTTTGAGGGGGGGGGGAGTTTAAACCCCGTTCATTCCCCCCTTGAATGAGGCAGATACATATGTTAAAAGAAGCTCTCTGTACCTGTTCTTTTTCTGCTACTATTCTTGTACCTATTATAACTGGTAACAAAAGCAAGATACAGGTTGGTAAACTTTTAATTTTATTCTGGATTTTGTTATTTCTTCTTTATTTTGCACATTTTCAAAGATGGTTCATTCTTAATTCCAATTTTGTACAATCAATACCTTTTGATGTGTATATGGAATATCTTTATTACCATTCGAAATAATCTTCAGAGTGGGTTTTTTTTCTGGGTCACTAGCCTTTTTTCTCATTTTTGGCAAAAGAATCACTTGTAAAATTTTGTCGGTTTAGTTTTCCAAGACCCTGTATATTATTACTCGCACAGAGTCAGGAAGAACAGAACAATGTGAGGGGATTCAAAAACCTTCAGGAAAAAGTCAGAGAAAACAGACAATTTCAATAGTAGTCAGTAAAAATATAGATTTTTTCCTAAAGTCTGGGAAAATAGCAATTTATGTTGTTTTCTTTAATTTATAAATAATATGATTAATCTAAGTTCTTGATTCCGCTTTTTGGTTTTTAAGGAAATTGTCTTTTACTGGTTTATTGTTCTCGCATTGAAGAGAAAACGATTCTTTTAAATAAATTTTAATGTATAACTGAAAGTTGAATGTTTGATTTTGACTGGGTTCAAGTTCAAGTATTTACAGGCAAACCTGTAGTGCAGCAGTTATTTTTCTATATGTGTGTCAGTGAGTTCGCTAATATGATATAGGGGGGAAAATTACTTTATTTGCCAATGATGCAAATATTTAGTGACGTAACAGGGACGGCGATCGACGAAAGAGTAATCAATTTACTTAGCAAAAATTAGGCAATAAACCTAACCAGCTTACCTTTAATGTTACAAGATCAGTGTTATGTTTTTTA
This sequence comes from Philopedon plagiatum, assembly GCA_963971165.1. NCBI lineage: Eukaryota > Metazoa > Arthropoda > Insecta > Coleoptera > Curculionidae > Philopedon > Philopedon plagiatum. The sequence goes on along the minus strand of OZ020194.1, from coordinate 79,899,855 downwards.
CATCCGACTTGAATGACTTATTTTTAGAGAATCATATTATAAATAATTTGACTTTAAAGTGGATTTCTGTATCTCTATATAGATAGTAGACTGAAATTTAAGGGATCTTGTATATATTTATTTTCAGGAAATATTTATCGGCTATCCTATTCCGAAGACATTGTATTCATTCCAGATTTCCCTTTATTTATGTTGGCGTGTTCATTACACTAAAATAAATACTCATGAAATGAATATCAGGTATCAAGAAAATATCACAGAACTATTATTATGTAAAAATTTCAGTGAAAATTTATTTCGAATGTGACCTGATCAGAACTTCACGGCATCTAAAATTAGTAACTATAAAATCTGCCCGTAATTAATTCACTCAGTCAACAATAAAAAAAATAAACACCGTCTAACCAGATGATGGTTAAATGCTGTTGATTCATTAACGCTGTTTTAATTTTAAAGATTTATTTTAAGCCCAAAAGCCCTAAATAAATAAAAACAGAATGATTGATATTGTCTACTCCTAAATTCATACAAGAGGCAAACACATTACTTCAGTTGCCACGGATCAGCTGCTGAAAAGCTAGAATATATTTTTCGAGCTGGAATGTTTTAATACTTACCTACCTACTATCAGGGTTGAGAAGATTTAAATCAGTTGATTAAAAATCAGTGATTTTAATCAAGTGATTTTTAATTTAAAAATCATGACTAAAATTAAAAAATTGGGCAAAAATCAGGATACTTTAAAACATATTTATTCATATAAATAAAACTTTCAAATCTTTTTGATACAAAAAAAACCTTGATGCATTTTCATTTTTGTAATATTCATTATAATACTTAAAAAGGAATGTAGCTGCTTTTCACAGAAATAAAACTTTTAAAAAATTATTTTACTACAGAAAAAAAAAATAGGAAACATAACCTAAAAGTAAAAACAAAATATTGTAGCGCTTTTATAATACTTCAAAAGGAATACTAGTTTAGCTGCCTTTTCATTCCCTGTTTCTTCAGTAAAAGTACCGGAAAATTTGTCTACACACGCGAACATCAACGCGCGTACATCAACCTGCGTTCATGTATTAATACATGTGCGTGTGTCTGTAGGCTCCTTTATACGTACAGATATTTTTACGGCTTCTGATCAGAACAGCATCTACTATTTGACCACTGGCTATGACAGCAGAACAGTTACAGAAGCCTTCTAAAACAGTCTTTTCTCCCTCTCCTTCATGACTAGAGTGTCTCTTTCTTTCCCTTCAAGTCCCGTATCAAAAGATTGCATCTCATCATTCATCCAAACCGTATGTTAGATTATCTTGGACTTGCTATGTGGTCTGTCCCAGAGAAAAATTCCTTAAAGCCAATAAGAGGCATATAACATTAAATACATGTAGGGTTGCCACCTTTTTAGAATTGGGAAAAAGGACTTTGGAAAAGGCGGGAAAATTCGCTTTCACCATTTTATCAAAAACTGTATTTTTGGGTTTCCTTTTGGGGAAAATAATGTACATATATTTTTTTAAATAAATATTTATTTTTGAAACTTAAATCTATATTTTTCATTTGATTTTCCAGCTTATAACATTTTTTTTTGTCATTCTTTATCGTATAATAATTCGTTACAGGTATCTTCAAAATTAACAGTAAAATCAAAAGTTCAGCTTTATTTAAAGTAACTATGCACCTGTTTCTTTCATCTCGCCAATTAATGCCAAAAACAGAAAAATTCGTTCTTCGATTATAGGTTGTGGTTATGTTTGTTTTGTTCTCTTCTCTCTTCGTTTTGATGATGGGGTTGATGGACTTCAGGCGAAACGCACGCAACGTCCATCGACGCGAAAGACGAATAATGCTCTCAGCAGTGTCAGAATATCACGTAAACGTTTGAAACTCAGTTTTAATTTTAGAAATTATTTTAACTGCGAAAATGCGCTAGCAAGGTCGTCCGAATATCAGTTTGGGCTTTAAAAAGGACATTTTAAGCTAAAAAAAGCAGAAAGGACAAAACTCCTTAAAAAAGGACTGTCCTTTCCAGAAAAGGACAGGTGGCAACCCTAAATACATGTAACATCTTTTCTTTAACGAACCAAATGGCAATTCAAATATTAAAATACTGTTAGAGTTAACGTAACAATAAAACATGAAATTCTTTAGCGCCGATCTAACCTAAAAACCCATAATACTAGATTACTAACATTCATCGATTAGTATTGATTTTCTAGTGGTAAAATGTGGGACATAATTTAAATAACTCCTACACATTTGTGTAGTAATTAAATTAAATATGCCAAATTTATTTTAATATTTTTTGCGTGGTTTGTTAATCTTAATGGTACCTATTCTAAAAAACTGCTATACAGGGTGATTCAAAAATACTTTGACAAACTTTGGGATGTGGTTGCTAACGTTATTTTAAGATGAAAAGTAACTAAACTGTGTTCCTTAACAGCTTAGTTTAGGAGATATAGGGTGCCCAAATTTTTTTTTAAAAACTAGTTATTTTAAAATAATTTCTAAATGAGTTAAGATTTATTTGTGAAATTTGGTAAGTACGCTTAATTTGAAAGTTTAATTAAATTTATTTTTTATGAATCTCTACTTCAATCCCAATAAAAACGGTTTCTTGTATTTTTTGATACGGGGAATAGTTTAACAGCAAATAATTTTTGTTGGCCTAGGCCACAAGAATAAATAAATAACCAGAAAGATAACTCTCCAACGGCACGTTTGTCCTAAGCCTCTAACCCCGAGGGACCTTGAGTCAGTGTTGAAGCAAAATTTTATGATATTGCCATAGGCATACCTAGGAAATAATATGTTGTAATGTTAAATTAGTAAAAAAAAATATGATTTAGTTAACAATGTAAATCATGGGTTGTCTTAGGTAGTGCGCAGTGCCTTATATCCCACGATATTTTTACGGATTTCACACGTATTGCTCTTTTCACAGAGTCAAGTTGTTTACTTTCAGTTATATGGAGAATGACCAAAAAATAAGAACTGTCATTTTTTGATTGACAAAAGCGGATGGATTGAAAAATGCAGGAAACACAGTGTATTTTTAATTTTATTTTGGGTTATGCAGGAGTCAGCAATGATAAAATATTTTAAATAGAAAAATTATTTGAAGTTAGGTGAATAAAGCAAGTGTTAAGATAATAAAATAATTTTATAGGTGTCTCGAAATCAACGTCTTACTATTTTTTACAGTCCTAAAATTTCTATTTTTAAATTTAAGAGCGTAAAATAACCTTACTCTACCATACAGCCTAATTAAATACTGGTGCGGGAAACTTTTGCAAGGATGAACAAAGCGGCTATCTGTACAAATATTTACCAAATGGATAATAACAAAGTATCATTTTTTGAAACAATGTGTTCAAAATTCCTTTGAAATATTATTTCTAATAAATATATGTAAGCAATTAAGTAGGTTATCAATGGTTGGAATATTTAGGCCGTATTGTTAGGATAATGTAATTTAAATATTGATTGTTATTTCAGGGTTTTATGATAATGTAATAAAGTAAATAATAAAAGATTCTTTTTGAATTTTAAAATAATTACATGTTTGAAACTAGACAAATGTATAAAAGACATAAAAATAATGTAATCAAATATTGGATACATATAGTATTATATTATGTGTATTTACAACAGTACTTAATACTCCGAAGATTGATACCGCATTGACCGTTTCAGGGTATCGATGGTTTGGAGGCCATCGGTCGTCGCCATGGATTTATTAAGAAAGGATTCGATGTCCGTATACTGTGAGCGTATCGAACGTGAAGCCTTATATTTGTTATTTGTTATGAAAACATTTCCCCCAGGAAATTACGAACTACGTAATTGAATCAAGAATGGTAGTAGAAAGAGATAAAATAGCATTGGAGTGTTGGAGCTCAGAAGTGTTGCTGTCTGTGCTGGTTGCTTAGGAAAACGGCTGAACCTCGGTCTGCACACTCGGTTACACGTACGTCTTTGTCTAATGAACTAGAAAAAGTGCGATTTATAGATTTATAAATGACTCGGAGCGACTTTAAATAAACACCTTTAGAAATAACATACCTATAAATAATAAAACCTTTTTAACTTAAATTTATTATTATTTAGCCGAAAAATAAAATATTTTAGGGCTTTTATTACTTTTAGTAAATCTTGTGATGCTTCTGACGTATTTTTGTACAAAAATACAAGGTAAAATAAGATGTGGCCAATGTTTACAAATTGTGTTTACTAGGGACGTCGCGAATATTCGGTCTATCCGGCCGGATCCGGATTCCGGCCGGTTGGGCCGGATATCTGGTTTGGCCGGATAATTGAATATTCGACCGAATATCCGATGTATTTTATTGTATGGAGACAGTTTATTATTATTATAAATTATAATAAAAAATAATTATGTTGCATGTAAAACGAATGATTTTTTATTTTAAAATAAACAACATACAACACGAAAACCTTAGGTAAGTTTAGATAAAAATAAAAACTAAAACCTAATAATACTGAATACTAGTACTAGTACTAGTAAATTTATGTAACGAAAATACGAACTTAAATTTTTAATATTTAAAATTAACGAATGGAAGATTGTGATGTAAGTAAATTAACATTTCGCCATTTTCGGAGGAATGCCGATTCCGCTTTTCTTCAAACACATTGCCTGTCTCCGAAAAAAGTCGTTCGCTAAAAATTGTGGATGCTGGTGCTGACAAGTATTTGAACACATACACAACAAATAACATAACCCACTTTTACTATTTCGGTGAAACCCGCCCGTCATTTCGGGAATTCCCGCGAATGTTTTCAACTTTGCACGCTTGACGGCGTCGGCGTGCGGTTGCTGCAGGTCATCGGTCTGCATTACACAGTAAAAATTATCTCACGACGGGCATGGCGGCTCGATTTACATAGCTACAAACTTTAATTCAATTCGTCCTTTTAAACTGTTGGATATTCGGCCGAATATCCGGCTCCGGCGGTTAGCGTTTGGCCGAATATCCGGTTTGGCCGGATAGTGAAAACTACTATTCGCGACATCCCTAGTGTTTACAGTGTCGTTTAGAATGGTTTGTTTTGGCTGCAAAGAATGTTAAATCCCGTATCCATTCTTAATAAATCCATGGTCGTCGCGGTTAACAACAAGAAGAGTTACCCTTCTGGTTATTTATTTATTCTTGTTGCCTAGGCTATGAATATGAAGCTATACTTAATATATCTACTTATAATGTTATTGTTAAAAATTTAAAAACCGAAAATCCATGTCAAAATAAAATTAAGTTGGCCAACATGATGGACGCAACGTGGAAAATGTTGCCTTAACGAAGCTCTTAAGGAACATAGTTTATCGGGATTTTTCAACTTAAAATAACGTCAGCAACCACATCTCAAAATATGTCAAAGTATTTTTGAACCACCCTGTATATTATGATTTATTAATACGAGAGTAAATTATTACAGTAAAAGCGAAAGTGTGGATCGGGCCTCAGGCTGTTGATGTTTTGGTTCCGTTTGACTTTTCGTAGTGCCTTATGTAAAATAATATTAATACCTATGTAAATATAGTTACCTACTAGGTAAAAAAAAAACTTTAATTAAATGTCCTACAGTGGGGTACTAAGTAATGTGTTAGGTTATAGTAATTGTGAGTGGGGCGATTTTATCTTATTTTATACATATTCATTGCGGTTAATGGGCTCTTTTATTAACCCTGGACTTTATAATTTTAATATCTTGCATCAGGGTATATTAAGCATGCGCTTTAGGATAATAAAAAGAATCCGGAAGTGTTCCATAATTTTTATTTGAGAAATAAAAGCCTATTAAAATGTAATTAATATAAAAACGTTTAGAAAATGACGTAGGATATTTGTTGCCAATGAGCGACGGATTGTTTCTGCTATGTAGTGGGAGGGTAGCCGATTGGTTAGCACATTCGTGTGCGATCGGCATTTTGCGGCCATATGTTGTTCTGTCATCGTCAGTTGTTAATGGTTTTAAGTTGGTCATAATAATTCAGTAATTTTTGATAAAGAAATGTATCAATTCAATAATGATTGTGAGGGGTATAGGTATAATTTCAGCTTACGTTTTTCCATTAGATGCTAAATCATTCATATAAAAATAATAAATTCCGAGAAATTTTCAGAATATATGACTTTATTTATTTATTTATTTTTTTGATATCGGTACTTAGGATGGCTCCATATCGTAAGATAATTTTGAAGTTGACTGTGACCTAATATAAGTTTTTGCAATTTTTTATAAAAAGGCTTAATGGGAGATATCACGTTTTCTTGGTCACAATTAGACAAGCAAGTGAAAAATTTGTAAATCAGAACAAAGATATACATATTTGTTTTATAGATCTAGCTGTATATATGGATAATATAAATACAGTTCGGACAAATAATGAAGAGTAGGTTGACCAGACTTTAGGGAAAGTTGTAAACTAAAAGGGTTCAGACTCAGTAAATAACAATGATGTTGAACTTGGCTGTACATCAGATATTACCACTTTTTACGGCCGAACAGACATGAGAACTCGGCTCCGTTTTCTAGTAATGCTTCCGTTGGGATTAAATTTAAACTTGGCGTTCTAGATTTAACCTCGTATTCAGAGAATTTTTTTTAATATTGGAAAATAAGGTAAATGATAGCAATCAAAAATATTCGCGCGAATCAAGTGATGCAAAATTTATAACGTTGTAACGATATGTACAGATAGAATCAGCGAATATATTTACACAACTTTAAATATGTTTTACATTAAAACCGCGTTACAGAGGTTCATTAGACACATAATAATTTTACAATAAACTATCACCGTAATAATATGTCTCAAGTCTGACCTCGAATCTCTGTCTGGGTTTAAAAATGTACATTTCAAAAAATATGTTTATGCTTTCGCGACTGTCTTGGCATGAGAAAATAGATGCTTCTTTATTTTAATCATGGATTTATTAAGAATGGATACGGGATGATTTAACATTCTTTGAAGCCAAAACAAATCATTCTAAACGACACTGTAAACACAATTTGTAAACATTGGCCACATCTTATTTCACCTTGTATTTTTGTACAAAAAATACGTTAGAAGCATCACAAGATTTACTGAAAGTAATAAAAGCCCTAAAATATTTAATTTTTCTGCTAAATGATAATAAATTTAAGTTAAAAAGGCTTTATTATTTATAGGTTATGTTATTTCTAAAGGTGTTTATTTAAAGTCGCTCCGAGTCATTTATAAATCTATAAGTCGCACTTTTTCTTTTCTAGTTCATTAGACAAAGACGTACGTGTAACCGAGTGTTCAGACCGAGGTTCAGCCGTTTTCCTAAACAACCAGCACAGACAGCAACACTTCTGAGCTCCAACACTCCAATGCTATTTTATCTCTTTCTACTACCATTCTTGATTCAATTGCGTATTTCCTTAAAGTTTGTAAACTGTTCCCCCAAGAGAATAACAAACAACAAATATAAGGCTTCACGTTCGATACGCTCACAGTATACAGACATCGAATCCTTTCTTAATAAATCCATGATTTTAATAGTATAATTTATACTACTTATCACAACAATTGCTACGTCTAGAAATGATGCATTAAACGTAATTGAAGAATGGAATATATATAATAAATCGGCTAAGTGCCAAAAAAAATTTTCTTGTTTTTCACGTAATAGCAGTCCGAGTGCCAACGCGAATGTGCCCTAAACCGCGCAGGAGATAAACACAAGTTTTAAGCAAAATAAAACATCATAAGATTGCGCCTCAGTCATGGATTTATTAAATAAAAGGATACGGGATGATGTAACATTCTTTGAAGCCAAAACAAACCATTCTAAGCGACACTGTAAACACAATTTGTAAACATTGGCCACATCTTATTTTACCTTGTATTTTTGTACAAACAATACGTTAGAAGCATCACAAGATTTGCTAAAAGTAATAAAAGCCCTAAATTACTTTATTTTCTGCTAAATAATAATAAATTTAAGTTAAAAAAATTATTTATAGGTTATGTTATTTCTAAAGGTGTTTATTTAAAGTCCCTCCGAGTCATTTATAAATCTATATAAATCTATACGTCGCACTTTTTCTTTTCTAGTTCATTAGACAAAGACGTACGTGTAACCGAGTGTTCAGTCCGAGGTTCAGCCGTTTTCCTAAACAACCAGCACAGACAGCAACACTTCTGAGCTCCAACACTCCAATGCTATTTTATCTCTTTCTACTACCATTCTTGATTCAATTACGTAGTAATTCGTAGTCTTGTCTATGTTCGTAGTTCGTAAACTGCTCCCCCAAGAGAATAACAAACAACAAAATATAAGGCTTCACGTTCGATACGCTCACAGTATACGGATATCGAATCCTTTTATTTAATAAATCCATGGCCTCAGTACATTTTAAAAGCGTAACCAAGCGTACTTACACCAGGACGTTATTCAGTACAGTGGTGTTGATCTAGACGCCAATTTCTTGAATTGATCAGTGGCATGAAGCACTATTGTTTTATTAAAAAATTACTTTTATGTCCATATGGATTTGGCATCGCGACGCCAGGAAGACACTAGTAGATTACAGGGACATAAAAGCGAAAACTCTTTCTACTCGTTTCTTAGATTTTTCGAGTTTAGCCAATAAAGGAAGTGCATAGAAGGAGGTTAGATATGTGTGTCAGAAATGAGATTGTTAAGATTAGTGTGGGGTCCGAAATGAAAGAATAAGAGGAAGAATCAAGATTGTGGAAATATCTAAAATGTAAAGGATAGAAATCTACAGTGGTAAAGTCTGTGCATTTCAAATTTTTACATTTTTTTCTAACTCAAAATGAATAAAAACACTTCAAAATACCACCTCATAAATTTCCTTAAGGTTAAAGCACCAGTGCTCAAACTCTTAATGAAAGACATCCGAATAAAATAATAAGCCATGCCACCGTTGTAGATATTGTTAATTTAATTTAAAAGTGCCGGATCTGTAAGCAATACATTTTCTGACGAGCACCAGGTTTGGCGAACGGACGAAGATAACAAATTAGAGGTTTGGCAAGCTGTGGTGGAAAATCCACAAATCTCATTGCCTCAGCCTAGAGATTTTGATTCACGATTTTTGTTTTGCTCTTTGTTTCAAGGTGAGGTAGAAGATTACCCATTTTTTTGCAAAAAAAATATTATTTTGAGATGAGGCCACGTTCACAGGGTTGTCAGCGATTTGGAAAACCTGGAAATGTCAGGGAATTAAATTTGGGTCAGGGAAAAGTCAGGGAATGATGTAAAGTGATCTAAAGTGTCGGGGAATATTACCATTCAATCTGGAAAATGCACTCAATTTGAGGTGAACTTCACCTCACATTGAGTGGTATGTTCCCAAAACTGTAGGTGGTGGAGTGAACGTTTGGTGTTGTGTTTTTAAGAGCATAATTGTAGGGTCGTACTTTTTTCGAGAAAATATTACCAGTGAAATTTACTGGAACTTATTGAACTCGGAATTATTTGAATTTTTTTGCCGACTGCTAATGGATATAAGAAACACACTTTGGTTCCATTCTCTATGGTTCCAACATGTCGGTGCTCCATGTCACAGCTCTGCAAGAGTGACAAAATTTTTAAACAGGACATTTTCACAGAGGTGGATTGGACGAAGGTCAGAATTTGCTTGTCCACCTAGGTCTCCAGATATAACTCCCCTAGATTTTTTCTTATGGGGATTCTTAAAAGAAAAAGTCTATGCCCATTGACTTTTCGAAAACATTGACTATTTAGAGAGAATTATCAGATAATGTGTCCAAGAAATTTCCCCTCAGATAGATGGTTAGAAATGCAGTGGCGGAATTTTCACGACGTACAATAGTTGGTATGGAAAGAAACGGTGGTCATGTTGAAGCTTAGTGTAGTATTTCATAAAATGTTATTGTTGTTTATTTTGGTAATATGTTATTTAAAAAAACGTATTTCATAACACTTTTTTAAAAAATTCCAAGGTACATGTGAATGACCATAAAGTTACTTTGTCAGATTTCATATTCGATCACTTTTCAGTTCTAGACGACATTTTCATATTTTATTGTACTTTTCAATTAAAATTAAAGTTAGTTTTCCTTGTACGGCATCGATCTCTTTTGCTTTTTTTAAAACCCTGTATATGCTGGGTAGAACCTTTGATTTGAGTGATATTTTCTCAACAAGCAGAACCGTTAATGAAGAATAGATGTTTTCCGTAAAGCTTTCCATGTGTTAAGATGGTTTCTGGACACGCTGTATACTTAATTCAAGATCAATGGTAGTAGGTATCTATCGAAATCTTGGCAAAACATTGTTTTTGTGGTAAGGAAAAATAATTAACTTTGTTTACGAAAAGTCGCTTGTTAGTGGGGGCCTAGATAGTCTGAGGAACGTATATTCCAAATTTGGTATCATTGTTTTTGTGGTAAGGAAAAGTAATTAACTTTCTTTATGAAAAGTCGCTTGTTAGTGGGGGCCTAGATAGTCTGAGGAACGTATATTCCAAATTTGGTATTTCTATGGCCAGCGGTTTAGCCTCGACGTCAGACAGAGAACTGCATTGTAGATAATTGTAGATGATGATTTTATAAAACACTAAACAAAAACGACTGGCGAAAAATCAAAATCCGAAGATTCGAATGAACTGTAAAACTGGGGACGTTTCCGAATTACTTTATTACCTGATCATTGTCACCTGTCTGCCTGTCGTCTTTCAAGAAACGAGTACTGTTGTTATTACTGGATTACCCTTAGCTTTATATTTTTAATAAATTGTCCATGGGACACCTGTAATATCGCAGTTTCGATTCTTTATGGTAGATATATCTGCTTTTATGGCAGGAAACGCGATAGTTCTAAAACTATAGAGAAGGCCAATTAACTAGTTTATTGCCTATTTTTGTAATTTGGAGACATACATTAGCAATAAATTTAGCAAAGGCGGCGAATAATGTTCCGGGTTTAGAAACAAAAACTAGATGGCCATTAAAGAGCCATTTTTATTTAATGGTTCGTTTGTGGGCCGCGTTTATGCAACGCTCGCTCGCATGATGGCCAACTAATAAAGATTTAAGTTGATGTTTTGGCTCTAAAATTTTTATAGTTAATAACATTTTAATAAAATTAATGGGCGATTTCTCTAAGCAATTTAATTAATATAATTAGCCGACTGGATACTACTTGGAATATGAGGAAAATTTTCGAGTTATATTATGGTTTCTTTAAAAGATTTTTAGGGTTCTGTTGAAGAGTTACTTCTGTTTGTCTACTAGATCGATTGACGTCAGTGTGCATACCAAATTTTCGTTTAGACCAAAGTTAACCTTTTTTATATAAATAATAGCAAGTTAAAATACAAAATGTGTAAATTATTTTTTGCACTTTCGATGCACTAGTGGTTCATTTAATCCCTAGGGACTAGGATGTATCCTAGCAACGCATAATTAAGAAACGTACATTTGAGAAAATTTTATTTCCTACTTGTTTATATTTAAGTGGATGTTTACATTAGTACAATTTACAATGTTGAATAATCGATTTATTACATCGACAGTGTCCTGTACACCGCTACTTGACGTAGAGGTACATGCGACAGCTTCAGACACTAGCCTAAAAGCTTGCCTGGAAGTGTTTCCAAAAGATCCGGGAATTTGGCATGCTTTCATGTCACCATGTCCAAATATCGTTGGCCTATAGTTTTTTTTATTTTATTTATGGAATTTTCATCGTACCCCTCGGCGACGGCTGCCCATTTTCCATTTTCTATGCCTTTTTAAAACATCCACAGATGCACTAGAGTCAGCTAGTAAAGAACAGTGTCGAGTATAATGATGAATTAAGTAGATTTAAGAATGCTGCTACTGTTTGGGGTAGTTTTCTCACCGACTGCTTAGTACATTGATTGTTTTAATAACAAACGAAAAATCTTGAATGACGGGCCTCAGTCTTTCTTAGAGCCATAAACGTCCGGCACAGTTCAGTAAAATTGACTGTATTTTTATCTGAATTTTTAACAATAAATTTCCTCTCTATCTTGTTTTTGGTATTTTTAATATTAATCAGAATTGAGTGGCCCAAATCAGTAACATCATTCACCGTCAACTGAACTAACTCATTACCTGTACAGGCTCCTGCGATGCCAAAAATAAGGGCTACTTACCTAAAAATAATTATATTTAGGAGTATTGTAAAACTTGTTAAAAAATGTTTACTTCAAAAACTAACCTTTGTCATTAAAAACTCATTGTCTGGGGCTTCCGATAAAAATTTGCCAACCTGGTCTCCTGTTAGTGCCTTTGCTTTTTTTGGTTTATATCCTTTATTTCTTCTTTTCAGCAGGGCAGCTAATTTGTGAAATTTGCTGATATCGATATTATTTTTAATATTGAGCATGGTCTTTCGTAATAATTTTCCCGAAAGTGCAAAAAATAGTATAAAATACCGCGGGACAAAAGTGACTTAATCCCCCCGAACAAAGTCCACTCGCGGGATTAAATGAAGCATTTTAGTCCCATGTTATATAATATACTATTACTGATCATTTTCGAGCCAGAGTCTAAAATGCAGTAAATGCAATTTTTCGGAATTCAGTAAATTTAGAAATACACATTTTATGCAAAATATTTTGTTTACAATTCCCAGTATATATGACTTAATAACCATACAGTATTGAAGGTGTTACTTTAAAAATATAATGCTATTTAACAAATACAAATATTGTACTTGGATTAGCATTTAATTGTTATGTATATTTATTACGTAATTAAATTTTATACTTGGTTCTATTATATAGAAAGCCCTGCTATTTACAAGTTTATATAAATAATTTTAAAATGCTACTTATTAATCGTGGGTGTTGACAGAAAGGATTTATGAAATTGTATTAATCAAGGAGTAAATATAATGCTTATGAAATATTAGCGCTGTATTATGCTTCAAAAGAACTTTCCGACGCCGACGTTGACCCTTACAATTAGAATGCAGAGTTATTGCTTCTTTTGATCTATAATTTTATTAAATTTGTGAGGAATACACATAAAAATGTGTTAACGTTATACAGTGTGGGCGAGAAGGTTTACTATTCTAAATTCACCTAAATATTTATTAAGTAGAACATACATAGTTAATTTATTATTATGTCTGGATTAAAGAAGGATGAGAGTTATGTATGGAACAAATTGTCATTTAATTGGGCATGTCTATCTGCGCGACAAGTGCGTGTTCTTCGAAGAAGTTTTGTAAAGGACAGAAGAAATCAATATCTATTTGTAACAATCTCTATTACTCTTGCTAAAGGTGTCTGTTCAATTCCTACCTTGGTTGAACTGCTGTGCCTCCGTGCTGTGATCACGCTGTATAAGTTTGTTCTTGTCTTTGTTTCCAATTCGGGTCCGAGGAGTTTTAATTTAATTGAATGCCCTTTTATCTTGTCTAAGTCTCCTTGTTCCCTGACTTCAGTGGCTTGTAGTGTAGGGGTCCATAAGTTGATTTAACCTTTTTTCCTCTTGGCTTTGAATTCCTTCATTTTGTCGCCTTGCCAAAGTTCTCACTACTGATGGAAGGTTGTACTTAATTTAGTTATCGCTAATTGACTGGTTTTACCTACCTTTTTCTTTCCGGGAAATATATTGTTTACTTTTCTAACCATTCCTAATCTTGGGAACCGTATAAAAATGTGTTATACAGTGTGGGCGGTTTACTATTCTAAATTCACCTAAATATTTATTAAGTAGAGCATACATAGTTAATTTATTATTTTCTCTGGATTAAGGAAGGATGAGAGTTATGTATGGAACAAAATGTCATTTAATTGGGCATCTCTGTCTGCGCGACAAGTTGTTCTTCGAAGAAGTTTTGTAAAGGAAAGAAGAAACGAATATCTATTTGTGACAATCTCTATACTCGAACAACAGTTCCGTGCACTTTGTGACAGTTCAATTTTGTCACAGTGTTTTGCCAAATTTTACTAATTACTCTTGTTAAAAGTGTCTATTTAATACCTACCTGGGTTGAACTGCTGTGCCTCCGTGCTCTGATCACGCTGTATAAGTTTGTTCTTGTCTTGTTTCCAATTTGGGTCCAAGGAGTTTTAATTTAATTGAATGCCCTTTTATCTTGTCTAAGTCGCCTTGTTCCCTGGCTTCAGTGGCTTGTAGTGAAGGGGTCCATAAGTTGATTTAACCTTTTTTCCTCTTGGCTTTGAATTCCTTCATTTTGTCGCCTTGCCAAAGTTCTCACTACTGATGGAAGGTTGTACTTAATTTAGTTATCGCTAATTGACTGGTTTTACCTACCTTTTTCTTTCCGGAAAATATATTGTTTACTTTTCTAACCATTCCTAATCTTGGGAACCGTATAAAAATGTTTTATACAGTGTGGGCGAGAAGAAGGTTTACTATAATAAAGTCACCTAAATATTTATTAAGTAGAGCATACATAGTTGATTTATTATTTTCTCTGGATTAAGGAAGGATGAGAGTTATGTATGGAACAAAATGTCATTTAATTGGGCATCTCTATCTGCGCGACAAGTGCGTGTTCTTCGAAGAAGTTTTGTGAAGGACAGAAGAAACGAATATCTATTTGTGACAATCTCTATACTCGAACAACAGTTCCGTGCACTTTGTGGCAGTTCAATTTTGTCACAGTGTTTTGCCTAATTTTACTAATTGCTCTTGTTAAAAGTGTCTATTTAATACCTACCTGGGTTTTGACACAAATATCATTTTGGTAATTACCTTATCCACACTTTATATCTAAGACAGGAGTCTGACTTAGCAAATGCAAGTAACTGTATGATGTAGTAGCACTTGAAGTTGTATTGCCGCATATGTTTCCGCCACATTACATTACATTTTATCCAAATTAGCCTATATTAGAAATTTATTTTTATGGATCATAAGAACAATACTCTTAGGAATATATAGCAACTTAAAGCTTATCGGGGTCGGGTGGGGAATTTTTGGTAAGCAAAATAAAATATATAACTTTTATACTAAAACTCAAAAAAAACTATCGTTTTCGTTTTTGGCCGTTACACAAATTGTAATATTATTTTATGTAATATATTTTTTAAAGGAAGGCTAAACTAACACAAAAAATATTGCTTACCTGTTTTACTAATAATTGCTTCAAAAATATTTGTGAAAATCTCACATATAACACTACCACCTCACTTAAAATTTTTTATTCTTACAACCGTTCACTTTAAATGTCTAGAACAAACTAATAAAGCACAAAAATTTCACTTAGGCGTAAGATATTTACTTATTGGGGACTCCAGTAATTAGCTATAGGTAAAAATGACCCTAATTTCATCTTTAGAAAAACATTTATGACCGCATTTTTCCCCGAATTGGACCATTGTGCACTCTCTTGAATCTTTAGAGGTATATTAGCGAGAATGCGGCTGCGTAAACACTTGTCCACATTTCGGTAAGTTTCGCATTCTCTGAGTCAGGCTAGAAACTTTTCATCTTATCCTTGTACATAGCTCCCATCCATACTTAATCTAAACATGGTAATACATTAACAAATATTGAAAGTTTTAAACCTTGTTTTTGCCCACCCTGTATAACTGTATTCAGAAACACCAAGTCCATAGTAAATTCTATGGACCTGGTGGTTGGTTGGCAAAACTATAGACGAGGTTCAAGTCCGAAACATTTACTACACACATACGAAAAACAATTAATATTGTAAACAATCAGCAGAAAATAATAATGAAACCTAAGCAGAAAACCATAACTTAATTCTTAACACTTAATAGTAAAATCTATACTATTTTACTTCAAAATAAGAAAGTAAGATATTTTTTCAGGTAATAGTGAAACTCGTAAAAACGAAAATAAGACTGATGATCCTTTAGTTGTGCCAAGAAGAACGAAAGTTTCCAGTATCTCATTGAACATTCCGGCCGCCGGTTTAGGTAGTAGGCCTGCCTCCATTGTTACTACTTCCGACGAAGGTAATTTAAGAGTAACTAATTAATTAACTAATCTTTTTTGTAGTTTTTTTTCTTGTAGTCCGGACCTCCAGACCTTGACTCTTTTTAAAGAGATTGTACGGCAATAAAGAGTGTCTTCGAATGACAGAAATGAAGGATTTTTATTGTAATATTATGAAGGTCAGCGGCTTAAATTCGCTGCTGTTTATTTTAGGGATTATTGGCTGTGTTTAGTAATTAACTGCAAAATAAGTTTTTTATGATGCCAGATCATACGCCTCTAAAAAAAGAACGACGACCAGATTTTAAAAATAATCCACGCTTGCAAGACGACACTTTTATTTTATTTTTATGTGGCGCCGTAAAAACATTGATGTTGACAACATAATGGGCCCTTTCACTAAACCTGAATTTTATTATTTTAATAGTACCATCTTAAATTTGGATATATTATATCTATAACTTTCCGATAATAAAAAAATCCTGAAGTATTCCACAATTTTAATTAATTTAAATTAAGCTGAATTTAGAATAGGAAGTGGCAGCCGGCGCCGGTTCCCAAAATGTTGATGCATGGATACCGGCTCCGGCATCCGGGTACAATTTCTCGAATGCCGGCGCCGGTTCAGATACGGCCAAAACGGAATGCCGGCAGTTCTAACCTAAAATAATTATAGTTACGTATTTTAAATGATATGTAAACATTGTGTTGTTTTAATATTGCATAAAAACTATAAAATATGAATGTGTGATAAATTTTCTTCATATGAAAATTTTAATTGTGTTTTGGTGGAATACAAGAAAGCCACAAACAATGAGTTTTGGTTGCGTGATAGCAGAAATACTATTATCTGCGGTTAGCCTGTGTAAAGGTGGAAGACCATTCAAGACAAAAAATAAAAAGTCAACAAGGAAGTGTTCCACGTGTAAGAAAGGCTGCCAGGCTAGCATTTTCTTGAAAGTAAGTGAGTGTAAACAATTTCTATGCATCATGGGGATTGAACGAAATCACAATCATACTTCATCCAGAGCTTATTTCAATTTTCTAGCAAAACAGAGACACAGAGTTACAGATTCATATGCTCTGCTAGTTATTTATACCTCAAAAAATGGCAATATGTCCATAGAAGACAAGAAGTCCAATCAAATTGATATCAGACAAATTGAACACTCTTATTGAAGGTATATTATATGGGTTTATTTTTCTTATTTCTACCCTTAAATTCGCAGAACAATAACAATTGTTATATTTTTTTAGGAAGATTTAAGTTTCGTTAAAGTTTACACTATAATAAATTAATATTTTTTGATTGAATTAAGGTATTTTGATTCTCATCTTATTTTGACACTAATTTTCTAATTCTGCCGGCATCCATGTTGGCTGCCGGCGCCGGCAGCGGAGCCACTTCCCCGGCAACCAACTCGGCTGCCGGCGCCGGCATCCATGATGGCTGCCGGCGCTATATGTCGCTGGCCGGCGCCGGCAGCCTTTAGAATATCTAGAAAATGACGGCTAATATTTGTTGCCATTGATTTAGAACCAAGTACATATACCATTCAATTATTCATTATTTTCATTTTCGAGCAATCATGGATTCCCGCGAACTATAATATGATCTCACACCTACTTTTCAAGAATGGCTGTTGCCATGCTTTCAGTTATGAAGCAAATTTGCAGATTGATTACTAAAATAACTAACTAAGGATTAATAAAATATATGAATATACCGTTATTATTCGTGATAATAAATTTATTTCCATTGCATGGTGATGAAATTTAGAGTGAGAGTGGCAACATCGCTTCACGTGGCATCGTCGTTCATTGATAAATGTGATGAATCTGAAAGGCGTAATTTTGTGTGTCAAGTCAAAGTTAATGTCATGTCATGTTGACTATAATACTTTAGTTACCGTGAATTTATAGGTTTGTTTCTGCAGCAGTTTGAAACTAGTCAGAGCCAATCATCTTCAAGGAAAACAGTTTGCTCATCGAAACCGGATAATTTCATTGACTCTGATTGATTTGAAACTGCTGCAGAAACAAACTCTATAATTTTATTTTTATGCAAAATGAGTTATTCTATTAAGCAATAAATGTTGATTTTTATTAGTTATTAATAGTTGAAAGCAATAACCAGTGATTATAAACAATAACAAATTAATTACATCATAAACAGATGTCCGCCGTTTAATTCTTCGCACTTTTCATACATTCTTCTCTGCCTCTGAAGTGTGTTTATAATACGTTCAGCATCATTTTCGTTCAGATGTCTTACTTTATTTCTCACCTTTCTTTGAATTTCTTTAATATTTTAATTATGATTGTTGTATACGACATTTGTTATATGACCCCCAAGAAATGTATCTAAAGGTGTGAGGTCTGGGCTATTTGCAAGCCAATGTAACGTTCCATATCTACCGATCCATTCGTTATACTGATGGTTTAAAAAATTGCGAACCTCAATTATATTATGGAGATGGGCTCCGTCCTGTTACCATATAATACGTCGACGTTCTTCAAGTTGCAATTCGTCGAGAATATCTTCGATTTCATTTTCTAAAAAATTAAAATAGCGCTTGCCAGTTAATGCTCCCCGAAAAGTCAATCCTAGAAGTCATAGAATTTTATTTTGTAATATCCCACACCAAACATTGATTGAATTACGCCCCTGAAAAGCAATATCTTCGACGGTAAAGGGATTTTCATCTGACCAAAAATAAACATTTCGTCTATTAAACGTTCCCGCAGTTGAGAAACTTGCTTCATCTGTCCAAACGATAGTATGAAATAAATTAGGATCTTGCCGCATTCTTTCGTTAATATTTGTGTCTTCTATTTGTTAGTGTTCCGTGAAATGGAACACTTATAGAATCACTTCGGTGTCCGTCCGTCTTTCACAGGTGATTTTCTCTGAAACTATCCGACGTAAAAAATTTTAATTTAGCACAGAGATAGAGTGTGATGGCCCAATTATAGACGTAAAGTATAAAAGTTTGATTTTGATTCTGGGGGTTAATTTCAGGGAGTAAAGTGGGACATGGAATTTTTTTTTAAGGGTATCGAATGAAAGGTTATTGAATCACGAATTCAGCAATATATATGATGTGTTTTTTATGCCCTTTTTAAACATTTTTTTTTGGGAAAAACGCTTAAAAATTGTTGTCCCCCATCCCACCCTTATTACCAGAAGGATCGCTCAGAAAAATCTGAAAAAAATCATGAACATTGGGAATTAGGTGTAGATTGAACGAAAATTATCAGCATTGAAAAACTCTAGCGCGGTCAATTGTTATAAACAATTTAATTGTTTATTTTCTTATAACTGGCAAACCATTTCTCACGATGTAAGAAACAACTTTTGTTCTTACACATTTTTCAAAATTTTTAATTTGGCTCCGCGCATACACGATGTGATACAGCATTGGTGCGTTCGGCGGCGGGTAGCGCGGCAGGTGGGCGGAGATCTGCGGGCCAAGGTTTTTTTTTATTCGATGCGCAATTGTTTTGCTGATAAGATATATGAATGAGCCATAAAAATCCCCAAAACTTTCATATTTAACATTTTTCCCATCTTAAAAAAAAGGTATAAGGCCTGTTCACTTTTATTTGGATATCCTTGTACATTCTAGCAGGTTGAAATATACGTGTATAGTGATATTTTGGGTGATTTTTAATTTTTCCTGACGAAACTTTATCCATAAAATTTTGCGGAACGATGTGTCCGTGCCAACTATGTGGAAAAATGGATTTTTTCATTTGGAATTAGTTCAGAGGTTTGCTTGGTGGAATACAGACGGATTTTAGGAACCTTCTACTTTCATTGCAGGGATATTTCATTGGATGAGTTACGCATTAAATGCGATTTTTATTGATTTTTCGATGACCCTACACACTGGAATTCGCCATGTACTCATTATGAGTCATACAAACACTTTTGACGACCCAGCCAATGGGATCACGTTTTACAAGTTTCGAAATTCGCGCGAAAATGTGCAGTAGAAAATCCTCCAAAATAAATTAATACCGCATATGGCAACCGCCATAAACATTTTATTTGTGTAGAGAATATAAAAAAAGTATTTTAGATTTATTTGAGTTATATATGCATATTCCCTATTCGTGTGTGTAAATTTTTTGACAGGGAAAGTCCAGCGTAGAAAATCTAACATTTAAATAAATAATTCTTGTTTTACCTTATTTTGCTGAACTATAGTAACCTTTTAGAAAATTGTCCAACTTCCACTGACCTTGTACATTAGCAAAATTTTAAATTTTCGACCCCATCAAGTCAAATGTCATTATAAATAAATATTGAGGAATTATAAATTATTTTAAGGATGACGTTTTCTAAAAAGAGACGCCATTTTTATTATTGATACAGTTCTGTTGATTTAAACTTTTATTCTATAGGCTAATATACAAAGAATAATAATAGATATCAGTATAATCCCAAAAAACTAATTTTTGAGTTACTCCTAATACATAAACGAAATGTACTAGCATAATTTGATATCTACATTTTGGCCACGTACTAGTAGTACCACTAGTACCTTAATTAGGAAGTTTTATTGGGATTCTATTGCTTTATTTTATTCTTAGTATATTAACTTTTAGTATATAACCTATTTCAACTTTTCTTTCAATAATCAGAAATTGTCTGTCGCTTTTTACAAGACGACGACCTTAGTAGTTTCCTGTTCATGAATATTAGTCTATGTAAAGTAACGTTTACCTATAACCCGTGTGTTACAAACTGTTACAGTTATGAGTGTTTGTTTTCGATTTTTAACATTCATACAGGCAGCAGCTACTTTGTGGCGCCCACCTGGGACTGAATCCAAATTTGTATCTCTTTTTATTTTATTTTAGGAGGTTTTAATGAGCCATCGCCAAAAGTAGAAGCGAGGCTCAAACCGCACGAAGAATCCCTCTACGATTTTCCTCTGAATGAAGATATCCCAGTTGAATACAGTGACAACTCTCCTGAAGATGTCAACGAGTACTCGGAAGGAGATGTTGTAGCTGAAAATCACCCAGTGAAACTGACTCAGGCAGAAATTGAAGCTTTGTATGCAGTACCTAATAAGAATAAAGGAAGTGCCAATAATATGCCAGCTGAAGAGAGACAATATTCGGTAAGAATATGTGTTACATTTTTTTACTTTCTTAGTTTGGACTGTGGAATATTAAATGCAATAAATCTTTTAAAATTACCAAGTGTTACGTGCAACGTCTTTAAAATATAATTTGTTGTAGGTTCCTGAAAGAAAGAGCATAGATTTTGACAAGACGGTCTCTCCGACAGACTCTGACGCCGATTACGCAGTTCCTTACCGATCTCCCAGTGTGTTTCACCAAAAATCCATTACCTCAACCGATTCTGATGCATCACAAGTGACAGTGGTTCCCGCTCAGAAATCCATAGACTCGGATATTATGTATCATAGTCAACCCCCGGTTATAAATTCAGTATTATCAGAATTAGAAAGTCAAGAGAGTTTCGAAAGAAATTGTCAAGAATTTTTAAATAAGGAACGCGAGGACAGTGAGGAGAATAAGGTGAAACCGGAACCTTTTATAATAAGTCGCGAGGTATTGCAGGTTGATAAAAGCGCTCGAAATCCGGAGAATCGGAGATCGGAAGCAAATATTTTGGACCTAAACGAGGTCGAATACGCAGACGCTAGTGATACCGAGCAGATGCAGATCGACAAACAGGTACCTGAAGCCGACGCCATGACACCAGATGAAGCTGAAAATCTTCTAAGTACAAAGTGAGTTTTCTTTTTATATCATACCTATAATATTAAGCTTTAATTGCAGACAGAAGATAAGGAAATAACCCTAAGCCATTCATTTTCAATTCGTAAGGGAAGTTTTTAATTTAGAACCTGTTTATAGGGTATTCTGGGTTTTCCATTTAAAAGCGTCATATTTTCAGACAGTTTTTTTTATCAATTCTTATACTGATTGTATCACAAAATTTACAGACACTACGGTGTTTTTTTTTATAGATTTAAGTTTATATATAAAATTAATATTCGATACAAAAACGTTGAAATAAAAACGCCCCAAACCCATAAACGGATAACTCGCGAATAAACTATGAGAGGTTAGGACAGTGGCGGCTGGTGAAATTTTAAAGTTGTATATCTCTATTGCTACTTACGGGACCTCTGCCAAGTTGAGGGTTTTTGATGGTGAGCCTACTAGGAATGTTATGGTAAATAATCAAAAATGTTTTGTAATTTGCCAAAAAAGTTGAATTTTTGCTGAGCCTCCCGGGAAAAAATTAACACGTTTAGGTATTTTATTTATTATTTTTTCTAAACAAATTTTACATCATTTTGTCGACAATTTTTAAATTTGAAGAGAAAAAAATGTATTAGTAGAAAGTTATAGTCATGTAACTCTTTTTAAATTAAAATATAGGTTTAAAAAATTAATTAAGTAATTAAATTAATATTATATTATAATAATTATATTAATAATAGTACACTTAAGTCTCCGGTTCCTTTATTAATATTTTGTTGAAATGACTTCGATGAATATAAAAACAATTTTGCGTTCCCCTGTTTGCTGAAGCCAACGGTATTAATTGCTGCTGACAATTGAACAGACAGAAAAGATTAATGAGCTTAAAAAGGAAGCGTAAACAAAGCACGTAATAATAGTGTGTATTTACCACCCTGGTAAATATGGTTAAATTATTTTATCATTAATTATTCTAAAAGCACCCTGAAAAAAATTATTGTGGCTTGCATGTTGGTCTATTGTATTACATACAGATATAATTTATGTAGATGAATTTGCAGTTTTACTTTATAAATTGTATTCGATATGGAGATATGTAGTTGCTATAGATAGAGTATTTGCTGTTTTGTAAATCTTTTGGCATTTTTTCAGTAAGAACACCAAGACTATGTATAAACTTGCTACACTCATCAGCAAAAAAAAACGGAACAGAAAAATTTGGATCCAGTTTAAGGTTAAATAGCTAATTTTAGACCGTTTTTGATAAAATTTTCTGTATAGATTGTAGACACATTTATCAATATGATCACCTGCTTTCCGATTTAAGAAAAATATTGACATGTGTGAACATGGGGGAAACAAATGATACTTTTTTTCCTTAAGTTCTGAACACCCTGTGGAGAAAGTTGGCGATGCGAGGATATTCCAGTGTATTTCATATTGAAGTCGCATCTTTGCTCAACAGTTTGTTTTTTTGTTCGTTCCGATATCTGTCCTCTTTAAAAAGATAGAAAATTTTTTTGAAAATCCCTGCAAGTTTTAGAATTTTTCAGCCAAATTCTCCAACGCTAGTCAGGTCTAATTTCAGAACCAAAAGTTTTAAACTGACAGGTGAAAGAATAAGACAACTAAGTTTTATACTATGAATTTGTTTCTGAGGTTTTTCGCAAATTTATAAAGAAAAGGGCAATTTTAGTACGTATTTTCGACAATAATAGAACTATATTCATTCTAGCAACCCGTTCCAAGATGAAAATCATTTGGAAATCAAGCAAAACGCTGAAATATAAGAATAATTCATTAGTTTTTAATGACGACTTATTAACAAAGACATGACAACAACCTGTCAAAACATAACTGATCAACTAGAAGATCTTAATTTAAACCAGTACTAAATCTTAAACCTTCTTAGTGAATCTGAACGTTTATGTCTAGAATAAATTTAATAGAGTCGTATGTCACCATTTTGTCTTAATAAAATAATAGGTGTTTTGTATTAGCCTTTATGTGCAATGCATGGTAAATAAACAAAAAATGTACATTTTTCATTAATTAAACAAAAAATAAAACAAAATTAATAACATCTAAAAACTGAAAACAAAATTGTAAAGGTTGTAAAGATTTCTAAAAATGGCTAATTTAAAAAATAATTTAACGAATTAATAGCGTGTATTGTCCCCACGGGCTCGAAGCACATCTGTCATGCGGCGTGGTAAACTTTTAACTCAGTTGGCAATTTGTTCTTAATGAATCTTGTCCCATTCTTTTAAAAGAGCAATTCGCAAGTTGGGGATTGTTTCAGGAGCTGGTTGTTGTTGCCGAATTCGTCGCCCTAACATGTTCCAAACATGCTCAACGGGGTTAAGATCTGGGCTACTAGCTGGCTACTAACCGCTGAATGGTAACTTCGTCCAGATATTCGGTTACCACCCATGCGACATGTGGGCTTAAATTGCCATGCATCAAGCAAAATCCGCTCCTCTGAAGATGGCAAATAGTACGACATATTCTGCTAAACATTCATTAATGTATATAGCGGTCAGCCGTCGTAGCACCATTTTCAATTGTAACGAGCTCGGTGTGTTAGTGGAGACTCCAGCCCACCATTATACTTCCACCTCCAAATAGTTCTCGTAGAGATATGCAGCATTGCTCAAATCGTTTCCCTGGTCAGTACCTGGTACCATTGTTCGACTGTCCAATTACTATGTTCCCGAGCGAAATGCAAACGGTCAGTACGGTGGACTGGGAGAAGAGCTGGGCATGCAGCAGGTCTTCTAGACTTCAGTTCTTGTTCACGCAGTCTACGGCGGGCGGTGTTTGAGGAAATCTGAGTGCCACGAATATTTGTCAATTCACGACTAATGGCTGACGATGGTACACCGCGATCGCGTAGGGACGGTAACACAACAAAACGACCATCATGAATATTCGTCTTACGTCTTCTGCCTGATCCTTGACGCCTGTAATACTTTCCAGTTTGTTGAAAGCAGCTGATTGTATCCTGTACGGGACTCCTGGCTTTACCGAAGACTTTAGCGACATACCGTATGTTTCGGCCATCGTCGTTTAGAGCTACAGCACGGGCAACATCTTCTGGACGCATGTCTAGGCAATATTTCAAGCTTGACACTGACTAGTTATGAAATAAAACGCTTGCTGCTAGACTACATATCATATGTGGGCGCCGATATGTTTTGAAATTATTTTTTTCTCGTAGCTGTGGTAAAATTACAAGAGTTTTTCTTAAAAAATGGTCTCAAAAAGAATATATATCGGGAAAATTAAACAAACAAAATGTTGAGCAAAGATGCGACTTCCATATGAAATACACTGGAACATTATCGCATCGCCTACTTTTTCCACATGGTGTTCAGAACTTAAGGAAAAAAGTATGCTTTTTTCCCCCAGTATAATATCACACATGTTAAAAAAAATTCTTAAATCGAAAAGCAGATGATAATCTTGATAAATGCGACAATCAACCGAAAATTTCATTAAAAAGGCTCTAAAATTAACAAAGTTATTTAACATCACTTGATGCAAATTTTTCTTCTCCTTTTTTTTGCTGATGAGTGTATTTCAAAGAGTAGATCTGGTTTAATAGCAACGTTTTTTTATTTCTGATTAGCCAGCTGCAAAAATTCAAAAAAACATCATTAGGGTCCAACACTAAATTACACCGATTTTAACAAAAAATGTTGCTTGGTAACACCGTTTCACAGCACAATATGTTGAGAACCTAAAAGCATTCCCTGTTAAAACAAGGCAGTTGGTCACCTTTGGTTGAAGCACTTTTTTTTAAATCAGTTATGTAATTATTTCAAATCAAAAGGTTTTAAAACCATTAAAAATACATGGCAATAACTTAAAAAACATACCAGATATCAAACAGCTGTGTGAAGAATTTAATAATTATAAAGTCCCAGATTTTCCTTTTTAAGAAATGATCCCGTAAATTTATAAAGAAGCTTAAAATAATCAAAAGAGCTTCAGAGCACTTAAGTACTATCGACTTATATTAAGCACATCCAGTCATTATTGAATACTCGACCGGGTACTTAAAGAAAATATTAATTATTACGGAATTATCATGTTCTCAAAACTAATAACTTGTTTTTTAACATTTGAATTGTTTGAAGTTTCGAATAATAACCTGAAGCAGCAAGTATTCCTAAACTAAATGTGATTTATTAACTAAAACTTCTAAAAGAAACAGCCACTTGCTGTAGTACAATTCCTGTTACTGCTATTTTATTAGTAACTAGAGATTGACCAGTACCAACTACAGAAGCTTTGCAGGTCAACGAACAGAAATTATTTTATAACGTTGCCTATTCTTTGTTAATCTCACTGAAAATCGGCAACTGGGCCGTTAGAAGTAGCTATTTGTATTGTCCATACATTTACAAATTGCTTTTTAAAACATTAAAAAAACTTGTAAATATATACAGGGTGTTACAAAAAGATGTTAAGAAATTTTAAGGGCAGATTCTACATCTAAAAATATGAAAATAAGTTTATATAAACATGGATCCTTAAACGCTTCTTTTTCGAGATACAGGGTGTTTAATATTTTCACACCTCAAGTATTCCGAAGAGTTAGGAGAAATATGCGAAGACCATTTAGAGCATGCATTGAAGCACGGAGAAGCCATTTCAAGTATCTACTTATAAACTTAAATCAAGAAGCACTGTTTCCTGAACAAAAAATATTTAAAAAAAAATTAATTTTTATTATTTGTTTTTATTGTAAGAAATAAATTAATTTTTAGCTCGAAAACGGTGCGTCAGAACAAAAAAGCTCAAGAGACAGTTTTCACGCAGAATTAGTTGGGCTTAAAGAAAACAGCAATTTTGCAGAAAACAGTGGCGTGCCATTTTTTTCGCTAAAAATAAAGACTTACTAGCACGCACGCCACTGATGCAAGTAGTTTAGAAAATACAATTTTGCACGTAAAAGTACCCTTTGATTACATACTGGCGTGTACCAAAATTCATGTCAATATCTTAAAGCATTTTCGAGGAATTAAAAACCCAGCTCTAAAAAAGAAAATATTAAACACCCCGTATCTCGAAAAAGAGGCGTTCGAGGATCCATGTTTATACAAACTTATTTTCATATTTTTAGATGTAGAATCTGCCCTTAAAATTTCTTAACATCTTTTTGTAGCACCCTGTATAAATTATTTTAAATGCACAGTCTGTCCTTATTGTGTCGGGCTTCTAGCTCCCATAGGAAGCATTTGCGAACCCATGTTCATATTCCATTTTTTTCTTATTTTTTTAGAACGATACTTGTCCCCTCTTTATTTGTCCCGAAGTTGATCCGAACATTCTGTATATTGTTCAAGTTGCTCATAATAAAGTATTTTTTTTTTGTAGAAAATCTATAGATTATGATCGTAGGGGATATATTTGTTTTATTTTGTACCTATGTGCTAAATGGCGCCTCGTATAAAGAAAGTACTACAAAAATCGCACCAATCATTAATAGAAAATATTGAATGTTGAGAGATTTGAGGTATTATGACTTTACTATTTGTTTCCGTACTTAGAGTTATGAAAAAATCGTTAAGAATATCAAAGAGTAAGACCATCTAAAATTCTATTTTTTCTTGCTCCATAAAGTGGCAGCAAAATCAAAATTTACTAAGAGCCCAATTTGTAATTTCTGTAATTCGCAAGGGCATTTTACAGGAACATAATAAAATTAAATTGTAATTTTCTTTACCAATTATATGCCCTTTTCAATTCTCTTTGTAGGAAAATTCGTGTTGTTTAGGTTTAAAAAACTTAGACATACTATAGGTAAGACTGTCCTGAAAAATACTGTAGATTCCGCGTTATGTATATTGTTTGTGCTAAAAGTATCCAACTCAGAAGATCTATATTTGCTATTTTTTAAGGATTTTTAAGAATAAGGTAGATAATAAGACATAGCATAATAAGTATTAACTGATTATTTTGTTCCATAATGGCCCTGTTTACATAAAGAATTCTGGAGAAAAAAATTAGGTGAGTTAAAAATCAAATTCGACCTTGGTGGCCGAAATTATAACACACATTTGGGGATAACTTCACACATTTCACCGTAATACTAATTAATGTTTTATGCTTCATGTGGAGGATACAACTGGATGTGTTTTTGGGTATAACGGTCCTGTGGCTTGGGTGTAACATTTTATTACTATGTTCATAGATAACATATATTTTAGGTTATGTTACATGTCATAATCATTGTTAGTACCAGTTATCAGCTTCTGTACAGTGTCTAAGAAAAGCAGTTTCATTTATCTAACTACTTTATATTAAACCTATTGTCAGCTAATGGAATGTAACACTTGTAATGATTTTTTTTTGTTTCAATTTGCTGTTTTTATTAATATTTTGTGGTTATGTTACATTGCATTAGTTTTAACTCATTTATTATATTAATATGAGATTCTCTTTTCATTAAATATCTTATTTGTATCACTAACAATAACATAATGGTTGAGTGGAATTTTTACTGTGTAATCCTAGCTCAATGTATGGATAGAGATTAGTCACAATAACTTCTCGAATTCGAAAAATTAAAAATTTAGAAAATTCATTTTTCGAAAAAAAAATTGTAGATTCTATAAATTTGTTGTTGTCAAAAAATATGATGCTTTTTGTCTCGAGCAACACAGTTCTAAAGCCACTTATCCTGTCAACAACATTTAATATTTATTGGTGTTTTGAATATTTTTTTTTAGAATTAAGTTTCTGTCATCTTTTAAAATTTTGAAATATTGTTGAAACAGAAATCAGATCACATAAAGGTTATTTTAGTATAATATACAGGTTCTCTGAGTAAATAAAGCCGCTAGAGCAGGTTTTTACCATTTTCAGAGCCGATTTGTTGTCAGACGAAGAAGCCCAAGAGGTCACAAGACTGTTACACGCAAAAGATCCCAAAATTCACAAATGGCCGCCCAGCACAAATTCTCTTTTGCAAGACTCTATTACAGCTTCTGTGCATGACTCTTCTGGACCTGTTTCTCTTAATGATAGTTTTGGTAAGTTATTAAATTGCATAATTGCACTGTTTTTAAACTTTTACACACATAATAATAAACTGTAAAAAAAGCAAGCCCTAAGTAACGAGACCCTAAGGAAGTCCCTTAAAATGAGATTAGACGGTAAATTAGATGTTTTTAAGTAGAAAAACATTTTTTACTTAGGTCCACCATCGCTTCAAGAAGAATCAGTAACAGAATCTGTAGATGACGTCAATGACATACCATCTCGAAAGCCCATTGAGATTCAGGACAATAAGAAAGAACTCGAACCGATCTCGCAATATTATGAATCAACTTCCAGCCTGGACATGTCAACGCAAGAGGAAGAAGAATTTTTGAGTCATTCTAAGTTTGACGCTAGCGTTTCGGCTTCTGATTCTGGACTTATTGGTAAGTCTAGGTTTTTGTATAACAAATTGAATATCATTTGAATAAACATTTGAGAAAATGGGCTCTTTCACTAAACCTGAATTTGATAATTTTAGTACCAACATCTTCACTCGTTGTATGTTATACTATCTTTCGCCCGCGACTTTGTCCGCTGTATAACAATTTTACTCCATTACAAACTTTGAATATAACCCCCTTAGGGGTTAATTTCTTAAAAACTCTAAAACACGTGTTTAAACATTCATTTTTTAGAGTATGTCTCTGAAGTTTCGAGTTAATAGGACCATCTAATGTTTTGTCTCCATACAAACTTTGAACCCCTGTTTGATTGAACTTGGAAAAACCCTTCCTTAGTAGATGTCTACGTTATGTAAGAACCCTCTGTGCAAAATTTCAAGTTTCTAGACCCAGCGGTATGGGTTGTGCGTTGATATGTTAGTCAGTCAGTCAGTTTATTTTTTTATATACAGTATGTCCGCGGATGGGGAAGACAAGAGGACAAAAATGGACCAAAGAGCGAAATATACGAAAAAAGGTCATGCCAAAAATTTGCTTTTTTGTATATGGTATACAAAAAATACAAAAATGTAAAATTTGGTTAAGAGTAGAGTTGCCTTTTCTTAGATTTTAGGATTTTCAAGTAAAAATTTGAAATTTCTAAATTACGCTTTTAAAATGAAAATTTTTCTAACATAAGACACATCGTCATTTTTTCATTTGATTACACCTTTGATAACTGTGACGTATTTGTCAAAATAATAAAGATGTTGTCTTCAGAGCAATGAATATTTATAATCCAAATTTATAGAAATGGTGAGAATTATAGAAATGGTGAGAAATTAAAGAAAAAAACTGGATCCGTGAGTGATTTAAAGAAGATCAAGAAAAGATACCATGAAAACGATGCTTCTACAGCATTAACTTTGCAATCTGTTATTAAAAGTCAAATGAATTTAAAAAATCAAGAAAATGACGTTACATGCTCATGGCCAATGAGCGACGATTTGCGCCTGCTCTTTCGCGGGAGGGTAGTCGATTGGCCAACGCATTCGTGTGTGATCGGAATTTTGTGACCACGTACTGTTCTTCAGCGTTGGTTGTTGCTGGTTTTTTCGATTATTCATCATCAGTATGGATATTTTAGTAATGTTTAAGATTCTATAAAATTGAGTGAAAGAGCCCATTCTCTGTAGCATGCAATATTTAAACTGATTCAGTGAATGTACATGTAATATTTTCTCAATTCTCAACTAATTCTGGTCACATTATTCTAGATTCAGTTACCAGTATATCAGAAACCAATAACCTCGAAACAGTTGACGAAGATATAACTGACTTTGTGCCAAAGCCTGTTTCCATCGTGGGCGTAGAACATGGTGTCCACTATTATGAGGACGGACACTTTTGGATGGAAGTCCCCGGCCTTCCACCGGAGGAGGAAGAAGATGATCTCGATTATCCGGTTTATGTTCCTAAACCTACGAAAGTTAATTTTTCCATTGATCCCATAAGAGTATTTTCTACATTTAGTATATCAGAATATGATAGGTAAGTGACAAAAATAGTGCACTGTTAAATGATCTTACCATATATCTTATCGTCCTAGTGTGATCTAATATGCACTGTAATTATTATTATTCAAGCTCGGATAAAAAAAGTGTAACAACTTTTAAAAAGCATGAAGTTTTTACGTAAAAGAGCATTCAAAATGCATTAAAATATTCACAAAAGCATTAAAAAAGCATAATAAGTTAAAATAGTACAAGCAATTTAAATTTTGAAAAAATAGTAATTCCTGCTAAAAACCATTGCCATGAAATAATATTAGCAAATACGTACAATATACAATTCCATTAATTTTTAGTGTTTATTTAATAAAAATTAATGAAATAAATATAAAAAAAAAATTTTTGTTTAGCGAATAAACATTTTAATAAATACAAAAAATACATGCAACAACATTTTAAAAACACAAGAAAATCTATCATAGCATTTTATAAAATATTTTAATATTTAGGATGGTGTTTTATTAATTATTATTATATTATATAACATTTATTTTTTACGAAATAAACAACATTATTAAATTATCATACAAATGTATAAACAAAGCTACTTACTAAATGTTCTTCTAAATTTTTCCCTTTAAAACTATGGCTTCTTCCACTTAAAATATTTTTATAATTGGAAAACTTGTCTCTACATCAACACTGGTTATAGGCGCATATTTGAATTTTCCGCAATTGCCGGGTCCATGTGGAAATTTTCAACTGTTTCTCCATTTAACACAGAAAATTTTATTTGATGTTCGAAACCCTTCATTTTTCGACAAAGTGTCCAATAGTTTTATTTTTAATATCTGACCAATACTCCCAGAAACAGCACAAATGGAATTCTTAAAATCGTTAACTATTTTAACCCCTTCAATTAGTGGCGTATGCTGTTTTTCAAGACTTTTGATTGTTCGACAAAATTAAAGTTAATTTAAATAAAATCCAAGTTATATTCTAACTCATATTTCTTAAGAACGATTTGACATTCTTTTATTGATATGTTAGCATCCTCTGGAAGCTCAAAAATAAAGCTTTTAAAATTTGAAAAATTGTCGGCGTAGTATAAAGCAGCATCTAGCCAAGTTCCCCACCGAGTTATCACCGGTTCGGGTGGCAATGGGGTGTTATTTAGTATTTCTTTAAATAATTGTCCCCTCAGAGGGGCTTTAATAAAAATTGCTTTGCCATTTTTTATTAAATCGTTCACTAAAGGAACTTGCAACCTTATAGTTTTGGCAACACGATCAAGGCCACGTGCTAAGCAAGTACAATGTATTAACGCACTGCCTGCTGGGCTTCACCGTAATGACCAAGGGAGTCCCCAAATTTTGTAGGAAATGGGAAATGGGGCCGAGAGACGAGATTCAGTGGAATGAGATTTCATTTTTTGTTTCGCAATTCCTGGTATCTTGCTTTTCATTTCATGCGAAAAGAATTTCAGTTCATTGAAATCGAGTTTTTGGTTTATCAATTACTGGAATCATTTCAGAAGAAACGAGGTTGTGTTGAATAAAATTGAATTTTTGGTTTAGCCTTTCCAGAAATCGTGATTTTCATTTCAGACGAAACGATTTCGGTTGATTAAAATTGGATTTTTGGTTAGGTTATTTCTGGAATTTCGCTTTTTATTTCAGGAAAACCTGGATTCAGTTGATCGATTGAATTTTTGGTTTAGCAATTCCCGGAATCTTGGTTTTCGTTTCAGGATAGGCCATATTTACTCGATTGAAATTAAACTTTTGGTTTATCAACTCCTCGAATCTTGTTCCTTTCAGGAAGTACTACGCTCAGTTAATTGAAATTGAATTTTCGGTTTATCAATTCTTAGAACATTTCTTTTGATTTCAGGAGAAACGAGGATGTTGATCCAGTGGCAGCTTCAGCGGAGTATGAGCTGGAAAAAAGAGTAGAAAAAATGGAAGTGTTCCCGGTGGAGCTTATAAAAGGACCTGAGGGTTTAGGCTTAAGCATCATAGGCATGGGTGTGGGGGCAGACGCAGGTCTCGAAAAATTAGGTAATCATTTTTTTCATGTTGTTTACCATTACCAGGAGAGTACTAATTCCTTTTTTTAGGTATATTTGTTAAAACTATAACAGCTAATGGGGCGGCAGCTAAAGACGGACGTATTAAAGTGAATGACCAAATTATAGAAGTAGATGGTAAAAGTTTAGTTGGCGTTACCCAAGCGTACGCCGCTAGTGTTTTAAGAAATACTTCTGGGCTAGTTAAATTTAGTATAGGTGAGTATAAATTTTTTGTGTAATGTGATTTTTAAGTAGCTGGATCCCACGGTTGCGCCAGCGCGTAATATAATTATCACTATTGATTAGGTTTCTGTAGTTAACCGATATGGTGTATGCTTATATATTTATGTATTATTTTTTTATTTAGGTAGAGAACGAGATCCGGAAAATAGTGAAGTAGCGCAGCTTATTAGACAATCTTTACAGGCAGACAAGGAGAGAGAAGAAAGACGACAGAGGATGCTTGAGGTAGAACAGCAACAGAGCGATGCTAGTACTGTTCAATTAACAGGTATATTATAGTGTAGGACGTTTTTTTCTAAAAGTAATTTTTTGGAAATATTGTTCTCAAGAAACACTTTTTTAATACGTTTTTGCAAAAAAAAACATCTTTTTCGAAAGCTGTAAAAAAACTACATGATATCACCAAGTATGAGTTCCCTAAGAAAGTCCATTATGATGCCACGACTAGGGCTAGGCGATTATCGAAAAAGATAATCGATTTTTGATTATTTGAAATAATCGAGTATTTCCGATTAATCGAAAAATCGATTAATCGACAAATCGATTAATCGATAAAATTTATATTAATCGATTAATCGAAATTAATCGAGAAAATCGATTAATCGGACTAAATCGATTATTGAACTAGTCGAAATTATGTCATTACTAATGACATAATGAAAGCGACTCCAGCGCTGACCACTTGCCTATCTTGAACACAATTCCGGCGGGCGATTTCAATTTTAGACCCTTAAAAATTAAGGAAGCGCGGATCGAAAAGCATTCAAATTATTTCGTTGAATACGTGTTTCATAGTCGAGTTTTGATTATAAAAAAGAATCGATTAATCGAAAAAGTCGATTAATCGAAAAATCGATTAATCGAAAAATCGATTAATCGGAAAGTCGATTAATCGAAAAATCGATTAATCGATTTTAATTTTTTTTGTAATCGTTCAATCGATTAATCGATTATTTTGCCCACCCCTAGCCACAACTGTACAAACATATTTTAATAGTTCAGAAAATGTTGATAAAAAGACAGAAAGAAGCTCGAAAAAACCTAAGCAGACCTAACCAAACCCAAAAAACGGTAATATGTGCAGGATTACTCCAGATCTTATTCTGCCCTTTTCGATAATTTTTTTTTGAATTTTTAATGTCCGGTTGCATATCAATTTAATCGCGAATTAAACTAATTAGACACTTGTAATGTGACAGCACTTATGTTAACGGCGTTAACGCCATTGCCAAAGCTGACTCTAAAGGTCACTTAAATTTGCTACTTGATTAAAAGTTTTGTACAACCCGCTGTAAGAGTTCAAAATTTAGTTCTCGCAAAAATGTATTTTTAAAATATTGTATTTATGAAAAATATCCATTTGAATATTAATTTTCTAAAAAAAATTCACAGATTCTGTAATATACAGGGTGTTATGAAATTCACTGAATATATTTAAAACCGATAAATCCTGGTATGAATTTAGATTAAAGAAAAATAATCATAAATGGCGCTTCGCAATAATAAGCTAGTAATCGCCCCTTAAATTTTTTATAACCAGCGGTACCCACCACTGGTAAGAAACACATGATTACGGAATAAGTTGCCAATTCTATCAATATATTTTTTTTCAGCTGAAGTCAGCTTAATAATGTTATTGTTACCTTTGTAGTAATATCCCTTTAAAATACACTTCTTTTGAAAATGTTTAAGATTAACAAATACCAATATACCAAAAACACTGACAACACAGTACAGCCATTAATGTAATGCAACGAGCCAACGCTTGACAAATAAGTAACACTAAAAAAGTTCCAATAACGAATCAAACACAAAATTTAAAATATTCCACGGTATTTTGTCACTCCCCGCACTATTAAAAACGAATATTTTTTGTTACTGTTAAAGTAAAATCTCTGCAAAATTCACTTCCCATAGAAAGATTTTTACATTAAACTTAACACACTTACAGTATGTATAGCCATTAATGAAAAAAACATTCCACTAACTAATCAAATACAATGCTTAGAAGAATCCACGGAATTTTTGAAAAACTGAAAACTAAGAATTTATTAAAAAGGACAACGCCTAATTTTAATAAACATGACATTCGTCAGAAAGCCTAGGCAGCCCAGACTACCCCAGGAGTCACCCATTCCAATATATGCAGTGAATTTTGTAACACCCTGTATAAGTAAAAAATGACTTGTAAACTTTCTAGGATCGACAAATACAAGTGTTAGTGATGGCCCAGTTAGCCCAACAGTAAACCAAGAGAGTCTCTTTGACAATGAACAGGATAACTCGGAATCTTTAAGAAACCTCTTGCAAGAGGTAAGTTTAGATGTAACACATTTGGGTATTTACTTCGTTTCATGTATTCATGTTTGCTTTGTCAGTGTGCTGTCTGTTTTGTTTTTATTCCGTTTTTGTTCAATACATTGCATTCATTTGTATAATTTGAGTTTTTAAAAGTATCACACTTTACTTACCACACTGCACCTTCATAACACTTTACACGATTTGTATATATTTTCATCACAATCCTCCAAAAAAAGGAGAGTAGAATACCGACCTATATATTAAATATGGCCCACGCATGGAAGCGCATATGGAGTATTTAGTTTTTGTACCGGTAACATTTCACACTTCCCTACTTTGTCACCGTTAAAATAAGTATAATGCACTAACCACCTAATAATTATTAATGTTTTTACAAGTTCTAATAAATTCTAATGTTTTTTGATCATGCAGCAGTAGCTCAAGCAACAGAGCAAAATATTAGCGATTTTTTGGCATTAATGCTATTAGAAAACCGCCTGTGCCATCATTTGAAAGACGATCCGTAGATGATTGCTGTGTTATTTCCAACTCTGAAATTTTTGCCTTTAATTTGTTATAAACATTTTTAAGCATAAAAACGCGATTTTTTAGTTTTTTGCTTATAAAATGAAAAGTAATGAAGCAATCTTAATGGTGTAAATGGACGATTTGTAGAGAATATAAATACGAATAAAATGATAGGTCGAACGTCCCGATACGATACGTAGCAACGAAGAAAATCCGGAAAAAACGGAAAATTAAGAGTTTTTTTTAAAAAATTGATAAAATGGTCATTTTTAAACGTAGAGGGCTCAAACTTTGGGAAAAAGTAGTAATTTATAGCTACTTTATGTGTGCAAAACCCCGACGCTGTCCGATGATTAGTTTTGCCACAATCGTCATTTTAATTTTTCAATGCACTATTTTGCAACAGGTCTGGATGCTCTATGGATCGTCCGATTTTAATTATTGAAACGGATTTGAAAAGTCCAAGTTTAATTGTACAAAATGTGTATTTTCATTTTTCCATAAAATGCTATGAAATCCTTCGCTCCGCTGCCCTCCCGCTACTCAACCGCTTTCGCGCTAGGCCATTTTCACGCGTCTTTATCTGCATTTTCAACCGGTTTCGTAGCATTTTATGGAAAAATTAAAATATTCTACATTTTGTTCAATTAAACTTGTACTTTTCAAATACGTTTCAATAATTAAAATCGGTCGATCCATAGAGCATCCAGACCTGTTGCAAAATAGTGTATTGGAAAATTAAAATGACGATTGTGGCAAAACTAATCGTCGGACAGCGTCGGGGTTTTGCACACATAAAATAGCTATAAATTACTACCTTTTTCCAAAGTTTGAGCCCTCTACATTTAAAAATGGCCGATTTATGAATTTAAAAAAAAACTCTTAGTTTTCCGGTTTTTCCGGATTTTCTCCGTTGCTACTTATCCTATCGGGACGTTCGACCTCTCATTTTATTCGTATTTGTATTCTCTACAAATCGTCCATTTACACTATTAAGATTGCCTCATTACTTTTCATTTTATAAGCAAAAAACTAAAAAAATCGCGTTTTTTTTTGCTTAAAAATGTTTATAACAAATTAAAGGAAAAAATTTCAGGGTTGGAAATATAACAGGAATCATCGACGGATCGTCTTTTAGATGATGGCACAGACGGTTTTCTAATTGTATTAATGTCACGACAAATCGCTCTATTGCTTGGCCTACAGGCCAAAATAATATAATAACCACAACAAACGTACGCACAACCTAAGCAAGTCGGTCGATACTGTTTATTATTGAATCAATTTAAGTAACAAGGCTGCCAACATTTATTTTAAAAGTAAATCCTCCAAGCCCGCTTCCTTTGCATATGTGTGTCCTTATAAAGAATGGGAAGTAGGTACCTAATCTGTTTCTTTTTAACGAGCTGTGGTAAGGCCCTTTTTCGTCGATGCAAAATACAGTATAACAATTACTAAAAATTTACATAATGCGGGGCTTTATCTGTGTATAAAATTTAATGCAAAGAAGTAGTTTATGTATTGTCAATAACGTTTGTTGTATGTTATGCAGACGCAACGCAAGCTAAAGTTGTCTGAGCATGAAGTTACAAGATTGAAGTCAAAGGTAGGTGTAAAATGCACGTTTTGTAGCTTTTTTATTTTGTGTTAATTTGCCTTCTACTGAATCGCTTCTTAATACTGTAAGACCGAACGCGCACTGCGATTTTATTGTCGCACGATTGGTGCAATTTATATTCGCCCAAAACGGATTTGCTTCATTTTGCTTCATACCTTCATTTTTGGGCGGATACAAATTGCATCAATCGGGCGACAGTAAAGGGTTTCAAATGGCAAAAATGTGAGATTAATTTGTTTTTGATGGACGCATGCCCTAAATAACTGGCGAGTTAGTTTGTTAAAGTAGTTAGGTTAAAGCGGGTCTAAAACTTAGTGCGCATTCTGAATTGTTTATCGTTGAAGAGATTAGTTTACTGAGTGAGATCCATTGCAGCATTCAAAAACAGTTTACTCAACAAACGTGTTGTCTTTAATGATTGCAATCCCGCAGTGTTTTAAATCCCGCAGGGCATTTGCGGGATTGGTTCTAATCCCGCGGGATCCCGCATAGGTTTTTTAATTTAATAAAATTCCATAAAGTAATGTTTATTTAATTAATTTATTGAAGCAACTTTAATTTTTTATTACAAGAATTAACAAATAACCATATTTCAGTTAAAAAAATTATATAATTTAAAGTCTAGCATCTCTTAACTATACTACTATGACTATAAATCAATCAAATTTCTTCTTAATTAAAGTGACAAGTAACTTTGGGCAAACAAACTTCGGGAAACAAACGCGGGATCCCGCATAGGTTTTTTAATTTTATAAAATTCGATAAATTAACGTTTATTTAATTAATTATTAAACCAACTTTAATTTTTTATTATAAAAATAAAAAAATAGCGGTATGTCAGTCAAAAACATTATGCAATTTAAAGCCTAGCCTCTCTTAACTATACTACTATAGTAGAGGGATATGATGCTCCCCGAGTCTCCGCATGCGCAGTAGGGTCGACCTTGAACGCCCAGGTGTGCTATTGTTATTTGGCCTTGATATGCGCAGGTGTTATTCCAAGGTCAAGGTCAAGAACTTGGCCTTGAACGCGAGCAGATGTTTCTTTGTTTGGTGATGACCAGGTGTACGATGCTTATTTCAAGGTTACATTTGCGGTGCATATTTTCAATGAATGCGAGCAGCTGTTTCTTTGTTTGGTGATGACCAGGTGTACGACGCTTATTTCAAGGTTACATTTGCTTGGCCTTGAACGCGAGCAGATGTTTCTTTGTTTGGTGATGACCAGGTGGACGACGCTTATTTCAAGGTTACATTTGTTTTGTATTTTTCGAGGTCGTCGGATGTATTCCTCCCACCATAAATAAATACTTGACCTTGGATTACTTCCTAATAAATATGGCTCATTTCGAAAATAGCTTTCATTGTCACTCATACATCGTATGCGTTAACTGTTGCTTTGGCATATAAAGTATTGTGTTTGTGGTGTGTTCTACAAGTGTTTATTCAAGGTACTTGACAGTAATTGTTTTTATTGTATTTTAAATCATGAGCATTTCAAAGCAGACCATAGCCGAAATTAATAATATGATAAACCAAGATATTCAATTTCTGGAACGTAGAAAATTCTCTACATTAACGGTGGGCAAAATTTATATGATAAAAAAAATTAATTCTTTGACTTCACGTTTTGGAAAAGCCATTATCGTCACATTGTTTGATCCAACACATCAAGCAACATTTGAAACATTTTTACCATCACGCGTAGCTGAAATTCTGACAGAGGATACTATTGAAATGATGAATAACTCCGGTGATCAGTACACCTTAACTTATTTGGGGCAAAGCTCACATGTATTCTCTGGAGGTAATACTAGAGCGTTGTTAAATTTTGGTTGTTTGTAATATATTGTTGATTAGGCTATTTTAATGTTGATTTAAAATGTAATAAAATAGTTCTTGTTAAGTATATATCGAAAAACACACAGTCACACACAATCACATATCCATTATTTTCTATTTAAGATGTGTGACTGCCCTACTGTCATTGAAAATCGAGATATGTACATTAATTGGTTATCATGTAAATTAAGAGAGCTGGCTGAAGAAATAGTACACTTTGCAAATTATGGTAAATCCGATGTGGGTTTTAGTGAAAGTCAGTATAGGAAGTATATGAAAGACGCCGTAAATTTCACGGCTGGAGCACATACTTGCGAGAAATACCTATATGGAACCATTGATCTGGACGAATTTTGCGCTGGAATGATAAATGAAGAATTGGGAAGCTACCTATTCGAAGTGCCCCATTTACCCGATGAATTAGCTACAAAATATGGTTTGGCTCCCGCAGATGATACCACTATTCTTGATGACCTTGGAAATAAAGCAGTCACCAATGAAGTTGATAGTAAAGCATTGGCTACTGTTAGCGATGACGAAATGGAGTGTGTTCAAGAAGATGAAGAAAATCTTTAATTCATTGTATAATATAATAACATGAGATGTTAAATAAATGATTATGTACCTAAATTATTGTTTAATTTTTTATAAATAGGCAACCTTCACAAAAATCACATCAGTTTAAGCTAAAAATGGGTCGTGTTAACAACACAATTGATAAATTTGGGCGCCAAAAATTTAATGACCAAAATCACATTGTTCTTGTTGGACAACCAGGAGTTGGATTTAGATTGACCGATGATGGTCAATATGATATACAAGGGAAATCTTTAACTAATGTAGCACCACCAAAGAATCCTGGGGATGCCGCTAATCAGGAATATGTTCTTGAACAAAGGCGTGAAATTATTAAAAAACTTAGTGAATTAGTGAATAATGATGTTTTGGAATATGTTAGAAAAGAACTTAATGAAATGAATAAAAAGCTTGCTGAAGAGGCGAATGAAGATTTTTTGCAATCTGTTACAAAAAGACTTAAGGAAATCGATTCAAAATTGTTGAATCAAGAAAAAGCTATTCAGCGTATACGTATTACGCGCATGTAGATAAAGAAACAAGTCTATTCTGTGTATGGTGACCTCGATTTTACATGGGATATGAGAGTGGAGGGGTTTGAAGGTCACCTAACAGATACAAATAGAGGCACAAAACTTTCTTGTTTCAGTCTGCATTTCAGTACTTCCAGAATACTACATAGTAATTTATTTTCTCAAAATGCAGTCACCAAAAAGTGAACGTCAAATTGCAGTTGTTCGCCCATTCTCTGTAAACGGTCGTCAGATGTGTGCCAATTGCGAAAATTGGGAATTTATTAGTGGAATAATGGGTTTCTGTGAATGGTGTCAAAATGAGTACCATAAGAAACATGGGATGAAATCACCGCAACAAATATCTCGTGAAAATTCTAGTGAATCTCTGCAAAGTCTCGCTGTCTCAGTGGGAGGTTCATCAGAACATAATAATCACGATACGCCGGAATTCAGTCAAGAAGGGCAGCGCTGGACTTCTTCAAGCAATTTTGAAGATCTCGAAATAATTAACGAATCACCGCAAAGTCCTGTTTTCTTAGAAGGAGGAGGAGGAGGAGTAGGGGGAGGAGGTTCATCAGAACGTAATAATAGTGAGACCATGGAATTCGACCAAGAAGGGCAGCGCTGGTAATTCCGAAAAATAGAGACAATTTAGATATAGTGTAAAAGTTTCTTATGATAGTCATGTAATTTTAAATTTATGTGAAAAAGTGCGTTTTTCTAATGATAGTGTGTATGTATTATTTAAATCTTAATAAAAATCTTTTTGTACTAAATATGTTTATTATTCACCATACATTTGAATTAACAAATCGCTCTTGATATATATTATTTCTGTGGTTCCGTTCTAAAATCCTCGCTAGCATTACATCCATTTTTCCAATTCTCCTTTGAAAACGATATCTATCAAGTATTAGTTGCTGAAAATTACTTTGTCTGGCTTGTCTATATGCAAAACACCAAACAGACATACGGTGGATAATATTTCTTTCTTCGTCAAATCTTACTTGCTTCATGGTGTATTGTAAAATGAATTTTTATTAGTTATGTCATTTATATATAGGCTGAACATAAAGAGAGTGAATTAGTTTTACTTTAAAATGGGTCGTGTTAACAACACAATTGATAAATTTGGTCGACAGAAAACTCCTGTTTGTAACAACTTATCGCGAGGGTTGCCCGGAATCGGATTTAAACTTACTTCAGATGGACATTTTGATATAGAGGGAAAATTATTAAGGAATGTTGCCCAACCGATAAATGATAATGATGCTGCTACCAAAGAATATGTCCTTACGGAAGTTCATCAACTTGGTTCGCAGATAAATACCATACTTAGTAATGTGCTAGTACCGGTTTTTCAAAAAATGTTTGAAGATGATGAGACCAAAATTACGTACCTTAAGGAAAAAATGTATCAAATTCACTCACATGCTGCACGGTATACTACAACGAAGATAAAGGATCCAAAAAAACCAAAATGGAAACCAACCTAGATAAAGTTCTATTTAAAAACATAATTATACTGTTAAATTGAAAATAAAACGAATAATTATGAAAAGCAATATTTATTTTTATTATTTATAATGCATACATACGTAACGTAAAACCTATTTGATAATATTTATACAATATCTGATTTGTCTATCCAAGAATTAAATTGATTTGGAAAACCTAACCATTTTACAAACAATTGATCGTTTTGATTGTTCTTGCGTTTTCTAAGAATTTTCTCAACTAAATAAACACCAGGGCTAGCTGTCTTTTGCAGTTCTGCTTCGTAAAAACATCCTTTAATAGGTTGACCTTCCAATGATTGCAGCAAGTAGGTGGGTGGATTTGTAATATTAACTTTTGCTATTTCAAACAGTTCCGTGGACCAGGAAGGCGTATATCCTTTGTCAAATACACCTTTGTACTTGCTAATGCGAACAACGTCACCCAAATGAAATTTTTTTTTCTTCGGAGCAATTTTCAAATAGTCATATGCTTTAATAGGGGTATCCTCTTTTACACTGTTAGGCTTCATTCCAATGGTGCGGTGTTTAGTGTTATTATAGGTCTTCGTTATAGCTGGTAATATTTGTAACCATCTGTAAGAACCTCTAGCCGAGAATTGTTTATATAACTTATTTTTCAAAGTTCTTATAACACGCTCAACAATTGCCGCTTTTTTCGTGCTATATGTGGAATAATGGTTTATATTATATTTTTTCATGAGGGCTTGAAAGGTGCTATTATAAAATTCCTTTCCTTGATCACTCTGTAAATTGTTTGGTGCATATGATGCTTCTTCAATGATGCTTTTCATGGCATTCGTAACTTCAACACCGGTCTTATTCTTAACTGCTTTGGTGTACACGAATTTGGAGTAACAGTTTATACATACAACAATGTAACGGTAACCATCATTGTCAGTAGCATATTGCTGCATTTCCGCCAAATCAATTTGCCACAAATCTCGATATCCTTTTATGACTGTACGTCTTCTAACAAAATTTTTCCTTGCTGTCCTATGTAATTCATTTACGACTTTAATTTTTTCTCGGCTAGGATCCATATTATAAGGTTCCACGTCTTATCAGACACTGAGGATGGCAACTACGTGCAAAACTTAATATATTATTCCTTCTTCTCGAAGCTCTTCCATAATTGACATAATCTCATTATCATGTCCGGTATGTCCAGCTACTTTTGACCCCCACAATAATCGTAATCTATCCACTAACTCCTTAGGTTTATTCCAATAAACATATTCAGATGATTTCGACGATAGGCGCTTTTTTGCTGGTAGTTGGATTTTGTTGTCGCCTTTTTTTCTTCCTACACCACCACCACCCAGTTTGGTTCCCATAATTAGCGGTTTTATGATTCGTAAATATTTTCTCCATCGGGTTTCCCTTAAACCACGTTTCTTGTCATAACCGTCGTAGGCCGCATCCGTCAATTTCAAAATGGTTTGGTATTT
Source organism: Philopedon plagiatum (assembly GCA_963971165.1). Taxonomy (NCBI): domain Eukaryota; kingdom Metazoa; phylum Arthropoda; class Insecta; order Coleoptera; family Curculionidae; genus Philopedon; species Philopedon plagiatum. Next base: position 79,856,537 of record OZ020194.1, on the reverse strand, counting down.
TCGAAGTACATCTAGACTAATTTCGTCTTCATTATCTAAGCATGCTGGATTTTTTAGAAAAATCAAATCGTAAAGCTCAGCCGTTCCATCGAATTCAGCAATGTTTGTTTTGTTCTTGTATAACACCATCTTTCCGTTTGTTAGAAAACGAACCACCAAGTTGCCAATATATTTTGTTGATTTATTGTCTTTTTTACCAAAGCGTACACCATACACGGTATCATAACGGGACGGTTCGAATTTTAATCCATTTAAATAATCTTGAATAGTTTTTGCGGCTGAACTGCTACCACTTGATGTGTGTGGTGATGTGTAAGATGATGTTATCGTTGATGGGGAAGGGGTTTCGAACAGTGACTCACGATTTCCACGTTTTGGTGTAGGAATTTGTGTTTTTTGCGAAATCGGTGTAGATGTTTCAAAATCCGCTTCTGTTGGATGTTCTTCAAACATTTTCGCCATTCCCACCGAGCTGCTGCTGCTACTCCGACTTTGTGGTTTAGTCGTAGTACTTGATTTTTTAGTTGCGTACTGTTGCTGCTGCTGCTTTACGGCTTTAGATATAGATTCTAGTGGTTTAGAAACTGGTTCATAAAACTTTTCCAAATCATGTTCATTCTGCACTTTAGCTGCTTTAATTTGTTTAAATTTTTTTCTAACCGCATTTGTAGTTTCCAGTAGCTTTCGTTTTAATTCGATTTCTTCATTCATGATGCTTTCAAAGCACCGTTCAACGATGAAATGATTATCCAAGTTATTATTATAGGAATATATAACTATCGAATCCCTTGCGGTATCTGCCCGAATTTACATCACTGTCCTTGTCAATAACTAAAAAACCATATTTATTATCCCAACATTTAGCACACATCTCTTGAAATTGTGTAAACGTCAGGTCGGGTGAAACGTGATCGGAAAATATATGTTTCATATTCATCTCATCTTGTTTAAACATAATAATGAAGTTGGCATTATCCCGGACGAGCTGCTTAGGAACACGAGAATACGTTTGCGCCAAGTAAAAGGCATCCACATTTTTGTGACGTCCCATGCTAAAATACGATCTTATAACGTCCTGTTTCTCACACATAACGTCATCAAAAATAAATATTGAATTAGGTTTAGCATCTGACGGTTCCACAATGTTATTTGCGTCGCTAAAAGCGTAGTAGCCAAGACCTTTGATTGGTGATAAAATTTTCTTTAAATATTCATATTTCGGTTGATAGAGCGACTTTGAGTAGATATAAACATTTTCGAAACGCAGTCCCGAGGGGTGAGTAAGCAGCGAAATCATAACATTTGTTTTTCCACAGTTTGAAGGTCCTATTAATAATCCACGAATAGATGACGGTAGCAAAGGACCATGTCTTTTAAATAATTTTTGTTCTAGTCCAGATCCGACCTTTACATCGAGATTATCGACGGGAAGTTTTTGTTTAAGATTGACGACACGCATCTTAACAAAATCTATATTTTATACTGAACTTTCACGTAAACTATCATTCAGATGTCGCTCGTCAGACGAAGTAGACGGTCTCGTTTATCAAGTAAGACTGGAAGCGGTATTGTTAATTCAGTAATTAATAGGCTACCGTTTGAGTTACACATTCCCGGCTATCAGTATTGCGGGCCCGGGACGAAAGTAGTAAAACGTGTGGCAAGAGGAGATCAAGGAATTAATTCTTTGGATGTCGCATGCAAAAAACACGATTTAGCCTATTTGCGTAATAGTGAAAATTTAAGTGCTCGCCACCAAGCAGATCAGGAACTCGAGCAAAGCGCGTGGAAAAGAGTAAAATCTAAAGACTCTAGCGCTGGTGAAAAAGCTGCAGCTTGGTTGGTAACCAACATTATGAAAGCGAAACAACGTTTTGGTATGGGTGTATCATCATCATCAAAATCGAGAAAAGCATCCACTAGAGGTAAACGTCGCTTCCAGCGCCGCCGCCGCCACACTAAAGGTAAAGGCGTTGGTAAACATAAGCGACTACACAAAGTAGCTTTTGGATCATCTATTAGACGACCCGTTCGATCAGAATTGTTAAAAGCTGGTGGGAAAAAACTTGTCGAGAAAAATATCATGAAAGCATCGAAAATAGCTGCAGTAGCTGCACGTAAATCCCTAAGAATAGCCGGTGGCAAACGAAAAATTCGCACGCCTAGAATCATTCCAATTCCGAAGACTGGGGGGATATTACCGTTAATACCAATATTTGCAGGACTATCGGCCTTAGGTTCATTAGCAGGTGGTGCAGCAGGCATCGTGCGTGCCGTAAAAGCAGTAAAAAAGTCGACTGCAGAAAAAATAGGTACCGGCTTACATCTAAGTTCAAGAGGAAATGGATTATACTTGAAACCATATCGCACAGGTTTGGGATTATATATAAACAACGGCAAAAATAAGAAATCAAAAAACTAATAGAATCCCTACCTCAAAGACCACTATCCAATATTGATATAGAAAAGTACGCCTTAAAAATGAAAATACCACACTTTCGAGGCGTATATATGAGAGATTCATTACCTGTACGCGGTCCCAAACGTTATGAGGCCGCCATTATAAATTTGGATAGTATGTCGGGTGTAGGGACTCATTGGGTAGCATATAGAAAAAGCAATTCTGATGTAACATACTACGATAGTTTCGGTGATTTACCCCCACCTATGGAATTGGTACGATATCTGCAGATGGGTTCCGAAGCGACGAAGAAAATTTACTATACATACGACCGTCAACAAGAATTCGGAACAGTCTGGTGTGGACATTTGTGTTTGAAGTTTCTTTTACAATCGTAAAAAGTATGTCTTTGACACCCCAAATGGAACGTGACAACTACACCAAAATGTTGCTATCACTTAAAGCATATCGTGAAGTCGGAGGATTACAAAAAATGACTGCCGAACAGTTAGAAAATACGCCCAAAGAAGTGTTGATCGCATTAGCTCCAAATGAAATAGCACTAGTTTGGGATAGGTTACCTAATCACCTAAAAAGTGACGTCGATATATTGAAATATCAATACTGTTTCGAACATTATAATAGCAATAATTCAGATTCGGACGAGGGCGATGGACCGATACCAAAAAAAATATTTTGTTGTTATTGCAAAATTAACGATGTGAATATAAAGGCAGAAAACAGTTTAAAAACGTCCAAAGGAATAAAGCAACGCTTCAGCTTAAATCCATTTAACTGTTGCAAACAGCAATAAAATAGCTACACAAATAGTTTCGTGGTCAGTCATGTCTTACACATTCACTCTAACAGGACATACAAGTGTCTTAAGTGCGGATTTTTACCCACCCATCGAGTTAAATACAACAGACAAATATGGAGTTGCACTGCTGGGATTTTACACATATAATTCGATTTTTAATATCGACGAAAGCAATAATTCATTCAGCCATTTGAAAACAGCGATACCAAAGTATGTAAGGATTCCACCAGGAGCTTACGAAATTAATGAAATAGCAAAAGCCATGTACACCGCTTTAAAAGAGTCATGCAATGAAGTTGGTACCGATTTATTTTCATTAACAGCCAATAATAATACGTTAAAATGTGAGCTAAAGTCAAAATATAGCATCGATTTTCGAGGTAGCAATAGTATCGGCAAAGTGCTCGGATTTGGCTCTGTGCTGCTGCAAGGTGGACAACGACACGAATCAAGTACCATCGTGGACATAATGAAAGTGCGCATCGTACGTGTGGATTGTAATATAATTTCCGGAGCATACCTGAATTCTCTGGAAAGTCATACGTTATTTGAATTTGATATTGACGTCGAACCCGGTTACAAAATCTCTAAAGAACCGCAAAATAATATTTATATGCCGATAATGCCGGATGGTCGTCAGTTTATCGACAACATTACTCTACGCATCTTGGACGATAGCGGTGATTTGATCGATTTTCGAGGTGAGAAAATAATAGTTAAACTAGAGTTGAAAAAAATCGTATAATGGGTTTTTGCTTTAACCGTCAACTGCATAAGCTGTCAACAATTCAAGATTCAGTTAAACGACATAAAAGTAAGCAGACAACACAGTCAAGGTTCATTCGCAAGTCAGACGGACGATCGAAAACACATCCGCACAGCAATCGCCAGCTCTCCGCGAAAGATTGCAAATTTCTACAATCGATCGGTTTGAAAGTGAGAAAAATTAGAAAATGATGGCCGCTAGCAGTGACAAAATCGAAGTTTTTACCGAACCCATTTTTGATAACTCCATTATTAGTTTTCAAGAACACACATATAAACCTTACGGTTCTCCAACATTCCGCAATTCCGATGAAATTCGTATACCTGTACACTTTCAAGATATCATTTTGGATATATCGGATAGTTACATTTACATCGAAGGAACATTTAAACCCAAAGATGTTAGTAAAAAATGTTATCTATCAAATAATGCCATCGCCTTTCTATTCGACGAATGTCGTTATGAAATGGGAGGGGAGCAAGTTGCCGTCGTTCGGAAACCCGGAATTACCACAACGATGAAAACTATGGTGTCATTGGGTGCCGCACAAAATAGAGCTCTCATGGCATGCGGATGGGGTCTAGACGAAGCAAATCAAGGGATACTAGATTCCACAAGTAACATGTTCTCCGGCAAGCTTCCTCTAAAATATCTCATGGGTTTCGCAGAGGATTATTCAAAGGGTATTTTTAACGTCAAGCAAGAGTTGATTTTAATTATCGCCCGCACTTTCAACAATTGCTATATCGGCGAAGTAGATGCAGACATTTCAATTGAAAAAATTGAATGGAAAATTCGTCACATTATTCCAGACGATCGACAGAAGTTAAAGATATTATCACGCATGAATAAAGGTGGCAGTAACGCAAACGTTCCAATGGCTTACCGTAAATGGGATCTTTACGAGCTACCTTCTTTGAGAGAAACATCGTCAGACGTTTGGGCCTTAAGAACTAGCACGAGTCTCGAAAAACCGAGATATTTGATTATCGGTTTTCAACCAACTAGCTCGTCCGACAACAGAGCAAAAGATAGCACACAATTTACAACGGCCGATATAAGTGATATTAGGCTCTATCTGAACTCTGCCGTATTTCCGTACGAAAGATGGAATTTAGATTTTTCAAAGAAACTGTATGCCGCAGCCTATTATAATTATGAGAATTTTCAAGCTAGCTACTACCAGCGAGAACTGAGCGATCCTATGATGAGTTTTGCCGACTATCTGAAAAATCCGTTATTCGTAATCGATTGCAGTCACCAACCAGAAGCCGTGAGGACGTCCACAGTGGACGTGAAATTGGAGTTTGAAACACGCAAAAGTAAATTTCCTAAAGACATTAAAGTGTACGCGTTAGTTATTCACGATGCATTTTTTAGCTACAATATACTTAATGGTTCTGTTACTAACAAATCAATACATTAGTTTGAAGTTATGTAATTCTCCAAATTATATATTTTTACATATTTAAAATAAACTTATAAAGGACATATTTGCGTTTTATTTTTACTATTGCCTTATTTTAATAGTTCAAATGTGGGGCTTTGGTAAATAAGGTTATGAGGCGAAAAATAGAGAGAAATTTAGGAGAGGGGTGGGGAAAAGAAAGTATATAAGACGGGATTTAGAAAATTAAATTCACTCGAAGCCACAATGTCGTCAAGCTCGGATAATGGTTATTCTAGTGACGACGAGCAGGCAGTCGCACCAAATGTGCAACATAGGCTCGTACGCAGACCGCGTAGGCTTAGACCTAGGTATTGCATCATGCAATCCTACGTCTCATGGGGGTCTAGAGATTTGTGTATGAACTGCTACACGAGAGGATTTGGAGCTGCGATTATGGATGTTCATTTCGTCACAACCCATTTTACAGTGGGTTCGCGAGGTGATCAAAGGCGGAACCACTCGAGGTGTGCTTTGTGTAGGGAGAGACTGTTTACCGTCGTTCATCAGCAGTCTTGCCTTATTTGCAATAGAATGTAAATTCTATTACAAATAAAGCTCCTCATACGACAACCCTGCCTGTCCCCTGACAAAATCAGTCCTTTTCAGGACTACAGAATATTTGATCGTAGTTTGTAGTTAAACACTATGTTTCCTAAGGAAGATATTTCTCGAAGGAAAAATTGTGTTAGTTTGGGTGAGAGATGCATTATGTGTTTAAATCATACATAGATGGCGAGAGAAAGAGCATTTGCAAGATTTAGCTTGTAGTTTTTATGTATTATAAGAACGCATATGCCTCTAGTTATTCAAAGTGACATAACTTTCTATCAAGAAACATATTTTAAACAATAAATTCACTCTGGGTTGATACGCTCAAAAAGATACATCTGAATTTGTGTCGTTTCACATAGAACGTTGGCAAACCTGCTCTTAAGTATGACAAAAACAGACGTATCCTTTCAGTGTAACAAAATATTTCTAACAAGAAATCTATTCTATAGGAAATATTTTGTTACTCTGAAAGGATATGTTACAACTGTTTAGCCCCACTCTCACCCCCACTCTCACCCCCCACCATCCTAAATGCTTTTAAAAGCGGGAGCAGCCATCACAATTTTCATTTCTCAACCAGCCATGAAGTGGGACAGGCTGATGTTAAGGACGACAAGGGAGTCCAAAATAAGCGAGTTTTGGGAGGCTTGGCGTTTAAAAAACGCGAATAAGCCAACGGCTATCGTACAGCCGATCCCAAGACCGCAACCACCACCGGAGCCGGCTCCAACAGAGCCCGTGGAAGTGGTGGAAGGACCACAGATGCTGCTAGGTCCTGAAGAAAGGGCGGCTCTGTTAGAAGAGCTCACGGAGCGTCGCCGGAGCCGTCGCAGCACTCGGCTGGAGGTGCGAAGACGGCGAGCTGCACCGCGATCGGTGCAGATCGCGAGAGGGGAACAACCACTCTAGGTTTCCCTCTCCAACCCACCGTGAAAACGGCCCTTTTCAGGGCCACAAAAGATTTGATCGTAGTTTAGATATTCTTAGTCACTTTGTGTTTGACACTGAATCGGTGAAAAATGCAAAGATGACCAAGGATGACATTTTCAGGACGTTTAAAAATAGACGTTGGCATTTTTGCATAACTCTTTTCGATAATTTACCTAGAAGTGTCTAAAACTTATTTTAAGTTAAAGGTCCAAGATCCGTTAAAATTGTTATTTTTCTAACTTAAAAATTGTATCCATTTAGTTATTTCCGAGACGTATATTTTTGGAACTAAAAATCGATATTTGTCGACCCACTAAGATTTTTATTTTTGTATATTTTTAACAAAAAAAGCAACCACATTAACCCTTATATAACAAAAATATTTTTATTTCGGATCAAAGCAATGACAACAAGCACATAACTTGTGGGTTTGCTCAGGTTTGCTTGGGTTTGTTTAGCCAATACAAATAATAAGAATTTTGTTATTAATATTATTATTATTTGATAGTTCAAGGACATTTCAGAACATTTGACATAAAACTTTTTATGATCAAAATGATCAGACTAATCAAAATTTCAAGAATTATGGGGTTTGATTGGGTTTGCTCATGAATAACGGGAGAAGTGTAGCTCAGATCGAAAAAAGTTATAGGAAAATATTTTAGAGTAAACTTTTTGTGATTGGAAATGACTTTTCAATATTTAATTTGGAAAAATTGAAAAAGACATTTTTCAGATTTCTAATTAATTCAAAGGGGTAGTATAGGGAAGCTGTGGGGAATAGGGCGAAGGCATGAGGGATGGGTGGCATAATCGTTTTTAAATAAGACCCGAGTGATTTGAGTCATTAAAAGTAATAAGAGGTCGGTCAAAAAAAGACCTAGGGAGTAGATATGTATTTTAGGGAAAACAGGGAACTATGAAAAGATAGTCAGGTCCAAACTAATGTGAATTGTACAACTTGACTGTTATTCCGGGGTTCGGGGGCGAGGCCCCCAAACCCAATCAAACCTCCGCGCCGCCCCCGCCCCCCCGGCCGCCCCCACCGCCCACCCGCTGGCCCGCCTCCGTTGCGCAAAAGCCAAACGGGGTCCAGGGGCGGTAGCCCCTGGCGGGGGTTTGGGGGCGGAGCCCCCGATCTGGGGGGGGCCCGGGGGGGCACGAAGTGGCCACCCCGGGATTTTTCGAGGTTTTTGGGGGTCTTTGGGGGTCTTTGGTGCAATTTTAGACCTTCCAAAACTGAATTTTATATATTTCTTTTTCTTATATCTTTGCACGTAAAACACCCTTCAGCGTTTAAGTTTGTCATCTCCTAAGGGTTCTATCATATCTTGGTAGTCGTCATAGAATCGCACCATCATCCCCTCCTGTATTTTTAGCAAGGGTGGGGGAAGCTGAGGTCTTTAAAAGCAGCTCGAGTCGACTGCTTACTTCATTACATTCGCTCATCTCAACATGGCATCATCAGATGATGATGGATACTTAAGCGATGATACTCCTAGGAATTTGGATAATTGGGCACTTAGACAGAGGAAAGTTTTCCCCGTCCGATCCCGCCGGGTGTGCAAGATCTTAAACCTGGTGAAGGTGGGTGATGACGGCTGGTGTATTGGCTGCTATGCCGACTTGGAAAACAAGTCGGCTGGTGACCAATTCTTCAGTGGTCATGTAACCCAAGATTTCGGTAGTCGCGCGCACATACCGAACTGTAAAGGTTGTGGAGTAGCTCTTGGTACTCTACAACATAAGAGTGCGTGCCTTATTTGTAATCGAGCCTGATTACAAATAAGATTTTATCCCTTGAAAAACGGTCCTTTTCAGGGCCACAGAATGTTTCATCGTAGTTTTAGTTACCTAATGCCATAGTACATGTGGTGTTAGGTAGAAAATTATATAAGTCCAGTCGGATCGACTATAATTTTCCTTGCAAAATCCGTCCTTTTCAGGATGACAGGATATTTTGATCTTACTTGTATTTATCTAATGCCACGGCATCTGTACAGGATATTTTGATCTTACTTGTATTTATCTAATGCCACGGCATCTGTGACATTAGATAGAAATTATGTAAGTCCAGACGGATCGAGCATAAGTTTCTTTGTCGGTCACATTTCCACAACACAATTACACCATTTTTGAGAACTAAAAGCAGTTTTCGACAGTGAAGTCCGCCAGTATCATTTTTGGATGGAGGGCATTTGTATAATAAACTCTAGTTTGTTGGCGGTGGAAAGGTGGGGATGGAGTGGTGGAGGGGGTAGATTATCTCTATTTAAACGGTTACGAGCGGGTCACAGAATCACTTCATTTTTAAATCTTAAAGTACGAAGATATAACTATGGATTTCGAAAGACCATTGAGTCGCGGTTCATCGGTTTTTAGCGATGATACCGTTGACATGAATGATGTCGATATGGATGACCTACTCTTGGACATCGAACGACTTCTAGACATCGAGGCAGAAGATATGTTTAATGCCTGGGAAGATGAGCGGGCGGTCGAAGAAGCAGATGTGGGTCTGGAATTGCCAAACATGGATTGGCAAAATGGGGAGTTGTCGGCTGAAGACATGGAGCCAGACTCCAGCACTGATTGGGTGCCACCACCGCCGCCGGAAGGTCATGACGGTCCGGCCGATTCATCCACTTGGTGGATCACGGACCATCAGGATGATGATGGTCCAGCTGATTCCACCAACTGATCCCGGAACCATGCCCTCCCCGACCTACCCCGACAAAATCAGCCCTTTTCAGGGCTACAAAATATTTGATCGTAGTTTGTAGTTGATTCATGTCACATCCCAAGTAACATGATATTTCTCAAGAATTAATTTCTTTTGGAAAATATTGTGTTACTCTATAAAGACATGTACGTTCTTACCATACGTTAGAACTAGCTAAATTTCTAGTAAGTTCTCGTGAAAATGCCGAGAGTTTGGTCTATTATCTTACTTGCAGTAAAATTCACATTTTATTACAAATAAGATGCATGTTCTCAGGCATTGTAACGGGTAGCCTCTCTTCACAGACATAACACTTTATCGCATACTTAAGTTGTGTGCATCTAATGATTACACACCTAAAGTTACGGCCCTACATTTTTTCGTCTATTCTTTTTTCTATTTTGCATTTTTATTTTATTTTGTGTAACTTTCGCATACTTATTTTAGAAATAAAAAATATTGTTTCATTTAACTTTTTATTATCATATATACAAAAACATTTTATTTTACTTATATATACAACACTATTACAAAAATAACTTAACTCTATATTTACAATAAAATTCTAAAATTAATTATATGGAAAATTGTCCAATAACTTAAGTCTTTTTCTACACACTTCCCCTTCACTTTTACACTGTTCAATTTTCGCCTGCAGTTCCTTAATCTGTCTCTCGTATTGCGCCACATCACTATCGTTCTTTTTTAGTTCATCAACTAGTTTTTGCCTCGCACTAAAAGCCACGGCGAAGGCACACTTCTGGCTTGGAGAAAACTCTTCCATCCAGTCCGGTATCGGCACTTCTGCAGAAGAAGCAGCAGCAGGTTGACGGGGTTGACTAACCGCCTCGAATAGCCGCTTGCACCGCTTCTTTAATGGTTTGCGGCACATTCCACGCCCAACTATTGGCGATATCGGCGCACTCGCGATCGGCGATTTTTCGTCAGCGTCGGCCACCAACACAATCGGAGGCATGGACTTCGGCGGCTCGGGCGTTGTCGAGTTTGGGCCTTCATTAATGATGACGACCGGTGACAGAGGCTTCGGTGGTTGTGACGTCTCCAAAAAATCGGGGTATTGAACTGGCACTGTTGGTCGCTTGAACACGAATTTCTTCTTCTTCTTCTGTTCACCCTCCATAGCTGCATAAAATTGACTTTTATTGTTGCCGGCTGTCTTTGGCAATTTCAGCAGCTTTTCCAACTTCGTAGTGGGTTGCCGCCTCGCCTTCTTTACCACCACATCACTTATGATATTGATGCGCCCGCCGTCCTTCTCCGTCCAGTTGTTGACGTAATCAACCGCCGAAGATACTTTTTTTTCACCCACATTCTCTTCTTCCACAAACGCAGTGTTTAGCACGTCGTCATTGTGCCACTCGTCAAACACACCCGGGGTCAGCAGGTCAATAACGTCCTGCCCCATCAACTCTGCTTGGATACTTCCATCCAAGTTAAACGCATTTAACAACGACTCACTACCGGAATTCATTTTTCTAACTAACTCACTGCACTTAACTGACGAATGTATTTACTTGGCGAACTGTTCTAGCGAACTATGAAATGCTCTGCCTAGCAAACCAAATTTATACTTATCACCCCACCATAAACTCCCCCACCCTATCTGACGGTTGATGCTTTAGAGGCCAAACAAGTTAATTCAACTTACAAGGTTGCGTTCTACGGCTAAACAGCGATTCAAGGACATATTTTCAAGGTAATCGTGTGTCCTTACTTCTGTTATTGTTTGTGCTCTCAAGGTTATATGACCCAGACAACCCATATTTATAGACACTCTCTTTCCTTCGATGCCTATTATCAGAAACTATAATGTTGCCCGCAGATCAAGATAACAGTCGTCCAGCTGAGACTTTTTCGGGAGCACAAATAATAATTTCTGCTGTTTGCTATAATTGTAAAAGAGAAGTATATATTTGGACTGACCACATGCAATCTTACAGTTATATTGAATTGTTGAGAGTAAGGATTGTTAAGTGTCATTACTGTGGAACGCTGATGTGTCGACGAGGGCCGATTAGCAGATCTGATATGTTGAGAAGACAATGGATGCTTCGAGAAGTTTACAAGCCAGACATTAATTAATTTTTATTTTTGTAACTTTATTACTATATTGTAAAATAAAACAACATATTATTGAAACAATTATCTATGTATTTTCCTATCCTGCGTTATAAAATTTCAACTATTGCTATTACTATAGTGGTTAATAAAACTACGTGACATTGGAGTTAATATTTTTTTATTTTTCTAAAACATAGACTTTCCAACATTTTTCTAATTATAACTAATATTTTCGGGTAAAAAACTTTGCATAGCTTGTATTAACATATTTAGGTTATCTTCAGGGTTTGTTTCGTAAAACTTTATGTCTGGGTGTCCCCAAGGTAGAGTTTTTGTTGTTGATGGTATAATATAACGTTTATCGTCGTGGTGACATAAAGCAACTTTATTAATTATTTCGGTATAAACGTCGTGTTTATAACTTCGAAAGGTTTTCATTTTTCGAAATATCTGACCACCACGTTCTACGATATTCCGATAATCTTCCAGGTGAAGCTGTTTTTCAATTACACGTTTTTTTATACCTTTCGCTTTTTTAATTTCGCTACTGATTGAGTTTATGTAATAAGCTTTGGCTCCGGTACCATAAAAACTTATTATTGGATCACCTGGAAATTCATCCTTCATTCTACCTACTACTGACTGGCTTTTTTTTATGTTAAAAATATTTCCTTCGGTATAATTGGATGTATCGAATTTATCCGGATTTTCTGCAATTATACGATAAAAATTTTCGGTGTAAACTTTTAATATTAACGAATCTGTGTCTGTATACAGTAAAGAAGCATTTTTGCCAAATTTTGCTTTAATGAATGAGTAGAAAAAATCATAAATTACTGTTTTCGACATGTCCAGTATGGAAAATCCGATATAAATTGGTTTATTATAAGTTACCTTTAATCGATCCATATGAATGGCAACGAATTCTTTATTAAAAACCGTTGAACTTTTAAAATAAGGACGAGAAATTAATGCTCGTGCCCCAATTTTATTCCTGTCATTTTCCCATCGGGTGACTAGTTTTATATCATTACGATTCTCCACATTTTCCATGGTCTTGCCGAAAACAGCATTAATGATTAATTTAAAAGTGTCTTTACCAAACTTTGTTGTTGCCCTATTGCGCAAATCTGTATTTAAGTCGATATATGTCTTTAACCAGGGGGATTGATTAAATTTTAAAATTCTGTGTGTTTGCATTACCATTAGGCCGTTATTGATTGCTTGTTTTAATGTTCGGTAATGAATGATGTATTTCTTTTTATCGTTTAAATTCGGAATTAACTTTGAAAATTTTGCCGATTCCGTGGGTGGTACAATATTTTCAACTAAAAAGGGTAAGTCGGAATGATCATCATATAGCGTATCCGGATAATGAACGTCAACTTCCAAAACGTATCCTTCTGGACCATTATCGTCCACATCCATAATATTTAAATTTAAAATTTCATGCTCTGATAACCATCTAAAGCCGCCAAATGGTAATGCTTGCGACATACTATGACCGTACAGATTTGTTGCATCAAGATAAACAATGAAAGATGATGGCTCGTTAGGATCGTAGTTTGGTACATATATGTTGTTGGCAGCGTGCATCCTTTCTGAACACTGACTTATACCGCCTCGAATACCTTTTTTGAAAAAATGAACCGTGTCGATATCGGTCAATAGCTCTAACTCTACCTTAGAAATACGCAACATACAATCAAACGAATAACTTGGAAGGGTATGGTACTGTGCTGGATCCAGTTTATACGTTTGTAAACAAGTATCGCGAAACTGTTCAAAAACATCGGTTAATAATAAAACATCAGATTTCAAATATAAATCCGAATAGTCCCCCAAATTCTTACAATTAAATGTGTCCCACACCTTTTTAGCTCTATCATAATCTTCATCGCTAATGTGCTCCTCTGACAAACTATCATAAAACTGATTTTTTGTGGGTAAAGCTGGATGGTTCATTTTGTCTATTGAATCGACAAAACTATAGGGAAAAACACCTTTTTTACGCATTAAATTAAACTGCTCATTATCAGAAAAATATTTTCCTGTTTCCCTGAAACTACCCACAGCTAATCCATTACCCAAATTTTCCAGTGATGTTGATAGAAATTTAAAACTATCGATGAACCGCAATTTCAAATATTTTTTCTTTATTGTCCCACTTTTATTATCGACATAATCGTGAACGTAAATACTTTTCGTAAACGAAATATACTTTTCCTTGCTTTGAGCTAAAACATCGATCTTGTCTCCGTGACGACACAACTCTTTAATAAACATGTGGCAATCGTACCCGCTCAAGTTATGAAATATAATTGGAATAAAATTGGGTAACTTATAATTTAAATTGCAAATCGAATGAGCAGCACCAGGTCTTTTTTTCCCAGTTATGTGACAGTGGTCCTTTACTTTACAATTATTATTTTCAAAAGGTCGTTCACATATACCACATTTTGTGGCATTATTGAACTCCGCTATTTGGTCAGCCGTTAAAGTTTCCATTGCTTTTATATCTCTTAAGTATGTATTGTAAAGAGATCTTAAATCACTTTCAAGTCGAGAAACGAAAACCTGGGCTGCGTCGTTTCCCCGGTAGAGCTCAAATTTTGAAATCGAATCGTCAAAGGAGCACTTAATTAAATACGCAAAAGAATACGGTTCATGTTTGATGCTTTTGACTAAGTAAGAATTTGTGGGATTCGGTTCCACTGTATCCAGTGGTTTAAGCACCGATTCAAAATCCGCGTAAACGACAAACGGTACACGCATTTGCTTTTCTATGTTGTCAAATTTTAATATATTTTCACTTACACTCCTTCCAAATTTATCTATTTTTAAATTTAGTGATGGTGTTAATGAATATTTGTGGTTACAGTCATTTTTTTGGTGTGATATCAAAGATGATGGTGAACTAAAATATATCAAACAACCATCACAAAAATACATTTTATCTCTACGTGATGTAATTTGACTGGAACATAATTTCGATAAGTCTTTTATCCAACAATAATGACTTTTAGAACAACGCGTATCACAAATATGTTCATCATCATCTTTAATACTACAATCCTTTGTTATTAACAACAAGTTGACATGTCTGTTAAGTTTTCTACCCGAATACCTTAATGGACCGACAACTTCGTACTTTAACATATTATTTTCGAAATTTTTTTGCAAACCATAAACGTTAACTGAAATATTATTCATTTCTTCAAATTTTGATATATCACGCAACTTTACTGGAAAGTCTATACCTGTAAAATTCAGCACTCTTGAATAGTGTGGATAAGATTGAATCTGTGATGCCATTCTAGTGGTGGGGCACAAAGCAGACACGATTGACCACGCAAAACAACACTCATCTTGATTAAACACATTGATGATGGCTTTTTTCAATTCGATGAATCGGGGTAACTTTATATATGAAGATCCACCAAAAGGTTTATACTCGTTGACATTTACTTCCAGGTATAGAATTTTTTCCAGAGCCCAACCTACGAAAACAAAAAAGAATGACATAAGTATTTATTTTATTTTTAGTCGTTAATTTATAACATACCTGAATCTTTTTCCTGAAACTCAGTCGATTGAGTCTTCATGGCTTCCACTAATGATTGATATATTTCTTCCAAATCGCTTCCTGAAGTGACAATTTCATTGCGTGTATTAAATGACTTGTCACTGTACATATTATCTTGTGTTGGTAAAAGATACCGACCAACAACCACCATATTAACTTTCAAAGCACAACGCACTCTTACTAGGTCACTTACTACCTCTAACACTCTTGCTTTAATTTCATCAAAAAATAATGAATAGTCAGTATGTTCATTATCACTTGATATACGGTATGTGGCAATCCTATTTCTAAAAGCACTGGACACTAGCTCAACACCAGCTGATATTGGTGAACATGCATTACTTTTATGGTGTATTGTTCTTTGATGACCTGCCATTCGATTTGCTGGTATGGTTATATTGCAGCAAGTGCAAGTACGCACCTCGGATGTTGATGCCCCATCGTCAACTTTTCGCTGTTTTCCACCATGCATATTTTCAAATCGTGCTACGCACGATTCTCGTTTATGTCGTAACATATTATAACTCCGAGTAAATGATTTACCACAATTTTCACACACGTACGCCATGACTTTCAAATTAACTTGCTTGAACCGTTTTACTCAACACAATGTTCTATACTAAAATTTAACCCCCCCTACCCTCATATATACCGATCCACATTTAGACCCAACCCACTCGACCGTAATACCAAAACATGTTACACCCCAGTAATAACTCAAGGTAAACTAACATCATAAATGTAACCTTGAAATAAGCGTCGTCCACCTGGTCATCACCAAACAAAGAAACATCTGCTCGCGTTCAAGGCCAAGCAAATGTAACCTTGAAATAAGCGTCGTACACCTGGTCATCACCAAACAAAGAAACAGCTGCTCGCATTCATTGAAAATATGCACCGCAAATGTAACCTTGAAATAAGCATCGTACACCTGGTCATCACCAAACAAAGAAACATCTGCTCGCGTTCAAGGCCAAGTTCTTGACCTTGACCTTGGAATAACACCTGCGCATATCAAGGCCAAATAACAATAGCACACCTGGGCGTTCAAGGTCGACCCTACTGCGCATGCGGAGACTCGGGGAGCATCATATCCCTCTACTTACTATGACTATAAATCAGTCAAATTTCTTATCAATTAAAGTAACAGGTAACTTTGGGCAAATGAACTTCAAATGTTTATACGCGGGATCCCGCATAGGTTTTTTAATTTTATAAAATTCGATAAATTAACGTTTATTTAATAAATTATTAAACCAACTTTTTTTATTATAAATATCAAAAATTAACAGTATTTCAGTCAACAAAATTATGTAATTTAAAGTCTAGCCCAGTGGCGTATCCAGAGGGGGGGCAAAGGGGGCAATTGCCCCCCCCCCCCCCCCCCCCGAACAAATCCAGCTGATGAAAAACTTGCTTTGTCTTGTATAGTGCACAAAAAGTTAAAAAAAAACAAACCTAATGCATTTAGCGTTTGTTTTTATAATATATTATATTATGAGTATCCATTATTTTCTGTTTTGGTTGTTAATTTTATATTTTTAATATTTTTTTTTGTTTGGCATTTAAATGGAGAAAGTGATCAACTTGCAAATTCTAAAATATCTAGAAAAACACAAAATCATTCATGACAGACAGTACGGATTTCGTCACCAAAGATCCACAGCTGATCTCCTAAGCTTTGTCACACAACTGGAACAAGTCTCTCGAATTTTATGGCGAATCTCAGATTGTTGCTCTTGATATTTCCAAGGCCTTTGACCAAGTATGGGATGCCGCACTCCTCAACAAACGACCTTCTTACGGTCTTCCTAGCAAACTATGTACCTGGATCGGTAGCTTCCTCTCTAATCAGCGCATATCTGTTGTGGTTCACGGTCACTCATCTAACTTCCATCCTATCAATGCTGGCGTCCCCCGAGGATCAGTCTTGGCACCAACCCTATTTCTTCTTCACATTAATGACCTGCTCTCTTCAACTACCAACCCCATCCACAGTTATGCTGACGATAGTACTCTTCACTCCAATATTCATTTTTCCTGACAAGTTTCGAATCAAGAGTTGGACAATAGACGGAGATCCATGTACCTACCCTTTCCCAAGATCTCCAATTAATTTTAGACTGGGGTGCCAAGAACCTTGTTCAGTTCAACGCCTCCAAAACCCAGTCTTGCTCCTTGTCACGCAAAAAATCTGGCAACGCTTACCCCATCCATATGACAGGCCAGGCCCCATAAAACAATGAAACATTCGATCTTGTCGGAGTCACTTTTGAACATGATCTAAGCTGGCACAAACACATTACTTCAGTAGCCACCTCGGCAACTCAAAAGCTTGGTTTTCTCTTTCGAGCCAGAAAATACTTCTCCCCCGCCAACTTATACACTCCCTATGTTTCCCAAATAAGACCTAACCTAGAGTACTGATCCCACATCTGGGGAGCGGCATCACCTTCGACACTTCTTGATTGTATCCAAAAGAGAGCCATTCGACTTATCAATGACCCAGCCCTCCCTTCTCTCGCTCATCGCCGCGCTGTTGGGGATTTATGCCTTTTCTACCGCTACTTCCACGGATTTTGCTCTGAAGAACTAGCTTATTAATTCCACCCTTGACTGTTCCTAACAGACCAACAAGAGGCACGTTGCGTATGTATCCCTTTACTGTCCAGCTACAAAAGCCTAGAACAGACCACTTCTCTCGCTCATTCATACCTAGGGTCTCCAGATTATGGAACAAATTGCCTGCAGATGTTTTCCTCCAATCCTTCAAATCCCGTGTCAATAGACTCAATTTCCCTTCCCTTCAGACGCCCACGGTACGTTAGTACTTAGACTTGAAGTCTACGTGGGATGTCTTAGATTAAAAATATAACAATAAAAGCATTTTGGTAAAATATCATGTCACTTATTTTTCCGTACCTGGAGTTTTTTTACATTTTTTTAATAGGGCAAAAGGGCCATAAATTATTTATGTAAAAATGACAATATATGCTTGCCCCCCCCCCCCCCCCCCAGAAAGGAATCCTGGATACGCCACTGGTCTAGCCTCTCTCAACTATACTACTATGACTATAAATCAGTCAAATTTCTTATGAATTAAAGTAACAAGTAACTTTGGGCAGTTACTAGTTTTTATAGTAAATCACATTATTAGTTTGATTGTAAGGTAAGTAAGATACTTATAATACCTAAGCAGTCTCATTAATTTTCATATTATAATACCACGGATATTTGGCAGATGCACTCGTTATTTTGTAAGAGTTTACGGCTTTTTCATGGTTATGCGGATCCGCATAGCTGGTGCTGGATCATCCAGGTCGTCAAATGATGCGGAATCCCGCAGGATTGCGGGATTACATTAAAAAAATGTTTTTTTTTTTTGAAAATTCTAACTGTACATAACCCCCTAAAGATTACGTCCGCGACTCCCACCATTTGCAAATAAATCAATTTCTTGAATAAGGATTGCAGACATCCATGTCTTATTACTGGTTTGCTTTTGTAATGGCTCTGAACATTTTAGTAATGCTTTTTGCAGTTTGACGTTGAATGGTTCATTCTCTTCTGCTCTCAGAATTTCTGCAATGGAACTGTCGTCTTCGTCGCTGATTTCTGTTTCACTTTCGTTGTCTGTGTCTAGCCTGATTAAAAGTGTTTCTAATTTAGATTTAATGAGGAAAATATTTGATGTTTTGAAGCAGTCATCTTATTCAGAGTTTAGAATGTCGGGATTTTTGAGACAGCAGTGAATATCAGAGTAAATGGTTCTGCGTTGCTTAATCCTTGTTCTCAATGACTGTAGTTCCGTACTGAGTGGTGTTTTAATTGGGGTTAATTCCTTCAACATGAACTTTAACGCCGCATTTGCTTCAACTGTAATTTTTATTGGTTGGGGAACTTTTACAACGCCTTTGAGAACCCCACTTTCTGAATTCAAAATTGGTGTTATGTTCAGATCAATAAGATCTTTTTCTATGAAATTAGTGAGATTGTAAAACGCTCAAGCATGTCAAGTAAGCTGCTCTATCTCGTTTTGCAATATAATATATCTTTTAGCTCTGTGCCATGATAATTTTTGATACACTTTTGTAGTATATCATTTTTAATTGGCGATTTTCTAAATGTTGGAACTATTTGTCTTACCAATACACAGACAGGGTTCCGACTTTTCTGGAAAGTCAGGGAATTTAAAAGTGTCAGGGAAATCAGGGAATGCCAGGGAAAACTAGTTAAAATCCTGGAAAATTTGCCTTTTCCAGTTTTAGATAAAAATAATTTTATTCCATAACAAAATTGAAAATAAGGTAATAAAAGTAGGTAATAAACTGTCTATCAACTATAAAAAGCAATTTTCTTGCTCGGTGAGCTTCTTTTTAGTCATGGAAATTTTGTTTAAGGATTTGATCTGGAAAGCCAGGGAATGTCAGGGAATTCGATTTAAGAATTTTTGGTGGGAACCTTGATAGAGGTAATGATTATTTATTGGTAATGATTACTTCCAAAAAGTCACTTTTTTCCAAAACTTTTACCTTCAGTGTCTTTTAACATTTCGAGATTCATCCCGAAAATATGAAGCGATCCCGGAATTTTCGAGTCTGGTTTATATTCCGGGACCCCGGGATTTCGGGATCCCGAGATTGACACTCCTAGTATAGACTTCAATTTTAACAATTTGGCATGACTTAAAGAAGCTTATATACGAATAAAATTACTCGGGTTAGAAATGACATTTTAACCCTTCCAATTTTGAAACGTTCTCAAAAGTTAAAATCGGTTTCAAAACATAAAGAAATTGTTGCGTTCTTAACCTCAAACCAAAAAATCACACCTGGCACCATTTGTTGTTTTTTCTAAAACTTTACAAAAGATTTTAGCCCAAGTCTTGTTCGGCGGCTCCCTTTTAAACGCTTTTGGTTTTTATATTGATGCTTCTAGAACTTTCCTTGGCCTACTTTTGTTCACATTATTATATAGGCACATTCAAATCTCGCTAGTTTTGGACACTTTCTATTTACATATTTTTTTATCTATAAAACTTCGATTTGACTTTTTTTTAGATAATGGAGCAGAATGGAATGAAACCCGACGACTCGGAAAAATTCGAGCAAGTAAACGCGAAGTTGAGAGAGACAGAACGGCAACTAATAACAACCAAAAAGGAAGTACAAACGTTCCAAAATATGCTGGAACAATCGCAAGCTCAATATCAAACGCTGGAAAAGAAGTACAGCAAGGCGAAACAGCTAGTCAGGGAGTTTCAGCAGAGGGAATTGGACATGTTACATAGGGAAGATTTTTATCAACAGCTTCTTCAAGAAAAGGACACGGAATATAACGCGTTGGTTAAAAATTTAAAGGATAGAATAATAGCTTTGGAGCAAGATTTGTTAGGTAAGTAGAAATAATGTATTTTACACGTAATAGAGCGGCAATCATTTATTAATCATAGATACAAAATCACTAAAATTGTCTGTTTACAATGGTTCGGTTAGCTAATGCTAATGTCTTCAACGGTTTATAAAAGAAAACTAAACTTCAGTACTAACGTGAAGCTTAAAGCTTTCCCTCGTGTCTGCGAAGCAGAGATTCAACGGTTCGGAAAAAAATCAGCACAATATGAAAAAATCCCCTTTTCCACTTTTTCCGCGGCATAATTTTGGGATAAATTGGGAATTTTCAAAAATATCCTGGAAAAATGTGAAAAATGCAATATAAACTATAATATAAATGATTTATTTAAGAAGAAAAAAACCATAACATTCTTTTACAAGTTTATACAGCGTGTCCAGAAACCATCTTAACAAATGGGAAACTTTTTTTTAACTTTACAGAAAAAGTTATTCTTCATAAAAATTTCTGATTGTTGAGAAAATAACACTCACATCAAATATTTTGGTCCAGCATATACGGGGTGACAGAAAAAGTAAAATCGATAAATAATGATAAGTGGTATAAATATCTCAGCCAAAGTTTGGGCTTAGTTATAGTGAAAAGAGATGCCCCAAATTCTTTAGCAATGCCGCAGCAAAATATTTTTCCATATTTTTTATAGACACTCAGAGAAAAGCGGGACTTCCCATGGTTCTACCATATGACAGTCTAAATCTGAAACAACTTACGCCACAAATGTCTCGCCGTCAGCCTCCGAAGCCGCTTTTTCAGACGATAAATCCGGATTTTTCCGACACCGAAGTGTCCGATCAGAGCCCTGACGAAGACAAGACAGCCACCGTCGAGAGGAAGCTCCCAGTAAAAGAAGAACTAGATCGTGCGGTATGTAACAGGTTTGGCCATCTTTGATTATTATGGCTACCTTTCTAACAAGAGGGCACTGGTTCGGTTAGGTTTTGTAAGTTACGAATAACTTATTAACATAGAGTAGACCGAGAAGAATCGGATCTCAAGACGAATTAAAAAATAAAACGAATGAATTCATATTTTTAATCGGGGTAAAAGCTAGTATTGTGATTTTTCACCTTGTTCGTGGCGGTGTGGACCCTGCTTTAGAGGATTGAATGCAGAATCGCAGCTCCATATTCTTCCTAATGCTGATAAAATAATACTCTTGCGAACCGCAAAAAAGATACAAGGGTTGGATGTCGAAACAGCGTTATTTATTCTTTGAATACAAGTGTTTTGTATCGGCTTAACCGAGGATAGGTAAATAAAAGAAATTCTATTGACTTAAAATTGTCACGGGATCTTATCTAAAATACTAAAACCATGGCTTCATTATTAATTCTGCAGCTATATTTATTAATTTAAAAAGAAATAATTTATATTTTACACATTTCTAAAATAACCCAAAATGAGACATACCTGTATACTGTCTAAAAGCGTGTGTGGCCGGAGGAAAATGGCTCGGGACGTCGCACATAGGTCATTTTTGCGATTTTAGGCGGTAATAAATCCATATGCCTGTTTTAATTGTTTGAAAAATATATTTGAGGTAAGGAAAATTAGAAAAAGCAAATTTATAAATATTTTGAATAATTTTGTTTATTTTTAGATTTATAAAAATGCAAGAAAATAATTTAATTAAACAAAATGCATTAATTCGCAACGACAAATTTATAGTGAAAATAAAAACGTGATTCTTAAAAAAGAATATAACATTTAAATATCTATATGAAAGAACTTAGAAGTTTAGATAATAAATTACACAAAAAAGTTGTAAAAACATATTTTAATTATCACTTTCATCTGATTCGTCGTCGTCACTATCTTCAGTATCGTAGGGGCTGTTCTGTACAATATTTTTCGGTAAGTTTGGTTCTCGAAGTAAATTAATTACATCCTGTGATAAAGGTTCCTTATTGGACCGAGTACCTACACATTCTGATAGTGACGATATGTATGGATCAGAAGATATTAACAACCTACAGAACACATCATTCATTGTTTTCTCACGGGAAAATTTTCTGGAGTATGCTTCTCTATATCTGCGGAAATCTTTATTGCGAGACTCCAAGGCTTCTTCAAAACTTTTACATGGACGTCCTTTACTTGTGCTGGGTAAATCTTGGTCAAAATAACTTTGGTTCTTAAAAAAGTCCATATTAGTACTTAGCCAGTCACGGTGCTTCATTTCAAATTTGTTTCGAGTACGAGTACAGCACTTCCACATTTTATATATGGAAACGTTGACATTTCTTACTTTCTCTTTCACTTCATTATACATATCACTTCCCTCTTGGCCATTTAAATTAAATTTGATCTATAGAATCACCTTGGCACCAAACGTTAAATATCTCACTTTTCCGAACTGACATGTTCTACTAAAAAAAAAATGGTAAGTGGCACATCTGGGCACTCAAATTTAGTATGAGCTATGAGCTGACAATAGTGGGTATTGGAAAAAAATATTTTCAGTTTGACCTGGTTTGACCTCTGATTTAGCAAGCTCTTTTATTTCGACGTTTAAAAAAATTTTGGAATTTTGGAATAAACAAAATAAAATAATTATTTTTTGTGCAAATACTTACATTAAACTAATAATATTGTTTGTATAAAAAGTATATATCTCAAGCTGTCAGATACAGATATAGTCCTTCTCAAAACTTCTGCACAAATGGTTCTACAGCACTTAACCTCTACTACACTTTCACGACAAAATCGTAGCCGAAATAATACAGTAAATATTCACTGCAGTTAACATACTGCGATATGTGAATGACTTGATACAAAAAATATTTTAGTATAAAAAATTGTTATTAGGAATGTTCTTTTTATGATAAGATGCATACCAAAGAGATTCTCAACATATACTTTTTGTATTTATTATTGCCTAAAACATCAAAAATGACCTATGTGCGTCGTAGACTCGCTTGCGTCGAGGTAATCACTGACGTATCGCCTCTCATCCTACCTAGCAGGTAGACACCCCTTTGCCCCGCTCCAGGCCGATAGGCCGACGCGAGTTGAAATGACCTGCGTCGTCGCTACCGGACTTCGACACTAAGCCGCAAGGGTGACAAGCCAGGGTGGACGAAAAAAACGACTGGTGACAATATTCTCAAATCTAAACTTAAAATGTTAAAACTAATGAGCCTGTAAAAATACTCATCGGCAATAGTGCTCAGTCGCCTCGTAATAACTAATGAAAGTCTCGGAAAGTGTTGAAGTCACCCCGCCTAAAATGATGATATTCGCCTAGAAAAATTGAAGTTTAAATCAATTTTTAAGGCATTTCTAGTTATAAAATCAAAAAAGAAACTTTTTTGTACATAATTTTAACTACAGGAAATAAAAAAAATTGGTATCGACCCATTCTTATATTTGTTTTCAATTTTGCAAACAGTAAGGATAACAAACCTAATATTAATATCACAAAATTTAAAGACCTTAACTTACATATTTACATCCAGAATTATTGGTGGTCGGGCTAGCTCCTCATGGGGAGCTAGCTGGATACTTATGTCATCGGTGCCAAATGGCACCAATGGCAATGGATCCGTTGTTCCCTTTACGGATAAACAGTGTGTCTACATACTGGGGTAGACAAGGGGACAAATGGACCAAAAAATTAAAGATACGAAAAAGGTCATTCTTTATAAAAGTTTTTGCTTGCCTTAAAAATAAGGTCCACGATGCCAAAAATTTGTTTTTTTCTACAGGGTATGCAAAAAATACAAAATCGTAAATTTTGGTTAAGGGTAAAGTTGCATTTTTAAAATATTAATGCACAACGTTGAATAAAAAAGTTGTTTTAAATATTAAAAGAACTCTTATTCAAGTAAAAATTTGAAATTTCTAAATAAAGCTCTTAAAATCAAAATTTTTCTAAGTCACATTGGAACTTTTTTTATTTGATTACACATTTGATAGCTTGTAAGGTATTGGTCAAAACAATAAAGACGCCTTTGACCAAAAAATATTTATAATCCAAAATTACAGACTCAGGCAGGTTAAAGAAAATTACTAATAGAATATTAAATAATAATTGTAATATTTGAGAAATATTCCTTATTTTATCAAAGTTTAAAAAAATTAAGGGCACATCATATTTATTTTTCAAAAACTTCTCTACGCATTTTTCTGACGTCGAAAATGGCTAAAGCTTCTTATTTCTTCCAGTGAAATCGATTCTGTCCCTCTAAAAATCCTCTGCTTTAAAACTTCATCATTTTCAATGGATCTTTCATATGTTAGTTGTTGAATGCGCCCCCAGAAAAACATATCACAAATTTTCGAATCGGGACTCCTAGGTGGCCACAAAATTGGGCCATTTCGACCCATCCATCGATTTCCAAATTTGCGATTGAGCCAATCCCTTACTTCTGCAGCTTAATGTGCAGGACACCCACCGTGCTGAAAATACATATTTCGGCGATATTCAAGAGGCAATTCTTCTAACTTGTCCAAAAATGACTTCAGCATATGTAAATAAGAATGTCTGTTACATGTATTATCAAAAACAAATATGTTATAATCCCATAATAGGAAATGGCGCACCAAACATTTACTTTTTTAAAATACTGACGGCCGTTCGCAGTTCTAAACTCTGAATTTTCCCTACCTCAGTATCTCACATGTTGAGAAGCTACAGTGCCTTTTGTACTGAAGGTTGACTCATCTGAGAACATTATCCGCTTATGAAAGTTCACGTTGTTACTTAGAACGTCATTACCGGCCCACAAACAAAAATCCAAGCGTTTGCAACTGTCTTCCAAAGTTTGTTTAAAAATTGGTTTAAAAGACGAATCTTCGTTTCCTTAAACACTTTTTCGTGCTCGTGCTCGTTTTCTCAAAGACATAATAGGATTTTCATAAACAGATGGAAAAATTAATATTGTAGAAGCATCGTCGTAATTTTTCTTGGTCTTTTTTAAATCACTAACGGATCCAGTTTTTTTTTAAATTTGATTACTAACTTTTGTGCTGAGCTTCTGCATAATTGTACATTTTGAAACTTTTTTGAAACTTTTCAATAACGTAGCTATAACAATTCTCGCCAACTTTGGATTATAAATATTCTTTGCTCGAAAGAGACCATCTTCATTATTTTGACAAAAGATTACAATGTGACTTAGAAAAATTTTCATTTTAAAAGTGTAATTTAGAAATTTAAAATTTCTACTTGAAAATCTGGAATAAGAATTCTTTTAAAATTTATAACAACTTTTTTATTTAACGTTTTGCATTTAAATAAAAAAACGCAACTTTCCTCTTAATCAAATTTTATGTTTTTGTATTTTTTTACATACCCTGTACAAAAAACAAATTTTTCTCATCGTGGATCTTATTTTCAAAGCAAGCAAAAACTTTTATAAAGAATGACCTTTTTTCGTATCTTTCACATTTTGGTCCATTTATCCTCTTATCTTCCCCATCCGTGGACATACTGTATACAAGTACAGATACACTACTACGGATACTGTTGCATCCCGCTGACCTACTATTTAGCTGAAGTTGTCAAGAACAGTTTATACAAACACTACAGACTGGTCAGCCAACGCGAGGTCAACGATATGCAATTGTAGCACGTAGAATGGTTTCCAAAATTAAAACAACTTTAATGGAATTTATGAAAAATTTAGAAAAAAATATGAATTTATGACAATATTATGGTGATTCGATTGGCCTCGATCTATCCTGAAACTAGTACAATAACCAGTTTGTGCATGCTTGGTATTGTTTTTAATTCCCGTGCATGTCGGATTGCATAAGTATTTAAAGTTGGGTATGCTAATCTCATATCACAACCTTCCCTCTTGTTTGAAGGCGCGTTTTTAATATGTATTACCACAAAATTTTCTTTTTTCCTTTTTTGTTATCACTCTGCCATGTTGTATTTTGTATATTGACGCATTTTTGTTTCTTTTCCATTTTTTATGCGTTGTTTTTTATTTGTGTTAGATTTTTTTAAAAGAGAATTCTTGAAAACAATCGACGAGGAATCTGCTAGTATAGTTTGCAGGTAAGTGCAATAAAAATCTAATATATTTTTGGTTGTTGACATTGCAAAATTTTTAAATTTGTCCCGAAAACTAAATTTTATTAATGTGTGTTTGTAAGAAACAGATGCGATGGAGAAAATTTAAATTATTTTTGTTACAATTTTTTGTTCACAAGAACACCTTTTAGGTTTCTCAGGTAATTTTGCCCTTTGTTACTCTACATCAAAATATACGAGATACATTTTTTGATTTTGGCGGATGAAAAAAAGCGGGTGAAAACACCATGAGATTTTGAAGTGGGTATTTTCAAAGTATCACCGTCTTTAACTTACTATATTCGAATGCGACGAAGTGGAAAATAATGCGTATGAAAAACTTTAAAAAATATACCCAAGTTGTGCATCAAACAAGGAAAAAGCCAAGCCTTTTTTTTTTCTTATACAAATTTTATATAATTTTTTTTGTTTGATTTTACGCCGGTTGCAAAACTGCATACGAGCGAAAATCCCGTCAAATAAATTCAAAACACAGTCAAATTGATAAATAGAGAGGAACTCTAAAATATTTTAGGTAATCTGGCTTTTTATTTTGAAAAAATATTTAAAATATCTAAGCACTGTCCCCGTACGATTTTATTCTTATACAGTATGTCCACGAATGCACGAATGAGGTAGACAAGAGGACAAATGAACCAAAAAGTGAAAGATACGAAAAAAGGTCATTCTTTATAAAAGTTGTTGCTTGCTTTAAAAATAAGATCCACGATGCCAAAAATTTGTAACGTTTTGCATTAAAATTTTAAAAAATGCAGCTTTACTCCTAAATATATTTTACGTGTTCGTATTTTTTGCATACCCTGTGTAAAGAAAACAAATTTTTGCCATCGTAGATCTTATTTATAAAGCAAGCAGAGACTTTTATAAAGAATGACCTTCTTTCGTATCTTTTACTTTTTGCTCCATTTGTCTTTTTGTCTACTCCATCCGTGGCCATACTGTATATTAAGAGGGGTAATCGGCTCTTATCCCTACTATTTTAGTTGTTTTAAGCATTGCTGTTGCTTAACTATTTGCTAAAAACACCAATGATTTTCCCCAGTGTAGACACAAAAGACATATAATCCATTAATGGAATCCAAATTTTATTTTGTACTTTTGCTTAAGACTGAGCATGCAGAAATTCGATACGTCTGTCGAAATTTTGCCGCGTACAATTTTGAAGGTATACAAAATAAAATTTTGATGTTTATGATGAAACTTCTATTAACATATATGTAGATCTACGTAGAAAACTCATTTGTTTTTTACCCGACTGCGGAACACCAAGGAGGATACTGTTTTGAACAGTCTATGTACTAGTGTTGTAAATATCCGTATTCATTAGATATCCGAATCATACGGAATCGGAATCAGCTAATATCCGTATCCATTATCCGAATACGAATCCATTTCTCGACCCCCGCGAAAGCGGTTACAGATCATGTATACGTATGCATGCAACAGACTAAAATATTTTCTATCCGGATACACGGCTAGGTAGGTTGATGCGGTATCGGTATCATACCAGTCGAAGTCGAAGTTTAGGGATAAGAAGGCACCGCGTCGCGCCGTTCTCGTTTAAATTCGGTTCGGTTGAGGCGGGACTAGTTTAACCAATGGGTCTCATCTCATATGATACCCGTTACCCCGATAACTATGCCATCTTTTTTTAGGAAATGTCATTAGAAAGAGAAAGCACAATATCAAATATGCCAAATCGCAGACCGTGTTGTTCGCTTACACTCGATTCCGATTCCGTTTTCTCTTTGCACTTTGCATTAGTAACCACCCGATGCGAATTTATTTTGATTCCGAATCCGTATTCAAGTTCTCGGCCGGTTCCGGATAATTCGGATTCTTTTAATATTCGGATCCAACGGATTTTTGGATACGTATCCTTACATCACTACTATGTACGTTGTATGTTTGTGCCTTTCTGCAGCCCGTACGACTCGACCAAGTTTAGCGAACGAGGTGTCGAAAGATTCGTCTTAGTCCTGCGAGTGACATAGGCTATATTAAGTCGAAAACTAAACAAAATGGCGTTAAAATCTTGACTCTTTAGTTTAGTTCAATTTTTGTTTTTACCAACCTTGTTTTTTTAATAACCCGGGGGCAATTATCCGACCCACAACATTGTTGAAAAGAATAAAATAGTAGGCTTAAGAGTTTACGGTTCCTCTTAATTGAGGAGTAAAGTGCACGCTTATTTTTCAGCATTTGCATGAAATCTGTTCACTTATACGTTGTATATAATTTATATTATTTTGATTCGGTGTATGATTAATAAAAAGTTTTATATAATGGTAAATATGACAAGCCAGCTAATGCTCCCAAAACAAAAGATTAGTAAATTCGGCGGTTTAAAATTTTATTAAATAAAAAAAATGTAATATCTTAAACTTTATTGTTATAATTGTTTTCACGGTTTTCACTTGGAATTAATGTGTATTAAATTTTTAAAAATTTACCTTATGCCTAATACAGGATTTCATTTGTAAGTACTAAGTATCAGTAGTACCTAGTTCAGATATCCACTTAAATGTCATTAAAATAATAGGTAGTTTTCATTTCTGCATGAAAAATCTAAGATAAAAATTGTCAGTGCAATATTAGAAATGTTATTCGTGGTAATACACAACCGCTTCAATTAACACATTCACAGTGCAGTTGGGTATCCCTTTTAGGTACCGCCCCACGAATTATTAGACATAACAGCCACCAAAAGCAAGGCGGAGCTCGCCACCCGCGGCTCCCTGGCCAATAGGCAGCTCCCCAGTGCCAAAAAGGGCTCCCTAAGCAACAGCAGCTCTGATTACGGGCTGGACGAAAGCTACAACTCGGCCGACGAATTGACAGATTCCGCTTATTCACCCAGGCCTCCCAAGCTAATTAACAATACCGCGAGTACTGCCAGTGTACCGAGGCCCACATCGCTAAGCACTAACTCTCATTATATCATTCAACCGGTATGTGGAGTTTTAACTCTGGTGATGATTGGAAGGGACCACAAGGATTGAAGAGTTTTATGGGGTCGAAATGATCGATATTTGCTAATTTTTAATGTATTATTTGCTATGCTTCTTGAAACGTAAAATCAAGGACTGTCTTGGAAAGAACTATATATAAGGGACATATAACATAAGAGAAATTTAAATTTTATTAAGTATACATTGCGCATTTAAATAGTTCTAACATAACATCTGAACATGTTTCACCATGGGCCATATTCACTATTGCTAAGACCGGTTTATATGGCAATTGAGAGTATAAATTGACAAGTTTAGGATTAAGTTTAGGTTAACAAAATTAAATCAGAATTTCTTTTACGAATTATACGTATTTCCCTTTCCTTTGTAGAGAAATTATTGATTTTTAAGGTTAAAAAGCTTAGCAAATAATATATTAAAAATAAAAATAAATTGATTTTGACACTATATGCTTCTTAAGAGCTACGAGTATTTTGTGAAAAAGAATCGATTTGTGCCTACCGATCACCATTTGTGTTGCCCAATAAACCTCCGTTGGTTTTTTCCCAGATTTTCAAACCAAATTTAAGTATATTCACAAGTTTTCTTTAAACGTATACATGTAGGTTTTTAAACGTAAATCAAGTAAAAGTCAACTTTTCTTGCGGAAAATTCAAATGTAATTTTAACAACTGTATCGTAATAATCTATGACCAGTAATTGTAACTTGTACAAGTTGTAAATATATAAATAACAGGTTTTGTATTTTTTCTTTAGATGGACATGGAACTATGCACAATTTTGAAACTCTTTCCTTTTTGTATTTTGTATGGAGTGATAATTTTCGCTTGATTAGACTTCATTTCTTTTAAAACTTTTTTAATTTAACTTACTTAAACATAACCGAAAAGCTACTGATGTAACTCAAATTTATACTTGTTTGAAAAAAAAACACGTGTGATTTATTTATTTTGTAGAGTATAACTCTAAGCCAATATAGGTCAAAATAAAGTAAGGTTTTTTTAAGGGTAGATCTAATATGGCGAAACACATGTAGTGTTATACTCTGCAGTTAGTCATATACGCTCCGAGCAATCCTGTACATGTTTTGCACTTTTTCTTAGAAGTTATGTAGTTGTTGGACGGTATAACCTTACAAATCTGCACTTTTGAACACTGGTGGGCTCTTCCAATCACAATCACTCTAATTTCCGTTTTACAACAATGCACCTGTTTACAAACTGTTTGTGACTAACTTCTAGCAATACACTTCTTTCCAACACCAACAGCAGCAACAGAGACACCAACAGCACCAGCAGCAGTACGAACAGTACACTGTCCAGTACAGCGAAGTGCAAAAAAGCAGCACGCATTACTCCTCGCAGGTAACTTGATTTTTTGCTGTTTGTAGTTCTTTCTAGTTTGACAGTTAACTAAGACTGTGAATGACCTTAATATTGTGTTAAATATTTACTTCATTCGCTTAAGAGAGATTTGCCAAAAATATTCACGTTTTAACTCCATAATTTGATTGAAGGATTAGAAATGTTTTGAATTAAAAGCCATTTTGAGAATCTGGGGATCAATTAATAAGGTAAGGTAATTCGTATTTGTCTTTTTGTCATTGGGCTTTTGTAAACACCAAGCGAAATTTTGTGGTACAAAAAATTCCTACATGATTTTTTTGTTCGTTTAATGGTTCTCTATATTGTCGCTATTGTCGCGGAAATCATGATATTAAATTTTGTGCAAAAATGTTTTTTGGCAATTCTTATTTTTAGAATAAGGAACATACAAATTTGAATCGTTACTCTATTGCCATAGAGCAAGTTTTGTTGCAGATATATATAGATATATATATATATATATATATATATATATATATATATATATATATATATATATATATATATATATATATATATATATATATATATATATATATATATATATATATATATATATATATACAGCGTGTCTTCGGAAGTTCTTACCATATGGAAAAAAATTTTATTATTGATTTTACGAAAAAAAGTGCCTCTTTATAAAAAGTTCTGCATCGTGAGAAAATAGCATTTCCATTCAAAAATTTGATCTAGTACATACAGGGTGGCTCAAAAATGTAAAAGTGTAAAAGTCCTAATACACGTGAAGCAAAAAAGACATAAAATCGTTATTTAAAGGTAAACTGCCACTGCAAAGGTGCTAGAATTAATTTTTTTATGTTAGTAAATTAGGTTTGGAACATACAGAAGGTCCCAAAAATAAAATTAATTTTTTTTATCGCCTTTACAAAAAAAGTATATATTCATAAAAAGTTCTACATTGTGAAAAAAGAGCATGGTTATTCAAAAATTTTTTATAGGACATACAGGTGGCAAAATAATTTAAATTTAAATTGTGACTTTCAGCTGTTTAAGCCACCCTGTATTGTCCTACATCAAGTTTATAAATAACCATGCTCTTTTTTTACAAGGTAGAACTTTTTATGAAGATTTACTTTTTTTGTAAAGTTGATAATTTTATTTTTGGGACTCCTGTATGTTCCAAACCTAATTCACTAACATACAAAAAGTTAACTCTAGTACATTTACAGTGGCAGTTTACCTTTAAATAACGATTTTGTGTCTTTTTAGCTTCACGTGGATTGGAACTTTTACATTTTTGAGCCACCCTGTATGTCCAAGATCAAATTTTGGAATGACGATGCCTTTTTCTCATGATGCAGAACTTTTTATAAAGAGGCGCTTTTTTTCATAAAATCAATAATAAAAAATTTTACCATAATATGGTAAGAACTGCCGAAGACACGCTATATGTATGTATATATATATATATATATATATATATATATATATATATATATATATATATATATATATATATATATATATATATAAAGTAATCTCTGTTTAAAGGTGCGCAATATATTGGGTAAAAGTGCAAGTTGAATTTCGCACTCGATACTTTACCTTTGTTTTGTATCTAGTAGAACAATAAAATTAGTCCTCTTGATTTTTTAGAAGGCAGTGCTAGATATTAGCAGTTACAGTATATTTTTAATAATTAATAGTACTTAAGCAATCTATTACGGAATAGTATATTCTGTAACAAGGTTAGAATGAAAAAACTCTATACGCTAGCGCTCGCGTTCGGAACCACGAGTATTGAGTTTTTTCATTCTAACTGAGTAACAGACTATATTTTCTCCACAACCATTAATTTGTTATTTCAGGTGGAGTACTGTCACATTCTATATCTGATTCATTCGATTTTTCACTCATTATTTCATTTAAATTGAAGCTTTTGCTGACAAAAATTATGACACCGCCACCATTTGCATCTGTCACTGACAATTTTGAAATCCACGGCTATCTATGTCGTTTGGTTCGATTACAGAATATTCATACCGTACCTTGTTATGGAATGAAAATACATGCGAAACACATAAGAAGTAAATGTTTCAGAATAAATATTCTAACTCAAGAGTAAGAATGTATATGTTCTATTATTAAAAATGATTTCGGAATTTCTACATTCTTAAATGGTTGTGGAGAAAAAAATATTCTTGTTTCTGAAATTCTCCCCTTCGACTTGGCATCTGACGTATAAAACATTACCAGCTGTTCCTTGGAGCCTTTGTGAATGTTGCTTGCAAAGCTCGTAGGGTGGATAGAGTCGTCATTGCCTGGACAATGTCAGCAGTGATGTGCAGGTTTTGTTAGATTTGCTCGATTTCTATTCTATACTAAAAAGAAAAAGATCCGGAGCAAACCTGAATGAATCTAAAAGATTATGTCACGACAAACAGATAAAATCATTCCTTCATCAATTATTTTATTGTCACTCGTCAACATGTAAGAATCGCAAAAGGAACAACGAAAGATGGTGATAGGATGGGGATGACAAGTGTTACCATCATCGTTCGCACGGTGCATGTCTGGTATAACGTCAACCGAATCTTTATAATGATACATTATTAAATGCAAACATGCTGGTTAACGGGGGAATATCTAGGCCATTACTAGCGACTAGAACGAATCTGGTCACACTTTCGGGTTTCTAAGCGATTTTTTGAGGATTTACCGCTCGCCTATGAATCCTGTTGGTTATAATGAGTTTCATATTTTACATTATACTTTGCTGTTTGTTTTTAGCAAAGCAAGAGCTGTTCTTTTCAACGATATATCAACTTTTTTAATAACGAATTGTTATAACTAAATGCTTAAAAATCATAGAAGAGTAAAAGTCACCCATCTCTTACGAAATTCGTTCTTCGTACAATAAAAATCATGCTACAGCTAAACAGAAGAATTAGCGGTACATTTCAAATGGCACCTGTAATTGACGGACAATTCACTGCTTCGATTTGCTCTTCCAGTGTGTGATGTATCTTTATTTAATAGGAGCGAGTAAAGAAGAAGGCAATATGACTCGAAGGCTATATTGTCTTTCGTGAATGTGATGTAGAGTAGTCAAACTAACTTGCTAATTGCTCTGTAATGCGAAAATAAACATCTGGTAATCTGACAGTGAAACAATCTACACAATTAATAGATGTCTTTTCTGATCGAGAAAAACTAAACATTTTGGTTCAGTTCATAAGCTTTTCAACTTTAACAAAAAAAATTCTAACAATAGAAAATTAAGTTCGACTTTCCAAGATTAAAAAAGCTATATTACAGGGCAAAGTATAAATATTTTACCCTCTAATTACTTCTCGTAAATTATATGACAGGAAAATCAACGTGAATGTTTACCCCTTTGCTAAAAGGGCTGTTGCTATCAAATTTAAAAATAAATATAACTTTTGGATGTAGTAAATATTTATCTCTGTAGCGACATCAAACGTTCATATGATCTTTTTGTTTTTATTGAAAAAATTCTGAGTAAAGCTGGTAGTGTTGTTAGCATCAAAATATCGTGCCCTTAAATTTTGCCCACTTTGACAGTGCTGCTATTAGGTATTAATTTAATACACCCGACTCCTTGCAACGACTGTGACGTATTGTTGACGGCAAAATATGTAAATAATTCTTTCTGTTCTTCGCTACACAATCTTAGACCTGAGCAAACCTACAGCGCATTGCTGACATTGCCTGGGCAATGCCGACGCCGCCCATCTGAAAGCTTTGCCCATTACTTATCAACCTACATGGTGATTTAAGAAGAATAAACAGTTATAATCTTAGAGTTTTAAAAAATATATATCTTTTTAGAACATCATTAGCAGCCAATCTTCCGGTGTGGTTTACGCTCGGGTGCAGAAAGACCCGAGGACGGACGAAGTGACATGGACGACGGATGGAGGAGGCGGCGGCGGCAAAGGGGTGATGACGGTTGGACCTCCGCCTTCACTGGCAGAGCAGCTTAAACAAGTAAGTAGTATTTTTGTTAGTCATAAGATTTTTTAAAATTTACTAATATCCCTAATGCTAATTTTTATTTTTTTTTAAATACCAGTACATATTTTTCTTTTAGGTTTTGGCTGAGAGAGAAAGGCGCCTTGGAAGTGATAGTGTAACCAGTTCAACGGACGAACTTAATGAAAAATCCAAAAATGATCCTGCTCACCACTTACTTGCAGAAATCAGGCAAGCAGTCAGTGAAGCTAATGCCAAAGGTAAATCGGTCTTTAGCATTGCTTGAAGTATGCTATAGTAACCGAATTTTTTTTATACTGTGTGTTGTAGTTAAGAAAGTTGTTCCTGTTACGTTATCGCCTCCAGGTAGCACGCCTTGGCATCACCAGGGAAATACGTCGCCTGAACCACCCTCGCCATCAAGTTTAAGTTCGGGGTCAGTGTCTCCCTCTAGACACGATACCTCGTGGGCTACTACAGACCTGAGTTTGTCCTCTTGCAGCATCGCTAGTGAGAAGCGTGGGTCGCACTTTTGGCACTCGATACCGGTGAATGATTGGAACAAAGATCAGGTGAGCTTTGTAGAAGAAACTTACATTTTTCTCACTCTGATGGGCGTACCGTTATGTGTTGTATTGTTACAAGCTTTCTGCATAATTAATATTGCCATGCGATGTTCAGAAATCCATCTACTAGGACTCGAGAAAAAATGACAATTCAGTGCTAGAAATGCCTAAGCACACTACTGGGGCAATATTCTACATCTTAAGAGATTGCTTCCTGAGAGAACGTTGTCGAGGTAGGACAGTCAGGAATGGCTGCAGGAAAGTGGTAGAGGAATTCTTCCTCGGCCGAGGCGATACCACCCCACACATCCTCTTAAAGGGCTGGTGAAATTCCTACGGTTGTTTCCGGCTCTGGATGTGTGAGTCAGACTTCCCCAGTACACCCACGGTACATGGTACTTAGACTTCAGTCTTCGCGGGCTGTCAGAAAATAAAAAAGTCCAAAAGTCCAGCAAGCTCCCAGGAAACATTCCTTAAGATGTAGTATTCAGCCTCTGGAATGTTTAAATTACTTCATTTACTGCAAGAAGTGCCTAAAACCAGACATGTAGAGTCGCGGAAAATAAAATCGGGCAAATATCTCACAATCGTTTCTTAATGGACTCTCTTCGGGAACTGATCCTTAGACTGTGAATTAGATGTACGATGTTTTATCCACGGGTGTACATATAAATTTTAACGGAACCTTTACGAGTTCAGTACAAGAAGTACCTAAGTCCGGTGATACAATTTAAATGCGTAGTATTGGTTAGTACCATAGACGTCTAAAAAACTATAGACCAAGCATTTCATTCATAAAATCATTTCGCGCCAAATCAAGAATCCGTTTAAAAA
Source organism: Philopedon plagiatum (assembly GCA_963971165.1). Lineage (NCBI taxonomy): Eukaryota > Metazoa > Arthropoda > Insecta > Coleoptera > Curculionidae > Philopedon > Philopedon plagiatum. The sequence continues at coordinate 79,820,056 of OZ020194.1, read as the reverse complement.
ATCCAATGGATGCGACTAAGAAAGCGGAAAAATGGCAACACTGTCCAACGTTCAACCCAACTACACCAATGGATTCGATACAAGTGAATATAACCTCACTTGTGAAAATAAACTGTTTGGGTTTGATAGTCCAATTTTTGCCAACTGGACACTGCCGCACCATATTTAAATGATTTTTTCGCAAAATAATGTCAGATTTTTCGAAGAAAAACACTTAAACGCCTCTCGCAAACACAAAAAAACACCATCCCACTCTCGAATAACGTCGCAATCGTCAGCGAATTATACGAATGGCCGCTTGCGATACTTCTCGATTCGTAGTAAAACTGGTAGTAAATGGTAAAACAGCGTTGCCACTTTGACTTAATAACTTAATAATTTACAGTGAGAAGGGAATAAGAGTTTATTCGGCTATGATGCATAAAGTAGAACAAAATGTATTACTTTTTTATTACTTAATACTTATGTATGCTAATAGTAATTTGTGTTCCGTGAAACGGGCACTTCGGTGTCCATCCGTCTGTCACAGGCGATTTTCTCTGAAACTATTCGACGTAAAAATTTGAAATTTAGCACAGAGATAGAGTGTGGTGGCCCAATTATATACGTGAAGTATTAAGATAAAATTTTTATTCTTACGATTAATTTCGGGTGGTAAATTAGGAAATTAGTTAATTAGTTAAATTAGTTAAATGGTTTGTACTTATGAAAAATATCTTTATTTATTATAATAAACTTTTCTTTCAGTTAATTAGACATGATATTATTACTTATTTTGAAACAAATTAATTTTCTTGACTCCAAGACAATATGTAACAATAACACTTTTATTTTTGTTAATAAGCATTTTTCCTATGAGTTAATAATTTTCCTTTTTTCAGCTTATGATATGAATGTGAGAAACAATAGTATATTGTACAACGAGCATGGAATGACATGCATTTCCTACGAGTATGACGTTTGCAGCACGATGCCGCAGGCGAGTGCTGCAAATCATACGAGTAGGAAATGGTCATTCCATGCGAGTTTTACTCTATACTTTTTCTACGAATGTTACTGTTAATAAAATGGGATTAGTAATATTTTTCTTTTTAAGATGTCAAAAAATGTCAATGAAATTATAAAGATTTTGACGCGGCACCGGTCAACGCCACCTTTGTAAAAATATACTCGCGCACAAAGTGAACTTTGTAGTTCAATCACCATGGTGATTGAAGCACAATGAAAATGTGTATAAAACAATGGACTATCTTGCGCAATTGCTATTGAACATACAAAAAAGGTTTTTATTGACATGAGTAGAAAAAATATTTTATTGTTTAAATTATTGGGTTTGATAATAATAAAATTGAAAAGGAGCCTAAGTCCATTTCTTCTTTATTTTTTTTTTCTCTTAGCTGCAGTAACTAAATCCAATAAATATATAGTGTAATGTTTTTAGATACAAAACTTTTAAACTCATTTCTATCAGAAGCTATTAAATGACACTTTATGAATTCACCCTTTAATTTTACATATAATTTGTGCCTAATTTACGTGCTTATCTTTAATACTAGTTCGTATGCACAGTAAGTGTTTAGCTATCCTATTTAGGCCTGTTTGTAATCAACGCATGCAACTATTCGAGAATTAAAACTCCGCAAAGACTACATATTTGTAATTTCTAAGAAGTACACTACTTTCATATCTAACTAATATGTATCAATACTTTATAAGCATTGATAAACTGGCCCCAAAGTGTTTTTTAGACTTTATTATTTCTTTAGGTTTGCCAGTGGTTGTTACAAATAGGATTGGAGCAACACATACAAAAATTCGCGGAACTACAAGTCAACGGCAGCGCCCTGATGTTGCTGACGTCAGCCGATTTTAAAATATTAGGTATAACCAGTGACGATAAAAATCGCCTTAAGCGCAAAATAAAAGAGTTAAAAGTGCAAGCGGAAAAGGAGAGAAAACAATTGGAACGCGATAGGAAAGAAAAGGAGAAACAGCTTCGTAAAGCGGAGAAAGCCAGTAAAAAGAAGTGAGGTAGCTTAGGGCCTAAAACTGTTGTATAATTTGTGTCAATATACGGGTGTTTTTTAAGTATAAAATATTTAAAGAGGTAAATCTATCTCCATAAGCAAGTAACGCATAGTTTTCAAGGTTCAGGGTGATAAATTTGATCCACCCTGTATCTCGAAATTGCAGTCTTACTAAACTCATAAGAACTTCGATATCCAAAGTTTGCCTTCTTTAATATTTTGGATTGCTTAGGGAACGACCCTGTAGTTAATTTATTTAAGGTTTTTTGGTATATAAAATTACCAAAATGAGGCCATATTGTTGTAATTTTTAAAAGTGAGACTCCAGTTAGGATGTAACTGTATATATTGTAAGAATATGACTAAATCGCGAACTGAATGCTAGTGGATTTGACTGTGATCCCAATAGTTTTAGTATAGTATGAATTGATTTGAGTTTTTCTCATAAGCAAAATCTACAACTTTTCAGTTCACTATTCAGGGTAGTTTTGTAAAAAAAATCCTATAAGAGATGGTTGTTAATTGAATAATAATGGTGTGTATGCCGCCTTTTTGCATAAAGTTTACTGTTAGAAGAAAATAGTATATTCTATCAAATAATCGACAATATCTAGAAAATACGATTAGAACACTGAGGGAAAGACATGAAAAGTTTCTTTTTACCTATTGACTACTTGTGGGATAACCGATAGAACCTATACTTAATCCCTCGTAAGATTGTAATGGCGGCTGTTGACACATGCCATTTCTGGTAACGTTCTGTTTACACAACTTGAACTTTGGTCAGGGCCGGACTTCACATTTTTTTTATTAAAATTATGAAAAAAAAATTCAAATGACTATAACTTTCTACCAACACATTTTTTTCTCTTAAAATTTAAAATTTCTCGACAAAATTATATAAAATTTGTTTAGAAAAAATAATAAATAAAATACCTAAACTCGTTCATTTTTTTCCCTTGGGGGTGCAGCAAAAATTCAACTTTTTTTCGCAAATAAAAAAATGGTTTTTTTTTCTTTACCAAAACATTCCCAGTAGGCTCACTATTAAAACCCCTAAATTTGGTACGAGTCCTGTAAGTATGAACAGAGATATATACAACTTTGAAATTTCACCGGCCGCCACTGCCAAAATGTCTAATAGGCACAAAATAATGCAGATTGCTTTCTGACAACACCAAAAACCCACAACAATATTCCTAAAAACAAACTTTGATTTCACACGTCATAAATCAAAATTGGAACGACGAGACGGCTCTGTAAATAGCGAAGGAACAGAGAATAGATAAGACGGGTTGACGACTGCCGGAAAGAGATATGCCGGTGCAAAGGCGTAACAAAAGTATGTCCATCTACACTGCATTCGATGTGAGGTGCTGCACATATTCCACCTGTTGACGCTTTCCCGGCAGCAGGGATTAGATGTGGAATATGTATCTTCGTCGCGTACATGTAAATGTATGGCCATTTATATATCCATCTCTCATCCATTCAGCGATTGTCTGTGTCAGCAAGGTGTTTTCTGAATTAGGGAACTTTTAAATTATAAGTTGGCAAATATGTTTGACATGTGTCAACGGCCGCCATTAAAATCGTACGTGGGATTGAGTATATTAACTATATTTCGTCTATGCTAAAAGAAAATTAATTTATGTCCACACTTCTTTAGGCTTTGGCGTGTAAAAATTAAGTCGGTCATTAAAATTTATCATTTTTTTTTTAACAGGAGGCGAGGTACACAGCAAAACCTTAACGTCCCCTTCCCCGGTCTGTGGCCTTCGTTTTTTTACTTTTTTGAAATGTCGATTTACTAAATTATAGCACTAAAATCCGAATTTTCGCTGCTTAGCGGCTGTCTGTAACTTTTATTTAAATTATGTATCGAGACGAAGTCACAGTCCGTAGAAGAATAAACTTGCATACACATAAGTTCGTAAGTGTTGTGTGTTGCTTTAATTTAAAATACTTGAAATATGGCAGCAAAAAATGAAGGTGTAAATTTTGGTAGCTAATAAATTACGCACACTTTGGGTCAAATTAAACTTCACCACTTGTTTTAGAAAGTTCTAAATAGTTGTAACATTGAAACAAATCTTCGGTCAGAAATTTTGTTAAATAGAAATTGATTACGAATATCTTGACTTTATATTCAAAAATTATTAAACTTTATGAAAAAAATCGTCAAAAAGTAGTAGTTTAATTTGGCTTAGAATGTATGTTTAATTTTAAATCCCAATTAAAATAATCTTTTATAAGGCTTCAAAAATCTAAAGGGAAACAATGAATGAAACGTCGCTTTTAAAAAAGTAAAGTTTCACCTTTTGAGCTAAAGAGAATGACTTAAGTGACGCGCCTAATTCATTCTCCAACAATGTTCACTTCATTCATTACATAAATGTGTTTTAGTTGTTATACTAAATTGACAAAATAAAAGAATCGTCAAACTAAGAACTAACTCAGACGGACCTGCAATATTGTACTATTGCAACGGTTGCAGGCTGTGGTCGCACTTTTTACATATCTGTTTAAAAGCATGTCGTGCCACCCAGAAAGTATCAGGCGCGGCAGATGGGGAAAATTTTGTAAGCAACTAGTGATATCAACGTAACTGTAACAAGCCAAATTTACATTTTTTCATCAATGAAGGTTTTTTTAATAATGTGCCCATTTCTGCCAAGAAATTATTTGCCTATAAATAAACACCATCAAATACTAAAATTATACATAAGTACATTAAACATAATTACTAGTACTACACTACTACACAAAGGACAGAACACAAATATCAAATAATATCCAACAACATATTATACAACAAAATTAGGAAAGCCGAAACACCTCTTAAACCAATAATAAGTGCCGGCGCGATGTATGTCAACAAAAGTTTATGCAAATACAATGCGCATATTAGGTAATTAGTTTTTCTTTGTCTAATCCAAATTTTTTGCAGTAGCATATTTCACGGAGCGGTTCGAGTGAATTTCTATAGTGGCCCGGGACAAGCCGAGAAGCGGTGGTGTCGACGGTCACGCGCGCGCTGAAAGCGATATTATTGGTGGGCCGTCGACAATTTCGTCTCTTTAACTTCCTAAAGCACGTATGTTTGTTTCTCTCGTAGTTTAAATGCATTTCTATAGTTTTCTATTTCCATATAAACCTCTGAAGTCGATTTATAGTACGGCCGAGTCCGAAGCAAGCTTATCTCGATTGGGGAGTTTTCGCTATTGTACTTTTTTGAAAGAAAAGATAAATATTTTTTGGTTTTAAAAAATAAATTATTAGGTGGGTCATTGGCCAAATGACCTTGCGGATAAGCCGCGCCTGGAAAATACTACCAAGATAAACAAATCATAGTTGCACTACGTTTATAATATTTTTTAACCATAATTACATTTTAATTTTGTCAGTTTGGTATCCTTATATTCTTCCTTCCAATAATATGTGCAATGAAAATTTGACTATATTTAGTGTATACTGAACCTTCACTTTGTATACAAAATTATATTAACTTAAAAAATTTAAATGTGTCGCGATAATTCTCGTTAAAATTGTCTATGTCTGATATTGTATTTAATTTACTTTAGGCATTATAAGAAAAATTACAAAGGTCATATACAACGTTTAGATGTGTCAAGTGTGTATTATAGAAATGTAAATATTGTGACATTTTATTCTTGTTTTTAAAACTGTTTCGAACTGTACTTATTATTTTGTTTATATTCTTATTTATTTTATTTGTGTTCCTTTTTTACCTATTTCCTGAAGTTTTACTAACCAAATACTTTTTGTTTAATAATTTGAAATTTTAAATTGTGATAAGTTTATTTTCAAGTTTTCAATTTTTTTTGTTGGAAAATGTGATTCGTGTAAGATATAATCGATTAGTTTATGGATTATAACTTACGTATGACGTTGACTTCTTTTAATTTTATAGGATATGTTGTTTTAATTATTTATTAGTGTAAACAAATTCCCAAATACCCAGATTTTATAGAGACTTTTTTGCTGATTAAAACAAGTCAATTTACATGAAAAATTATATTATATGTAGTTTAGCTTGTTTAAGCATCTTGTAAAAAATACAGGTCCGGTACCAGTGACGCATACTATGGTTTTTACCCGAAGAATTCCATGCTACCTCTTTATCATTTAGCGTCGCACGGTGCAGAGGTGTTATGGGGAAGTGGGACAAAAATCAGAACTCTTAAACAAATTAATATTATCATATAATTTATTTACCACAAATTTGTCGGGCGTTAGTCTATATTTAAAATAAACCATTTATTTTCTAATGAGGGGTTACAAAAAAATGGATTTGAACTTATGCATCCAGAATAACATATTAACCGTAGAAATGGCAATATAAATAATACTATCAACTGTAATTGTTAATGAAAAGAATATATAGGAACCAATTCAAGAAAAAACATGCATAATATGTAGTTATAATTAGGGGTGGGCAAAATAATCGATTTTTCGATTAATCAATTTTTCGATTAATCGATTTTTTCGATTAATCGATTCTTTTTTATAATCATAACTTGACTATGAAAGGCGTATTCAACGAAATAATTTGAATGCTTTTCCATCCGCGCTCCTTTAATTTTTACGGGTCTAAAATTTTAATCGCCCGCCGGAATTGTGTTCAAGATAGGCAAGTGGTAAGCGCTGGAGTTGCTTTCATTGTCATTAGTAATGACATAATTTCGACGAGTTCAATAATTATCGATTTTCGATTAATCGATTAATATAAATTTTTATCGATTTTTCGATTAATCGATTTTCTCGATTAATCGGAAATAATCGATTATTTCAAATCAAAAATCGATTATCTTTTTCAATAAACGCCCAGCCCTAGATCCAATTAAATAGCAAGTGTTTGCTTCATGATTGTTTGGCCGTTGATGGACCAGCGACATCAGCAGTAAAACTCAGTTCCTCGCTACTAAAACTTTTTACCAATGTTTCTACTTTACTTTTCTTCCTTTTTTTAGAACACTCGCGAACTCTTTTACATGACGACCACGGTCTTTTATTGAAGTCTTCGAACTGGTAATAGCAGAAGCCGTTAACTCTTCAGGAACACAAACTTTTGAGGCCGGAAAACCACCCTTTAAAAAAAAATAGGATTTCGAGCGCGAGCACTTTATCCACTTGAATTTCAAGCTGGCACAAACGAATTTCACAATATTTACTAGTTTTGGTTCGTCGGGTTTAGGACACTATACGAGTTCACCATTAATTGTTTTCCTACACTAAATTTGGCTTCACCTATTGCTGCCACCCAGACTTCGAAACGGTCGACAGGTCGACCTGAACATGAAAAAATTTTGTTTTTTTAAAGGTTTGCACATATTTGCAAAAATGAAAGCTTTTGCCAAAATCTACGCAAAATTTACTACGAAATATCAAAAAATTGCAGATATACTTTTGTGTTTTTTTAAAGCTTGCAGAAATTGGAAAAAAATCACTAAGAACAAAATTGTACACTCCCTTACAACACAATATGTCAAAGTTGCCAGGTATCAAATAATCATGTAAGTATAATATTTTTATAAAGTTAACATACCTCCATTAACGTTCTCCATTGCGAAAATACCACAAATACAAAACTGTCCACAGCTCAAGCAAAATTGCAACTGATAGGTAACCTGTAACTTACCCATACTTCACAGTCATAAAACTGAGATGATACCTGATAATTCTAATTAGGATTTCTTAAAAACCCTTAACTGGAATGTTTATAGCTGATAATTACATCTATAATAAAGGGCCAATTTTTACATTTTTGTCCACGAGTCGCTGCGCCGTGCGGCGTGAATATTTTTGACGTTCAAGCCTTGGTTGTGTAACGAATTATAATTATATCAGTGCAGCTGAGGCATGCAGGTTGTAAAACGTGGATAATTGGAGAAATCATTAAAATATGTTTTTAATCCATAAAAACCATTGACTTTTATATATAGACCCCTACACCTGACAACGTGCGCAAACAAAAACTAAGTTAGCAGGGTGAAATATTGTGTTTGTACGCACGGCCACCGGTCATATTTCTCGAGTCAGATCGGCGAGGGGCATGCGCACAACTCGCTTGTGGTCATCTGCTACACGTGTTGCATAACCAGCTGGAAAACAACATCTGTCCTGTCCATCACAGATGACAAATTTGCAGTGCGCATGCCCGTGGCCGATCAGCTTTGTCTACATGCGCAAGACCAGAAATTTGCCACTTTCACGATTATTGTTCGCGGATCCAGTAGTACGAATCAATGGGTAAAACTCATTCATATATCATATTTTAAAATCATTATGTCACTATTCGTCGTAAAATGCGTAGATGGCGATATGCTGGACACACTTCTAAATAGTAGAAAATCCAGGTAATGGGAATTTGTAAAAGAAGTTTTAAAGACTTGTTTAAGACTCGGTACAAATAGAAATCAAAGTTAAAATTGCAAAAGGCAGTTAACATCAAAATAGGTTATTGGTATGAAAAATGTTCTAACATAATATACTGTAGATAGTGTTTTTCTAGGAAAACATACATTTACTTTGGTTATAGCATTTCAAGTGACCAAGTGGATAATAGTTGATAATATATGATATATACCGAGTTTCTGGATAGTCTTAGTAAAGAAGGTGCTGATGAAACTAGATAACACTCGGAGATAACTCTTAGTTGCACCGTATAATTTCAACCAGGTGTAGCTTAATCCATGTTTAGAATACCATCTCTTCAAAAACAGTGAACTTTCTAAACCTAGATTAGGCTAACAAAAATTTAAACATTACCGTGAAAATGGAAGTAGTATCCGGGACAATTATTGATTTGCCAACAGTGGAAAAAAGTTTATCCGTTTAGTTACCCCAAAAGTCGGTAATTTTGATTCATCTAATAAGTTATAAATCAATCCTAATTTATGTCTCTGGTCTTCTGAGAATTTGGGTAAATACGAAGATATTTATTTCTTTGACCCTTTGAGTAGACATGCCTCCTCTAAGAGTAAAAAGTTGCGCATGTCATTGGTATTTCCCATTTTTAAAATTTTCATCTGAAATTCTTTTCCGCACTGTGTAGGTACTCGGTACATATAGGACATAGGTACGTTTTTAAAATCAAATATAGTGTACCTGTTTTATGGTTTCTTTTTCATTTTTCATACCAAGAACTTTTCCGAAATTATGTGTTTTTTTGTGGGACCAACACTACTTTTTCCGCTCCCTAAATTGTGCACATTGTTCTAAATTTGTCAGTTTGCTCAATTTCCAACTTTTCGTTAGATTTTTGTCGTTTTACGAGCAGCTTTTATAAAGCGTAGTTTTTAAATATTTTTGTGATTTCTTTTTAACTTTTGTAATTAAATTATAAATCAAATGTAGAATCAATAAACAATAAAATGACAATTATTGTATTTATAAAAGGTCTTTGAATTCTTATTTGTGTTCTGATCATTTCCGTGGCTTTGCTATTTAGGGCACATAAATGTAGGTTTTTGAAATATTTCTTCCCAAATAAGTATGTATTATTTGGCCAGACTTTAACACTATTGATTTGTCCTTTTGTGTTGCATGAAACTGCACTAACGTACACTTTTTTTTTATTTGTAGAAGACACCCGTAAAAAAATCAGTGCAGGTTAGCGCAGTTTCGTGCAACACAAAAGAACAAACCTAATGTGTTTGGTTTTGTCAAACATCGTTTTCGGCCGGCTATGGTCATGGTCACGGTTGACAGTTTAATCCATTATTTAACTCGACCGTGACCATGACCACTAGCCGGCCGAAAACGATGACAGTGAACTAAAGGTTTGTTCTTTTGTGTTGCACGAAACTGCACTAACCTGCACTGATTTTTTTCCAATGGGGTTTTTTTTTACAAATAAAAAAAGTATAGGTTAGTGCAGTTTGGTGCAACACAAAAGATCAAACCTCATGATATTTGTATTTTACATGCCATTACTACGTAGCGTTTTCGGATAGCCTGTGGTCACGGTTAGGGCCGTCGAGAGCCGGGATGAGCCCCGGGGTAGTAAAGTTTTTCTGGCCCGGCGCCCCCTGGCTGATAAGTAAATTTTGAGTTGCGGGCTCCTCACAGCATTGTGAGGGGGTCTTCTTGCCGGGCCTGGTCACGTACGGCAACGCCGCGCTCACGAGGTAGTTTGTTTACGTTCCATTCTTGGCTTAAAAATTGAATATTACACTCTATTCTCCATTTTAAATTATAAAAACCGACAATTAATACTATTAAAGAGTGTCTAGTCTAAGAACAAGTGCAAAACCAGTAAAACAACATTATTATTTTCACATAATTACCACATTAACCAACAATAATTACAGTTCCCGCCAAAATATGAATACTCCCTACTACTGGAAAGCAGCTAAATTTAATCGATTTCGGACTTTGTACCTTGCGACGTTGTCACGTTAGCCACAATATATTTTAAGTTGCCTTTCAGTGGTACCTATATTTCAATTCAATTTAAATTTTAAATTTCAATCTACTTTCTCATATTCGGTATGCTGCAGGGATACTGCTGAACTGAGTAGGTGGTTCCTCCTTGTTAGCCCGTGTTAATACTTTTTTTTTTCTTCTTTTTTTTTTTTTTGGTTTTTTTTCACTTTGTCTAAAATGTCTACATCAAATTTGGAAGATGATGGAACCAAATATACCTTTAAATGCTGTAGCAACAAACAATGTTCAAATGTATGCTGTATTCAGTGCCTGAATATCTTCCATGTCAGCTGTAAAAATCGATTTTCATTCCAATACGATGTTGCTCCTGGAAAGATATTGTGTTCAAAAGAATGTAGAAAGGGGCATGAGGATAACAACAGGGAGAAGGCAAAACTACTGGAAGAGATAGGAAAGCTGAAGAGGAAACTGGCAGCAAAAGATCTAGAATTAGAAGAGGAAAAGACCGGACATGAAGAGAAAATTAGGGAACTTTCTGGGGAAATGGATAAACTAACCAAGGAAAACGAACATAAGGAAAATTACATCCGAAAACAAAGACGCAGTACCCAGGAATTCAATGATATCGTTTCTAGCCAAGAGGAAGCATATACAAAACAGATAGAGGAGTACGAAGGAAGAATCAAAAAGCAAGACAAAGAAATTGTATTGCTCCAACAAAAGAATGGAGGTCTCCAAATAAAAGTCAATGAATGTAAAAATGAAAATCTTTGCCTGCGCAAAGACATCGAAAATTTGCGACAAACTAAGGATAATATGCTGACAACAATAGAAGTACTTACTAAAGAAAATGAATGCTTTCTATCAGATCTGAAAAAAGCGAGAAATGAGCTTTACGAGCTAAGAAGCCAGCCTGGAGATATCTTGGAAGAAATCATGAAGATGAATAAACAATTACAGGACTTGAATAAGAAAAATTGTAGTGTGTTGGACAAACAGGACAAGATACTCGATAAAATTACAAAAAATCCCGACAGGTATCCCAACCAAAATGCACTCTGCATGGAGGAAAAAGCGGCAAAAAAGGGTCCATCTGAATCACCGCAACTGGGAGCCATTAATGCGATCCAAAAGAAAACCCAGGATGAGACGCAAAAGAGTACCACCAAAAATAATAAACAGACTGATCCACAATGTCTGCCTATAATCCTGCAAATTCCTGAGACTGTTGCACCACCACTAGTAGACAGCGCTGCATCCGCTCCTATGCTGCATTCTCATCAACAACAGGGGAAAGTGCCTGAACAACGAGCACATGACATGGCGACAGTGAGTACTGAAAACCAAAATGGCAGAATTGGCGGTACGGAAAGAACAAGGTTAGGTGGTCGAAGTAAGGAACTTGCTGTTGATGAAAATGATGAAGAATGGAAATTAGTAACCAGAACAAAAAATCCTTTCTTGAAAAAAATTAACAGACCAACACCGATACGGGGCTCAAACACGAGCATCACAACTCTAAAAATGGCTCAACAACAAAAACAATTAGATTGGATATTTCTATCAGGTCTTCATCCTGATACAAAGGAAGATGTAATGAGATTCCTGAAAGATAATAATTTGGAGGCAGCATGTCAGTGTTTCAAAATGACTACCAAAAAGGATAAAGTACGTAGCTCATTCAAAATAGGTGTTCCAACTGAGAAGACACAACAAGTTATGGATGGTGACCTCTGGCCAACTGGCATACTGATTAACCATTTTCAGAACATACAGCGCCGTTCTCCTGCCAAGCTATAGGAAGACAAAGGCTTAAACTGTTTCATGTCAACATACAGTCAATCAAAAATAAGGTAGGTCAGCTGGAAGCCTTCCTTTTTGACAAAAATATAGATATACTTTGTCTGACTGAACACTGGCTGTCTACGCACGAGTTTCCTTATCTCCGGCTGAGGGGGTTGAATCCAGGTGTAGCAACATGCCGAGTTAGCAGCAAGGGTGGAGGCTCAGCTATTTTAGTTAAAGATAATACTAGTTTTAAGGAAATCTTAAATGTTAATCTGACTGTGGAAGGTTCAATAGAACTTTGTTCTCTTTACTTGACGGGTTCTAAAATATATATAGTTTGCGTGTATAGACCTCCGGCGGGCAGTTTCTGCACTTTTATCGAGGTCTTGGAGAATGCTTTAAATGTTATTGGCTTTTCTAACAAAATAATCATTGCGGGAGATTTCAATGTCCACTTTGGGGGCGAGTCTCGAGATTGTGCTGAACTGTGTGACTTGCTGGAATCTTATGGTTTTGAACGATTAATATATGAGGCAACCAGACAGGGAAATTGTATAGATAACATTTTTTCAAACTTCGCCTCTAGTGATGAGGCTCTTCAATCCTCCTGTCTTGATACATTATGTTCTGATCATCTTGGACAGATGATTGAGATTTATATCCCACTAATGCCAACAACAAACAAGGTTAACAAAGTAATCTGTAGGCCTATCACGGAGAGGGGTAAGCTATCATTCTATACACTAGTAGAGGGGATCGAATGGGGCTTTGTAGATAGTAGCATGTATACAGCAGAGGAGAAGTTCTCTCTATTCATTAATATGATACATTCGGCTTTTATTGATTCGTTTCCTGAAAAAAGCTTTCATAAGCGTGAAAACCAGGTCCATACAACGAACTGGTTTAATGATAATCTGAAATCCATGCGTGAAACCCTGTCTTTTCTTTCAGAAATATACAGCCAGTATCCCTCCGAAGAACACAAAGAATCCCTTACTGCTTACAGACATGCTTACAGAAATGCCATAAAAACTGCTAAAATAAACTCTAATGACCACATGATTTCCAACTCTCCAAATCCAGTCAAATGTATGTGGAAAATTATAAATAACTTTAGAGGCATTTCAGAAACTAAGGAGGCAGAGTCAAATATCTCATCCGAACAATTTAATGATTTTTTCACCAGTGTTGCAGAAAAATTGAGATCACAAATAGGCGCACAAGAATTTAATCCCGTTAATAATGTTCCTTTGTTCAAAAAAGAATGTATGTCATTTAACAGTGTGACATTTAATGAAATTAGGGAAATATTAGGCCAACTTCAAAATAAAAAAAGTAAAGATCCTTTTGGTTTCTCTGTTGAACTTATAAAAAATATAGAAAACATTATCATAATTCCTCTGGCTAAAATAATAAACTTCTGTATCAAAGAACATGTATTTCCTGGGATCCTGAAATATGCCACAGTCGTTCCAATATTTAAAAAAGGAGATGCTAACGACATAGGAAATTACAGACCGATTTCCCTTCTGCCAATTTTCTCCAAGGTCTTTGAGAAATGTATTGCAGTCCGAATTTCGAGTTTTTTCGAAAATAACAATCTTTTTACAGAGCAGCAGTTTGGTTTCCGCAAAGGACTCAACACATCCTTGGGGATTCTTGATCTGGTGTCGATTATTCAGGAGGCCTTTGAGGAGCATAACTACTTGTCTAGCAGATTCTGCGACCTTAGTAAAGCGTTTGACTGTGTGTCCCACGAGATTCTGCTGGACAAGTTGAAACGTTACAATTTTGATGATGGTAGCATGTCTCTCATCCGTAGTTACCTTTCTGACCGATACCAGGTTGTGCGGGCTGCCGGGGTGACGTCAACAGAGAGGAGAGTAACTATAGGAGTTCCTCAGGGCTCTGTCCTGGGCCCTTTGCTTTTTCTTGTTTATATAAACGACCTGCCACTGTTTGATTCCTTGGCCCACTATACCCTCTTTGCTGACGACACAACGATATCCTGTAGTGGAGGCGATTGCTTGTTGACCATCCAGCAATCAGGTGCTGCTTTATCACGGGCCGAAAAATGGTTTACAGCTAATCAGCTGTATTTGAATAATTCCAAAACACAGTCCATCGTTTTTGCTACTAGAGGGGTACCGGAGGATGTAAATGTAAGCAATAGTGTCAAGTTCTTGGGGGTTCGGCTTGATTGTGGAATGCGATGGGATGTGCAGACGGATGCCTGCTGTAGAAAACTGAGTTCCAATGTATTCCTGCTGCGGGGCCTTGCTAGCTGTGTCTCCACGCAAGTTTTGAGGCAGGCATACTTTTCCCTCTGTCAATCTCATATTGCTTATGCAATAACTGCGTGGGGACACAGTCCTTATGCTGCTAGGGTCTTTGGACTTCAGCGAAGGGCGGTACGAATATTGGCCGGGTTATCATACAGAGCTGACTGTCGGACAGAGTTCAGAAAACAGGGTATACTGACTCTTCCATCTTTGTTCATATATGAAAGCCTCATATATTTAAAAAGTAACCTATTGCTCTACCCAGCACATGAAGATTTACATCACTATAACACACGGCATAGGCATGATCTCATTCCGAGTTATCGTCGCTTGACTAGATGCAGAGACGGCCCCGGTTGCCTGGCTGTACACTTTTATAACAAGCTGTCTCCTAGTATCAGGAATCTGCCAGTTAGAGAATTTAAATCAAAAATAAAAGGCTTCCTTATCGAGAAAGCCTTCTACAGTTATGGCGAGTTTTTGGATGTTTAGATTTCTTATCTTAATTTTGTGTTCAATTGTGTTTGTGAATATTATTACTTGCATGTTTTTTTTATTTTTTTTAATAGTATAGATGTATTTTAGTCTTATGGATGTTATAAGTTTTGACCATTTCAATGATCTCTATGTTTAGACTAGGACAAAGACTTTGTATTATATATATTTATTTTTGACTTGTGTAAGTACTATCATTGTACATTGACACCAAATAAAAATTTGAATTTGAAAAATTTGAAACGGTTACGGTTGACACTTAAATAATAGATAATTTGATCAACCAGTAGGTTGATAAATGGAGTTTAATCCATTATTTAACTGTTAATCGTAACCATAACCATAACCAGCCTAAATCGTCTATGGTAAACATGAAAGGATCTTGGTTCGCTCACGGCGAATACTGAGATCAGCAGTTTTCAGACAGATTTAAATCTTTTAGTAGCTATACTAGCTGGAACTTGGACGTTCCTGAGAGTCAAAGTCTCCATATAATTATATCTGCAGCTTCGCTGGTGTGAAACATAAAAGACAAAGAGGAGAAGCGGTTGTGTAGCTCCGTGTCTAGTCCCATTTCCTGTATATTTTTCTTTTATTTTTGTTCTCCCCAAACTACAGATTGATACAACTCATTAACAGACAAAGAATACTATAGGCTTTCGCCGCTAGAAAGAACATTTTGTTCTCTCCACGCAGCCTTGCTTGCCTTCCCAAGCATCAATTGGTCCACGGTCTTCTTGGTGACAGTGGAACAAGTGAGCATATTAGTGGTAAATGAGGCTCCGTTCGGGGAACAAAATTTTCTACTTTACGGTCCATCCAATGGCGTAGCCTAGTAGATAATAAATTATTTTGTTAGGGTTGCTGAATTCCATTTGATTCATTCTACGAGTACTTTATATGTTTGATATAATAAACGAGTAATCCAATTCCTATTTTGTTTTATTTTTCCTTATTACCCATAAAAAGTTTATTTGGTTCCCTACTACTACTACTAAAAATCCTTAAAAGTAAAGAAGTTGCTAAACTAACAACACTGCTGCTGGCCCGTCGCGTATCAAGAGCAGAAAATACCTCCTTACGTTTATGATATTCTAATGAAAATAGCAAGAATTCGAGATTTTCAATTTTGGATCGGGGTTACTTAAATGTAAGGAAATATTTTCTTTTCCTGATGGGCGCTATTGAGCAAAATTTCTTAGTCCTGCGGATTTCTTTTCTAAATAGCACACAAATTCAAAGAGATATTTCCCTAAAAAAGCAAACTCTGGCAATTCTCGCATTTCTACTATCCTAATGAAAATATTAAAAATCCGAAATTTTGAACTGTGAATCAGGATTACATAAATGCTCTTGATAGGCAGTGTTGCCACACTGAACAAAATTTCCTGGTTTTTAGAGATTGCCTCCTAGAATTTCTGTGCTCCTAATTAAAAAAATCCCTAAATACAATGAACTCTTGTTCAATCTGGCAACATTACTTATCAGGAGCTGAAAATACCTCCTCGTATTTCTGCTATCCTAATGAAAGTATTAAAAATCCGGAATTTTGAACTTTGTATCAGGATTACATAAATGCGAGGAGGTATTCTGTACATTTAATAAGCAATGTTGCCAGATTGAAGAAAATTTCCTAGTTTTTAGGGATATACCTCCTATAATTTCTTTGCTCCTAATAAAAATGCCTCAATACCAAGAGCAGAAAAAACCTCGCATTTATCTAATACTGATTCAAAGCTCAAAAGTCCGGGTTTTTGATATTTTCATCAGGATAGCAGAAATTCGAAGAGGTATTTTCTTGCTCCTGATAGGCGATGTTGCCAGATCGAACAAGATTTCCGAGTATTTAGGGATTTTTTTATTAGGAACACAGAAATTCTAGGAGGTATATTCCTAAAAACAAGGAAATTTTTTTAATCTGGCAACATTGCTTATCAGGAGCTGAAAATACCTCCTCGCATTTCTGCTATCCTAATGAAAGTATTAAAAATCCGGAATTTTGGACTTTGTATCAGGATTACATAAATGCGAGGAGGTATTCTATACATTTAATAAGCAATGTTGCCAGATTGAAGAAAATTTCCTTGTTTTTAGGGATATACCTCCAATAATTTCTGTGCTCCTAATAAAAAAATCCCTAAATACTTTGAAATCTTGTTCAATCTGGCAACATGGCCTATCAGAAGCAGAAAACACTTCGCATTTATGTAATACTGATTCAAAGCTGAAAATTCCGGGTTTTTGATATTCTCATCAGGATAGCAGAAATTCGAAGAGGTATTTTCTGCTCGTGATAGGCGATGTTGCCAGATTGAACTAGATTTCCAAGTATTTAGGGATTTTGTTTATTAGGAGCACAGAAATTCTAGGAGGTATATCCCTAAAAACAAGGAAATTTTGTTCAATCTGGCAACATTGCTTATCAGGAGTTGAAAATACCTCCTCGCATTTCTGCTATCCTAATGAAAGTACTAAAAATCCGGAATTTTGAACTTTGTATCAGGATTACATAAATGCGAGGAGGTATTCTGTGCATTTAATATGCAATGTTGCCAGATTGAAGAAAATTTCCTAGTTTTTAGGGATATCTCTTATAATTTCTGCGCTCCTAATAAAAAAATCCCTAAATACTAGGAAATCTTGTTCAATCTGGCAACATCGCCTATCAGAAGCAGAAAACATCTAGCATTTATGTAATACTGATTCAAAGCTGAAAATTCCGGGTTTTTGATATTTTCATCAGGATAGCAGAAATTCGAAGAGGTATTTTCTTGCTCCTGATAGGCGATGTTGCCAGAATGTACAAAATTTCCTTGTTTTTAGGAATATATCTTAGAATTTTTGTGCTCCTAATAAAAAATCCTTTAAAACAAGGAATTTTGTAAAAATCTGGAAACATCGCCTGTTATTCAAAATTTCAGATTTTTGGTATTTTCATTAGGAATGCACTTAATAGGCGGTGTTGCGAGATTGAGTAAAGTTTCTTGACTTTTAGTGATAGTCCTACTTGGAACAGCGTTGCCAGTTTAGCAATTTCCTTTTAAAAAGTAGGAGCTTACTAAATTAATTTTTAATAGGGTAATCAGAAATAAAAATCATCAGTTACTTAAAGTCGTTTATTATAATAAAAAAGAGTAATCGAAAACGGGTAAACCTACCTCTTCCAATCGAATTACGGCAATAAATATTGAAATAAAAACTTTATATATTTCAGCAGTAAAATTCTTACAAGGCACAAACACTATAACTTTAACAATTTTAACAACCACGCTAATAATAATCATACACAATAGTTTATAAAAACGATAATATAAAACATTAAAGTTGTATTATATGTTAAATTAAATAGAGAAACTTATAATCTAGTTATTGAAGATTTCAGTCTTACTCTTCAAAATTCTTGGCAAGTTGTCTAACGTCAACTTGATTGTCCCACATTTCTGGATCCCATGATGGGAAGTGGGTTTTAAATTCTTCGGTCTCTTCACCTTGATGAAGGGTAACAATATTAACATCTTCCCTGCCATGCTTTTTGGCATATTCCTAAAATAAAAAGGACCATATCAGTTTTTATTTTACGAAACATTTAAATTAGTATTAACAATTTTTCGGTAACAGGTAGACCTGTACCTGTATCTGATCTAAAAATCTACCATGGTAAATATTGAACTCACCTCTGCTAATTCCCCGCTACGCTCCTTTTCCTCACTATCGGCTCCACTACCAATCCATAAGTAGACAGTGTTAGTCTCAGGAATATCTAATAACATAATGTCATCGGAATTCAAGTCATCCTGATCAAAATTATGGACATGTTCCAAATGGAACTTGTGAGCTCCAGGGCGCAAGAGGGCATGGACGAGGCGTATGTCATGTGCGGATCGTACCAAACGGGGACGCGATTCTCCTACTGCTTGCCAGGTGCGGAAGTATTGGGTAAATGCGGCAGGTTCGGCGCCCTAAAAATGGTTCAATTAGTACTTCATTCTGTTACTGATTAGGTTTAACTTATAGCGTAACATTTGCTTTTTGATATGAACATAAACTGCGAAAATACAAAAACAGACATAAGAACATATTCTGATTTTTTTTTCTGAAAACAAAATTTTCCAACTTTTTTTTTTTCGAAAAATATCATGTTCGAACGTAAATTTTTTCGAAAAACTTATTTTTTTAATATCCATTTTTTCTAAAGATGCTTTTCCAACACATATTTGTGAAAATTTCAAGAAAGAAGAGCTCATTCTAGTATACTTTTCCGACATTTTAAAAACTTGCAAACCATCCACGTTATCGTCAAGGTACATATTTGAAAAAAATCTGTCAAGTGCAAGCTATAGTGTTCCGCGTCATCAGCCCCCCCGCCAATTAATTTATTAATAGTAATGCACTCGCGTTTCGACTGAGCCAAATTAAAAATTTTGAAAAACGTGTAAGGGCAAAAATTGTTCCTACCTACATCGTGAGAAATATTTTGTGTCGAGAAACCTTTTCTATAAAATGAATGGTTCAGCAGTTATAAGCAAATGAACAATTAAATTGTTTATAACAATTGATCGCGCTGGAATTTTTCAATTCTGATAATTTTGGCACAATCTACATCTAATTCCCAATGTTCGTGATTTGTTCCAGATTTTTCTGACCGATCCATTTGGTGATAAGGGTGGGGGACAGCAATAATAGTAATGCACTCGCGTTACGGCTGAACTAAATTAAAAATTTCGAAAAATGCGTAAGAACAAAAGTTGTTCCTTACATCGTGAGAAATATTTTGTGTCGAAAAACTTTTTCTCTAAAATCAATGGTTCAGCAATTATAAGGAAATGAACAATTAGATTGTTTATAACAATTTATTTTTCAATTCTAATAATTTCGGCTCAATCTAGACCTAATTCTCAATGTTCATGATTTTTTTCAGATATTTCTGAGCTTTCCATTTGGTGATAAGGGTGGGGGACAGCAATAATAGTAATGCACTGGCGTTTCGGCTGAGCCAAATTAGAAATTTTGAAAAATGTGTAAGAACAAAAGTCGTTCTTTACATCGTGAGAAATAGTTTTTGTTAAAAAGCTTTTTCTCCAACACCAATGGTTCAGCAATTATAAGGAAATGAATAATTCAATTATTTATAACAACTGATTGCGCTAGAATTTTTCAATCCTAATAATTTTGGCTCAATCTAGACCAAATTCTCAATGTTCATGATTTTTTTCAGATTTTTCTGAACGATCCTTTTGGTAATAAGGGTGGAAGACAGCAGTTTTTAAGCATTTTTCCCAAAAAAATGTTTTAAAAATACAAATACAAAAAAATACATCATATACAGGGTGATTCACGGTCGATGGTAGGTTAGACGTTTATGGAGAACGGAACGCGGGATTTTTTTGAAAATTTGGCAACGTGGGTAATTAGCTATGCTCTGTCCATCTAAAATATTTTCAGCATTGCGACGTTGCCGCTTCTATCAAAAAGTCCTAGCAACTTTATTTTTTTAAATGGAACACCCCATATATTAATAAATTTTTAGAATCGCTCTTTTATTACAATACTTTTTTGTTAATATTACCCTATACCTATCTCTATCGGTTTTCGAGATAAAAATTAGTTTGTGTTAAATATGGTCCAAAACATGGCCCTAATTACACGTAAGTAAATTAGTGCTCTCAATTCATGGAAAGTTGATATTTTGGCGGTAGTTTAGACAGACCCGATGTATTTATTTTTCACCATGAAATCGACTCCATATCATACAGGGCGTGCTAAGATTACTATTATTTCCGTTGTTCATAAAAGGGGTCAAATGTTCGTTTTTTTAAATGAAACCCCCTGTATATTAATCAATAAATTGAAAGACGAAGAAAAACGCTTTAAGATGGTACATCATATTCCTATACCTAAATCATCAAGTTTTCTTAATAAAAGCGCTTTTTTGTGAAAAAAAAAATAAAGACTTTAATTTTAAGTAACCATGGATATCAAACATCAAAATATCAAACTTACGACATTTTGACGACTGTGTTTAAAAAAATCTCCCAAAATGAACGCAGATAATCATTATTCAAACGAAGTTCTTATGAAATTATTTATTTTACACGGACAATGTGATCAAATCATTGCCAGAACTTGCAGAAAATTTAACCAAATGTATCCTGAATTGACACAAATGAACGAAAGGAAGTTTGTAAGATTACAAAATAATTTCATTAACATGTGAAAATAAATTAAATAACAAAATTAGGAAGGTTCAAAAAACAAAACTGTAAACAAAATAAGAAATTTTTACAATAAATGCTGGAAATGTTGTCCATTACATTCTAAACATTTTAGTATGTGCTTTTGTACGCGACTCGTAGTTGCTTTTTCAATTTCATGGGGATCCAGATCTTCAATACACCGAACTATTCGCCGTCGCAGTTCTTCTTTGGTAGGCACTGGAGTACTGTACACTCTTTCTTTTAAAACACCCCATAAATAAAAGTCAAGCGGCGTGAGATCGGGGGATCTCGGTGGCCAATCCCACGGCCCTAAGCGCCTAAACCAACGATCGTCAAATATTTCATAAAGTACCCTGGAAACTTCCTGGGTGCAATGAGCTGGCGCTCCGTCCAGTTGAAACCACGAATTCCTATAATCCTCTAAAGATAAATTTTCGACGAAATCGGTAACAGTCGTCCTTAGTATTTCGAGATATCTCTCAGCATTTAAAGTGGCATCATAAATAAAAAAGCTAATTTTGTGCTTTTTTAAAATACAAAAAACATTTAGGTCAAATTTTTCTTGAAATCCCATTTCTTTTGTCACGTGAGGATTATGATCAGCCCAAAAATGCTTATTTCTTCTATTAAAAATCCCATCCCTTGTAAATTTTGCTTCGTCGCTCCAAATGATTTTTGACAAAAACTCCGGATCCTCTTGTATACGTATTAAAAGGGTTTCGCAAAAATGCACTCTACGTTCAAAGTCTTCTGCTTTGAGGGCTTGCACTTTAGTAAATTTAAACGGATGCATTTCGTGATTTCCCAAAATTCGTTGTATTGAAGCATATGATACACCCAAATCTTTTTCTGCACTACGAATGGAAGCCTCTGGATATGCATAAAAATATGCCAAAACGTTGACAATATTATCTTCATTTGAAGTAACAGGTTTTGGTAATGTTAGAGGCGCTTTTAAATTTGAGCCATAGTTAATGAAATTATTTTGTAATCTTACAAACTTCCTTTCGTTCATTTGTGTCAATTCAGGATACATTTGGTTAAATTTTCTGCAAGTTCTGGCAATGATTTGATCACATTGTCCGTGTAAAATAAATAATTTCATAAGAACTTCGTTTGAATAATGATTATCTGCGTTCATTTTGGGAGATTTTTTTAAACACAGTCGTCAAAATGTCGTAAGTTTGATATTTTGATGTTTGATATCCATGGTTACTTAAAATTAAAGTCTTTATTTTTTTTTTCACAAAAAAGCGCTTTTATTAAGAAAACTTGATGATTTAGGTATAGGAATATGATGTACCATCTTAAAGCGTTTTTCTTCGTCTTTCAATTTATTGATTAATATACAGGGGGTTTCATTTAAAAAAACGAACATTTGACCCCTTTTATGAACAACGGAAATAATAGTAATCTTAGCACGCCCTGTATGATATGGAGTCGATTTCATGGTGAAAAATAAATACATCGGGTCTGTCTAAACTACCGCCAAAATATCAACTTTCCATGAATTGAGAGCACTAATTTACTTACGTGTAATTAGGGCCATGTTTTGGACCATATTTAACACAAACTAATTTTTATCTCGAAAACCGATAGAGATAGGTATAGGGTAATATTAACAAAAAAGTATTGTAATAAAAGAGCGATTCTAAAAATTTATTAATATATGGGGTGTTCCATTTAAAAAAATAAAGTTGCTAGGACTTTTTGATAGAAGCGGCAACGTCGCAATGCTGAAAATATTTTAGATGGACAGAGCATAGCTAATTACCCACGTTGCCAAATTTTCAAAAAAATCCCGCGTTCCGTTCTCCATAAACGTCTAACCTACCATCGACCGTGAATCACCCTGTATATTGTTGAATTCGTGCTTCAATAAGCTTTCATTTGACACCCCACACGAAGCCCTTGAAAATGTTTTTTCTATTTCCCAATTTGCCGCCTGAAATTAACCCCAGAATCAAAATTCAACTTTTTGATAATTCTCGTTCAATCTACACCTAATTCTCAGTGTTCATGATTTTTTCAGATTTTTTTGAGTGATCCTCATGGTGATAAGAGTGGGGGACAGCAATTTTTAAGCGTTTTCCCCGAAAAATGTTTAAAAAAATGAATAAAAAATACATCATTTATATTGTTGAATTCGTGCTTTAATAGGCTTTTATTTGACACCCTACACGATGCCTTTGAATTTTTTTCCTTTCCGAATTTACCTCCTGAAATTAACCCCCAGAATCAAAATTCAACTGTTTATACTTTAAGTCTATAATTTCAGCACTCGACTGCTGACCGAACTCCGCTTCGCCTATTCGGTCAACGGCGGTCGCGTGCGGAAAATTATCACTTTCCGCATTTGTTAGATAAACAGCTATTTCAAAAGTACATTTCTTTGAAAACAGGATTTTTTGAAAACGCATTTTGCATAGGTTTCCTTAGACTCGGAGCATTATTGTATTACTATTCGAAGTGTTTTTTGAAAAATTGGTGTCTGAAAAAATATTTTCGAAAAATATTCGCAATTTCCGAAAAATCGCATCTTTCGCAGATTCAGGCATGTTCGACACTTTTATCTATATAAAACTCCGAAAACTGAGTTCAGCCCGGTATCCTCGTATCAAATGAAAACACTTCTATAAAATACAGTTTTATATTTTACCCTGTACATTCTTTATATTTCCCACATTAGTCTCATTTCAAAAATAAACCTTATTTCAAAAAAAGTTCAGAATAATCGTTCAGTTGTCATTTTCTTTCAATGTCTGAAATTAGGCAACAAAATTTGATATATTTTAATTTTATTTGCGAGTATATCTTCAGTTATTACCTGTACAACTCGTTCAACGTGAGTCCAAGAAGGTCGCCTATGTTCAGTAAGATAAGCATCAGCTTTCCTCATGGATTCGCGTTTTTCTTGAGCTGAAGCGCGGCGTCCAATCCACACGAATACATCCGCAGTTCCGGTGTCCAGTACGAATACGTCCTTTTCGTCCAATAAAGTTGTCTCTAGGGGACGTTGACCTACTGGTTCTACACGAAGACTTCCTACAAAATAAGAGATTGGTAATTAAACATATTTCATTGCCACCATGCAGAAATTGATCACTAAGTAAAAAAAGAATGTGTAATGTGTGCCTTTGACAGGTATAAAAGAACACGACAAAAGATGGTACTTCAGACTATCACGTCACTTGCCCATATAAGCTTTGTTCCTTCAGATATTACAGAATAAACAGAGTCGGTGAAACTACTACAGACAAAAACCTAAGCAAAATAACTCTATGGTTTGTTATGATTAATTTGGAAGCTATAGATAATTAAATCGGAACATACAAGGTACTAATTTTGCGACAGTATTTAAAAACATTTCATAAAAATATGACAAATCCGCTATAAAACAAAGAAGCGCTAGGAGCACCATAAACATGGGGCAGGGTGGCTTCCTGCCCCCCTAGCTCCCATTTAGGAACGCCACTGTGTAAGCCAAGGGTGTATCCAGGGGGGCAAGGCGGGGCCGCTGCTAAAAAACATGTTAGCTGCACTTGGAGTCGCTTAAACTCAAACAGCCTACAGGGTAGGCCTAAAACTATAAATGTAATTCAAGAGGAAAGTATCCTTATTTAAAAAATACTGCAAAATGGTAAAAAGAAAAGTTGTTTGAAATTACAACCAGATTTAGAGTCATAGCCTATTATCTGAAAAAAAAATTAGAGAAAATTCGAAGTAACCCTCGTATTTTGTTTCTTTTTAAGTATTCCACTTAGGAACATATGTATTTAGCTAGAGCAAAATAAATTACATATGAGTAATACTTTAAAAATTAATTCAAATCGGCGTTAATTCAATTGAACATCTTTTTTTAAGGAACCCCAGACTCAACGGCTGTTGCAAGGATACTTAATCTAATTTTAGAATTTAAAATACGATCCTTTCTTAAAGCTAATTACTTGATTATTTGCTTTGATATTAGCTTTGATTTAAAGCCAAAAAAATAATATTAAATTTTTTTTATTTAACTGTCAAGGCCAATTTATTAATATAATAAATTATTCTTGATATTTAAATAAAGAAGTTATTATTATTTTTTTGGCCTTATATAAACGCTTTTTGATATATAAGTTAAAACAATAAAGTAATTAGCGCTAAGTAAAGATCATATTTTAAATTCTAAAATTAGATTAAGTATCCTTGCGTAGAACTGAGTGGGGAGCGTCTCGATAGTGCCAAATTAAAATTTTTTAAAAACGTAAGAACAAAAGTTGTTCCGTACATCGAGAAATATTTTTTATCAAAGAAACTTTTTCTCTAAAACCAATGGTTCAGCATTTATAAGGAAATAAACAATTAAATTGTTAATACAACTCATCGCGCTGGAATTCTTCAATGCTGATAATTTTCGTTCAATCTACGCCTAATTCTTAATGTTCATGATTTTTTTCGGATTTTCCTGAGTGAGCCTTCTGGTGATAAGGGTGCAAACAGCAATTTTTAAGCGTTTTCTCAAAAAATCTTTAAAAAAATGCATAAAAAATACATCATATATTGTTGAATTCTTCAGTAAGTCTTCATTTGACCATTGGTCGGTATCTGGCGGACCGCGGTCCAGATCCGGACCGCGAAAGGTAGAAAACTGGACCGCCAAAATATTATTTTTATGAGTAAAAATAAAAATTAAAAACTAATAATATGAGTTTTTAAGCCACATTCCTTTTTGAGAAACAAAAATTACCTTCAGTCCATATAAAGTTTTTCTTTTTTTCTCTGGACATCGATAAAAAATTTCCAAATTATCCGGACCCTACTAGAAATTATTTGCCGACCCCTGCCCTACATGATGCTATTGAAAAAAAATTCCATGTCTCACTTTACCCCCTGAAATTAACCCTCAGAATCAAAATTCAACTTTTTATACTTCACGTTTATAATTGGACCAACATACTCTACCTCGGTGCTAAATTTCAAATTTTTAGTCGAATAGTTTCACGGAACCCTAAAAAGAAAATATAAGGGAGGTTTCGAATTTAAAAAATAAAAACTCAAGTAGGAGGCTATCAATCAAGCTTTTTATAGCATGTTGCCCTATTTTTTTTTTTAAATAAGGGTACTTTACTCTTGAATGACATTCATATTTTTTGGCCTACTCGGCCTACCCTGTATTCTGTTTGAGTTTAAGCGACTCCAAATGCAGCAAATATCTTTTTTAGGCATACGCCAACTTTTGGTGGTATTTATATTAAGGCAGTGTCACTAATAAAAAAAAAATCCCATTTATTCCACGCTTGGTGGACTACACTGTACAAAATTGCACTTCAATAATTCAGGTGATACATTGTACTAAATTAGGCAGAAACCAAAGTAGGAATAGAAGAATGTCTAACATTTCATCACTAATTAAGTCGAGTTAGTTAATCGTGGTGGCGATCGATGTTACTGTGATATTACTAAGAATCAGTGTGTAGTTGTGGGACAGAGATACTGATTCTCTATTATTAATAAGAATTAATAAACCTGTGATAATATTACAAAAACTCCTCAATGATGATGATCTACACATTTATTAATGAGTGTCAATCAGCCACACGACCCACAAGCGTTTCTAGCACGACTTGACGGTGCGTTGAAAGCTTACCATGATCAGGTCTGGATCTCGTGCGATATTATCGAGGCATCTGACGGCTTGCAATAAATTAAGACTGGTAACGAAAACGGAAAATCCTAATAACTGAATGCGTTGTGAGAAATTAGTCTCAGACGACGTTATAAAGAAAATTGTGAATTGCGGAACCAAAACAATGTCTTCCAATTATTGACGGTGTTAACTGCTCACCTGAAGCATCAGATATGCGGTACAAAGAGGCAGCACGTTCCTCAGCAGTTTCGAACTGAGCATCATCGCCTCCCACTGCTTCATCAGGCACAGCATCACGTGAACCACCTCCAAGTGCTTCGAAGAATGTGTCGAAATCTGACTGAGGACTGTAGTCATCTAAAAAGAAATGTGTTTAAGTACTGAACACCAAAATAAATTTAGCTTAATATAAGTCAATTTTAATCTTTTTAAATATATAAAACAGATTTTTCTTACCAACAATGGTAACCTTGGATTTCCCAGCATGATCTTGGTCTCTAATTTGATTGGCAGCAGCGGTAGCTTTCAGTTTTTCAATTCTTCTAGATTTGGAACCGAC
Organism: Philopedon plagiatum; assembly: GCA_963971165.1. Classification (NCBI taxonomy): domain Eukaryota; kingdom Metazoa; phylum Arthropoda; class Insecta; order Coleoptera; family Curculionidae; genus Philopedon; species Philopedon plagiatum. Next base: position 79,792,649 of record OZ020194.1, on the reverse strand, counting down.
ATAAACGTAAATATTTCTTCCAACGTCCAAGATGAAACAATCGCCTTTGTTCATAGAAGCAAAATTAGGGTCAACCTAAATTGCAAAAATAATACACTTTACACTTTACTTCTGGGAAATAACAGTTTTGATGTTAAAAAGACAAATCTAAGCCCGAAATTCACTAAAAACATTTAAGACGTAGTACTGGTTTCAATAATAATTAATAAAATTGTCTTGTATCGTGTAATGAACTAAGGCCTAGAAATTATATTATTCCATTAAACAGTCGTAACGTAAATACTTGTGTAGGAAGAATTCGCAATGGAAGAAAACAAAGGTCGGAATTTAGAGAGGTAAAATTTTCTACGAAATACGAAATAAACTTGACAAAATGTTGATTATTTCATGTAATGCAAATAAACTGTGATGGAGATTAAATATATGTTTTTCATTTCACAATAAATAGCATATCCAAGTTTACCACTGGTGACTTAGCAAATCATTCAAACTTGTTTTGGGCCTACGTGACATACAGAAAACAGCATGCTGGGCGTGGAGAAATGGCAATTAGCTAACTGCGGACTGGCCAAAGTCGCGTGATCAGGTTTGTCGTCATCAACGTTTACTAATCATAACTGGCTCGTTGGGATAGGTTCCGATCGACCAGACAGGCTGCCTTGTTTGCCTTTCACCGGGACTGGGTTTTTTTCACCAACGTTCTTAATATTTTATATGTTTACTTTTTGCTGTGCTATAGGTAGATATGTATTAAAATTAATAAACCCGGGTCCACGTTTATGGTATTTCAAGCCAGACAAGCCAGCCGCTAAAAATGCCCTTGCGCGAGGTCGCGCAAAAATCCTAGCCTTATAATATAAGGAATAATGGCTGTTCGCACCGTAGTATGGTAAGCCCGCTTTAAATTGGGAATCTCTTAGACTATGAACTACCTCAGACAGACTACGGTGCGAACGGCCATTGATTCTTAAAATAGAGTGGATATTTTTTAAGTAAATGCACACACCGTCGTATTAAAGAGATTTAGAAATAACTTAAGAATACATTTTTAAATTTTATCTAAACCTAAAACCTAAAAAAAAATAATAATAACTAATCTAAAATCAACAAAGAGTGATTTATAGCATTCTAAAATATCAAAATTGCACTTCGTCTTAATTTTAAAAAATTCAGGTAAGCCATCTAAAGTTTATGTTTACTTTATTTTGACATTTCCAAGTATAGATAATATTAAAAATTTTAAGTACCTAATGTCAAGGCACTTGGTTCAGTAGTCGCTTTTTTAATTTTGGAATTAAAAAAATTTTCTTATCTATTTTAAATGAAGGTAACCCTCGGCGCCTCTGGTTACGATCACTGTTAACATTTGACAAACCCAAAAGTTATGGTTGGCCAAAGTTTATCTCTTTGATGTTTTGAAACATTTTAAAAAAATAAGTTTAATTTAAAAGAACATGAATTTTAATTGTAGTTTAACCTTATGCAAACAGTAATAAACTAAAAAAAAGGAGTGCTTTTTATAAAAGAAATATTTAGGCTTTGGTCAGTTATCACTTTTTGGAAGACCCTGTATATTCGAAATTTATTTTAGGACAAAGAATTTGAATTCCCTTTTACTTTTCCCTAAACTTTCGAGAACTTTTGTGGAATAATAAGCTTATTAAATTTAATTTTAACTATTGACGACTCAATTTTTAACGGGAAAGAAGGGCTAACTTGACGACAAAATTGACAAAGATGCCAAATAACACGATAATGAAGACAAAGACGAAACGAAAACATTCCCCGTCGGCTGAAGAGGACGCCACCTTCTTAATTTGAGTTACAAATAAGGTCCAGTATAGGAAGTGTTATATAAACTAAGCCTATAACTTTCAGCAGAGCTGGAAATTAGAACAAAAAATAGGGTATTCCATTTGCTTTAAAAATATATCATTTTGATCCGTCACAACTTTTTAAGCAACCCTGTAAATTAAAACTGATTTTCAAATCATAGACTTTTGAAAGCACTAGCACAATTTTTATCTGAAACATTTTTCCCTAACTTGAATAGTTTATAAAATAATTAGCCTCCGGGAATTTTACACTCAGTGTATATGATTGCGTACCGACATGCCCTGGGAGCCGAGTATCTGGTGCTTTCTATCCAATAAATTTGTTGGCATCTTTTTAGTAAAAACAATAAAACGACGTAAAAGAGCAATCCTGTAATAAAAGTACTGTACCTCTTTCACCCTGATATTCCTAGATCCTTTAACTTGGAACAACCTTGTTTCGGCTTCCTCAGGATTAACATGGTGAAAACCTGAAGCTACACCTCCTGGTAGGTAACGCACACCAGATTTGAAATAGGACAGGAATACGTGAGATTCGTGTTCTTGCTTCTCACGGTGTTGAACTGGTTCCCCGCCCAATTGGTCGTCTAACTGTACCGATAATATAGCGGCAGCTCCGGCTTCATCCTATAGTAGGAATAAAAGATAAAATTACCTACTTATTATGTGCCTTCGGGAAGATAAAACTATTGAACTATCTTAAGAGAATGTTACCTAACTTAGGATGGTTTAATGCCTCTAACAGATCAAAATGTCTTCTAAATCAACAATGCTACTATATTCTTAAAATATGAAAATTACCTTTTAAAGAGTTTCAAAAATATTCTTTTAAACCATCTTCCCATTAAATCAGTTACCTTGACAACGGTTGCTATGGTGATGGTTACCATCACAATAATTATTGTTCCAACGGATTTTGCATCTATGGTATTACCCATGGATTTATTAAGAATGGATACGGGATGATTTAATATTCTTTGAAGCCAAAACAAACCATTCTAGGCGACACTGTAAACACAATTTGTAAACATTGGCCACATCTTATTTCACCTTTTATTTTTGTACAAAAAATATGTTAGAAGCATCACAAGATTTACTAAAACTAATAAAAGGCCTAAAATATTTTATTTTTCTGCTAAATAATAATAAATTTAAGTTAAATAGGTTTTATTATTTATAGGTTATATTATTTCTAAAGGTTTATTTAAAGTCGCTCCGAGTCCTTTATAAATCTATAAATCGCACTTTTTCTTTTCTAGTTCATTAGACAAAGACGTACGTGTAACCGAGTGTTCAGAGTATTTCCTAAGCAACCAGCCGAGACAGGAACACTTTTGAGCTGCAACACTCCACACATGCTATTTTATCTCTTTCTACTACCATTCTTCATTCAATTACGTATTTCCTTAAAGTTCGTAAACTAGACCTCTAGGGGAAATGTTTTCATAACAAACAACAAATAAACAGGCTTCACGTTCGATACGCTCACAGTATACGGAACATCGAATCCTTCTTAATAAATCCATGGTATTACCTTAGCAATGGGTGCGGTAAATTAAAGGGAAAAAAGGGAAGTGTTATGGGTTACTTAGGAAAAAGGGAGAGCAGACAAAAAAAGAAAAGGACTTTGCAGAATACTTTAGAGTTTAAAACGAAAAAAATTCTAGACTCTACACCTCGACCGTTTGGAAATTGTTAAGTTAATCCAATTTATAGTGTATTTACGCAAAATTAATTGTGAATTTGTAAATTAAGTTACTAAATAAACTATTAACAACATAGAAAAACAAATATGTTTGCTTTAGCTCCTTGTACATTTATTTTTTTACATTTTTCATTTCAGTATTGTTTGTACAACTACTAATGAACCACTAACTAAACCTGTGAGTAAGTACATTACACATGTAGGCAGAGTGTTAAAGTTATAAATTTGGTTTTGTTAGATAAACATGTACCTTAAAATAAATTTTATTGCAGATCGTAAAAAGATATTTTTTGGCACATATAAAAGATCACTTTATTGATTTTTGCATCAAATTATTTGTTCTTGCTTCATTATCTCCCTGATTAGATTTTATTGGGAAACGACATGAAAGGGAGCGTTTTACATTTTTGTCGCAGTCATGGTTCAGTAATAGAATAACATAAAAATTAATTGGAATTAAATAGTTTTATTTTAGAACAAATCCCGGATGTTGGGTGGTTATGTTGGTTAAATAGATTTTTAAATTAGCTAATATTGTTTACAAATAAATGCAAAACTTGGTGGATACAATACAACTGCGTCATAGTTACATTCTTTAATATAAAATTTATAAACAATGCGTTGTCTTATCCCTGTAATTTCTTGGTAATAAAATAATTTATCTTTTTTTTTCCAAAAATATCTTATTTTACCAAAACCGTTCCCCTTCCGGATTCGCTCCGGTTTGGCATTGGCATTTGAAGACAGATAAATACAAAAATTCTTGCATTCAACTTTTTTCATACCTCTTAGTTTCCAAGGTAAGAGGACGAGAAATCTTATCTTGGACACCACTTATCTTGTCACTTACCTGACTAGTTTCTGATCCAAGCCAGAAATGGATGTCCCACGTTTTTTCGCCTCTCTTATTGACGATAGTCTAAAAAGTATGAAATTTATTAATTATTCAAGTCGTCAATCATATTTATAATATTTTTTAGTAACTTCTGGAGTGTTTTTTTGACGAGGTTTTTTTTTATTATTTATAGGACAGTTCAACGCTTACATCAGTGGCGGCTGGTGAAATTTCAAAGTTGTATATCTCTGTTCCTACATACAGGACCCGTAGCAAATTAAGGGGTTTTAATAGTGAGCCCATTGGGAATATTTTGGTAAAGAAAAAAAAACATTTTGTAATTTGCGAAAAAAACTGAATTTTTGCGGTGCCCCCCTAAGAAAAAATGAACACGTTTAGATATTTGTTTTATTTTTTTTTAAATTATTTTTTTATTTTTTTATTATTTATTATTTTTTTATTTTTTTAATTATTTTTTTATTATTTGATTTTAATTTTTTTATTTATTATTTTTTCTAAACAAATTTTACATCATTTCGTCGACAATTTTTAAATTTTGATTGAAAAAATCTGTTAGTAGAAAGTTATACCATTTGAATTTTTTTAAATTATATACGGATGGATAAATAAGTTGAAATTAAATGGTCAATATTTTTTTTATTTTATAATCTAATAAATCATAATTCCGTAACCGAAAGAGCAAATCAAAAAAAACTTGTACACACGTTTTTTACGTAGATTCGAATTTTTTAAACAAAAGTACATCATCCCATTTAAAATTCCAACGTTACCCCCGCCCCTCAAAATAGAGAGAGGGGGTAAATGCCAAAAATATGTTTAAATATTTCCCCCTATCTCCCTATCAATTCACCAACATTTTATAAAAAACATTTTAAACCATTTTCAAGATATCGCTTTGTAACACTTTAAAAAACTCCCCTTGTATATTGACAATTTTTGTATTATTTTGTTTTGTATTTGTTGTATGTATTTTGTTATATTATTTTTTTAATAGTAAAAAAACGTGTTAAAAATGTCTTTTTTTACGAAATCAATACTTACGTTCAGGATGATGTACGAGTCACCAGTGTAGAATTTTCCAAATTGGTCCTTTGGATACGGCACTGGTTTGAAATCCTGAAAGCAAGAAGAAAATTTATTATCGCCATTAACCTTTTCCGAACAGAATTAGCTTAATCAATAAATATCGAGGAAGAACTGAGCCATTCGTGTGTGTAACGACCGATTTTCAGCGCCTTTCTAGCTGACCTATGTAAAGGAATAAAAGTTGACAAAGACCGTTGAAGACCATACTGCAAAAACAGTTTTAACTTTTTCGAAATTCAAAACGGAAATATTACTTGAATATGAGAACGTTGAAATTATATCGATTTTCAATAAATAACAATTATTTTAGGTAAAAATAATTAGTAATCAAATTAAATTGGCTTTCCTCTATACTGGACATTTAAGTCCGTCTACATAAAAAAGTAAAAAACAAAAGTCATAGCCTTATTAAGAATGGATACGGGATGATTTAACATTCTTTGAAGCCAAAACAAACCATTCTAAGCGACACTGTAAACACAATTTGTAAACATTGGCCACATCTTATTTTACCTTGTATTTTTGTACAAAAAATACGTTAGAAGCATCACAAGATTTACTAAAAGTAATAAAAGGCCTAAAATATTTTATTTTTCTGCTAAATAATAATAAATTTAAGTTAGAAAGGTTTTATTATTTATAGGTTATATTATTTCTAAAGGTTTATTTAAAGTCGCTCCGAGTCATTTATAAATCTATAAGTCGCACTTTTTCTTTTCTAGTTCATTAGACAAAGACGTACGTGTAACCGAGTGTTCAGACGTATTTCCTAAGCAACCAGCAGAGACAGCAACACTTCTGAGCTCCAACACTCCAATGCTATTTTATCTCTTTCTACTACCATTCTTGATTCAATTACGTATTTCCTTAAAGTTCGTAAACTAGACCTCTATGGTAAATGTTTTCATAACAAACAACAAATAAACAGGCTTCACGTTCGATACGCTCACAGTATACGGAACACCGAATCCTTTCTAGATCATCCATGGACAGAGTAGATATAAATTCAAGACACTCATTTTAATCTCATTTTAAGCGGCTTCAGAGACCGCGATGTATCTGCAATCGCATACCAAAAATTATAAAAAAATAATTTTTATGTCAAAGGTACAAATATCATAAGATACGTCACTTTGTGAAATTAAGGACAATGAATGCTATCCTATCCTACCCACTTTGGACCTTGGGATATTTTCCGGTATTTAACTGATTTTGTAAAAACTGAACATAATCGATTTTGCAGTATACTTTCAGTCGTATCATTGGTGAGTATTAGAAAATGAAATATTAGGACAGTTTGCCTTCCATTCGACCACATATCCATTAGTCGAACTTCAAAGATAAAACTCCAGACAGTTGTTTGATTTTTCCCTTAATTGGGTAATTAGATTTTCCTGTTCTCTTCATCGACAAATTGGGGATTAGAATCATTATGTTCTGAATAATAGTCGTCTCATTAAGAACCAAGTTACATTACACAAAAAACACATTATTGTGAAAATGGCAAAACTTTGTAAATAATACATACATCATACTCAATCATGCTCCATAAAAACAAAATACTTGTCATTATACATGCAAACAAATAAGGGTATTACGATCAACATAATCTCCTGCATAATAAATATGCTAAAATATATACCAAACGTAGCAAAATACTACCTGCATTGTTTTTAAAAAACAATATTTCATATATTTCAAAATCTCTGAAATTCAATCGTTGCAATAAACGTAAAAATAAAAAAAATTGAGGGATTCTGAAACCTATAAAATCTTTAACCACAAAGCTATCTGCTTGGGTCCAGTATTACAAATAAATTAAGTTCGCAAAAATATTCCAGTTGCCAAGAAACTAAAAGCTACAATTATCGGAAATCATTAATAAGGTTTTCGTGACTCACTGAAAAAACTAATTTGCAAGGAAAACACACCTTTCGAGTTAAATTATAGCCAATGAAACGTCGACAACCAAAATATTTTTTTTTCAAATAGCTGCCAACAATTCTAGAAAGCCAGTTCATCATTCTGTTGTGAAAAAGAAAGATAGAAGTAAAAATAGACATTTGCCTGGTGCAATATTCATCACGGTAAAAATATTTTAATAAACAATATAATTTAGTTCGCAACGTGCATGATTAGTTTAAAAACTCTTTATTGATTAATTTATCAGCAATTACGCATATGACCCAACCCGAATTTTGTTATCTGCATAATTCTGGGTCGTAAAATATTGATCAAGTTTCATGAATTATCTGAGAATACCTCCAGAATTATACCCAAAACGCATACACCATAAAATTCTTACAATTGGGGTGTAGCCCCATTTTGAATAATTACTTTTTAACTTAAAGCAGTGTTGGGGCAGTGTTGGGAATTAATCAATTAAATTTTCAATTCATTAGTTGATGGCTAATCAAAATGACACTTAAATTTAGTTACAATTAACGTTGTCTGCAAATTACAATGTAACATTGCAATCAAGTTAGCAATCAGTTAAATCTGATTACAACTAATTTTAATAGCAAATAATTCTTTAGTTATATCCTGTTTTATATATAATATAAAATAATTTTAACTCAGAAACCAAGATATTTATTTGAAATTGAATTCAGGAATAGTATTCATAATGTTAATACTAGAAATCAGAACGCAATAGAAATACCTAAACATCATACTGAAAAATATAAGTCTTCGTTTAAATATACCTCTTCTGTAATTTATAATAATATTCCTTCTAGTCTAAGGGGCTTAAGCTATATAGCTTTCAAAAAATATAAAAAATTATTTAGTAAGGGTAGTATTGGAAGAATGATTTTTTATAAATCAAAATCCTACCTATTTATGCCAACTAGTATACTACTGTCATTTTTTTGTTTTCTTTTTTACTTTTATCATTTTTATATTTATATTTTTAACTGTTTTATTGGCATAAATAAACATCTTTATTATTATTATTATTATTATTATTATTATTATCAATTGCAATATACGACTAATAACGAAGTTATGAAAATTAGCATAAACTGTTTTTTTTTATTTAACGCAGTGTTGGGCAATAATCAGTTAAATTTTTAATTTATTATTTAATGGTTAATTAAATTTTACTTACAACTAAATTTAGTTACAATTTACGTTAACTGCAAATTACAATGTGAAATTGCAAACTACAATTACAAAAGTGCAATTACAAAAGTGTAATTAAGTGGTTTAGTAGCAGATCATACAGTTAAATTTAATTACAACTAATTTTAATTGCAATTAATTTTCCAGTTGTCACCATTAATGTTGTCGTGAAAACAGAAGCTGTTTAACTGTGTCAATTTAAAGCACTTTTGGGTATTAGCAAATTAAATTTTAAATTCCTACTAATTAATGGCTAACTATCGTTTAATTACAATTAAATTAGTTACCTAATTGCAAATTATAACTTAATATTGCAATTAAGTGGTTTAATGGCAAATTACAGTTAATTTAAATTATTAATTTTAACTGCAATTAACTTTTCAGTTGTCAGTTGAAGATTCACGAAAATTAATTAACCCATAAATATTAACGTAAGCTGTATTATTATACATCATGTGCGCGAATTTGCTTGCCAAATGGAAAACTTCATTATTATTAATTTTTGGGAAAAAAGTTTTGCTTTCAAAAATATTAGGACTGGCATAATCATTTAATTTTAATATTGTACAGAGTGTCTCAAAAAACGATGAACTTAAATTTTAAATGGGAGAAGGTTGATAAAAACAATTTGTATTTTAACTTGCTTAGGTAATCACATTAACGATAAATTATTAATTGTACTCCATCTAGACACAATTAGAATTAATTAATTTTAAGGACTTCCAATCATTAATTTTATTTTAATAGTAAATTTCTACAATTACAATTGCTAATTAATTGCTACCTGCTAAAACAATTAAATTGTAACCCAACATCGAATTAAAGAGTCATGTGTTTGTACAACTTAACTTCATCAATAATTGATGAAGTTAAGTTGTACAAACACATGACTCTTTAATTCGATGTTGGGTATATCATAATAATTATTATTTTCGTTCTGGAAGAGTTGGATCAAAGAAACCTCAAACATGAAGACCTAGATATTTTAATAAAAACTGTTATTTTTGTGTCTGCATAAGATTAACATTTATCCTGAATTAATGAACATTAAAATTCATATTAGCAAAAATTCTTGAATTTTGCAAAAACACACTGGAATGTCGCCTTTCATATTTTAACAAAAATTCGTATGTTCTCTAAATTTTAAATTTATATGGGATTAGCAGGACGACAAAATCATAAATATTAATTCCAACATTTTTCAATTTTTGTTTTTCATTGTGGGAGTACAAACACAAATTTATGTTATTTTCAGATGCTATTTGTCTTGCAGCCCAAAAATAACTATTAATTGTCAGATTTTCTTAGCATCCTAGCTTTTAACACCAGGTTAACAGCCTTATGATGAAATGATATTAACTTTAAAAATAACAAACTGTTTATATATAGAAAGTGGTTGACATACGTTCATTTAAAAAATTTTAAAAGCACTTAGTTAAAGTTTCGCTAAAAAAGTAACGGATGTTGACATATTATATCTGTCATGCACGGTTTAAAAACATACATAATTTTAGCATTCAAAAAAACATTATAATATTTCACCAGTTAACCAAATTTTAGATACCCCTGGTGGGTAGAGTAAATGCCTTGTTTTCTGCTTTCATGGGTAAAAAGATGAAGTTTCAATAAATCATTGACTTTCTACTGTCAATGTGTTCTGGTACTGCAGAATATATCTAAACCGTTTGCAACTGTTTAGATGACAGATATCATCAGCGATTTTAACATTTGGTTTTGATGCTAAAGACGAAACAGCTTTTTTTATTTCAAAACTGGAAGAAATAAAATTGTCGTAAAAATTGTAAAAATGTTACTGGTCCTAATTTATTAGACTATTTCCGCAAGATCCTGTTTATCCAGTGATCCAATCATGTGATATCAGCTTTGATATATTAAATTACATACACGCGACATCCTGTTTGCGATTTGTACCTCATCTGTCCTCAAAGCCATCCATATGGTCATCGACGAATAACCGAACTTTACTAGGCACATGGATTTAAAAAAAAATCAGTTTCAGAACACCAAAACCCAAACAAAACTTTCTTTGAAAAGCTGCCTCTGTGGCCGGAGAATCACAGGTTCGATGCTTCCTTAGACTTGGGGGTCTCTAATCGTCAGGACGTTGTCTTAATATTTTTGAGGTTCAAGCTATATTTTTCCTATATAAAGCTGAGCAATATTTTAATACATTTGCAATGTATCTATATAAAAAATCTGGAAAATGTAGTGACTGGAAGTTAATGATGCCAGAAAAATCACCTAATTAAAAGTACTCTTTTCTAAGAAAAATGGATATTCATTTTTTAAAATCGTCAAATTAGAAAATATATTTCATATTACACTGACGACATAGAAACCTTCTTGTTATACTAAATCTCTTTAGTAAGGAAATAATACACCAGGAAAATAATTTATAAAATTAATAATCTTTTTGTTTTCATTGAGAAACCTCGATTTAATTAATTTAAATTAAAACAATATATTAACAATAAAATAAAACCTTGCATTTATGTGTAACATATCCTGCTGCTAAACAATCATTTTTTTTACTGCTAATATATTGATAAAAAAACACTGCTTTTAATACCCAACATACGTATAAAATTTAGATGAACTCTTTCAAGTACATTTTCGGTAACTTTAAAATAATGTAATGCTTTTGTTTTTGACAAGGCCAACGTTTTAGCACACCATTTAATTTCAAGGCTATTACGTAACTCCAATTTCTAGCATCTGCTATCATTTCAAACCAGTTTTGGGATCTTCAAAGTTTATTCGTGTCTGACTAGCAAAAATATAATTAAATACAAACGCCATTATTACTGCTATTACTATCATAACCTATGGCGAGACATGGTTTCCGGATTTTTGATAAAATTTTTATTGTTCTAAATCTTTTTGTTAATAAAAGAATTATATATTAGTAAGTCAATCACCTTTCTTAATGAATTAATGACTTGAAAACAAAATAGACTGCAACAAACTTTTAACAACAATAAAACATCATTGTTTACTCTTATTTTCAGCTACTTCCATGAAACGGTTTGACGTTGATACTCTGAGTCATTTCGGTACTTACAAAACATGTTGGGTACTAAACTTATTCTAATTTTATAAATTAGATGAGGGTCGCCTTTTAGCAACATTCTGGTATTCAGTGACACACCATAAAACTTGATTTCCTATTAACAAATTTTTTAAAATATGTAATTTAACGAGCAAATATTACCTTTGTTAAGTTCGACTTGTAGATTTAGAACAATAACTTTATTCATAAGTCCAATAAACGAAGGTTTTTACACGGAATTTCAGCGAGACCGCTGCTTTTTTGAGAAATTGAAGAATTTGTCATTTATCATTGCACCAGGGGCAGGGGCGCATTCATGGGGGGATGAGAGAGCGCCCCCCTGTAGATTCTCGAGTTGGCTAATTAGAGTACGAGTTGGCTCTTAGGGCCTTGTACCAAAAAACGTTGCCAGTTAAGTTTTGGGAAAAGATCGACAGTTTAATTCCGGCAACGTAAAAAAAAGTTCAACAGATGTCGACAGTTTAGCTCGTAGTGAATTTGACAAAAAAGTCTACAATTTTGGATTTTTATTTTAGCATAGTTTCATATCTTTCCTCTACCCCCCCCCCCCCCCCCAAATAGTGCTTTCGATAAGCCCCTACCCAGTACTACTTTGTACCGAGCCCTTTCAAAAGAGCGAAACAAACATGTCACAATTCATTTTTGATTTCTAGTTCTAGGCATGACACAATTCATGCTTTAAATTACCTTCATAATGACTCGTTAAAATGTCTAGAACAGATTCTAGCATTTTTCACATTAAACTTATCTTCTTGTTTGCACAGTCGCTTCCAAACACTTTGTGTTTCTTTGCCTTTGGGGGAGCTAAAAACTTTAATATCGGGCATAAAGCCCTTGCATTCATTGTCCACATCACAACCATACACAACACACTTCATTTTCATTGTTAAACTCTTAAGTGATATAAAAACACCAAAAAATAACTTTAAAACCCAACGCGATCTTAACAAAGACGTGTCTCGTCTACAAAATATGGCGGAATTACTCACAGCGTGACGTTCATGGGCACGCCTACCTGCGCGGTGTCATATTTTCTTTTATTTGTATCATGGGCATTTAGGTTTCATTCATGAAAGACATAAAGTTGCTCAGGTTTGTGACACAAAACAAAATCTACCTTTTTTAAAAAATCAGCAGACAAGCTGAAATTATGTTTTTCAGACCTTCGTTTAATGGACTACATATCTGGTGTACGAAACGTCCACTTTTGCTATGGCTAAAACTATAAGAGGCTTCTAGATATGGTTAAATTAAAGAACAGTTTGCTTTTTATACTGAACTAGCTTTCGCCCGCGACTTCGTCCGCGATATAACAATTTTACTCCATTACACACTGTGAACCCCCATTTCATCCCCTTAGGGGTTGATTTATTAAAAACTGTAAAACACGTGTTTAAACATATACTTTTTAGAGTACTTCTATGAAGTTTCGTGTTAATAGGACCATCTAATATTTTTTCTTTAAAGTTTGAATCCTTGTTTCACCCCCTCTGGGGTTGAATTTTAGAAAACCCTTTCTTAATAGATGCATACGTTATGTAAGAAATCTCTGTGCAAAAGTTTAAGTTTATAGACTCTACGGTGTGGGCTGTGCGTTGATATGTCAGTCAGTTTCTTCTTTTATACAGAAGAAGAGTAACATCATTAAATTATTTTCAGTTTCCAAGGCTGTTTCCAGATTCTTAGACCCCATATTGTTTTAAATTTAGAGGTGCTAAAATTGTCAAGCCGAGAGTAGAATCTTGAATGTTCAAAATACTGAACGAGTCATTCGTAACATGTATATTTTAAGATTATGAGTGTAAAAGCTGATTCTAACAGTAGTTGAATTACAGTGTACCCCTTAAAATTTTAAATGAGTATTATTTTTTTACGGCAGATGATAAAGGTTTTACAAGCCATACCGAAAAAAAACATAGCCTAGAAAAAAACATATAAATACCTGTAACTCTTATCCCACCATGAAATTTTTCAAAAATTGCCCTCAATTTCCGAAATATCCCTTTCTTGTTATTAAAGAAATTTAAAATATTAGAAAAAATATTTCTTTGTCTATAAATTTTCCTTTATCTTTTTATCATTGTATAATTAGAGAGATAAGAAGTAACAACATATGATATAATAATTTACCTCCAATTTAATTAGAATTTATTTTATACCTGTTCTGAAAATACGCTACAAAATTACTCTCATATCTACATAAATTTATTAGTAAATACTTCAAATTATTTGCTTAGGTTTGCTATATACATTAAACAACTACTTTTTAGAATTTTTCTCTTACGGGTATGTTTAATTAGAAGTTTTATGGTCTCAACTTGACTGTTCTTATTATAATTAATATCTTGCATTTATTAATTATTATATCTACATAAATTTATTAGTAAATACTTCAAATTATTTGCTCAGGTTTGCTATATACATTAAACACCTACTTTTTAGAATTTCTCTCTTACGGGTATGTTTAATCAGAAGTTTTATCGTCTCAACTTGACTGTTCTTATTATAATTAATATCTTGCATTTATTAATTATTATATCTACATAAATTTATTAGTAAATACTTCAAATTATTTGCTCAGGTTTGCTATATACATTAAACACCTACTTTTTAGAATTTTTCTCTTACGGGTATGTTTAATTAGAAGTTTTATCGTCTCAACTTGACTGTTCTTATTATAATTAATATCTTGCATTTATTAATTATTATATCTACATAAATTTATTAGTAAATACTTCAAATTATTTGCTCAGGTTTGCTATATACATTAAACACCTACTTTTTAGAATTTTTCTGTTACGGGTATGTTTAATTAGAAGTTTTATCGTCTCAACTTGACTGTTCTTATTATAATTAATATCTTGCATTTATTAATTATTATATCTACATAAATTTATTAGTAAATACTTCAAATTATTTGCTCAGGTTTGCTATATACATTAAACACCTACTTTTTAGAATTTTTCTCTTACGGGTATGTTTAATTAGAATTTTTATCGTCTCAACTTGACTGTTCTTATTATAATTAATATCTTGCATTTATTAAAACAGTGTCATATCGATCAGCCAGCTGTTATTAAGACTGTCCTGTGGGAAAAATGTCATACTAAGAAAATTTCGATAAAGTTTAATCTATTAGGTGCATTTAATGGAGATATAACATACCTACTACCGAAATCACTACTAAAAAAATTCGGTCAAGTGCAAGCTCTACTTAATTAGTGTTCCGTGCCATCAGTACCACACTTAACCTGAGCAAACCTCGGCCGCCGACGGCATCAACGTCGTATCACCTCGCGTATGCACGGAGCTGAGTGGGGAGCGTTTCGACTGAGCCAAATTAAAAATTTTGAAAAACGTGTAAGAACAAAAGTTGTTTCTTATATCGTGAGAATTTTTTTTCTCTGAAAGCAATGGTTCAGCAGTTATTAGGAAATAAATAATTAAATTTTTTATAACAATTGATCGCGCTAGAATTTTTCAATCCTGATAATTTTGGCTTCTCAATGTTTCTGATTTTTTTCAGATTTTTCTGAGCGATCCTTTTGATGATGGAGGGTGGAGGACAGCAATTTTTAAGCATTTTTTTCGAAAATGTTTAAAAACATGTATAAAAAATACATCGTATTGTTGAATTCGTGCTTCAATAACCTTTCATTTGACACCCTACACGATGCCCTTGAAATTTTTTTCCCATTTCCCAATTTACCACCTGAAATTGACCCCCAGAATTAAAATTCAACTTTTTATACTTCACGTCTATAATTGGGCCACCACACTCTATCTCTGTGCTAAATTTCAAATTTGTATTTTGAATAGTTTCAGAGAAAATCGCCTGTGACAGACAGACAACACTAAAAAAATTAAATTAAATTAAAACAATTAAAAGACATTTCTCCCATGAGCGTGCAGATCATTAAAATATCTAGTTCTTATACACTTCGGGTGTTTAAAAGCACAGACAGGCTATTTTTGTCTTCTGTTAATGGTTTCTTATTATAGAAAGTTCTTGTTTAAAAAAAAAGAGTTTCTGATTTGTACAAGTCGACAGAACCACTTGGTTAATTTTTTAACGAACTAAATTGAATCGGTGAGTGAAAGAAAGGTCCACGTCCAATTTTTTGACATTTTCAAGTTAGACAGTTATTTTGTTAAAAATATATAGTTTTATCGATTAAGCACAGGAAAGGTCCAAAATTCAAATTCAAAATCCGCCTTTTAGACTGTACCACCAAACGCACTGAGCGAAAAAAAACGGTCTACGTCATCGACATAGACCGTTCTTTCACTCAGTAACTCAGTACTGCGACGCAGTCGTTTAATCAGCTAATGTTTGTCGTGGTTGGGAGGTTGTTTTACATTAATTTACGCTATTTAATACATTGTATCATTGACAGTTAAGTCCTCTAAAAATAGCGTTGCCAACTTTTAGAAATAAAAATAGAGGACGCACATAAAAGTTCATTTTAAAGGAAACGTGCTACTTTCCAAAAAACTTTTTATTTGAACAAAAGGAAGTTCAAAAACAAAAACAATAGGATAGGAAAAATATTTATTGCTTCCACAAATATTTCTTTTAACTCTTTGCTGCTTCCAATTTTATTTATCATTTCATAAAAGTCTCGGCAATTGTATGCGCTACAGAAAATAGGACGGTAAGACTAAAAAAAGGACTGTCCTTTGGACTAGAGGACGTTTGGCACCACTTCACGAGGAGGTTATTAATTCGACCCGTATGAATTATTATTTTTTTCACGCTATTTCTTAAACGGATTAACCAATTTCCAAATTTGTTTTGTAGATGAGTCCTTCTTCGAATAGTCCCATTTTAAGCGACTGCCAATTTACCAAAAATGTTAACTAATGGGTAATTTTCGGGTTTATTTAAGTCAAAAAAGCTAAGTTCATGTAAAAGATGTTAGTTAAAAAAATTACGGCGGGGAAGGGAGCGAGTGGAAATTTTTTTTAAAATGTCATTTTCGGGGTTACTGAGGTCTGAAAATCCAGTATTACATGGACCTTACAAATTTAAAGAGGGGGCGATGAGATGGAGGGGAGGGGAGAATAGGTGAACTAAAAAGAAATAATTTTTTTTTCAAAAAAATGAACCGACTTCGCGAAAGAAAAAGCACTAAAAAGTATGAAATACTATTTTACGTATTTATAGCTGTGGTTAATGAAAACTTAATTTTATTCAAAGTTAGGTAACTTGTATACCGAAGTTCTGGAGCTTGGTGAAATTTTAAAGTTGTATATCTCTGTTGCTACTTACGGGACCCATCCAGGTTTGGCTTTTTTAATAGGAATGTTTTGGTATATAAAAAAAAATTGTAATTTGCGAAAAAAAGTTGAATTTTTGCTTTGACCCCCTGTCCTGATTAAAAAATAAATACGCTTAGGTATTTATTATTTTTTCTAAACAAATTTTACATCATTTTGTCGACAGTTTTTAAATTTTAACAGAAAAAATGTGTTAGTAGACTGTTATAGTCATTTGAATTTTTTTAAATTATATTTTAGGTTTAAAAAAATTTAAATGACCATAACTTTCTACTAACACTTGTTTTTCTCTTAAAATCTAAATTGTGTTGACAAAATTCTGTAAAATTTGTTTAGAAAAAATAATAAATACCTAAGCGTATTTATTTTTTAACCAGGGCAGGGGGTCAAAGCAAAAATTCAACTATTTTTCGCAAATTACAAATTTTTTTCATTACCAAAACATTCCTAGTCGGCCAACTATCAAAAACCCTGAACTTTGCATGGGTCCCGTAAGTAGCAACAGAGATATACAACTTTAAAATTTCACCAGCCGCCACCGAGGCTCAGTAATAAATAACTAAAAATATTACTCTTTATTAAGAATAATTTAATAATGTATTATCCTTAAGGAAGTTCAGGACTTCGGTATACAAGTTACCTAACTTTGAACACAATTAAGTTCCCATTAACCACAGTTATAATTACGAAAAAATATTGTTTTATACTTTTTAGTGATTTTTCTTTTGTGAAGGCGGTTAATTTAAAAAAAAATTATTATATAAAGAACCAATCAATTTCCGGTGGAGTCACCGTCTAAGACGTATAATTAACTACAGAAATCAGCTTTTATTTTGTGTTCTTAAAACCGCACACCGCCAAAAATTCGACAGACATATCGATTTTTTGTAAGGCGCGACATTAAAAGAAATGTACATTTTCATTTCCTTGAGTATTCCTTAGACCTTGAGGTGTGATTTCAGCACAGTGTCACCCATACTTAAGGAAGCTTTAAAGACTGAGGAACGACTACAAATACAACCCTTAATAAATTATGTTTTTTATCGGCCTACATTCAAACTAATTGTTTCCTTATAGCAAATAACTAGACAACAACGTTTAAAATAACAAAATAGTATTAAAGATTTATTATTGTAAAGTTTCAGTTGATTGATACGACAAACCTAAGCAAACAACCTGCACCTGTAGGAATGTAAAGTCTTCATATTAAATAAATATCGAACAAATTAACAAATACAACACGCAACTAGAATTACTTGCAAAAATACTTTTTTTAACCGCAATCAAACAAGTCATAGTAATGTCAATAATTAAAAACCAAACATCTGCATATGTAGCATTAGATTTAAGAAAATAAACAATTAGAAAATTAGGAATCAGAACACCTTTAATTCATAAAGAAATAATTAAACAAAAGCTTTACCTCAACCCTCCAAATTTCTACACCAGCTCGTTGACCGGCATTGGCAAAAGCTGGGTCCATGATTCTACGGCTCGGGGTACTCTGGCTACGTTGCGGTGATTGCGATCGCGAGACTGCCGTGGCCGCTGTTGTTGACGCCGCTAGTCCTAGCAGGATAAATAACGCTAGAGTTGCGCCGAAGCGCGGAACCATGAAGAAGGTCTTCATTTTGCAATGGGAAATCCGTCTAATGGCTTTATGTCGTTGTTGTTGCGGTTGGTTTGTGTCACTGGATGGACGTTTTCTACAAATTATGTTAATTATTGTATTTCTTTGTTTTTAAACGATGTAATAATACTGCTGGTTTAAAAAACAGTAAATCAGTATGACAATACGAGTTCAAAATTCTTGTACATTAGCTGCTATTCGCAATATTCAATAATGTTTAAATTTAAAAAGACATTTGATATATCACCTTAAAAAAATAACTTAAAATAAATTATTTATAAATGATTCTAGTTATTAGTAAAGAGTTCCTATGAATTTTTGGCTTTTCTCAATCAGTGGTATCAATAGTAACCCTACAGAGCCCTTGCACACGGTTAATTTTTGGTACAGGTATAGTAGTGCCAAATAATTAAAAGATTTTTGAAGAACTAACGCGGATCCCTTTTAAGAATTTTATATTATTTTTATCCCCGTTCAGAAGATGTAGCTCTTTCGTTTTAAAATCGTAGTATTTGTAGACCACAAAGGCAAGCAATGTGTTATACATTTTGCTATAGTTTAATTGAACGAGCATTAGCATCTATTACGATTCTACAGTGCAGACAAAATAAAGAACATATTCATTCATGCAAACCGATAATTTTTATATCCGTACAGTCGCGATACTATCGCAAAATAATTGCGATAAGAAGCGTTACTGTCATGCCCATGAAGCAAAATACTTTTTTGGGTAGCGATGTAAACGCGATATGCAAAAAGTATCCATATATGCATTCAGCCCAATTTACATGTGGTACAAAATAAATACTTTTCTTTACGAAAAATGCAAAATTTTGTTTGGTCCATTGGTCAAGAAGGAAAGGAAAAAACCTTAGCTATGAGCAAACTATATGTTTTGTCAACTAGTTCTTAAGTTCTCGCGTCAACAGACAGACATACTAATATAAATACCCAACCATGTACTCCGTAATCTACGGACTTAACAAACATCAAGGTGAGACCTCGACAGGTGGTTATGTCCACGATAACAATAATTCTTTGTAGCGAGGGAAAACAGACGAACTTGCAACGGTAGTACTGCCAAATAATTAAAAGATTTTTGGATTTTGGAAGACCTATCGTGGATTCCTTTGAATAATTTTAAATTCCTTTTATCCCCCAAGCTTCAGAAGATTCTTTGTAGCAAGGGAAAAATAGACGAGCTTGCAGCTGTAGTAGTGCCAAATAATTAAAAGATTTCTGGATTTTTGAAGACCTATTGTGGATTCCTTTGAAGAATTTTAAATATTTTTAATCCATCAAGCTTCAGAAGATTCTTTGTAACGAGGGAAAATACACGAGCTTGCAGCTGTAGTAGTGCCAAATAATTAAAACATTTTTGGATTTTTGAAGACCTATCGTGAATTCCTTTAAATAATTTTAAATTCCCCAAGCTTCAGAAGATTCTTTGTAGAGAGAGAAAAATAGACGAGCTTGCAGCTGTACCTAGTAGTTTAATAATTAAAATATTTTTGGATTTTTGAAGATTTATCGTGGATTCCTCTGAAAAATTTTAAATATTTTTTATCCACCAAGCTTCAGAAGATTTTTTGTAGCGAGGTAAAAACAGACGAGCTTGCAGCTTTAGTAGTGCCAAATAATTAAAAGATTTCTGGATTTTTGAAGACCCATCCTGGATTCCTTTGAAGAATTTTAAATATTTTTTATCCACCAAGCTTCAGAAGATTCTTTGTACCGAGGTAAAAACAGACGAGTTTGCAGCTTTAGTAGTGCCAAATAATAAAAATATTTTTGGATTTTTGAAGACCTATCGTGGATTCCTTTGAAGAATTTTAAATTCTTTCTATCCCCCAAGCTTCAGAAGATTATTTGTAGGGAGGGAAAAAAGTAGTGCCAAACAATTAAAAGATTTCTGGATGTTTTAAGATCTATCGTAGATTCCTTTTCCTTTCTATCCTCCAAGCTTCAGAATATTTTTTGTAGCGAGAGAAAAACAGACGAGCTTGCAGCTGTGTCAGTGCCAAATAATTAAAATATTTCTGGATTTTTGAAGAGCTATCGTGGATTCCTTTGAAGAATTATTAGCAATTTTTATCCCCCAAGTTTCAGAAGATTCTTTGTAGCGAGAGAAAAACAGACAGCTGTAGTAATGCCAAGTAATAAAAAGATTTTTCGATTTTTGAAGACCTCGTGGATTCCTTTGAAGAATTTTAAATTCTTTTTATCCCCAAGCTTTAGAGGATCATTTCTAGCGAAGGAAAAACAGACGAGCTTGCAGCTGCAGTAGTGCCAATGTGCCACATAATTAAAAGATGTTTGAAGAACTATCGTGGATTCCCCCTAAATTCTTTTTACCCCCCAAGTTTCAGAAGATGCTCTTTTGTTTAAAAATCGTAGTCTTTCAAGACCACGAAGACAAGTAATGTGTTATAGGTACATTTTGGTATCGTTTATTTGCTCATACCACAAAAAAATTCGATATATCTGTCGAACTATATGTAGTAATGCCAAGTAATAAAAAGATTTTTCGATTTTTGAAGACCTCGTGGATTCCTTTGAAGAATTTTAAATTCTTTTTATCTCCAAGCTTTAGAGGATCATTTCTAGCGAAGGAAAAACAGACGAGCTTGCAGCTGCAGTAGTGCCAATGTGCCAAATAATTAAAAGATGTTTGAAGAACTATCGTGGATTCCTTTGAAGACTTCTAAATTCTTTTTACCCCCCAAGCTTCAGAAGATGCTCTTTTGTTTAAAAATCGTAGTCTTTCAAGACCACGAAGACAAGTAATGTGTTATACGTACATTTTGGTACCGTTTATTTGATCATACCACAAAAAAATTCGATATATCTGTCGAACTTTTGCGAAATGGATTTTTAAGGAAGAGTACACAATAAAATTTTGACTTGTATACTTATGTGTATTTTTCTGTGTCCACATAGGAATGGCATGCATTGTTTTTTTAAAGAAATAACTCAGCAAGAACAATAATTTTAAAAAATACTAGCGAGTACTCCTAATAAATATATTATATGTGAAATTGAAACTTAATCTAAAATACTGTCTGAGATGTAAAATGACTTCATCAAAATTTATAACATTTTATGAGAATCTATAAATTTTATGGAATACTAGCTATAAATAATTGTAAAGTTTCTGCTAAAATTAAATTAAATGTGTAATGTTACGAATACGATACATAAAATTTTGGATGAGGGGCACATCAAAAAGTTCTCGTTATATACCGTAACAAATATCAATACGATTACTAAAATAATTAAAAAATCTTTTACATTTCATATAATTAAAAGGAGTCAAAGGAATTCTAGCACCTAGTTGTCCATTATTTGTGAGAAGAGAATAATTCCGAAAGCTAATCCTACAGACTCATGCACGAAAATACAACGATAAAATCACAGATAAATAGCCTATACAATCTAGGCTAAAGGAACCTTAACTGAAGTATTTGCCATAGTAGGAACGTCTTTGAAGACGATGGTGTTTGCAAAGGTTGACGATTTCAGACGGCTGCTGTAACGGTATCTACTTTAGAAATCGCTTAAAATAAGATTTCAAAAAAAACCTAAAAATAGTCCGTATGTCAAGATAAACAACGAATTAAGCATGTTAACCTTGAAACTTTGTGAATTATAATTATAGGAATAAACGACTTAGATACCTTAAAAAATTCAACCCAAATAATAGGACTTTGGGTTTCCAATATACAGGGTGTCCGAAAAGTCTTATAGATAGATACCAAATTTTAGGTGTATTTTATTGGTTAATAAATCTACTTTTTTATGTAATTTAAGTTATTCAACCCCCTAAGGGGTGGCGCCAGGGAGTTGAGGTCAAAAATTTTAAATGCAACCCCATGCCGTGTGGTACCTCATTTTAAAGGTTTTCAAAAAATATTTTACCGCAAACCCGAGGTCCGTGTCTTATTTCGTTTCTAAATGGCAAGCTTTTAGAAATTAAAAATCGTGAAAATAAATTAAAAATGTAAGGACCTTATTACATTAAAAGTTGTTCAAAATGACCGTCATAAACTTCTTGGCAGTAATAAAGTCGATTTCGAAACTCACTTCTCACATTATCGAAAATGGCACTATGGCAGGTGTTACTTCTTGGCAGAGTCTCAAAATCAACTTTCCTACATTTATTACTACTATTGCCAAGAAGTTCATGGTGGTCATTTTGGACAACTTTTAAGTAATAAAGGTACCTACTTAAATTTCTATTTTTTCTTCATAATTTTTAATTTTTATAGGTTTGCCATTTAAAAACGAATGTTTTGTTGAAGACCTTTAAACTAAGGTACCACACGGCATAGGGTTGCATTTAAAATTTTTGACCTTAACTCCCCAGCGTCACCCCTCCAGGGGTTTCAGAAAGTTAAATTACATAAAAAAGTAGATTTATTAACTAATAAGACACACCTAAAATGTTTTGTCTCTGTACTAATTGCAAAGATATTAGCTCATACTAAGACTTTTCGGACACCCTGTATAATATATCAAAGATATTCTTTGAAACGATATCTAGCAATATTTCAAACAAGTAAAAACAAAAATAAACATCCAAAATAATTACATTTTACATCTGCATCTAGCAATTTTTTCGTAACGGTCTGGGTTTGCTTTTCGTACCATTCTGGGGGTAATTACACCTTATAACCCCCCCCCCCCCCCTAACCACGCCCTTGGATTCAAGGAAGAAGGGAAATACAACCTGTTGACATGGGATTCTAGGACTGAAGCACACAGGAAAAACTTCCGAAAGTCCATAATCTGAGCAATTATCAGAGGCACCAAAGAACAGAAAAATGATATGCTGTTGGCTACAAATTGAAGAAAAAACATTTAATACAAAAGTTACAGGAACCAGAAAATATATCAAAGTTTCTTTAGTTTAAATACATCTCTTTATATGATACTAGCTTTCGTATAGGTGGTATACTTTCACGTTTCACGTAGTTTTAAGGTAATAGAACCGTTTACGCCACTACCTCCTTAGGGGTTGATTTATTAAAAACTGTAAAACACGTGTTTAAATATTTGAAGTTTCGACTTATTAGGACCATCTAATATTTTTTCTCCATACAAAGTTTGAACCCCTATTTCACCCCCTTAGAGATTAAATTTTGAAAAATCCTTCCTTAGTTGCCTACGTTATATAAGAAACCTCTCTGCAAAATTTCAAGTTTCTAGATCCAGCAGTGTGGGCTGTCCGTTGATATATCAGTCAGTCAGTTTCTTCTTTTATACAAAGAGATTAGAAACATCTGTACAAACACCCTTATGTGTGTAGCAGCTCTCGAGATATTAACATTCAAAAAAAATTATTTACTTATTGATAGGCTATAAACTTAGTAGTACCGGTTTAAATTGAGATATTCTAGGTAATCAATAAGATATTGTTTGTGTTTTTGTTCTGTCATTGTTAACAAGTCGTCATTGAAAATTTAATGAGTGTGCTTGTTTTTGGGCTAGGTTTTTAAAGGAACTTTTTTGGAACTTTTTAAAATGAATTTACGTTCATTACTGTGATAAGAAGCACACAAGACCTAACATTACAATCCGACAGTTAATGAAAAAATATGAATGAAAATGAAAAAATACTGAGCAAAAACAAAGAAATACACATTTGTTTCATAGACATGGAAAAAGCGTTTGATAGGATAAAAAGGGAAGATATTTGGATAACTCTGGAAAAAGGAGGTAAGGAGGAGGGAACATGGAAACAACTGAGGCAGTAAAAGTAAAGTCGAAATATAAGGGCTATGTAAGAACAAACAACGAAGTATCTCAGGAATTCAAAACAGAAATATATGTCAGACAGGAGTGTGTGTTGAGCCCGTTGCTATTTTCAGTAGTGATTGATGATGCAATAAAGGAAGCAAAGAAAAAGATGAATAAACTAAAATTGGGATACTGGAAGATGGAAGAATCAAAAATTACAGAACTGATGTTCGCCGATGATATGGCTATTCTGGCAGAAGCAGAAGAACCACCTTCACTTTAACTTAAATATCCTTCAACACGAATTAAACAAAATAATTATGAAAATAAACAAAAATAATACCAACAGTATGAAAATATTAAGAGAAAAAGAACACATAACATCAAGTTACATGTACAAAAGATAGGACACGTTGATGACTATATATTAGGACTATTATTAAGAACAATGGAAAATTCGATAAGGAAATAAATGAAAGAATGAAAAGAGCAGGAAAAATGTACAACACAATGAAAACTACATTCTTAGGAAAAAGAGAAATTAAAAAGAACACATAAACTGAAGTAGTAAAGAAAATAGTCGGACCAACTAGCAAATCATGGACGATAACAGAGAACACAAATCAAGAATAACTACAATGGAAATTAGATTTTTAAGGACGATAGAAGGCAAGACACGAAGAGATAGAATACGAAATGAAACGGTTAGACAGCAACTAAGAATCGACAAATTAGTGGAAGGCCAACTAAGATGGTTCGAACATATATATGCCGCATGTCTGATAAGAGACTCACAAGAAGAGTGTATGAAACGAAAATATTAGGAAAAACTCCAAGAGGAAGGCCTAGGAAAACATAGGATAAGGAGATAAAAGAGGAATAAAATGGAAAGGAATAAGGGAGGAGACGAAGAATAGAAAGTTATGGAGAGAGAAATGTAAAACGAGAAAATAATAAACTCAACTCAAACCGCCATACATAGGCACAGGATTAAGTACAAGTAAAAGTAAAGTACTGTGGTAAATGCATATTGAAATTGCCTTTTCTTTATGGGAAAACGTTGCAAAATAAATTTATACTACAAAACTTAGTTTTTAATCTTACACTTGTCAATTTATTTATTTAAACCATTGATTGTCAAGTTAGACACTACAGCGACTCTAGTCGTAAAATTTTTTGTAATCGAGTAACAAACCTAGATGAATTTTTGGAAATATTAATATCAGGTTATTATTTTAATGGACTACTGAATAAAAACTATATAATCACAACTAATTATTACATTAAAATATTTTCTACGATAAACTCAATATCAGATTAGGGTCAATAGTAGACTACTGACCCATATACAACAAAACAAGAAAATAAATGCACTAGGTTTTATAATTAATTCTACATCAGTGTGGCAACAACACGCTAATGACTAATGGATATAAACACACAAAGTAACTCTTTTGGATAGTTTTGTTCATTTATGTATTGACTTTACCTCTGTCTGCGAACTGTACTTCTTTACGACACTACAATATGGAGTAGGAAGAATTTCCATTTGATGTTTTCGAAACCCATTGGGACGTCAAAAAATAGAGAACAACTGTACCAAATTTTAGTTTTCTAGGTCATCAGAAAGTTCAGGAGCTAAAAGACAGTGACCAATGGAGGGAGAATTAGTTAAATTGGTTTTGGAGATACCCCCTTTTCTTAGGTAGTCAACAAATGAACCTTTTATAGGTGCAAAATCCCATAGAAATTACTCCACACCTATGGGAACCCCCACAGGAATCTTATTGTCATGTCAAGCCAATAATGCTGTGACAAGGTTTTGATTTAAAACAACCACTTTATATGTGTACCACAACAGCACAACAGCTAAAGGTATAAATATTGCCCACGGACTACAGGTGAACCCAGCCAGACGGCCGGCCGATGGGTGATCATGGCCTACTTTACAAAACATTTGGTTCTCAACCTGCTAAGGAACCTGTTGCGAAAAATGTTTAAGTATCGAAAAATAAATGAAGTGTAATACGGGAATTATATGACGCTTCTTACTTCTTATTTTGAAATGCTCAAATTGTTAAATTTTATCAGAAAAAACAGGTAACAATATACTGATGTAACTACTGCCTGGTATTTTAGCTTGTTATTTTTCTATTATCAACTTTTTATACATTCATTATGGAAATTAGCATATTTAAATCGCTGTGTGTTGGAACAAGAATTTTAAAAAATGTTTGGAAATTCAAATTTTTTCTATTTTTAAAAATGGGTTCTTTACCATATAATTAATATTAAAATTCCTGCTTGGAGCTTATAAATACATTTTTAATTTTATAGAATAAGTTTTTGGATAACTAAAGGAATATTATATAATCTATAATAATTATCAATATTATACTTACAGAATAGACTTACTATGCAAGAAGAGTTTGTATAATTAAGTAGGAGAAAGTACAAACCACAAGAACTAATAATTTTATTGGGTGTATTTGGTTTAGATAAGCATTATAATATTATTTGTATAAATATGTTTCTTACCTTTCGCAATACTGCTGAACTTTATAATGAAATACAATGTAGACACTAAAACTGTATCACCGTATTCTTAAAAAAAATACTGCGGCCGGCCTTCTCCTGCCGTAAAACGAATTTGTTACTGCTAACTATTATGATCTCATAAATAAATTAAGGTTACTCTTATAGTACTGACCTAGAAGGTCATCGCTAATAATAATAACAATAATAATAAAAAGATAAATGACCAAAAAAATTTGAAGAAATGATAAAGCATTAAGATTAGGGCTACTGTATTATTGTGATTTATTTCTAGAATTTTGTCTTGCAATTATACAGTGTGTATAATATGTATATTTATTGTATTATAGCCCAAAGTATCGTCATACTACTTTGATCAACGATGATAATATATCATAGGTTATTATTAAAGTTATTCATTTATAGTTCTTAAAGAAAAATGTAGCAGCAACAAAAGCCGGGTTGTCTTACAAGTAGTCTACAGGAACCAACTTAATGCCTAGTTGCCTTTGCCAATGCCCAAAGCTTTACTTCTCATAGATTTAATTTCATATAAAATGCACAAATTTGGCAAAAATTCACAGTTGGACACAAAATACAACTAAATATGTGAAAAAAACCTTTACTAGTTAGGTAAATCATTTTTTTTTCTTCAACGGAAAGAACTGAGATTTAAAAATGCCAGTTCCATTCTGATACCAAACTCGACAGGGATAAGATGTGAAGCACAAATTTAATATACACATATTAGCTCAGTTTCTACAGAAATTATAAACCAATCACATCTAATAAAATTACCGGAAATTACTCAGTAAATTATAGCATTAACAAGTAACTCAAATTTAAATGGCGCTGACTAGCTAGTACTCCTTTAAGAAGACGGTTAACTATTAACTTTATTTCTAGAGGAATCGCAAACTAGCCAGCGCTGATCAAGATTGAATTACCGGTGTCGTGATGATTCACTAACTGATTTTAACCAGTTTTCCTGGTTCTGAATATTTTGTAATTTCTGTAAGAGCCAGTGGCGGTTGGTGAAATTTCAAAGTTGTGTATCTCTGTTCATACTTACAGGACCCGTACCAAATTTAGGGGTATTAATAGTGAGTCCACTGGGAATGTTTTGGTAAAGAAAAAAAAACATTTTGTAATTTGCGACAAAAAGTTAAATTTTTGGTGCGGCCCACCCAAGAAAAAAATGAACACGTCTAGGTATTTGCTTTCTTTTTTTTCTAAACAAATTTTACATCATTTTGTCGACAGGTTTTAAATTTTGAGAGAAAAAAATGTGTTAGGAGAAAGTTATAGTCATTTGAATTTTTTGTAAAATTATATTTTAGGCTTAAAAAAATTCAAATGACTATAACTTTCTACCAACACATTGTTTTCTCTCAAAATTTAAAAACTGTCGACAAAATGATGTAAAATTTGTTTAGAAAAAAAAGAAAGCAAATACCTAGATGTGTTAATTTTTTTCTTGGATGGGCCGCACCAAAAATTTAACTTTTTTTCGCAAATTACAAAATGTTTTTTTTCTGTACCAAAACATTCCCAGTGGGCTCACTATTAAAACACCTAAATTTGGTACGGGTCCTGTAAGTATGAACAGAGATACACAACTTTTAATTTTCACCAACCGCCACTGGTAAGAGCTGTTATCACTAGGAACTAGATTTGTACTGGTTATTACTAGAGTGTCACCTACGCAAAAACACTGTTTTATTAGTTTATTTGATCTATCGCTAAATAATAAATCGAAAGGCACGAAAAAATACAAAAAAAAAATTAAGGACAGGGGGAGCCTTAATTTTAAAGACGATTTAAAATACCTCGCTTAAACTCGATCACCCTGTATAGTAATATTAAGCTTCTGTATGTATGGCTTTTGAATTAAAAAAATTGTTGTTTTCAAGATGATAAATTTAAAATGAGATGTACAGGGTCTTCCAACGAGGACTGAACAGGGGCTCATTTTTGAGCTTCCTTGTATTTAAAGAAAAATCTAAAATAGCCAATCGATGTACTTTTTCCTGCAGAATTGAAAAATGAAACCAAAAATTTATTTGAACCAGAAACAAAAGAGTTACGCTATGGATAAGGTGTTTTTTAAATGGAACATAGCTTTTTTTATACGATTTTCGGAACGAGTGATTTTTTATGTCCGTTCTGATTAAAATATTTAATATTGTGACAGCTATTTTTATTAAATTTTAATGTTTTATCCAGTATAATTTAACTTCAACCTGTTTGAAACATACACTAGGTAATAAAGGTAAAATCAATAAAGTATAGAGTTGGAATTCTTTTTCTGTCATGTAATGTTTTATTTTCCTCAAATAGGTTCTTTATCCTTAGAATAGTATTGACGGATATACTTCTGTGAAAATTTGCAATAAATCTTCTCCTTGCTTCTCTTGCATTTTCTTGGCATTTGTAGAACAAGATAACAATCTGCAATCTCTCATCTAATGAATATTTCATTTCGGCAATATTATAGTAAATTTGTCAAATTTTTTGACTTTGAAGGATTTCAAGGTGATTTTACCTTTATTACCTAGTGTATGTTTCAAACAGGTTGAAGTTAAATTATACTGGATAAAACATTAAAATTTAATAAAAATAGCTGTCACAATATTAAATATTTTAATCAGAACGGACATAAAAAAAATCACTCGCTCCGAAAATCGTATAAAAAAAGCTATGTTCCATTTAAAAAACACCTTATCCATAGCGTAACTTTTTTGTTTCTGGTTCAAATAAATTTTTGGTTTCATTTTTGAATTCTGCAGGAAAAAGTACATCGATTGGCTATTTTAGATTTTTCTTTAAATACAAGGAAGCTCAAAAATGAGCCCCTGTTCAGTCCTCGTTGGAAGACCCTGTACAAGTATGGCACACAATTTTATTGCCTTATTAACGGATCTATGAAGTCGTTTGCTAGCTAAGACAGTACAAACATTCACACATACAGACATACAATCTGTATGAATGAATATGAAAAGCGTTCATCCTGTATTAGGACATGTTTTTATTTGTACTTTTATTACTAGAATTTGATAATGATTTAATAACAAAATGGATATTCGCATTTGTGACCGTGCCGCGCATGGAAAACACACCATTATCGTACAAAAAACATTTAACATTTTTACTATTTATAGAAATTACGTAGTCTAAAGCTACAAATTTGTTAATTTGGATAAGAGAGAAAAACCTTTTATATTACGCGGGAAGTAAAAATATTGCAATAGCTGGATACACTTTTTAAGGCACCCAGTATAAGTGGAAATGCTCCAGTGGTTTCACTATAGATTTTTGACAATTGACAAGTGCAATTTAATAAGACAACTGTATTACTGTTCTACATTACCAATTCATTTTTGACTTTTTCTCCATAAATAAACAAGTTAGTATATAAGAAGGTGTAGAAAGGATATAGTAAATGTATGACATGAATGAATTTTGACAGTTTTAATACTAAATTCTGGAATCATAATAGCTATTTACCTGACAAGTGCGGAAAGTGGAACTTTTCCGCACGCGACTACAGTTTGAACGAACGACGCGAAACGGAGTTCGGTCAGGAGTTGAGTGCGGAAAGACACTTTCCGCACGTGTTTACAATGTTTTTGCTACGAGCGCGAGGAAAATTATCTTGTTTTTGGTATTTTCCGTCCTTGTGTCTGTCACAGGCGATTTTCTCTAAATTTAGCACAGAGAGAGTGTGGTGGCCCAATTATAGACGTGAAGCATAAAAAGCTGAATTTTGACTCGGGGTTAATTTTGGCGGGTAAAATGCGAAATAGGGAAAAATTCAAGGGCATCGTGTAGGGTGTCAAATGAAAGCTTATTGACGCACGAATTCAACAATATACATATCTGATGTATTTCTTTATTCATTTTTTTAGGGAAAAACGCCTAAAAAGTGCTGTCCCCCACCCTCATCACCAAAAGGATCGCTCAGAAAAATCTGGAAAAAATCATGAATATTGATAATTAGGTGTAGACTAAACGAAAATTATCAAAAAGTTGAATTTTGATTCTGGGATTAATTTCAGAGGGTAAATTTGGAAATGGGAAAAAATGTTTTCAAGGGCATCGTGTAGGGTGTCAAATGAAAGCTTATTGACGCACGAATTCAACAATATACATATCTGATGTATTTCTTTATTCATTTTTTTAGGGAAAAACGCCTAAAAAGTGCTGTCCCCCACCCTCATCACCAAAAGGATCGCTCAGAAAAATCTGGAAAAAATCATGAATATTGATAATTAGGTGTAGACTAAACGAAAATTATCAAAAAGTTGAATTTTGATTCTGGGGTTAATTTCAGAGGGTAAATTTGGAAATGGGAAAAAATGTTTTCAAGGGCATCGTGTAGGGTGTCAAATGAAAGCTTATTGAATCACGAATTCAACAATATATATGACGTATTTTTTATGCATTTTTTTGAACATTTTTGGGGAAAACGCTTAAAAATTGCTGTCCCCCGCCCTTATCACCAAAAAGACCGCTCAGAAAAAATCATGAACATTGAGAATTAGGTCTAGATTGAGCAAAACTATCAGAATTAAAAAATTCTAGCGTAATCAATTGCTATAAAAAATTTAATTGTTTATTTCCTTAAAACTGCTGAACCATTGGTTTTATATAAAAAAAGTTTTTTGATAAAAGGTATTTCTCACGATGTAAGGAACAACTTTTGCCTTACACATTTTTCAAAATTTTCAGTTTGGCTCAGTCGAAACGCGAGTGCACTACTATTAATAATTTAAGTGGACACAGAACACTAATTGTGCAAGTATAGCTTGCACTTGACCGATTTTTCATTAAATATTTTATTTGATTATAGACGTCAAAGTGTAAATACGATGCAAAATTCAAACTTATATTATTTTCATTTGTTATTAACAATGTTAATGGCTTAATGGTAAGAGAACAGTTACTGGCATTTGTTAAATTTATGGCCGAACCTATCTGTTTTTAACAGGTATAGAAAGATTTCTTGGCTTCTTCAAGAATGTCTTCCGGTACTCCATCAATCTTATTTTCTTCAGTTTCTTCCTCGGCATCCATATACTACTCAAAAGTTGGATACAAGTCGAATATTCTTTGCATTTTCACTTTGCCATCTATACTAGCAATTAACAAATACGTAAATAACCCAAATCTAATTGCATAGCAATGATACGGGTAGAAAGGCCCTGTAATTATTCGGTGGATTCATAATTTTTTGATGGATATTTTTTGGGTATTTCCACCAATATTTTACTAAATATTATTTTAAATTGGATCTCTTCGGTCCGAGACCAGTAATTAGCACACGGTCTAATTTAGTATGTGATTGTTGATGCATTGTTTTCCGCGTCACTATGCGGTTTTTTTAAAATCTAGCAAGAAATAAGTCACAAATATTAGGATTTAAATCCCCTAAATTCGCATTAAATACCTGGATAATACTGGATAATAAACAAACCATTTTAGCCCAAAATAGAATAAAAAATTATCACCAGTTTGGTTTGATGAAGACTGGAACCGGTGAAATTTGAACATAAGATTTACCAGCGTTGTTAGTGTGCATCAATACGCGTGCTATTTGTTATGTATAGGTACTTTTGTTAATCCTATATTTGTGTTTTTCAAGGCAAATGTATTTATAATTTAAAGAAAAATTTATATTTGCCAAGTAGTTCCACTTTTGAAAATGCCTTTTGATTTTCGGTCAAGATTAGTATGCTTTTCATTACATTATTCAAAAATAAAGATCCCGCCAATTACAGATTGGGCTAAATTCAGTTGTAATTATGTATCAGCAGTCCTTTTAGATTTCTTATTTCTCTTTATTCTGATTTGTCACACAGTCTATTAAATATGCTCTTATTTTATTTTGTGAGCTATTATAATGAATGACTTACTAAGTTTTCTAAAAGAATGAAGATTTTACTTTTTTAAAAAATATATCTACTATAACGGTCATTTACGCACACACAAAATATATACCAAAATAAATATTAAAGAAGTTTTATTGTGTTTAATTGAAACATGTATATATGTATATAAATAAAAACATAGAACATAATATAGTAGGTACTATTAAAATTTTGCTACTTAATATATACCGACGTTGAAATAAAGCTGCCACGGGCGTGCGTTGCAGATTTTGGGATATTATAAAAAATGATGCAAAATAAACAACACATATGAAAAGCAACAATCAAAAGATTCTCCAAAAATGTAGCCATGCGTTAAAAACAGAATAGCCCGTCCGTATAAACGGTATAAAGCAGTGAGAGTGAGTACTGAGACGCGCGCCGCGCCGCAGAAAACTCTATCTGCTTGCCGTGTTGCTACCGCAGTGGCTATGTTGGGGTATATTGTGAGAATCCCATGCGCCAATCTCGGGGTGTTGCCGTCTGAAGACAATGGCGTTGTCGAGCTGGCCGGAAGAAGAGATATTCTTCTCTCTGTCTTGGTTTTTCTCTGGCGGTGTAGTGTAGGTCGACCAGGTCTTCTGGTCGACGAGTTTAAGGAGGCATTCTCCACGTGGCGTCCACGTTGGCCAACCCAATTTCATTTTGACATGGTTTTTAGGCTTTAAAATTTTTAACAATAACATTATAAGTATATTAATTTCAGATTCATATCCTGCAAGCAATTTTCAGTCAATTATTTAAAGTTTCAATGTGTATAATGATTTCATTCAGAAGATTAATATGTTAAAAGATCTATGGAGAAATTTTTCCTGTCACCAGGACCTCATTGACCTCAATATTCTTTTTACACATTATTTTCCTAAAATAAATCATAAAATATCTTATTCTATTATTACGTTAAAAAATACCTATAGAATATGAATCTACGGTTAATATTGTCACAATATTCATACAAAAGAAAAATAAAGCAAAAAATTATACTAAAATGAAATTAAGGTGACCAACATGGACACCACGCGGAATATGCCGACTTGCGTTCGCGGCTTTCCGTGATTCCCCTATTTCTCAATAGCAATTAGGTTTTCTAAGCAGTTGAGTCAAAGTTTAGCTTTTTTTAGCACTAGTGTCAACAGCTTTGAACTTTATGTGCATGATAAATAATTTTTATGGGTTTTACCGTAATCCGATTCAAGCTACAATCATTATGATAAATTACTTGGTTTATACCTTCCTAATATTCCCAAAAATATTATAGAAACCGAAATTAGAATGTGGCACGAACAGTTAAACAACTGCCGAGAAATTAAAAGCAAACGTAAGACATTAACATATTGGGAAGTTTGTAGGCAACATGCCTACCCAAATGTTTACAAACTTTCGAAGATATTTTGCACATTTCGAGTAACCACTGCGACACCTGAGAGGTCCTTTTCAAGCCTAAAACGAATCAAAACCTATTTAAGAAACACAACAGCCGAAGTATCGAATTAATTGCATGGGCTCGCCAGTCAATCCATAGAGAGCCACTTTTTCGGTTGGAAAAATATCTGATGACCTTGCTCTTAAGCCAAGGAATTTATTTAGATATAGTTTTGTTAATATATTATGCTTATTTTATAACACAATAAAAAAAAATTTCAATTATTTTTTCGTATCAATCCCTAAAATTAAAGTCTGGGTACGCCACTGCTCCAGTTATATGTTTTGTTTTGCGACTCATAATTAGGTCGAAATATCATAAAATAAGCCATACCTAAATAGTTTACTTACTTGTTTACTATTATAGTGATGTCACGCGTAAAATGGCGCAGCAAACAAGCGGTTTAGCGGTAAAACTTAGAATTCAAGTATTAAAGACTGTTTTCGGCTAATTGGAAACATAAAAATATCAATTTACAACGATATCAACAATTCTGATCTTAGACAGGGGTGCCAAAGACCTTGTTTTCTTCAACGCTTCCAAAACCCAGTACCTATTGCTCCCTGTCACGCAAAAAATTCGGCAAAGCTTACCCCATCCACATGAACGGCCAATCCCTACGGAACAATGAAATATTCGATCTGGTTGACATCGCTTTCGAACGTGATCTCAGCTGGCACAAACACATTACTTCAATAGCCACATCAGCAGCTAAAAAGCTTGGTTTTCTTTCGAGCCGGAAAATATTTCTCCCCTTCCAACCTACACACTCTCTATGTTTCCCAAATAAGATCTAACCTAGAGTGTTGTACCCACATCTGGGGAGCGGCGTCACCTTCGACACTTAACATCCTTAATTCTATCCAAAAAGAGAGCCATTCGATTCACCAATGATCCAGTCCTAACATCCTTCTCTCGCTCATCGCCGCGCTGTTGGGGATTTTTTTCTACCGATACTTCCACGGATTTTGCTTTGGAGAACTAGCTGCTATAACTCCCTCTTTGACTGTTTCTAACTGAACAACAAGAGGTGCGTTACGTATGCATTACTTTACTGTCTAGTTGCAAAAGCCTAGCCTAGAATATCCCGCTTCTCTCGCTCATTTATACCTAGGGTCTCCAGATTATGGAACCAATTGCATGTGGATGTTTTCCCTTCTCCTCTCAACCACTTTAAATCCCTAGTTAATAGGATAACATTTCCCTTCTCCTCAGATGCCGTACTTTAGTACTTAGACTTGAAGTCTATGTGGGCTGTCTCAGATAAAAAAAAATGTGACCATAAAAAAACCAATTCTATGCTTCAGACGAGAAAAAATATAAAAAAGACAAATGTATATTATGGCTTCTTTAACATTTGATCCAAGAAAGATGCCAGTTTTGAATGACATGTAGTGTCAAAATTATCATGTTTGGTCATGCGTTGAACCAAGTGCTGAACATAACTGACTGCGACAAAAAAAGAATCTAGGGGAAATTAAATGTAAATAATTATTTTTCTTTATCTCTTTCTGCATCAATTTTAGCAAGATATTTCGATGTGTGAGGGAAGTCAGTCATTTGTGAACATCAATAGTTTTAAATCAAATATAAAAAAGGATACCTTATTACAAGAAGCACAAGGGTTTTGCACTGTCTGTTGAGTCTATCGTTTATTTATTTTAATTTTGAAATGAATGCCATGCTGAGTTTATCACCTTCAACATCTTGTCCGATTACTGTTTGGTTGAAATTTCTTAAATCAGATGTTAACTAGAACTTTCCAAAAAGGTGTTACAATTTTTTCTACTTGTTTTTACTAAAGAAAATGAACAGTTGTTACTTCAGCTGTACCAACTGCATTACAAGGAAACTTCTGACGAGCAGCAGCAAACTGACTGACAGTTGGAGTGCGTACAAAACTAGTCAAAATTAGTCGCTTTCTAGTGTAAACTACATATTTAAAAAATGCCTTGGCTATATCTTAACATGTGGCAGAACAAGGTATAGACACTCAGGCTACCATTATTAAATTTACAAGGGGGCTACCAAACATGTTAATAGCCGATTTTAATGATTTTCATATGTGTTCCCCTCAGTACGAGGGTCAAAGGGTTTTATGCGATGGGCTTTAGCTTTGGAGACAATCGACCTGAAAGTTTAGTCTGTAACTTATATACTGGGTTTTCTAACCACTCTCGTACCTCAGCAGGGCTGTTCTTTCCATGCAGCCGATCAGGCTTCGTATCCATGTCCCAACATACTACTTTTTTCAATTATATTAATCAATTTATTTCAATTTTTTTTCATAATGTTATATAATCAGGTCAATTATCTCCAAAATTAAAGACCATTGCACAAAAATCTTTGAACCTCATACCTAGGGGGAACTCCTCTACAATATATAGAAAAATTATTAAAATCGATTTATTAACATGTTTGGTAAACCCTTTGTTAGTCAAACTTGCTGCCATTTTGACATATCAAACCTCATGGGTTGTTAGGATCAACTAAGTTCATCGACATTTTTCATCCATTTGAT
Organism: Philopedon plagiatum; assembly: GCA_963971165.1. Taxonomy (NCBI): domain Eukaryota; kingdom Metazoa; phylum Arthropoda; class Insecta; order Coleoptera; family Curculionidae; genus Philopedon; species Philopedon plagiatum. The sequence continues at coordinate 79,755,895 of OZ020194.1, read as the reverse complement.
CACTGTCAATAAATCGGTTACTTAGATATTTAAGAATTTTGTTAGTAGTAAATTATGGTAATAACAAAAATACTGTAATTAATATAAAGGGTATAATTATTTATTTAAAATATATATAATTCACTGAAAAAATAATCTTACTAATGCATTCTTAATTTACATTGTGTAGGATTAAAGCTTATAATGGGAGTTTTTCAGAACTCACGTGTGGACGAACCTGGTTCCTGGCTTCCAATCGTTAAGCATGCTATCTTTTTTAGCTATGTTATGTAAATAAGAATAACGCGGTTACCGATGGGTTTGTCCATAGGTAAATTCTTTAAAGCGCCAAATGTTTACTACACTACCGTTAAAAAAAACCGAACAACAAAAATATGGGTTAAGTTTAATAATCCATAACTTTTTAACTCTTAGACTGATTTCGATAAAATTTTAGGCAATTTGAAAAACGATTCATAAAGTACCTTAGCTGTATTCCAGTTTTCACAGAATACTCATCATTTTGTGAATATACGAGGAGAATCAGAATAGTTATTATCCTAACAAGTGCGGAAAGAGTCACTTTCCCGCAAGCGACTGCCGTTACCCGAACGACGCGAAGCGGAGTTCGGGTAAGCAGTTGAGTGCGGGAAAGTGCCTTTCCGCATGAGTTAGGATCAAATTTTTTTCTACTAGCGTTAAAAAAACCAACATCATTTTTACAAAGTTTATTATTTTTTAATAAACAAAAAATAACAGGTATATAATGTTTACTTATTACTTATTATATATATTTATCGTAAAAGTACAATTGGATGCACTGTGTAAATTAATTGCTGAAGCTAGAGAGGTTGAAGTTGACTGATTCTGCATAGTGGAAGTTTGAAGAGACAGAGGTGTTGAACTTTCATGGACGCTACTGGGACCCGGTGCAATATCTAGGGACGTGGATGTTTCTAAGATGCAACTGGAAGTCGTTGGAATAGCTTGACTGATATTGAGAATTTTGTTGGACATATCTTTTTTCTGTTTGATGGACTCCTCTAGGTAGCCTTCGGCAACAGACGTGGATTTCCATCCCCCTAGGCGTTTAATATTCGTTATTCCTTCACCAGAATTGGCCAGTAGAGTGGCCGATGAGCGCCTAAAGCTGTGACCGGTGTACAATTCAGGATTTTTATGTCCTATATAAGCCGCGATGTTAGAGGGCATTTTCCCTATGGTATTGATACCAACACACTGGGTAGTGCATTTTCCATTTCTGTAGTTTAAAAAAAATCGGCGGTGTTTCGCTGATATATCTCACTTGATTTTATTGGAAATGACTCTAAGACTTCATAATAATATTATTCATACATCACCAAAATTTTATTTCAATATAAAACATTAAAAAATATTTTCCCGCACTTAGTGCGGGAAAAATTTTCCCGCACGGTGCGGGAAAAATTTTCCCGCACGGTGCGGGAAACTTAGTCTTTCAGAGACAAAATGAGTGCGGGAAAACGGTGAATTGCGCACGCTAGTAGAAAAAGTATGTTTCCAGCCCGAACTTTTAAACACCTTGTGGAGACGTTGGGCAATGGGGTCATGTACTAGCGTCTCTTGTTTCAAAGCCACCTATTTTTTGAGCATTATGTTTTTCATTTACTACGATATCACTAGTCCGAGAAGAACTACAAATTGAAAAGGAAAGCTTTGCAATTATATACCTTTATTAAAAGTACAAATATATGAACATGATTTTCTACTCGTATGGTCTAGCTTAAATAAACTCAAAATAACACATTACTAATTAATCATGTTCACTATCTTATGTTGCCCCCTCGTGCACTAATTCCGTCTGCCAGAAGACGTGGCATACTTTGGACAAAACCGTCAATTGCTTCTTGGGGAATATTTTTCCATTCTTTAAAAAGGGCTGTCCGAAGATCTGGAATGGTTTCGGGTTAGCGACTGTGGATATTTTACGTCTCCCTAACATGTCTCATACATGCTCGATTGGATTTAGGTCGGGGCTACGGGGAGGCCAGTTTCATCTTTCAATATTTAAATTATTTAGATATTTGCTGACTACCCTAGCAACATGGAGTCTGGCATTGTCATGCATCAGCATAAAATTCTGAACGGTACAACATGATCTGCTAAACATTCCCGTATAATATAGCGATCAGCCGTCATAGCACGGTTTTCAATTAGGACTAGATTCGTACGGGCATTTAGTGTAACTCCCGCCCACACCATGGTAATGCCGCCTCCAAATTATACTTTTGGAGATATGCAACATTGTGAAAATCGCTCGCCCGGTCTTCTCCAAACAGGTTCGCGTCCATCTGGAGAACTCAAACAATAGCGCGATTCGTCCGTAAATAAAACACATGACCACTGTTCTGCTCCCCTATTTACGTGCTCTTGAGCGAAGTTTAATCGTTGAGTAAGGTGTACTCGAAGCAGAGCTGGACAAGTAGCTGGTTTTTTTGACTTCAGCTCGGCTTCCTCTAATCTGCGGCGGATTGTTACAGCAGAAACTCTTGCATCGCGGACATTTGCAATCCGATCTGCAATAATCGTTGATGGTAAACCATGGTGTCTTAGGGCGTTTAAAGTAATGAAACGGTCTTCGCGCGGGTTTGTAATTCGTGGTCTGCCTTATCCGGGACGACGTTGATACTCGCCAGTCTAGCGAAACCGATTTATAGCAACTTGCTTGCCCAACACATCAGCAATATATTTTATATTACGTCCATTATCATTCAGTGCAACAGCGCGTGCTACTTCTTCTGGTCGCATTTTTTTAGAAATTACAGTTGCTACGCAACGTATTATCATTATTGCTTTATGTAAATAACGTATAGGAGACAAATCGGAAGGTTTCCCTTAAAAATGTATACTTCCTTTGAGAAAAGACATAGATATAAATAAAAAAAGATAATGTTAAGAAAAGATGGGGTTTCAAAATTAAACACATCAGAACATTATCACACTACCCAATTTTTCTAAAGGATGTTTAAAAGTTAGGTCTAAAAACATTACTTTTGTTCCTCCTTGTATAATAGAAAAATGATGAGTATTTTACGAAAACTGGAAAACATCGCGCAAACTCAATGAATGTGTCTTTAATCTGTCGAAAATGTCATCAAAATCGATCTTAGATTTAAAAAGTTATAGTGTATATTAACAAATAATGCAAAGAAATATTTGCAAAAAACTGCCTCATTTAATATTGGAAAAATAAATAAGAATTATATAAACACTACTTTGACATTACTAAAATTATTTGAAAATTGTTTGTAAAGCTTAACTATTTTTGTTATATATAATACTGGTATAATACTTATAATGACAGACGAGGAGTGATTATTTTAAAAGGTTTTTGCACAAACCTAAACATACAAAAATTCTTTAAACAAACTTCCTCTTTATAGAACAAAGATATAATTCATATAATTTTTAATTCTTTAACACTGAACAAGCTGTTATTTCAACTTAACTAAAAACTCTATACAAATATATGTTATTAAGGCTCAGCTGCACAGGCTAGGATTAACCCAAAATGAGGTGTTAATCCAAGAGTTTGTTCGGTTGCTTATATTGTTAAGTGAAAAATTAAATCCCGCGATTCACTAAAAAGGGTAAAAATTTAGTTCTGGTTTAAAATGTACGTCTTCTAGTTGATCGGTTAGGTTTTCACTAATTATTGTGCAGTCATTCTTTCATCATTAAAAAGTTATGAGGTATTCTAATATTTCTGCGATAATATATGTTTGGTTTCTGAATTATTTTTACTCTGCATTCAAACCCTTAACTGCCAAATTAGATTGGTCTTAGCAATAGTGAATATGGCCTAAAATGAGTTCGAAATTATCTGACCTTTCCTTAGGCAATAAAGAAGATTCATATTACCCACGATAATAAAAAAATGTACGAAGGCTCTGTGTCTTTAGGTCCTCTACTGATACTAATACCTTATGGTCTAAGACTCTGAGATAGCGTATCACTTTTTTCTTCGACAAGGTATATGGATATATTACTTCGAAAAATGATTTATTCCCACTAACGATCGTAAATACCTCACGGCGGAAAGCCGTCTGGAAGATGAAAGTGAGCGTGAGCGTTGAAAGTTGGAAAATTTTCAAGTTTCTTAAATCACTCGGTATATGACTAAAAAATTTATAGATAGTAATATAACCTTAGCAAAAATTCGGAAAAGCTTAAAGCATAACATATGTCCGCCGATTTGAATTTACATTTTTATCACTGTCATCATCAATATTGTTTTATCATTTTTATCAAAGATTCGTTTGTCACTTGGCCAATGTCAAAAAAAAGAGAAAAATGCAACACAAAGTGTAAATAACTCTCGATTTCAATTATTCATGCGCAATTACGAAATAAATGATGTTGACGAGTCATTTACAAAAAAAATACTAAATTTTGATGTGTCGACCTTATCCCCCTGCTACTCTGAGTTAAAGCAACACATTTTTAGGGCTCGCTATATCACAAATGGTTGTCAGAATTAGCATGAGCTGATAGCTACTGAATTGGAAACACACCAACAGTATAGATGGATTTTGAATGAAAATGAATGTGAGTTCCGGTGGTTTGCAGGCGATCAATTACCTTCGAGTGTAAAGGAGGTTATATGAGATAAAATTAATAACGATGATGCCAATATTAATACATTAATATAATAATTAATTAAGGTATAATGTTAAGGTATATAAATAAATTTACGTATATATTCGACAACTGTTAATAATATGTTTATTACCATTCATTTTTTCGATATTTCAAACTTCGTTTTCTTTTCCGGTGCCCGCCATTTTGCAAATTGATTACGAGTTAGATAATAAACGCGTATCTTCACCGGCGGATATATCCTAATCATTAGGACCTAATCGTTTTCATTGAGAGATTAACGAGTTCAAATCGCGGAGAATGTAAAAACGCAATACGCACAAGGTACTTTCGATTAACATTTTCAAGGGGTAATCTTCTGAATTTCTTTCAGCCCTTCTGCATATGATCTTAGACAATATTAAAAAATGTAAATACAAATCGGCGGACATATACCTAATGTTTTAAGCTTTTCCGAATTTTTCCTAAGGTTAAAGCTTTTCGCCAGCCATTTCTCTTCCAGTGCGGTTTTCGCCGGTTTGCAGGCGGCAGAAGGGCATCATTTAATACTACTTATATACATTTTGCAGCCGTATACCGAGTGATTTAAGAAACTTGAAAATTTTCCAACTTTCAATGCTCACACGGCTTTTCGCCGTGAGGTATTTACTATCGTTAGTGCGGATAGAACATTTTTCGGAATCTATATACCTTGTCGAAGAAAAAAAGATACGCTATATCTCAGTCTATTAGTTACATATAGGTTTCATTTTAGAAAACCGAGATTTTCAGATTTCAGAATTAATCTGGATTATATAACCGGGGCTTAATGTAAAACCATTTCCGAGAAACTTTGTTGTTTCTTAACAGACCCCAACAACAGTATTCACAAAATTGCATCAAAGCTGTTCTGCGTAAAACTAGTTTAAAAATGCAGTCTATTTAAGTACATACAATAAAAACAACATTTACTTAATATACATACATTAAAACCTTTCAAAATAGTCACCCCACATCCGCTAAACAATGTATACAGCCACAAACATATTGTTGTCTTTGGCTTATAAATAGGCAGGCAGTGGGAAATAGATATATGTATGAAAATACATTTTATTGAGGTATGCAAAGTGTAAACGGCATGGTCTTTGACATCAATAAATTTGCCAGCTGTGTACGCGATTATGCCATTTGGACTAGATTAAAGCTTTGGTAAAAATATATATTTGTGCACGAGGAATTGCGAGTACATTATATATTACATATGCCCTATTACATACCCTCGAAGCATAAAACTTTTCTTTTCAACATATTTTTGCTCAACGAAAAAAATTAAGAAATCGACATCCACCAATCTCTAAGCATTCCTATTCTGCATCTCTAAAAATTGATTTTAAAATTATCTTTAAAATTCTGGAAAAATCTTGAGTTCTTCGAAAAATGAAGGACAAATAAATTTTATATAAGTTCTGTTCCTAGAGAAATCAAAAATCAGTCAACACCAATCAAATTGGAGTCATTTGGTAACGTGATAGTTTGTCGATTTTCAGTAGTTTCATTGGTTGTGACTAGTCTGTGAGTTCTGCCGGAATAAGACTACAAATGTAATGATAGGGAATTTGGCTCATAATGCAGTGGCGGCTGGTGAAATTTTAAAGTTGTATATCTCTGTTGCTACTCACGGGACCCATGCCAAGTTCACGCTTTTTAATAGTTTGTAATTTTCGAAAAAAAAGTTGAATTTTGCAGAGCCCCCCCCCTGGGAAAAAACTAACACGTTTAGGTATTTTATTTATTATTTTTTCTAAACAAATTCTACATCATTTTGTCAAAAACTGTTAAATTTGAAGAGAAAAAAATGCGTTAGTAGAAAGTTATAGTCATTTGAATTTTTTTAAACCTAAAATATAATTAAAAAAAAATTCAAATAACGATAACTTTCTAACACATTTTTTTCCCTCAAAATTAAAAAAATTTCGATAAAATGATGTAAAATTTGTTTAAAAAAAAAAATAATAAATAAAATATCTAAACGTGTTCATTTTTTCCCAGGGGGGGATCCGCAAAAATTCAACTTTTTTTCGCAAATTACAAAATATTTTTTTTCTATACCAAAACATTCCTAGTAGGCTCTCTATTAAAAAACCTGAACTTGGCATGGGTCCCGTAAGTAGCTGCAAAAGATACAAATTTCACCAGCCGCCACCGTCATAATGTGATAGATGCAGATTTTTAATGTTTTCCTTACAGAAATATTGTAAAGAAACCTACAATTCTATGCCCTACAAGCGGCAGATAAGTCTTCATTTTCGAGCAACTCTAATATTAGGATGTATTTATAAAAATGGTAACTATTTTTGATTGTGCTAGAATATAGTTATTATAGGGCCAAATCCGGAAAAATTATCATAATGGAAATGCTGTTGGTACTTTTGAACTTTGTCCTTTTCAGACCAAAATACAACTAGGAGGTGAAATCTTGACAGTCTATAGTCTATATAAACGTTCTATAATAATAGTGACAGTGTGAATCACACCTTGATTTGAGAGATTAACAGAAGTACACACGCGAGATATGTATATCGATTTATGTAAGTATAGAAAAAAGTGACATAGATATATTTTTTGCGTTCATCGACAAAAATCATGAGTATGTTCTGCTTTTCTTTAATTTTTCCAGATTTGTCCATGAACCTTAATAAAATATTTACTGGCCTTAGAGATCCTATAGATAGAATTTGATATTATTTTACTTAAATACTGGTTATGCATAAATATATTCAGGGTATAAATTAATTGATGTTTTATACTTCGACAAGAGATTCCTCCTATCAAAATAGGGAAAAAAATAATTGCGAGTGTGCAAATCCTTATTTTTTTTACTCTTACTGATTTTCGAAAAATAACTGTTTTTGAGATATTTCACAGTTTATATGTGTTATTTTCGGTCTATTAGTAACTGTCATTTTTCTGATAATCGCTTTACTACATCTCTTTAAATTTTCAGGCCAGTGGCTTTATATAAATATTGTTTTATCACTCTATGTAAGGAAAACGAGTATTTTGATTATTTTTATGTGAGGAATTTTCTCCCGCAGTATTCGACATGAATTGACTTACACCCTTTACGTATGCGCAATATCATCTATAAGCAATATTTTTTAATATTATAAATATTTTTGTGCGTTTATTAAATACTTCATTTATAGGATTAAAAATACGAAATAAAATTGGGAAGACGTTGTGCCTAAAAAATATTTATAAAACCGCTTCAGTGTTCTTTTTTATATTCGCTCCCTCTATTTTGTGACTCAAGAGCAATAAATAGCTAATATTAAATTTTTAATTAATTAACAATTAAAGAACTTTTAATGATCCCTTTTTTCCATTTTGACCTTAAGCTCAAAAGCTATAGTTTGCGTCTGTCTAATATACTATCTAAGGTTCCCACAAGATTTTAGTAGTACTCTTTCATTATCACAATAATTACAGATATTAGTGGTTACAAGCGCAACATTTTTTGAATATTAGAAAAATTTCAGTAAAATACATATCTCGAATGTATTATAATAAAAACAAAACATTCTACCGGCACAAAAAGAATAAAATTATATTTTACAGTCTTAAGGGAATTAATATAGGCAAGTGGTCTTACCAATATTAAAAATCATGAACTAAGAATTTACTCTTTGGATAAAACTCTTGAAACGTCATATTTTTTTATATGTGGTTATGTACCGAAAATATAAGCCCATGCCTATTGGGTGAAATATATATATATATATATATATATATATATATATATATATATATATATATATATATATATATATATATATATATATATATATGGTATATGAAATATGGTATATTAAATAAAATTAATCTCCGTTGTATAGAGTACATAGGTTCTTTCCTTTTTTACACAGAAATCACATTTTTAGTCACAATTAAGTACTAAACCTCAAAACCAGAACTTGAATTAGTCTTAATTTTAATACTTCATTTGAAATATATATTATTTAATGACAAAAATATGATTTCACAAGTGTAAAAATACACATTCTTAAGCAAACTATCATAAATCTAGTATTAATATATTTTGTATGCAGATACATAAATGTATAAAATATATGTACTTATAACAAAGCATAAGCAATAGAAACTTGCTCAAGCTTACACACTATATTTTTGGAAATGATAAAGCTGCCTAGGTATATTGCACTAGAATAAATTATCACAATCACAAAAATATTTGGTAATTATTCATAAAATTGATTTTAGTTCTAAGTTTTATTAACGTTCACAATCGAAAAAATGAGTGATTTAGTGTTCCGCAATGTAAAGTTTATGAAAGAATTATTGTTAAAAATATTGCAAAGGATAACAAATTAATAATGTTAAGTTACCGCCATAAATAGCCTGGAACACTAAAAAGAGAGTGAAAGGATTCTTATGCCATTTTATTTGAACAAATTTATCATAATAATATGCCCGTTATTAGCTTTGCCCTTCGAGGACAATTATTATCTTTAGTTTTGTATGCGTCTCAACGCTGTAACTATCACTGATTACATTAAATTAGATTTCATAATGCAATATGCACCAAATCACATTCATACGGGACAACAATGTTAAGGTATTTAATTTCTAAAGATTTATTTTATACCGTAACTGCGTGTTTTCTGAAGTCGTTTCCTCCGCTATTTAAAAAAAAACTGTATCTCAAAAAGAAGCAAGAGCGGACCCACGATTTTCTAAACACCCTATATATACTGTATACCTCACTGCACTATGGCAGGTATTTACGAAATTTTGTTTATGATATTTAGCACATTCTCAAAACAGCCATATAATTTCATTGCAAACAATGTATGCAATTTTTTCACAAGGTAATTCTACAACAGATCTTAGCTTAGATCATAGCGATTGCCAGTGTCAATACAAAATAAAAGTATTTCTTTTCTTTCTTACATAAAAAATCATTAAATATACATTTGTCAGAAAACCAAAAATAATGGGGTTCTTCCATTTTTACCTTTTTACAAAATACTGATACAAAACAAATATTATTTTACCAGACTTACCACACAGTACATGGTATACAGGGTGATATCTAAAAAATAAATTTAAAAAGTAGACATACCTTTGTACTGCTTAATAATACTGTTCTATAATATAAAGAAGACTTACAAAACCGATCGACAAGTGAAAATTACTTCTTAGAATGATGCAACTGGATGAATGCTTCTGATCACTAGGTATAACATTTGATTCAAGAGCTTTGTCTACACTGACAGATGTCTTAGTAGTCGAAGAATTCTTCTCAAAAATATTTGAGCTTCGCATTGTTGAAATTTCATCCTCGTTCTTGATTCCACTTCCTTCAACAGAGTCTGAAAGGTAAAGATGGGAGCAATTGAAGGGATCAATGCAACACGTGCTTAAGTCACATTTGCACCCTTTTAACGATTGTACCGCCATTTTCTAAGCTCTCATTCTGTATAATTAAAGTTTAAAATAGTTACGATGTTGAGAAGTGCATATACGAGCATGTGAACTAGAAAAAAAAGGCCAATTCTACGCTAGTGACTATAAGTCCTGTACTGGGACCGTATTCTACATCTTGAGAGAGTGCTCCCATAGAAAACGTTGTCAGGGTAGAGTAGGGCTGCAGCCTAGCAACGTTCTCTTAGGAAGCGCTTCCTCAAGATGTAAAATACGGCACGTAGAATGTATAATTACTTAATTCACACATGCAAAATTTGAAAATGTTTGAGTTTTCGAAGATTGCCATGAAAACAAAGAATTGCAGTTTATATACTCGAAATTATTAAGATATGGTGTGTCAAAATTTCGCAAAAATGCCAGTTTTCGTTGCAAAATTGAAAGGTTCCTGGACCGATTTCGGCTTGAAATATATATGAATAAGATTTTAGGAACCTTCAACTTTAAGTGCAGGGATATTTTATCGGATAAGTTACGCATTACATGCCATCTTGATTGATTTTTCGATGGCCCTACAACACTGGAATTCGCCATGTACTGATTATGAGTCATAAATTCACACGACACTGCCAATGGGATCACGTTTTACAAGTTTCGAAATTGGCGCGAAAATTTGCAGAAGAAAATTCTTTTTCTTGCTAATAAAGGCCAAAATAAATGGATAACAGCAACCGCCATAAACATTTAATTTATGTAGAGAATATAAAAAAAATATTTCAGATTTATTTGGGTTACATGCATATTCCCTATTAAGTGGCGATATAGGTATGTGATTGTTGATGTATTGTTTCCCGCGTCAGTGCTGAAAAAACATTCAGCACAAGGGCTGAAAATACATTCAGCACTACTGCGGAAAAGTGCTACAAAGTAATTACTTTCCGCCCGCTCTTAGAAAAGACAGTTTATTGTCTAAATTATTTAGTATTTAAACAATAAAAGTCAATTTTTCTTCTTTTTGTTTCTCTTAGCTGCAACAGTTACATCCAATAAATACATATATTGGTGCACTGCTTCAAAAGCTACAAAGTATCTTCAGTACAACAATAAGGACCATCATATTTCCAGACACAAATAAAATTTCTGAACTCATTTGTCGTAAAAACCATAAAATGTAACTTAGGAACATTTTGCATTGGGCACTCCAATTACTAACAACAGAAAATTAAACATTACAGTGCCAGTGCAGCAGCTAGGAACTTGAAATTTGGTATGTCTGCAAACTAAAAGTCACAAATAAACAAATTCTAAATCCAGAAATATTTTTCTAAAAAAAAAAAATCCACGAGGCAACATAATCGATTTTAGACGTGGTAATTTTTGAGTGTCTTTTTCTGTATGTCTAAAAACTTAACTTTGTGACATATTATTATAAGTTTCTAAGTTTATCAGTTTTAACTTTTAGTTTCTGTTAAATTAAAAATATAAAAGATATGTACCTTCTGGAAGGTCGTCTTCAATTTCTCTTGATTCGTCATTTTCAACCATTGGGTTCTCTTTGTTACACAAACTACTAGTACAGTAACAAAACTCAGTGAAGTCTATGGTTTTACAGTCGTCAATTTTAAGTCTTTCGCATGATCGGCTAAGAGTCCTCTTTTCATTTACTGAAAAAAAAGATATCAATGAACAAGTAATTAAAAAAATAGCATGCTGCACATCTTTGACACATATGTTCAAGTAAAAACTGACCGCACAACAATCTATAAAATTTTCTTTGAATAACCGTATTCAACATTTTCCCCAAATTTTAAACATACAACTCAAAATATTCTATTTCTAACAAAAGGTAAAACCTTTAAAGAGCTTTATCAAAAATTTGAACAGGACTGGCCTGTTCATTGTATACCTACTACACAAAAAAAATATTAAGAAAAACACTAATGACCAGATTTTTCAACGCTGGACCAGTCTAATTTGACAATCAAAAGTTTTAAACTGGCATGTCCAAGAATAAGACAACTTAGTTGTATACTATGAATTTGTTTAAGAGTTTTTTTGAAAATTTATAAATAAAAGGGCAGAGAAAGTACATACTGTCCACAATATTAGAACTGAATTCATTCTAGCAACACATTCCAAGATGAAAATCATTTTGAAACCAAGCAAATCGCTGAAGTTCTTAGATTTTTATTTTTACTATTAAAAAATATAAAACTGAAAACTTACACCAGGATTCCCTAAAGAATTTTAAGATCTAGTACTGGCTTAGAGTAACATCTTCCAGTTGATCATTTACGTTCAGATACACCAAGAAGGTTTAAGATTTACTACTGGTTTATATTAAGATTTTCTAGTTGATCAGTTATGTTTTGCCAAGTTTCTGTCCTGTCATTGTTAATAAGTAGTAATTCGTAAGTAAAACCATAGATTAGGTAAGAATAAGAGACTATCTGGAGACTATCTACTCTCTGGAATAAGAGACTATCTGGTGAAACTCATGAATTATTCCGATATTTCAGCGATTTGCTTAGTTTCCAAATGATTTTCATCTTGGAACGGGTTGCTAGAATGAATTTAGTTCTATTTTATTGCTGAACGTACGTACTAAAATTGCACTTTTCTTAATAAATTTGCGAAAAATCCCAGAAACAAATTCATAGTACAAAACTTAGTGGTCTTATTCTTACACTTGTGAGTTTAAAACTTTTGGTTGTCAAATTAGACCGGACTAGCTTTGGAGAATCTGGCCGTTAGGTTTTGACAAATTTTTGTCCGTTTACTAAGAATTTATGATTTTTGCAATAGGTATATCAGCGATTTGCTTGGTTTTCACATAACTTTTCTCTTAATATTTATTGCCAAAATAAAATGTCCTATTTATGTGAATATATACTTAAAGTGTCCTTTTCTTGATAAATTTGCAAAAAGACTCAGAAATAAATTCATAGTACACAACAGAGTTGTCTCACTCGTATGCTTGGGTATACATTTAAACCCTTGATTGTCAAATTAGACCGGTGTTAACGTTAGTGACTCCCGGGGTAAGTTTTCTTTTAATGTTGTTCACCATGAATTTTCAAGTAAAGACTTTCTCCACCGACTTACTTTATTACCTTATTCAGTTGGATGCAATCTGTTTGTTAATATTCACCTAAATAGTAGCACTTTTTGATCAGGTACAAAATGTATTCTCCAACTAGAAAATGAAAACATTTCGCAACTAGTTAGGAGTAAATTATTTCCGTTTCAATTACTTAAACCACATTTTAAATTTTGAATTGAATTATTAATAATAATTTAGAGCAAATTTGGAGAAAATAATGTACAAAACCATGACAAAAAGTTAGAAAATGCAAAATTATGTATCTCGTGTGAGTAACGGGACTTTGCGTCGCTGGTCCGTTAAACATCCCAATAATACTAACAGAAAAACAAAATTAACAATAATGACATTAAGAAAAAAAGTAATTGCAAACAGCTATTTTTATTATATTTTTATTAACTTGCTAAATTAAAGTGCTTTTGGAAACCTAAACAAAACTATTGATCATCGTCTTAAACTCTTCCCAATAAAGACATGGAGACTTTATGAGTTTCTTAGGGGAAATTAATTTATGTTGATCGATTTTCGGAATTTTTATAGCTTTAGGCTGCTTATTTACGTATCTGTTTGTACAGAGATCAATTTCAATGTTATGTGTTTAAAGATGTTATGTGCTGAAAGGTATTTTTAGCTTAAATTTTAAGATGCAACAATCTAATTTACATGAAGGGCGGAGATAGACCCTTTTCACCCAGCACGGTAGTTTTTTATTGAATCAGAGAACTGAGTTCTAGCAATTTTAGGAAGAATATACATGAAGCTGTTGTTATATATATATATATATATATATATATATATATATATATATATATATATATATATATATATATATAATGTATACATATATATATATATAGTTAGAAACATCTTTTGGAACAGGAAAATCAACGATTTAAAATTGAGAAAGTCATTTTTTGTCCAATCAGGGTTATTAATTAATTTAAATATGCTCTAGGTAATGTTATTAAATTTTTAGATTATAAAAAATAAACACAAACATAAGATTATAACTATTCAAAATATATATTAAATACAAATAAATTGGGTTTCAGACTCAGAGAGGTCTATAGTAATTTATTGCAAATGGGGCTCCAAAATATTTATAATTCCAAGACAGTTTAAAAATATTGAAATATTGCCAAAACTAAATTATAAAAATTCTCTGCTGGGAATACAGACATATATTTTTATTGATAATGATGAACAAGAACTTTTGCGTATGGATAAGGACACAGACAGGAGACAGGGTTTATTGTTTTAAAACTTTTTACTTCATCTTTTTTAACCGCTTATAGGTAAGACCTCAGATATTAAAACTTAGGCTTTGGCCACATTGTGAAGGTCTTGTCACAGCTAAGTTTATCGAGCAACATTTTCTAAATCATTTTAGGCAGATTGATGTCTTGTAAAATTTGCTGTATCAAATTTATTTTATAATATACATATAGGTAACCAAATAACTGCACCTACTACCAATAGTATTTTTATATTACATACCTCTCCTAGATATTCTACAACTATTACTTCCATTACATTCTTTACTGTATCTTGCATCCCAAACTTGAAACTCCGAGCAAGGGAGGATGTCTTCTTTATCTTCATTACATACATAGCACCTTATAGCTTCACCTCTATTAACTAAAAATTTGTCAAAAACATTAGGTTTCTATGATGTACCTCCTTATTTTATTTAAATTATATTTACCTAAACAGGAACCCAGCAGGAGTAAATTTATCCAACTAGGAAGCTGTGAATAAAACATTTCAGATGAACCGTTTGCAGCAGCAGTAAACCACACACTATTTTAACTGTTTTAATTAAGGATTAATTAATTAAACTAATGAGCATGCGAATTATTAGGAGAACTATAAAATGCAAATCTGAGTGAGCTCCACCACATCCTCTCGGTGGTTAGCCGACGGACCGGAGGAAATGCAGGGGCAGGGGAGAAGGGCGGCGCGCAGCAGGAATATTTGGCTAGACGTCTTCAGGATGGAAGGGGAGAGAAAGGCCTATAAATAGAGAGGCTGGATTATATCAACTGAAATCTCATTTGGCAACATCTACTATTCAGTGTCCTTTGCTTATCCTGCAAAGTGTAATAATTTTTATAATGTTTTTGAATTTCTTCAGCTTGTAAGATTCTTGTATTAGTTCTATATAGTTTTCCTTTAGATTGTGCTATAAACTATCATTTATTTTTCTATTCCCACAAAGTGCGTTGACTATAGTAATTGTATTGGTACAATTTTCTGTTTTTAGACTTTCATTTGCTCTTTAAAAGACTAGTATAATCCTTTTAGGTCTCTTTGTACTATGGTAATCGTACATATGTACACTATGATTTAAATAGTAAACTAATACTGGCAGTTTTTATCTCAAGCCAACTATATCTGAGGTTTTTACAAAATGTTTTTCCTAAAAAATGCCAGCAAGTTCCAAAGAAAAATCTAGTATTGTGCTTACCACATTTTGTAAATTTAAAGTGTTTAATGATAAAAATTAACCTCATAGCTCTCACTGATGATTCATTATCATTACCTACATTTCTATACCTTTGATGTTATAATAGGTGATCTGTGGTTATAGTGCAGCCAGCCATTTGAGTAATTCTGTGGTGCAGCCTTAAACACAGTAGGCAAAACGAACAATGCTATTTAACATATACTTTATCAGATGGCGCCATGATCACTTGATCACAGGATGGAAACTTGATCTTTACTGTAGTGACAGGATTGTAACTATAGAAATTCTTTAGGTCATGCAAAAGCAATAAATGTTGCCGAATTATATTATATGTATTCCTTGCCTAGAAAATAGAATACTTATCGAATTACACTACCTACAGGTTAACCTTTAATAACAACAAATTTTTGATATGGATCTTAAGAGGGTTTTCCCTGGGAAATTTGTTATTGGCTCAGAACGTAGCTAGAGAATTTAGAAAAAAAATAAGACTATCAGTTCAGACACACAAAAACAGAAATTAATTTTAACGTACTCCATAAACAAATTATTGTTCTTTCTTAAAAGACAACGAAATAGATGGCTAACCTAATAAATTTTTTAAAAACTAACAAACAGTTATTTGAATGAAGCTGTGACGATTTTATCGCTGGTTTACTAAACCAGGTTTAGGTCCGCCAATCCAAGAATTTAAGGAAGTATTTTAAAGTTAAATTTAGTATGTACAACTTTTATGATAAACAACAACATAAATAGTAGATAGAATACGCTACGAAAACTAGTAAATTTTCCAATTAGATACATCAGTGATGTAGAATTTACATATTTACCACATGTGTTATAACTAGGCATATACAATATTTTTTTTCTACAATTCTGAATCTATACTCCAAAAATATGTTAAGTAAACAGTTCACATATTTTTAACATATTCACAAATTTTCAATCAAACTTAAAAAAATTGTCAAAGTTAAAAATTTCAAGATCACTAATGTGGTGCTATTTACGTAAACAATTTAACATCTGTTTTTTACTACTATGTGGTTCACTTTCGGCCAATTGCCTTTGCAAATTTTACCAGCCTCGTAATACTTTATATTCTTAAGGTCTACATGTGTCGACAATAAGGATACCTAATCATAAACTTTCTTAATTTAGACAGATATCAAATTTGTAATATACAGAAAAAAATATTGTACGTAACATGTGTTGTTAATGTGTCTCAAGCAAATTCATATGATTGTAAAACTCACATTCGGCTCGTAGTGCAAAGTTCACACTTTTGTGCAGTCAGCAGTAGAGACATGTACCCGTTTACCACTAATGTATGAATGAGTATAGTGTAAAAATTACTGTACTAATACTAGTTAATGCTATCTTACTTACCAAAATGAAAATGAATGGAAGGAAGGCACTGAAGGCAGCATAGTGTATAAAAAAATATCCAAATTAGTATTAGATTTTTAAGTTCTGTATTGCAGCAGTGCAGCACAGAAATAATTACACATCACGCCATTCTAAAATAAATTTATTCATAAAAATCACTACTGACCAGAACTTATTTTGAAATTCATCAATAATGTTCAAAACTAAAAAGCACTCTTTATCCCTGTAGAGATATTTCATCTAAGGTTTATCCTAACTTCTCGCACCTATAAACCGACCAAAGCATATTGCCCTTTTAAATACCTAATATTTCGCCAAACACCTATAAGCGTGATTTTCTTTCTTTAAACGCTTTGGAACCTCTTAAATCTCTGAAAATCTTAAATTATTGCCCAATTTGATAAACAGGTTGCCATTCTCTGACAATCTTTGAAGTTTCAAACAAGAAGCGCCACCAAGTGACCCTTCTATTAACAACCCTCCATTCAAGTTTTCGATTTTTCCTTCCGATTGGTCGCAGCGGTAGGGTTCCATCTTGTATCTTTCTTGGATTTGTGGAGAAGGATAAAGATGGATAGATGTGATTCCTTAGGGTTTATGAATGAAATTTTTACTACATGTCCGTCGTTGGAATGTCCAGTACTATTGGCGACTCCAATTAAGGAAACTCAGCGTTGCCACCGCTGCAATCAGCTGATATAACGGGGAACAATGGCCCACTCGATGCAAAATTACAGAAACCTATGCGATAATTTGGGTTCATGTCTTCTCTGAAAAGTTCATGACATTTGTCAAACTAACCTCAACCTTACTTTTTGGTTAATGACAACAAACTGTGCTTTACTCGTAGTTCGTGATTATTAGTTAAAATCGTATTGTTTTTTAAACTTTTTGTGGGTTACGACATTATAGCGATCATGTTTTAAACCCTTTTGACTCTTTTTAAATTTCTTGAGAAACCCCTGCCTCTAGAAATGTGATTGAAGGGAGAGAACTTTTAAACGCCAAACCAAAGTTTACAGAATATATATTCTGTAAACTTTGGCCAAACACATAATTACGTGTGGAATTTTAGAAAAAACCGGTAAGTAAGTAATTTTACATAAGGAAGTGTTAATAGTAGCCATAACGCAAAGTGCAATTTAAGATAAGTTCTGGTAGCTGTCAATACACTGATTCCCACAATTGTGTGAGTTAATCTTTGGGTAGTTTACCCTTGGAATTTTTAATTAACAAAATACGAATATGCGATATTGTTAATACCAAAGGGATGAATAATGTGGTTATGATGAAAAAAGTTTGTAGGTTATTACTTAAAAAGGTAATTATTGATATTACTGTAAACAGCGAATTTTTTCATGAAATTTTGCACAGACCCTAATTTTGGGTCGTAGAACACGAATCCGAAGTCAGTTTTTGGCGGTCTCGAATGGTTTTTCCGCAAAAAATTTTTTTAACTTTTAGGTTACCTTTTTTTATAGATTCCTTTAAGTTTCGACACTTTCACTTAAACATATCTGTAAACTTATAATTTTTATTTTATTTCGTCACACAAAACACCACATTTAGCCAAAAATAGTTAAGAAAATTGCTTTTTCCTATATAAAATTCCATTGTATTTGGTAGTAGATGCCATTACGTTCCCAGCTGTCAAATGTCCGGCGTTGCCAGGTTTACTTATTTTTCAAGACAAAGTTGTAAATTAGGAATAATAAAAAGTTGGCGGGAAAATGCGAAAATGAACCAAATTTAACCAAAAGGGCAAAAAGATGACCCCAACCAACACCCTGGGGCACCGATCCCTCTTCGCCTGCGAGGAAAGAGACTGGTCAGGGCCCCTAACCAGGTGCTAACCCTGTTCCGACCTTAGGGTGCCCTCCGATCCACCGTTCGTATCAAAAACTTTTCTAAGTCGGTGAATTAGGTGACAGATCTAATATTTTCGATATAACGGTGGTGTAACGGTGGATCGGAGGGCACCCTAAGGTCGGAGCAGGGTTAGCACCTGGTTAGGGGCCCTGACCAGTCTCTTTCCTCGCAGGCGAAGAGGGATCGGTGCCCCAGGGTGTTGGTTGGGGTCATCTTTTTGCCCTTTTAGGGAAAATAAAATGCTATCTGTCTTATTTTACTCTCATATTGCCATCTCTTTTTTTGGATTTATTTATGGCCGGAAATTGTTAAAATTTGCGAGAAAAATGTTTTGTAAACGTGGCAACGCCGGAAAATTGACAGCTGGCAAAATAATGACGTCTACAGCAATAAAATGGAATTTTCTATAGAAAACAGCAATTTTCTTAGCTATTTTTGCCTAAATGTGGTGTTTTGTGTGACGAAAACTAATAAAAATTATAAGTTTACAGATATGTTGAAGTGAAAGTGTCGAAACTTAAAGGAATCTATAACAAAAAGGTAACCTAAAAGTTAACCTAAAAGTTTTCCAAAAACAATTTTTTTTTGGAAAAACCATACGAGACCGCCAAAAGCTGACTTCGGATTCGTGTTCTACGACCCAAAATTAGGGTCTGTGCAAAATTTCATGAAAAAATTCGCTGTTTACAGTAATATCAATAATTACCCTTAAAAAACATATTTATGGTCTTGCCAGTACTTTCTAGGGCAAACATATTTTGGTGTGAATGCCACCTTTTTTATGTTGTTCAAATAACTATACATATTACGTAACTTATTTTGGAATTATTGTTTTAGATTCGTTCATTAAAATTTTGTCCCTATGTCTCCAAACATCTCTAAACTCTGCACCTCATGAAGTTACTGGAACTTTTAAAATTATTCACGATCAGCTAGAAGTTAAGAATATGAGGTGTTCCTGTAAGGGAAAAAGTGTAAGCATATACCAGCAGTTATGTTACATTGCACCAGGTTGTATAACTCATAATTAAATTGGGCATGACATTGAGGTTTTCCAGTGATTAAAAGATGATAACAGTGGCGTACCTACCATTTTGGGGCGGGGGTGAATTGGTATTATTTTGCAAATAAGAATACTTTTTATTAGATGCACAATTTTAGTAGCTAGGGGCGCCATGAACTAGGGCGGAGGGGGGCTGACTGCCCGCTAGCCCCCAAGGTATGCCACTGAATATCAATCATTATTAATTATCTTAGTTTTTGTTTCTGTTTTAGATCTAATTTAACTGAAATGGAAGAGTTATCTTCCACTGACATTCAGTGTATATAGAACAAGAAAAAGGGAGCTTCAATTTCCAGTTATATACCTCAGTCTATATTGAGTCTGGATGCATAAGGTAATTTATAAAAAATGAAAAACTACTTGAATTTAAGTTATATTTTTTATGTTAATATATACTTACATAGGTTTTGCTCAATGGGTTAAATTTTTATTTTTCTTTTTATTTAAAAACAAGTTACTGTTTATGGATTGTCATCAAGAAAGTATTAATATTCCATACAGGTTGTTAAAAAAATTGATTTTGCTTAATATATATATATTTATGTAAAATACTTACTTACATGTACTTAACCCCAAGCTAAAAAGCACCGCAAATATCTCGATTCACTTCAGATTTGTGCATTATATTTTAAACTAAATTCTCTACAGCATTGTTTTTTAACCGTTTTAGAGTCGCGACCCCCCGAAAAAGCCAAAAAATAAAGTAAAAAACCTTACGACCCCCTCACTGTACATTTTAATGTTTATCACAGTTTTACATTACTAAGGTGTAAAATTCATTATTTAATAAAAGGATTTTTAGTATACGTGCCTTATTTTCTTGACAGATTGCGACCCCCCCCCCCCTTATCAGATCGCGACCCTTCTGAGGCTCGCTGCCCTCAGTTTAAGAAACGATGCTCCACAAAAATACACGTGTTTTTAAATTTACTGAAAATTTATCTAGTACAAAAATTTTCGGGGATAATACCACGAGAGCTTAAAATTACCGATAATTTTTCACGATTGCGTGTTCTCTATAAATTTGCAAAGAAAACACGTAAGAGTGAAAAATTATCAGTAATTTTAAAGCTCGAGTGGTATTTAGGGGATTATTTCACGAATGAAAACACAAACTGCTCGAGTGATATTTAGGGATTATTTCACGAATGAAAACACAAAAAATATGAATTGAATATTTATTAAACAATTTAAACAACAAACCTTACTTTTAAATTAAAAGAAAAAAATTATCGGTGTAATTTTTTTAATTGACGTAACGTCAAAAAATTATCGCTGTAATTTTAAAAAACTTTACTCATCTTATGGGACTTTTAACACATGAGTGAAATAATCATGGAAATTTTTTACTGAAAATATTTTTTCCTAATCATTTGCGTCTTGTAAAAACTAATATTTTAAAACATTGGATTTCTATTTCTCTAGTTATTAAGTATGCAGATTGTGAAAAAACCCTTGTTGGTCTCGAGTCAAAATTTGCAGCACTTATGCGTCAGTGAATTTCTTTTAAAACTCCAAGTTTTTTATTATTCAAAGAAGTTACTTGCTGTTTATAAGGAATCCTGCTGGTTTCGAAAACGATGGTCAAACAATCTGTTACATGATCTACACTCTACAGGATGAAAAATTTAAAATATAAAAATGTGTAGGTACCTACCTCATTACCAAAATTTGATCTTGCACTATATTATAGATAGCAAACCCCAGCAAATTAAATGTTACTCTGAACAAAGAAAAACTAAAAATAAATATTTAAAAAAAATATACCTTCAGTGATAGAAAGTTCAACTATTTTTTTACTTTCCTTACCAGCGGAAGTATTTCATTTTTTATTTCCTTTACAACACAGTAACTTTTTGTCATATTTTAACATGTGATAAATGAACATTAAAAAACTAAGAGAAAATTTTAAAAAATTTTAAAATGTTTATTTTGCATAATGTACAGTATCCACAGATGGGGTTCAGAAGAGGACCAAATTTTTAATGATAAGACTAAATGTCATTATTAATAAAAGTTTTTACTTGCCGAAAAAATAAGATTAATTCCTTCATTCTGTGAGGAAATTGCTAGTTCAATTGGAACCATATTCTATTCATGACTTTAGATAATAGGCTTGATGCGTTGTCTATCATGTATTGTAGCACAATTTTGAATAGACGATTTTATTATTATTATAACATTTTGTGTTAAAACTCTAAATAACGCATGTTTATTCTTGACACAATTCCTTATTTTTTGCATTTTTGGAGCACCCTATACAAGAAATTAAAATTTCCTTATGGTGAATCTAATTTCTTTGGTGAGCAGAAACTTTCATTTATTGATATTGTATATGAAGGGTGTCTGGAAACGAATGCGACATATTTTAATAGTAGCTTCCTGGAGTCAAAATACACCGATTTAGACAAACTTATCTTAGTACAATTGTGCTCTGGTTTGTTAGGTGGGTAGGGTGTTGTCAATGCAGTGTAAAGTAAAACACAAAGTTCTAAGGCCTATAACTGTTTAAGGAAGCAACATTATATGAAGATTAGTAGATCTAAATTGGTCTATTTTTACTCCAGCAAGCTATACTTTATCTCATAATATAAACCTATTTTATGGCATTCCTAATTTTGAGCCAAGTAAGACTAAGTAAATTGTAGTTTTTTAACTATTTGACAAAAATTTTAGGACTGGATACATACTGACAGCAGTAGGCTTACTATATGAGCCGAATTTTGTTGGACAGATCAGAAAATATCTTAACACTTTCTTGATCATAAAATTCACCTAGAGACCACCAGACAAAAGAAATGATGTGTGCCAGAAAAGGTTGGCAGTTAATGGCAAACAGAGATTAGAGTATAAAGAAATTAAGTCGTTCATTTTACTGGGAAGTTCCTTGTATCTTAAAATTCAACACTAGAAAAAACATTTTTTTTTTAGAATAAGTGCTGTATTTCAACATATAATAATATGTCAACAGTTGTAAGCATAATGAATTACTCCTTGACTCGAGAATAACTATGTATGATGTGATTATTACCTTTTACAATACAAATTAAATAAAATAAAATACAAACTCCAGAACTACAACTGGTAATTCTGAGTTTTAAATTTTAAATGTAAACAGTCTTTTATAACATTTAGTACTAGTAGTAACATTCTTGTTAAACAGTTGATAAACAATCTTTTATTATTAAATGTTTGTATTTAGCTAAACAATTATATAATCCATTCAGAAAAATAAATGATTTGTGAAGTGATTTGATTTTTTATAATAATAGTATAAGTCTAAAAAGAGAAAATGCGAGAACATCCATATATTGAACTATAGAACTGCACAATATGAGTAAATGTAAAAACAAAGTCTAAAAGAAAAAACCAATGTATAACTTATCAAGGTAAGCTAATCTTTTTAAAACAAGAAAAGGTGTTTAGGGGGCTTCAACAAATGTATGGCAGTTTCCTTTGATTGCTTTGATGCTTCTGTACATTTGTCAGTCTTAACACTAGGAACTTGAATCTGTGTTAACTATGGTCCTAGATATATTTCAAATAATCTACAAATAAAAACAAGAAACTGTTAATTTGATTAAATTTTTAAATACATTTAATGGTTACTGGTCATACAGCAGGTTGCACAAAACTTTTAATCAAGTAGTAAATTTAATTGATGTTTAAAGTCATCTTTGGCAATGATGTTAAAATGAGTGCTCTCACATTACAAGTGTCTAATTAGTTTAATTTGTGATTAAATTGTTTATGTAACCAGACGATAGTGGTGCATTTTTTTGGAAAAACTTTTATTTGCCCTTTTTCTTTATCTAGAGTGAGGTTAATTTGACGTATTAAAGTACTACTTCTTTTACTACTAGTAGTACTAGCTTTTGAATATATACAGGGTGTTACAAAAAGATGTTAAGAAATTTTAAGGGCAGTTTCTACATTTAAAAATATGAAAATAAGTTTATATAAACATGGATCCTTAAAACGCTTCTTTTTCGAGATACAGGGTGTTTAATATTTTCACACCTCAAGTATTCCGAAGAGTTAGGAGAAATATGCGAAGACGATTTAGAGCATGTATTGAAGCACGGAGCCATTTCCAGCATCTACTATAGGCTTAAATCAAAAAGCACAGTTTCCTGAACAAAAGATATTAAAAAACTCATTTTTATTATTTGTTTTTATTGTAAGAAATAAATTAATTTTTATCTCGAAAACGGTGCGTCAGAACAAAAAAGCTCAAGAGACAGTTTTCACGTAGAATTAGTTGGGCTTAAAGAAAACAATATCAATTTTGCAAAAAAAAACAGTGGCGTGCCATCTTTTTCGCTAAAAATAAAGACTTACTAGCACGCACGCCACTGATGCAAGTACTTTAGAAAATAAGATTTTGCACGTAAAGGTACCCTTTGATTACATACTGGCGTGTACCAAAATTCATGTCAATATCTTAACGCATTTTCGAGAAATTAAAAACAAACTTTTAAAAAGAAAATATTAAACACCCTGTATCTCGAAAAAGAAGCGTCTGAGGATCCATGTTTATATAACAGGGTTCCCACTTTTCTGGAAAGTCGGGGAATGTCAGGGGATTCAAAAGTGGTCAGGGAAAACTAGTTGAAAACCTGGCAAATTTGCCTTTTCCAGTTATAGATAAAAATAATTTCATTTCCCAAAAAAATTAAAAATAATCCGGGTGTGTCTTATCGATAAAAATAATTTCATTTCATAACAAAATTGAAAATAAGGCAATAAAAGTAGGTAATAAACCATCTATTAACTATAAAAAACAATTTTCTTGCGGTTAGCTTCTTTTTATTCTCGGAAATTGTGTTCAAGGAGACCTGGAAAGTCGGGAAATGTCAGGGAATTCGATTTAAAAATTTTGGTGGGAAGCCTGTAAAATTTTTGGATATCTTGTCAATTTGACCCCGTCAACTTATTTTTAAATTTCCGCCAAACCAATGATCACACGACGTGTGTTAAAATAGATTTTTTTGGTTGTCGGACATGCAGAAATGAATCCCCAGTACAGTTTTTTTTAAATATCAATAATAAAAATTTTCCCATATGTAGCCAACTTTATGGCGGACACTGTATGTATGTATATAGTAGGTACTGCTTTTAAAGTTTATAGCTTATCGACAGGACCTAAAAATATGTTTATGAAAAGTTTATTTTAGTGTTTAATTTAAATTAACACAATTTTCTTCACAAAAGCTCATTGAAACAAGCGATGTCATAACTCTCCTAAAAAAAATAAAAACACTGAGGTAAAGTAATATACCTACCGGAGGTTTCTAATTTCTTCACAAATAGTTGTAGAGTAACTAGTTCTAATGCGTGAAAATAAAAGATAGTCAGTGGCGTACTGAGTATAAAAATTAAGATTTTTTTTAAAACATCTAACAATTTGTCCTCAAATTATAAATGTAAGATAATTAATTAATGCTAAGGAACTTAATAAAATTGTATAATACTTTGAACAACAGGGGTAGTTTGGCTCATAGTTTAGCCTCGATTCATTAACTTCTTATAATAAGTACATATGTTACGGGTAGAACCCTAAGTGCGGCTACACCTAAGTGTAGCCATTAGCAGTTGGCTAGTCCTAGGTGTAACGTATTACAAACCTCATTATAACCAGATACACCTAGGTCTGGCCAGTCACAGCCGGCTAGAACTAGGTGTACCAGCTAAGTGTCGGCTAATATTGAATGCGCGCGCTAGATGTAACCTATTTCTGGCTATACCTAGGTATCACCAGTTGCAGTAGTCTAGAACTATATTAGGTCTAACCTTATTCTAATCGGCTACACCTAGGTGTAGCCAGTCACGGTTAGTGAGAACCATAATACATTACATATGTCTATGATTGGTCAGAACTAGGTGTATATACACTTGGTGTCCGCTAATATTTAGGACAAAACTCCCGTGACGCTTATTTTTCTCATAATTGTCTTTGGGTTGTTTAGAAAAATTGGACTGGTGAATTGAACAATATATGAGGTAAGAACCAGAAACTAATGTACAGTTGACATAATATTGATATTGATATAAAAATTTTAAAAAGGCCTAAACTCCTTTATCAAATCAACAGACTTAGAAACATAGTTAAACATCCCATCTTGACTTGTGTAAACACCATTGTGAGTCATAACATAACATGAATTATTTATTATTATTATAGCATACATTTTTAAAGGGGGGTACCAACTAGTATCTTGAATATAACTGAAATTAGGCTCCAGGCTGCCACACAGATGCACTGAATGCAGGTCTTCCCAAAAACTAAATTTTCTTTGCAATTTTCTCACCTGTACGTGACATAATATTTGTTATTAAAAAAATATTTGAAGCAGGCCACACAGGTAAAAAAATGAGTGAAAATACAATCAGGTCTTTTCCAAAAACAGACAGCAGGGAACCTTTCGCCAAGACTAACGTTTTTTAAATTAAGTATGTAAAGCATTTTTTTTCCAATTTTTTCACCTATTTACCAATATCCAATAGAAAAGGGACCTTGTGTGTACTGTGAATGAATTTTTGGCTTTGGAAATGAATTAATTAGGTATACTAAATGTATTTTTTTCCTCTTCCTCTTTAAAAATATGCTTTTAATAATAAACGAATACCTATATCAAGTGCTGAAAAAAAATTCCTTCTTTCCTATGCATGTAACAAACCTGCACTTTTGAAAAAGACCTGCTTTTAGTGCACTTGGTGGCTGCCTCGAGGCATACTTCACCTACATACATTAACTCTAGTACATCTTAGTGTTCAAGCAGCTTTGTTCGAGTAGCCTGAGGCTAAACTTTGCTATGCATGTCTTATTTGTGTGTACATATATGCAGTATTTTATAAATAAAGAAAATTTATTATTACTTTTTGTAAATATCTACTTTGTAAAACTAAGTAAAAATACTTGATTCATAAAATTATATAGATACTAGTTTGTTTTCCCCGCTCACCTTTTCATAACCAAATTTCATACTTACCTACTGATGCTTCAGTTCTTGTATTTCTTAGCTTCACAATAATTGTACTAAACAGAGATTATACTGGTAATTTCTGGGAGCAACCCTTTTTAATTTTGCATGCCTAGCATAATTACCTAAAATGAACAAAATTTATAAATATCACAAAACTATTTTCAAAGACATGTAAAGTAAGGAGACTTGAAAATCCAAAATACCCACTAGATGATTTTAAAGTAGTTCAATGTTAATTAGGTTTATAAACAAAATTGTATTTAATTTATTATTTAATAATAAATCAGAAGTGGGTACTTAAATTTTAGAATATTTATCAGCTACTGTTCCTTCATATTTACTATAACTCTTCGTATAACTCCAGTATCAATCCCCATGTAGGGACATTTTTACATTATTAAAGCAGTTTAAAAAAGAATCAACTATAGGTTAATTACCTATCTAATATAATAGTAATACTTTTATGGTCATCAAAACATTCAAAAATGAAGACTGACAATATTATATTGTCTATCTATAATAGAAACCAAGTTATTATCTATATCTGCCAGTCATTAGGTTTGTTAAGGAGTACAAAAATGTAATTTGCTTTTAAAAATAGAATTTTATAGTGCATAGAATCGTACTTTATATATTATGAGAATACGCAGAACATTGTAATACATTGCCCTCAACATTGCCTTTTAAAATGGTAAAAGTTACGTTTATTAACAAACACATTTTCACAATTCTTAACTAGTTAAAAATGATGAATTTACCTACCTCCATCAGAAGCAATGAATTAATCTCGTAGTGTAAAATGTAAGAAGTACACTGTCACTCATTTGTAGGAAAACCTTATTATATATTCCTCATATTTAGGTTTGTCTCCAGTATTGTCCATAGGTATTTTCTTCCATCATTAAGGATATGGTCACTCCATTTTTAGGGCTTTTTTTGATAAAAAGGGATGTGAGCTTACACTTACTCAAATTTCATTTAAATTACACACCTTTGCACACTGTTTTGATTCGGTCGGTGGTTTGGTCTTTTGAGGTTAAAAATCTTGCATTTTAAAAATGTAATAAGCGAAACTTATACCGAACTATTACACAGAAATATTAAGAGAACTGAGGAAATAGTCAATGCACAGTCTTTTACACGAGTAAATCGGATATTTATGCACAGGCATTGAAAAACACTAACCAGTTCGTCGAATGGCGGGGCTACTAATCGACTTTCCCACTCGAGTTATACAAACATGATTTTTGGGTTTGATTGCTGTTTTTGTTACGTTTCTTCTTTATTTCTCAATATACTTTAGATTTCGTAACAAAAATTATAAAATAGGACTAATTCTGAGGTTTTAAAAATGGTATAAATAAACAAGAGGTAAACAAGCCCCGATATGCTAGCTACAAAAGTGGTCGCTAGAGGCGCGGGCGGCGACTTATCCGAGCCGACAAAATCCCAGACATACGTTCTTAACATATCCTATATAGATGACAAAGTAAGAAGTAATATACAATGTCTAAATTGTGTTCTCGGACCGTTCCAAGCGTCAAGTCGAACTCATCCGCCATCAGCTGATTCCCCGTTATAGTAGTTTGGCAAATCGGCTGATGAGGACGCCACGTTCTTCATTTGTGTCCCGACGCATTTCATTGGAAAAAATGAGAAAAAACATTATAATATCCAAGAATTACAATGAATTGGTACACAAAAATAATAATATAACCTAGAAAACTGTTATGGTACACTATTTCATAACCTTGGGCGGATATTATGCCTTAACATCAACGAAACACTGAGCATAATTTACCGAACGACGGGGGCAAAAAACTGCTGTGTACACAAGGTATTTCACAATGATTTTTGAGTTTTACTATTGTTTCTGTTGTACTTCGTAGTCATACTTATATATACTTGAGCACTCCGAAAAAAACTTTTTAAATAATACTAAATTCGACGTTTCAAAAATGCTACAAAAGTTATAAAAAACGTAAACATTCCCCGTTATACTAGTACCAAAACGGCCGCTAGTTGGCCAGAACGGTGTTGCCGTCTCCCTAATTGGAGTCGCCAATTAAAATATGAATTAAAATGTAAAGTGGTCCATACACCGTCAGTCATTTTGTCCAAAAATAATCTAGGCAAACTGCGGATTCTATAGGTACAAATTTAAGATAAAATCGAATATAAACCAGTCAAGGGCTTTTTATTTGATGTTATCGGCACGGTGATCAATTATTGATGCCTGATTTTAATTTGTACAAATAACATATCGCAAAACGGCGAAAATTTACATAAAAAAAATCAATTTGATTTCATGGGTAAATGAATATACAAAGTTAGACAATTAAAGCCACAGACGGACAAAATGATTGTACAAACAAAAAATTTGGACAAAAATGATGTATGTGTGGTGAAATGCGCCACTTTACAGGCCTTTCAAATTTTAAACTACATAGGTACCTATGCCATATAAATAGATTGACAAATATTTACAGAAAACTAGACTGATTAGTTACAGCTTGCATTTACTCTTGCTAGGTGCTTTTGGGAACCAAATCACAAGATATCGAAAATTCTTTTTCTTAGAACTCGTTGAGGAATATCAAATGAAAGCCAGAATCTTTTTTGTTTTTCCGAAAACTTATCATAAGTCTGTATAAACCTACCCGTAGCAATAGCAGCTCATCGGGTGAAGTGACTGAGGTGCCACACTTTACCTACTTTTTACCACAAAAATGGAAAAACGTTTGTGTATGTATATAACTTTCTCTATACCTACCTATATGTATAAGGTCATATTTTATAACTTATAATTTTTGCTTTCTTCTATTGCCAGAGCTAAAATCCAGTCTGCTTCGGTCGATGTACAATATCTCTCGCAATTGCGTCTAATGTATACTTGTCTCATCTTTTATTTAGGCTAGTAATTTCGAGATAAATTTTAAACATTGTAATATTTAAAATCGACTTTAGTTTAGTTCTCTTTGTAAATGCTAAGCAAACAAAAGATATGTAAGTTATTTGGAACTACCTGCTCGTGGTCGATAAGGCTAAATCTCCTACTTTACTAGTTTTACATTGCCAGTTGCTTTAGTACCCTCACAACACAGAGCACTGAGGTACTGCTTGACCGGTTTCACTGCATGTGTACAGAAGAACATTAGGTAATTAAATATAACTGTAATCACCATCGATATACTAAATATTTTTAAATATGAACGAAAATTGCAAGTGTGAGTATGGAAAGAGTAATACAACAAATCTACGTAACGCTTCTATTGAAGAGTAAGTATAAAAAGTAACAGAAAGTTCTTGCTAGTGATTTTTAAAACTCAAAAATCTCGAGACCTATTTTAGCTTGACGCTTAATTATTTAAACTGGAAAATTAATTCTTAAAGGAGAGGTACCTCGCTTTCCCTTGAAACGGCTTGAAAAGGAGGAATCAGCCAGCCTCAGACGATAATATACATCATTTTGACATAATTCTCTCTTGATAATTACTTTTTTAGTCTGAAGAATTCTTCACCAATCTTCTATCGTTATCATAAACTGACTACTGTATTATTAGTGTACAAAAATACGAATATTATGTTGTTGGTCTCAGGTCACTAAGACATAGTATATTATTCACTAGCGGTAATGACAGATTATTTGCGAGGATGAAATTTGCGAGTGCCGTAAATCATCCGAGTAAATAATAGTCATTACCGCGACTAGACTACTATAATTATTTATTCTACAACTATTTTATTAAAAAGTCTAAAAGTTAAATTATTAAAATTTTTATAAATTATTATCTACCTACCTTTAAACTTAAGAAATTCTGACCTTTTAAAATATAGGTTAACAGTATATTATGTACTTTGACACAATGATTTGGTCATTGTTTTTATAAGCTTGCTTCTGGTGTTTTAAAAATTTTGTTAAAGTTACTTACTGAATGGATCAAAGAACCGTGAATAATAAAAATACTTTATGGTGATTAGTCACAGACCGCGAATAAAGAATAGTAAAACCTAATATATTCTTTTAAAAATGGCACGAAACTGATGGTTTTATTAAACAGTCGTAAAAAAACCTTTTCACTTTATGGTATTGTTGATAAAATTAAGAAACTGCAACCGCCGCGCCGGTTGCACAAAACTTTTAATCAAGTATTACAAGTAGGTATTCAATTAGTTTAATTCGTGATTCAATTGTGTGTGCAACCGGATGTAAGTGTGACATTTTAAAATTCACTGTTCTTCTATCCATCTGAAAGGAATGGCGTGGTTGTTTCTTATCTTAAAATTTAAGCTCAAATAAATACTGTAACAAAAATGAGCCTGAAATTTTTTTTCACCCTAAGAATTTTTCCTTTTATCTTAATATGGCAACCTCTTTCACCAGCGGAAACAATATGACACCCTTTTGCGTGCTTATTTTAGCTCTAAGGTACTTAACAATCTCTGTCGGTGGAATGGGTGGAAATGGTTGCATAAATGTAACATTTTATTTTTAATTTCTAGACACACTTATGAAAATATTTCGGAAATCAAAGATTTTCTGCAGGAAAAAGTATCAATTAGACCCCAAGTTGGAATTATCTGTGGGTCTGGCTTGGGTAAGTATAGGTATATTTAAGTTTCTCCTACTCCTAGCAAAAGTTCTCTTTGTAGTTTATGATATACTTAATATAATATCCATATGTGGGACTTTACTCTTGAAAAATAAACCCATGTGTTATTTACATAACGTGCCCTGTTAAAGAACGCAAATTTGGTGGTTTTTAAGAACTATCAAGATTCGATCCTAGAAAACTATGACAATTAATTTATTAAATTCGTTCGTTATATTTTATCAAATACGAGTGGTGGCAAAACAGGAGCACAGAGTCACGAATCCCGCTTAGTTTTCACAAATATTTAATATCATGCCAAAAAGAGCCATGCTTGCGTGGAACAGCCTATACCTATCTAGTGTAAAAAGCAGGCGCGGCCCGTGAGTTTTTTTACAAGTGGGTCAAGATTTTGTGGGCAACTAGTGATATCAACGCAACAAGCAAAATACACTTTTCTAATCAAGGAATATTTTTTAATAATGTGCCTAGTTTTGCCAAGAAATTATTTACCTACAAATAAACACCGCACAAATCATAAAATAGGTACTGTAGTATATTGGACATTGCTACTCGAGATGTTTATGACTTTAGTATTACTTTTCTATGTCGTGTTTTAGTCTAAGATTGTTAGCGGCTTCCCGTTTTGATACGCATGCGTATCAATAGAGGTCGCGCATTGTACTAAAAGTATGATACAGGCTGCCAGCTGTAGCAGATATGAGATTACCAATAATTTTTAAAATAGGAGAAAGTGCTAAACTTATTGCCAATACACCTTTTAGGGTCGATCTAATTTTTTAAATAACAAAAATTTAAAAAAAAGTCTACCCGAACACAGCCTCGAACTCACGACCTCTTGGTTCATTAGCTGAGACTCTACCTCTACGTTGCTAATGTGAGAAAACCCGTGCCGATGGTGTTATATC
Organism: Philopedon plagiatum; assembly: GCA_963971165.1. Lineage (NCBI taxonomy): Eukaryota > Metazoa > Arthropoda > Insecta > Coleoptera > Curculionidae > Philopedon > Philopedon plagiatum. Next base: position 79,723,459 of record OZ020194.1, on the reverse strand, counting down.
TGATGACTAACATTGGCGTGGCATGAGCCCGTAGTGTTTATATGTTTAGCCGCTAATTAATAGTACATTAATACAATGCAAATACAATGCGCATATTAGTTACCTAATTAGTTTTTCTTTCTTCAACCCAAATGTTTTGAAAGAGTATATTTCACGGGGCGGTTTGAGTCTATTTCCATAGCGGGAGTGGCGCACTATTATTGGTGGGCCGTCGACAAATTTTGTCTCTTTTTAACTTCCTAAAGCGCGTATGTCTTTTTCTCTCTTAGCTTTAAGGAATTTATATCGTTCATATAAACCTATGAGGCCAATAATTTTAAATACGACCCAGCTCGGAGCAAGCGTGGATATCTTTCGACGATGGCCTGGCTTGATTCTTTCTTGGGGAGTTTTCGCATGAAACTTGCACTATTTTGAAAGAAAAGTTTAGTTTTAAAAATTAAATTATTTGGTGGATCATTGAAAATAAATTTAGGTGGGCCATTGACGAAATGACCTTATGGGCGGGCCGCGCCTGGTAAACAGGTACGATTACGAAAAATGTATGTAAAATTCTAAGTACTGATGCTATTTTCGAGATGTCAACGTTCTTTACACATGTCCTCACTTTTATATGTAGAGGTCTCGGTAGGGGAAAATCCTTCATGCGAATAGTTTGTTTGTAGTTTTGTTAAGTAACATTCAAATCAAATCAAGTCAAATCAAAATTTGCTTTATTGTCCAAGAAAAATTGTTCTATTGACAAAGCATACCTATAATAAAAACATTAATCTAAAATACCCAGTTATATAAATATAATCAAAAGCCAAATGATGCAAATAACTATCTTAATTAAAAGTCAGTTAAAATATGTTTTAATGTCAAATGTCAAAAAATAAAAAAATTTGAACAATCATATACACTTAAGACCTTAACACAACAATAAATAAAATATCAGACATAGCCGTAAACAATTTAAGTTATAAAAATATAAATTCATCTGAATGTATTCAGTAAGAATGTTTTGATTCGCTAGTTTTCATTTGATACCCTATTCGATTGCCTGCTTTTTTTCTTCGATTTCCTATGTGGTCCTTTAAAAAGAAGTTATAATTCATTCTATAATAACCAGCAACAAAATGTTCTTTAAATGTTTATTTCTAGGTGCACTAGCAGAATCCGTAAAAAATCCGTTTAAAATTGACTACGAAGATATTCCCAACTTCCCAGTTTCTACAGCTCCCGGCCATGCAGGAAAACTTATATTTGGACAAATATCCGGAACACCAGTCATGTGCATGCAAGGACGCTTCCACTACTACGAGGGTTACACACTATCTACATGTGCAATGCCAGTAAAATTAATGAAACTAATGGGAGTGACGCATTTAATAGCTTCAAATGCCGCAGGAGGGCTCAATCCACATTTCAAAGCAGGAGATTTAATGCTTCAGAAAGACCATTTTAACATTATGGGACTTGCAGGAACGCATCCCCTTCGAGGTTTTAATGATCCAAGGTGGGGCACTAGGTTCTTCTCCATGGTAAACGCATACGACCAAGACCTCCTAAAAGCAGCTAAAGAAATTGCAGAAGAAATGGGTATCAGTGACCGAGTACATGAAGGAGTGTATACTTGCGCTGGAGGCCCAACTTACGAAACTGTAGCAGAATTAAGAGCGTTGAAAATGCTTGGTGTAGATGCTGCAGGAATGTCTACTGTTCATGAAGTAACTGCAGCAAGACATTGTGATATCAAATGCTTTGCCTTTAGTTTAATCACAAATGTTTGTTCAATGGAGTACGAAAACTCTGAAGAAATTTGCGAGGAAGATGTTTTAAATACTGGTGCGGCACTGCAGGATCTGTTAATGGTGTTTATTGAGAAGATGGTGGAATTTATAGGAAAAAATTCGAAGTAGTTATGTTTTAATAAAAATCTAACTGCCTATCTATTTTTTTTATTGACAATTTTAATATATTAGTCTACCAAAAAATATTAATAGATATTGAACAGTTTTTTTACACAGGTGTTATAAAGGTAATTAATAAAACTGGGCTACAGTGAACTATGGTTCAATAGGTCCCTGCTCATGGATCAATCTAACCATGTTTAATAACTAAAGAAAAGAAGATAACCGAATAAATATCCATTATCATTACTAATATTATTCCTAATTTCTTACATTTTTTAATTTTTGGTAAGTTTTAAAATAAATAAATCTTATCTAAAAACCTACTTTAATATACGTTTGGATAATTCATGCTAAAATATCATCATAACCAAATCATAAAACAGTAACAACAACAAGACAAACGTAAAACCCTAAATATTTATATGGTATTATTTATTTACAAGAATAAAACTTTTAAGCTAGAGGCAAAGTTTGCTTTTTGATAATTTTATATTTCTTTAAACATTGTAAAACGTTCTATAGTCCACCTTAAACTATGTACGAGCTTCAACAAATTTCACAAATAGTTTATATTATAAACAATTAAAATACATTTAGGAATGCTTCTTTTGCATACTGTCAGTTAGATTGTGACTTTGACAACTCTAACATTGTCGTATATACCCTGATTGATCCGATATCAATAGCGCAATATTCATCAAATATACATACACGTTTATTAAGCCAAGTTCGAAAAATATTGTTTTAAACAATCTTAACAAAGTCAGAACTGCATCATTTAAACAGTTTTAATTTTGCTTAATAACATACAAAAATATTTTTAAAAAGCAATATTTCAATTAAGATATAGGTATTGCTCCTGATAATGCCTCAATATGGTCATAGTGTTTCTTAATTTTTGACCACGTCTACTCTACCATAGGCGAAATTGAAATTGAGATTGTATTTGTCCAAGACTAAGATCAAGAGAAATGTTTCACTATGTAATACGACTGATACCAAGACTTGGTTCCGCACAACTAAAACTTAACTTGGCAAGACTAAGTCCAAAGTAAGTCCTGATGTACGACTAAGACACTTTTGGACCAAGATCAACACTTCCGTAATCTAGACCCTGTTCTAGGTGTAAATAGTTGCTGAATTAAAATGATCCTGTGCCATATTGTTTTATCTGAGTTGTGGTTGAAAATTGCCCTAGGGAGGTTGCCTTTAAAATTTAAATGGAAAGAGGGATCTTGCGATATATCATTTTAAAGGTCTCATTGAGTACTTTTATGATCTTAGAATATTACATCATTATTCGCCTTGAGAACAAAACGGCTGGTTGAAAAAAATATTTTAAAAATAAAATTTAATTAATCTTGCAGAATTTTTTTTAATTTGCGGATTCAAAGTACGCTTCTGATTATAGCAAGAGGTTAAAAATAGTACTACCCCTCTTTCCGTTTGAAATTTAAGGGTTGGTCCCACCCTCCCTAAGGGGTTGAAGTTACAGTGTTGGAAATGGCAACAAAAAACTTCCCCCTTGAGAAATCTACGTTACGAGCGATTTTTAAAAAAATTAATGTGGAATCAGATTCAATCTGTTTCGTTGTAAATGGTACACCCTGTATATTGGTGTTAATCTCTCATTGTATACACTGCAAGAAGAGTTGTGTCCTGGTCAATTGATCGGTCAATTTGACCGCGGTCCAATATTAGGTGGTCAAATACTTATTAAAATTGCTCCATGTCGAAATAAAGTGCGGATATGTGGCCGAACTGTACAAACGCATTTCGGGGAATCACCGGCACCGATCGATGGTTTGTGCAAGTTTCGAGGAAACCCCTGGCTTATTCAGTGACGTTGTGACGTTATTCACCATGAAAATTTAGCAAATTTAGTTGAGGTGTTGACAATCAGAGTGGACCATCCAACAAATTTGTTTCTTTAGAGATAGCACTGTCTTCGGATAGCTAAATGAGTATTTTAAAATGTCAGAGTGCACCAACTGAGTTTTAGGATTCTTGTGCCTAACACAAAATTTGAAATAATCGTGTATGTTTTAGCCAATAAAAAAAAAATAAAAAATGAACTATGTTTAAACCTAATTATCTTTAAATAAATAAAACAGGGGATGTTCCACTCTGGTTCTCAACGCCTCAGTATATCTTTTGACAATATTTCCCTTTCCAAAACTGTTAAAAAATAGTGTTTTGCTAGTTCAGTTTCATCTTTGTACCTAAATTTGCAATACAAATATTAATAAGTATGTATTTAACGCAAATACTGAATTTGAAATACCCGCTTTGTGTGCTTTTTTTAGTAGTTCTAATAAGTTCTTTTTTATCTGATCTTGTTCTGTTTTATGTTTTAATTGTTGAAATCAAGTTTGTTTTCCTTTATAATTGGTACTACCGGAACCGTAGTGTAATATCATTGATAGGTGTTAAAAAATGCAATATTGCAAAAATTACTGATTGACTTAATAAGAAAATTATTTTATTCTGAAACAGGGCCCGGTCAAATTGTCCGTTAATTGACCGGTCAATTGAATAAAAAGTTGTTGACCGGTCAAAGGCACAACTCTAACAACAAATAAATGCAAACGCACAAAACGCGAATATGGCACAAGATAGCAATTTTAAAGGTCGTCATCGTTTAATATAATTTACGCTTGAATTCTTTGGAAAATAGAAGGTATTTTGAAGTGTCGGTAATGATCATGACACGTAGAAAAAAGTATCACATTATGTCCGTCATGCCTTTCGCTTAAGGTTTAAAAAGTAAGAGGGTATTTTAAAGCGCCTACAACGGCCCTATTACGTAGAATCATAGTTACATTAACTTCGGCAAACAATGTCAACATAAGTAGGAAATCACAAAAATGTACACATTTAAATTATAAAATAATTTAAGGGGCTTTACTAAAGGTACTTAACTAAATAAGCTCGCAAAATCACGCGTACCAAAAAAAACTTTTTTATACATATATAACATTTATCATTCAAGGCTATTTTTATGCTGATTAACTTGCATGAGCATTCTCGTAACGAACCCTTTTAAAAGACCCTCCATCTGTTTCCCGACATCCATGACTTCTTCGTGACTGGGCTCGGACTCTGCATCGAATTCAATGACGCACTCGTTTGTAATAAGGCTAAAGGCGAATACTGACATGTCGCAGTGATTGGCTGTAATAACTTCGTGAACCGTTGACATACCCACTGCATCAGCACCTGGAATATAAAAAAACTATTTTTTCTACAAACGTGTTAAAAATGCATTTTTTAACACGCCGCAGACGCCTTAAAAATGTTACTTTATGGCACTAGTGTTAAAAGTACTTTATAGCACTAGTGTTAAAAGTACTACTATGGCAACTACGACGCCAACAATGGTTGTTAGATTTTTTGACAAATGTCAACTTCATAATTTTATATTATATCTACGATGCTACTTAAAACTATGTGTTTCGAATATGTTAAACTTTCTAAAAATTGTAATTGTATTTTTGTTTTTTATTGTCGTTTGTAGAAAAAATTTTGTATGATATTTGTGTTAAAAGTACTTTTAAGGCACTCATTTGAATTGCAGAATTCGCTTCGCTCATTCTGCAAACTTTCAAATTCGTGCCGTAAAATTATACTTTTAACACTTATATCATACATAACTATTGTGTATTTGTATATTCAAAATGAAAACTCGTAAGCCCCCCCCCCCCCACATCAAGTCTAGACCCAGATGTGTGGCTACGAAGGACCCTGCCTTATCCATCACTGGGCCCCTCAAGTGACTGCACCACCACCCCTGCGATGCGGGGCAATATACAATGTCAGGTAATTGTAAATAGTGCTAAACAGGATCTAATTGGTATAGTTTAATAGATTTCATGTTCAGGGCCGGATTAAGATTGCCGTAGGCCCTTAGGCACTGCTGTCGTAGGCCACTTACTTTAAGCTTTGTTAAGTTTGGGTTTTTTCAAACATTACTTAATAAAAATGGATGTTGTGTGTTATATAAACACACGAGATTGGTCTAAGAATTTCTAACATTTAAAAAATGAAGATTTTGTTTTATCGATGGCTGTCAGTTTGAAAAAACTATAATGTATTTCTTATACAGTGTGGTCCATTAAGTGTGCAACAAATGGGAAATTTTTTTATTAGTTGCACAACCAAAATATGTATAAATACCGTCAAAAGTTGCGCATGTTTGATAACCATATTAGGTGCACTTAGAATGGCTTCAAGTCAAACAGCATACAGGGCTGGCCAGAAAATATAATAATCGTTCAAGAGTAAAGTACCCTTATTTCAAAAAATACAGAATATCGTTACTAAGAAAAGTTGTTTAGAATTAAATGATATGTCCAACTGCAAAGTTATAACCTTCTATTAAAAAAATATATTTTTATGAAAATATTAAATTACCCCCGTATAATGATTTTATTCTATATTCAGCTATAATACTTACATTTTCAAATTAATCACAATCAAATCACTTCTGCCTCACTTTCATCAAATTGAAGCAAATTTGTAAAATTTAGTTCGATTTATATTTTTGTAAGTAACCAAAAACTTCGTGTCTGTAGCAATGACATTACGCAAGTTTCGAATTTGGCAAATATCCTTTAAAATAAGGCAAATACGTGCACATTATCATTAGAAAAGCATTTTTATTATGAATAGGTACCTACTTCTTTAATTTGGCAGCTAGCTAATATTATAGAGATATTTTAAAATAATAGGATATGCAATTAGTATACTGGCAACGACTTAGAAAGCTACAGGACACGGTTAATTGTAAGTCAAACGTGTAATTAAATTGAGCATACACTTTGTTATAATGAAAAACAAAACTCTTATAACACATTCATAGAAAGCAATCAGAACAAGAGCTTGTTGTGATTACTGTGAGCCACATTCTTCATAAAATTCTAATATTTCTCGAGTAGTTCTTTGTAAGATCACCAAAAGAAATTCCAATAATTAAAAAATTTCTAAAATTAAAAATGTCGTCCCCATTATAAATGAGTATTCACAAATATTAGTTAGAAATAAAATATTGGACCTCCATGTATTGCCGCCGCTTTAAAATTTACCGGCGCATGTGGTCGGTCCTATTGCTATTCTTATTATTCGTCTGCGCGATGCGTTACTGTGTTGGGTGCGTCTTTCGTCATAAAAAATGTAAGGCTATTTCCCCCTAAAGTGTTGCTATCTATTTGTGTGAAAGTAAAAAGATCTACAAATTAAACGTCCTATTTTATCAATCCAAGAAAATATGTTTATATACCAACCTAACATCTTTAACATGTTCAGTTCGGCACACGTTTCAAAATTAGGTCCTCCCAGACAAGTGTACACCCCCTCGTGCAACTTGTCCCTAATTCCTATGTCATTGGCGACTTTCCTAGCAATGTGAAGGATATCTCTGTTGTAGGCTTGGTTCATGGGTGGGAATCTGGGCCCGAATCTTTCGTCATTTGGTCCCTGAAGAGGATTATTGCCGGCGAAACCCATAATGTTAATGTGGTCTCTGACTAGCATTATATCACCTACTTTGTATTTCGGGTTTAGGCCTCCAGCGGCATTTGTAACAAAAAGCTGTGATACACCTAGAATAAATAATATAATTAGGCTATGATTTAGTCCATCACTTAATTATTCCAATTTTAGTCACCAAATAATCATATTTGTTTCCAGAACAACACCTTTATCACCAAATTGTGACTACCAAACTATTTAGGTATATTTTTCAATAACCACAAAATATTATTTTGTCATCACTAATTGAATTTAGAACTTTAACAGCGGAATTCATTAAACATGTTTAAGTACTGGTTTAAACTAAGATGATTTGATAAAGAAAAAAAAATGTAATTTGCGAAAAAGTTGAATTTTGCCCTACCTCCCCTGGGAAAAAAATGAACATGTTTAGGTATTTTATTTGTCATTTTTTCTAAACAAATTTTGCGTCATTTTGTCGAGAGTTTATCAATTTTAAGAGAAAAAAATGTGTAAGTAGAAAGTTATAGTCATTTGAATTTTTTTTAGATTATATTTTAGGTTTAAAAAATAATGATTATAACTTTTTACTAACAAATTTCTTTCTCTTAAAATTTAAAAATTCTCGACAAAATGGTGTAAAATTTGTTTAGAAAAAATAATATATAAAATACCTAAACGTGTTTTTCCAGGGGAGGCAGGGCAAAAATTCAACTTTTTCGCAAATTATAAAATGTTTTTTTTTTTCACAGTGGGCTCATTATTAAAACCCGTAAACTTGGTACGACTCCTAAAAGTAGGAACAGAGATACACAACTTTGAAATTTCACCAGCCGTCACTGTCAATGACCCCTCAACACATCAAAAAAAAAATTGCTGCCTACTCAAAATGTTTAATGAAACTACCTTTTTGTACAACTGTCAAAAAAAGTTGACATTTTTTCATCGCTATCGATACGTAAACCTTTTGTTTTTTTAACAGTGAAAAAAAGACTTTTTTTCACGGTGAAAAAAAGACTTTTTTTAACTGGAAAAATGATTTACAAAAAAAACGATAAAACATTACTTTTTAAAAAATGTATTGAATTTTTTTGTACAAATTTACTAATTAATTACCAACTACCAAAAAATCTCATTTGTTACAATAATAATTGATGGTGAAGTTCGAACAATTGCTTCCAATATTAATTCCCGAAGCTAGTCCACCTTGCTGCTGATCAGAAACGCTAGATATTCCTTGAAAAGTTCTCTTCTTTATATCAATATTTTCTTTAACATTCAACATACTCTTCAACATTGAGTAGACACTCCATAAAGTAGAAGGTTTTACAGTTTTTGATTTCTCCTCAAAATAGCATATAAGTACCTTTTCAGACACTTTTTGTATATTTTTCTTGCCGCACCATTCACGGAATTGGTTATAATTTTTCTCGTATATAAATTTTGATTTCGCCGGTAACATGTTAGCTATAGCCGAATTTGCTATATCGGCTATATCTGAAGGAATCTCGCTATCACTATCGTAATCTACATCCATTTTAAGTACTTATACTATTTATTTAAAAAATTGCAATAAATATGAACAGCTATCAACGTATGACAACAAAACAAGCAACGTGCCAACAAACCATTTCTATAGTAACGACAGGGCTGTTAACTTGATTATGTGAAATTATATGGTAAAATTTTTATTATAATATACAATTTTACCGATTAATTCAAACTTTCAGTTGTACAAAAAATGTTGTTTGTATTTCGTTTGTGAAATTCGTGTTTTAATGGCACATTCGAGAGAATTTTTCGCCTCGACCTGCGGTCTCGGCAAAAAATTGACACTCTTATATGCCATTAAAAAAACACTCACTTCACGCACTTAATACAAAAATAACTATTTCATTGCGTAATGTCATTGGTAAAAATAGCTCTGAATGTCAATTAAATTTATTACTTTGTTAGAGCTTTTGAGCAACAGGCTGATATTCTTACACTTGCCTTTTTAAAAATTTTGATTAACACATTAGACAGGTCTAGCGCGTCAAGTAAATCTGGCCGTAAACGTTAATTAAACACGGTAGAAAAAGACCATGAGCAGACCTAAACAAACCTGCAGAAATTACCCTTTTGGAAGTTTTATCTGGTTGTAATTAGGTGTTAATAGTAATTTATTTGATGTCAATTCTGTTAATTTGATTATAAAGCGAATAATTCGTTCACAGAAATGATGTTAAGTAGGACAAAAAAGATGCTGAATTGTTCATGTCGGATACAAATTGTTATAAACATGGAGACAAAGTGTTTAAAGGAGGTCTAGAAAATCAGATAAAAAATAACGTATGGGATTTAGTTAGTTTTTTATAGGATTTCGTTTGGTGATAAAATATATTTTGGTGATTATTTTATTAATGCCCATAGAATTTGAGAGATTTTAAAAATGTACAGCCAGATTCTCCAACGCTAGTCCGGTCTAATTTGAAAACCAAAAGTTTTAAACTGACAAGTGTAAGAATAAGACAACTAAGTTTTATACTATGACCTTATTTCTGAGCTTTTTCGCAAATTTATCAAGAAAAGGACAATTTTAGTACGTATTTTCAACAATAATAGAACTAAATTCATTACAGCAACTCGTTCCAAGATGAAAATCATTTGGAAACCAAGTAAATCGCTGAAACATCACAATAATTCATAAGTTTTTAATGACGACTTATTTACAATGACAGGACAAAAACCTGTCAAAACATAACTGATCAACTATAAGATCTTAATTTAAACTAGTACTAAATCTTAAACTTTCTTAGTGAATCTGAACGGTAATATTTTAATTTTAGTTCATCTCTTAAAACGGTTGTTTAGAGGGATGTAACTTGGAGTCTCTAGGCCTTAGTCCTAAACCCGTTTCACATTTCGCAAATTTTCATTGCTGGAAATTTTAATTGCAGCAATTATTGGGACCAATTATTAAACGTGCTTTACTTTTGACATGTGTCGTTCGACGAATTATTGTGATTGGTCTAAAGACAAAATTGCTGCAATTAAAATTGCCAGCAATAAAAACTTTCCAAGTGTAAAGAAGGCTTTAAAGGAAAATCAAAAGCTTTAAGTTAACATGCAGAACGTTTTTAAAATTTAGTTCTTCTAGACTAACATTTACATTTTAAAAAATTTTGATAATGGTGATTAACTTACCCAGAAGTTTCATGACCCTGATAGGCATACAACATTTCCATAGAGGGTAACCTTCATAATAGTGGAATCTTCCCTTCATGCATACAATAGGTATTCCTGAATAGTGTCCAAATACTAGAGATCCCGCATGTCCTTTAACAGTGCTTCGTGGAAAATGAGGTATAGTTGAGTAAGGAATTTCGATTGGATCGTCCAGGCAATCGGCGAGAGATCCTGTAAATGGATCAATTTCTGAAAATGCAAAATAGTACATTATACATCAAGGGAAAGAAAAGCTTGTTTTTTCCTAAGGTGCATTTTGTTACCAGAGGGCGACGTCGGAGGACTACAAAGTACAGGAGGAAAAATAGCATTCTTTTCCGAAGTGTATATATTATTTTTTTCACGACCCATGTAAGTTTAGAACGAAAACCCTAATTTCATTAATATTTATTGATTTTAAAATTTTTAGTAGTCTTTGATCAGTTGAAAAAAAAGTCTTTCGCAGTTATCAACACTTAAATAAACAGCTGCCAAAATTTCAATAAGCAACTGTCAAAATTTAAATAAACAATTTTTTTCCTATGGTAAAACAGGGATTTTGAAGTTTCTATGTAGAAAAATCTGAAAAAATTAGTGATACAGCAAGTGCTGGGGCTGTCAATTTCCTACCAGAAAAGTCAAGGAAGTTATACAAAGCAGCATATCAAACTTTTAAAAAGTGGATATCTGAAAAGAATGTAGTAATCTTCACTGAAAATGCGATGCTGGTATACTTTAGTGAGAAAGCTAAAAAGTTTAAAATGTTCTACCCTATGGGCTCAGTATTCAATGGTTAAATCTTGTATAGTACTTTACGACAATGTTGACATAAGTAAATATACAAAATTAGTATTCTTTCCGAAACGAAATTTCGATGGTTACACTGCAAAAAATTTAAAACTTTTACCAGAGAGCAAGTAAACACTTATCTGTCCCAACATGACGATGATCTTCATCTGATGAGAAAAGTAAAATTAAATTTATAGACACAAAAGAAATGTTAACATGTACAAACGCTTTATAATATAAACAAATGATATAAATGTGTCGTTCAAGTTTCTAATAAATAAATAGGTTAAATTTTTAAAATTCTTCAATTTCTATTTGATTTATAAGAAAAACTCCCCAGGGAATTTTTTCAAAAATTATTCACCTAGGGAGCAATTTGCTTGTTTTGTCATGATTTTGACATCCGAGAAATTGATTTCTGCTACCGGTCGTGAAAAAACTTCATATCATTTTGCATTTTCTGTTTTTATGTTGACAGGGGACTTAAGAAGTCACTTTTTTTCCACAATAGTCCCTTACAAATAATATGTATTAGCAGATTTTAATTATAATTATTAGAACTTATATTCTTACTAACTAAAAACTCACCTAAACCAGAACCACAGATGATGCCGAATTTGGGTGTAAATGGTACCCTCCTTTGTATATATTGTACTGGTTCCTGTAATAGTTCATATGTATACCTACAAAAAAAATTACACATGCATTGCCGTTCACATGTTATGTGTTACCATTTATACAAGGTGACCAAAATATATGGCACTATGGTTCTACCTACAGCCTGTATAAGTCACTGCAGAGAAAAAAGTCTGAATAAAGGTTTTTGGATTTAATAATGTTTCAGCTGTCGTTTTGATGTACTGACGACATCACCAGTTGTTTAAATGCAACCTTATAAAACTTTTGCGTTCAGATTCACTAAGAAGGTTTAAGATTTAGTACTGCTTTAAATTAAGATCCTCTAGTTGATCTGTTATGTTTTGACAGGTTTTTGTCCTGCCATTGTCAATAAGTCGTCATGAAAAACTTATGAATTATTCTGATATTTTAGCGATTTGCTTGGTTTCCAAATGATTTTCATCTTGGAACAGGTTGTTAGAATGAATTAATTTCTATTATTGTCGAAACTAGGTACTAAAATTGCCCTTTTCTTTGTAAATTTGCAAGAAAGCTCAGAAACAAATTCATAGCATAACAATAGTTGCCTTATTCTTACACTTGTCAGTTTAAAACTTTTGGTTGTCAAATTAGACCGGACTAGCGTTGGAGAATCTGGCCGTTGGTAAAAATGTATGATAAAAAATTAATTTCGTGCTTATTTTAAGCTAAAATAATAACAGCTTTTAAACTGAAGTAAGCAACAAAATCAAATAGATGAGAAATAAAAATAAATTGATCTGCTGTCAAATGAAATGTCAAACTTCGGAAACTGACATTAATGAAAAAATGTCGACTTTCTTGTTTTTAATGACGATTTATTAACAGGGACACGACAAATTCTTAAACTTTTTAAGGGAATCCCTGGGAATATTCTGTAGTAGACAGGTCATTTCTAGAATATATAAACGCAATATACACCACGTCATGTTATAAGAATGAAAACCGCATCCATTAATGTAATCAGTTATTAATAATAGTTGAATACTAGTTATACCAAATTGATCTTGCTTTGTATTAAAAATAATAATATAATATTTCTGTTTTAAGCCGTATTTTTCACTAGTACCTACGTGGCCTTTGCAAACTAGTTTTAACACTAACAAAATTAAATATTTTCAGGCAGATTCTCCAACACTAGGTCGGTCTACTTTAACAAGTAAAAGTTTTAAACTGACAAGTGTGCAAGAATAAGACAACTAAGTTTTATACCATGAATTTGCTTCTGTGATTTTTCGCAAATTTACTTAAAACAAGGGCAATTTTAGTAGGTATATACTTTTCACAATAATAGAACTAAATTCATTTTAGTCACGTTTCACTGAAAAAATCGTTTGGACTTTTTTTCACACAAAATTGTTGCAAAGTCTTTGTAGAGCAATTTACTCTAATTGGATTATTAGTAACAACAGTTTTTATACATTTTCATACACTTGTAGCAAATTTTGCTACAAATTGGTCTTGGACGTTTTTGAGAACAAATTGTTGGAAAAAGGTACACAATTGTAGTGAAATGTTCCACAATGTCTTTTCAGTGTTCAATATAAAAATCGTTGAAAACCCAAACTCGTTAAAATATTTAAATATTCAACAGTAACTTCCAATTACAGATACTTACTAAACTTAAAACTAATTGTAAAAAAAATATTAGTAGTTTAACATTATTTTATAAATTCCTTTAAGATTTTATTTACATGTCTTGAGTTTAATGTAAAAATATCCAGGTTTTCTAAATATCTATTTGCTAAATCGCACATGCGATAGAGTGGACTGTTTTCGTAGAGATTTGTTGTAGAAGTATGCAGGTGAAACAAGTCCCTGGATCTGGTGTTGATTATGTATCTGATTGTAAATGGCCATTGAGACCGAAAGGTTTTACTATCAATTAGATAGAAAATAACCTTTAATAATATGGAAAGACATATTCGGATTCGTGTGATTTAAAGGCTATCAAAAGAAAACATTCGCTTGATGGTCAAATCCTCGATGAGGACATGTGCCAAATTTCAATCCTCATGGGTAGCTTCACGATTCAATAGTTGATTACAAATATTGTAGGGATATTCAATTATATTTCTCCTACAGGAAAAAGACGCGATTGAACACTGATTTACATTTAATCGTAACTTATGGTCCTGGCACCAATTCACAATTTTGTTTAAATTACTCTGTAGAACCTCGCAATCTTTAACATTATTAATGGATACAAAAACTTTAAAATCACGTGCATATAATAATCCAGATGCATTGGACAAATATTCACAAATTTTATTTATGGTAATAAAAAATAACAAGGGCCCCACAACGGAACTCTGAGGTACCCCAGAACTAGGAATATATTCTTTAGATTTAAAGTATTTGTCTTCAACATATATTTTTCTGTTTTGTAAATAAGACGGCACTGAATTATGTTATTTTCAATATCAATATCCAGTAAGGAACTTATTACTTTACGATGGCATACCCTGTTGAAGGCCTTCTCGAGATCCGTAAAAATACAGTTAAGCTGTTTGCCCTCCAAGACAGCATTTATGTATACGTATATTGAGAAAAGTCTAACATGTTTGTGACTGTATTACGTTTCGGAAAAAAAATTAATATTAATTTAAATCAGTACCAAATCTTAAACCTTTTTATTTAATCTTGGTGCAAGTGTCTAATCATAATATCAAGCTGATATTAAATGAATGTAAAACCATATTAACGTACCTGGAACGTTCTATTTCCGGATGAGTGGAAGATAACTCTTTGTGTGGGATGCCATGTGCAGTACCATTAACAACTTCATTGTTCTGATGTCCATTCATAAACTTCGCTGACATTTTAAAATAAAAAAATTCTAGAAATACTGAAAAGTGTTGAAGAGTGCTACAATTAGATAAACTAAACCCGATATCTTGGGGGTCTTGCTTTTATAGTCTCTGGTGTTGGTAAGAGTAAAATATAAACAAATATGTGATGTGATAAGAGTAAATAATACCGACATATATATTTAAATGCTTGTGTTTTATATTTCAAACTTTAGGGTTACACAACCATATGTTCTTAATTGAAAATCAAAATGTATGTTTGTTCCAAAAATATTTTAAAATTTACTGGGGATTATCTAAGTTCAAAGATTACCTAATAATGCTTAAACGTGAAGAAATGTACCAGCCTATTATTTTCCATAAGCTGCAAATGTATTACTAAATAATTGTAAATGGTTGAAATACAGTGATCGCCAAGAAAATAATGATTTTTGCTTTAAAATTTTTAATTGCAGTAATTAGGTATAATAAAAGTTATTTATAGTGGCCACTTTGGAGCTAAAAATCATATCGACTATTTTAATATCGTCTGTTGCTGATACTTTACTTGCCATAGAACGGATTTTATTTTCGTTATGTAGTTGGTGGCTATAGTTGGCAGTATTATTTATTTGAGTCCGAAAAGGGTTAATGGGGTTATGGGATTAAAAATTAATAAATGGTGACACGTACCACTCGAAAAGCTCCAAATCTCCACTTGGGGATGAATAAAAAAAACTGATACTGTTGAAAATATGCACCTTTTTTATTTTTTCTAATTAAAACTGTTTGAGATTAGAAATAGAGAAACGGAGAAATGTAAAATCATTGAGTACATGCCCCCCCCCCCCCCCAGGTGCAGTTAGTTATCTTAAATATTAATAAAAAATAGAATCATGGCATATCACTGGCGAACTCTTACATGAGGCCGTCAGCGCAAAAGTGGCTCAACCCCAGTCATCTTATTATAAAACTAATGTATTAAAATCGTTGGTGCAAATAGTCATCTTTAGTTCCATCTCTTAGAGTAGTAAAAAAATTACGCCTACGCTACTATGTATTGGGCAACATATTTGTATTCTAAATCTTTTCGTGTGTCTATCTACAAAAAATCGGTCAAGTGCAAGCTGTACTTGCAAAATTGGTGTTTCGTGTCATCAGTTAACATTAACCTAAGGACACTTCGGCCGCCCGCTGACCACCCATCTGTCGAGCTACCCGCCGCCAACGCAACGGAACCAACCAACGCCGTATCACATCGCGTCAGCGACGTCAGCGTTGCCACGCCACGATTTAAATGTCCACTGTGACTGTGGTACTGTAATCACTTTCGTCGACAAAAAAAATAACAATCAAATAAAATATTATAAGCTGGCCAATTACCTTACTGTTTGACAAGGAGCAAGTAATTTAACAAAAGTAATTTTAAATAACAGACCTATCTACTCCTATTCTGATTTATGTTTGCCTACTATTTTGTGTCTGAGGTAATTATTATAATTATTAGACAATTTTTCATGGAAATTTTGAGTGCTTGAAATTTTTTTTAGTACCTGTATATCAAGTGTTTACCTCATAGAGATGTATACAATGTAGTGTAGATAACATACAAGAATAGAAGATAACTTTGTTGTTAGTCCTTTTAGGCAAGAAATTAAGTACCTCTTACGACGACTACTAAGACAAATGCCAACCAGTGTTACCTGATTTTCCTTTATTAAATAAATACTTTTTCTTCGAACTTTAAAAAATCATGGTAATTTCTGGTCACTGTCAGCCGTCGGAACCGTTTTGTTCCTTTGCCAAATTTAAAAACACACCAAGAAAGTGTCACTGTGCTCACTATAAAATCAAAAATATTAAAAATTAATCAAAATTAATAATTTTTTAGTTTTGGAAATAGATATTGCCTATTGCAAAATACACGTTCAGATTCACTAAAATGGTTTAAGATTTAGCACTGGTTTAAATCAAGATCTTCTAGTTAACCAGTTAGGTTTTGAGAGGTTTTTGTTCTGCTATTGTTAATAAGTCAATATTAAAATCTTATAGGTTATTTTTATGTTTCAGCGATTTGCTTGGTCTTAAAGTGATTGTCATCAAGTTGCTAGAATGAACTAAGTTCTATTATTGTGGAAAGTACACTAAAACTGCCCTTTTTTCTTTATAAATTGGCGAAAAACCGCAAAAATAAAATCATAGTATAAAACTTAGTGGTCTTATTCTTACACTTGTCATTTTAAAACTATTGGTTGCCAAATTAGACCGGTCCAGCGTTGGAAAATCTGTCCGAATGTCCACAAGGCCCAAATTTTGAAAAAGTATGCTTAATAAGAGTTTTTGCCTGCTAAAAAATAAGATATACGATGAAAAATTTTTTGCACAGGGTGCTCCAAAAAGTACAAAAATAGGAAATTTTGATAAAAATAATGAAACCAAAGCAAAATATTAAGTAAAGTTGTAAAATAATCCAAATTGTAAAAAGAAATTTGAACTCTGTGAAAGCTGATTTAAAGCACATTATTTTTCAGGATAGTAACACTAAACCTGTTAAAATACAAGTTGTAAAGATCTAAGTTAATAATACACATACTCTTAGAATTCCCACTAATTATTCTAAACTGAAATTTACACCACGACACAGTATCTTCTTCAGCTGGTATAATATTATAAACTAAGATTAACCAGCTTAAAATCATATATAAAGCCTCAAGGTATAAACTGAAGCGCAGTTGAGTCAACTAATAATTATGTTGATGGTGTTACAATTGCATATAAATTTACCAATTTAGAGCTAATGCCGCGAAGTTCTAAACAATAAATTTAATAATCAACCCTCAAATCCAACTGGTGTTTAAGAGAACATTAAGCTTTTGCGTTGTTAATTTTAAAACTTTCTAGTAAATTTAATTTAAAAGATTTGGTTTCTACGTAAAAAATGCCAAAATGGTGTAGTTTGTTAGAGAAACTCCTGCGATGTCCCTTAGAAATCTTGCTAAACGTCTTCTAGAAGTTGTGAAAAAAGAAAAAACTCACATTCAGAAAATAAGTTATGTCCGTTTAACTAAACATTGAAAGAGGGAGATGAAGCGAATAGACTAGATTTTTGTGTCTGGGTGGGAGACCAAATTTTAAGTGGAAATATCCATTCTTATAAATGTATTATATTTTCTGATGAATGTACATTTTCTACTAATGGAACCGTAGCATCCCAACCGTAGCATCCCAGCAGAGAGAAATATTCTATTAACTGTAACTGCTAAATGACATGATATTAAGTAGGTAGTATAAAAGTTATTTATGTCCACCATCCACTCATTAACCTAAATTGTAATTTACCAATGCTCTTTAAAAGTCCTCATTTTTTGTCAAAACAACTGATTATTCTGTGAAGGTTACGTATACTGGCTTATTTTCATTTTGAAGTCAATATATGTACAAATTTCTAGAAACCCAGTTAAATTCTAATCACCAGTACTATTTTTGAAACTACGTAATATCAGCAAACTTGCGGGGTACCATCGTATCTGCTGTTGTTCATTAAATATAAAGAAAGATAAAGTCTACAGGGAAATCCAAAATGTTACACATTTTAACTTTCATACGATATTACTGTAAAAAAGAATAGTAACTGTCATTAAATTTGACATTTAAGGCCAAATTCACTAATAGTTAAAATGGATCCGATTTGATAATTTAAATTAATTTTTAGGACCAGACAACTAACTTTTATGCTATGAATTTATTTCTGAGTTTTTCCGCAAGAAGGGGCAATTTAAGTATGTATTTTCTAAAATAATATATCTAGATTCACTTTTTTAACAGCAGGTTCCAAGATAAAACTTATTAGGAAAACCGGAGAAGCGGAAAAGTGCAAGTAGTTATTTTCCGCAAGCTCGTAGAAAAAAATCATTTTTTCTAACCTTTAAGGGAAAAATAAATTACTTTGATGTAATGAGAGATTGAAAGACTTATTAACTGATGAGAGCCGATTTTAAAAACATGTATTTAAGAACATAAATATTGTAAAAAACTGAACCTTTATACCCTTAGGGCACGCAAAGGGTAGATAAGCCTTAATAGGCTTGTGATCTATATGCATATATTATACCTGAGCAAACCTATCAAATGCTGGCTTCCGAAAAGTAAATATTAATCAAAATATTGTATCTTTTGGGCTTTATGATATAAGCCTTCGATATGAAATTGATAATGGAAAGTAAATTTGGTTATGTTGACTTTTAGCTAACTGCTTTCAGCTTTACACTCTGGTTCTCCGGTTCATCTTAATATAATATGTAATATGTAATATGGAAAAGACTAAAAAAATATATCGATCTTTTTACTATCTTAGGTTTAGAATCCTTACCTTATTATTAAGGCGCGCCAGCTCGGCGTCGATTTTTTGCAAGCTTTTATTTAACTTCACTTGTTAGTTTGTATGTACCTACATATGCATTATGTTTGTTAGTATGTTGAGGTCAAATATTACAATCAAAATCTCGCCTAGTTCTAATTAAGCTAGAGCTTTTAAATTTTGCACACGTGTATACGTGCGGTGGCAATGCAATATAGTATATTTAATATTGTTCTAAATCCAATATGGCGGACGCCCCAAGATGGCGGATTACAGTTTTCATTACAATTCCTTTGATATGCGTACCAAATGAAAGGGTTTGACGAGTAGAATACGATAAGCTATGTCATGTCTACGATTAGTCATGCCATTCTAAACCCAATATGGCGGACGCAACAAGATGGCGGATTACCTTTTCTTTTTTAAAACTCCCTTGACATGGGTATCAAACGAAAGGGTTCAATGAGTAGAATACGATAAGCTACGTGACGTCATTCTAAACCCAATAGGGCAGATTACCTTTTTCTTCACAATCCCCTTGATATGGACATCAAATGAAACGGTTTCACTAGTAAAATACGATAATCTATGTAACGTCATTCTAAACCCAATATGGCGGACGCCACAAGATGGCGGATTACCATTTTTGTTACAATTCCGTTGATATGGGTATCAAATGAAAGGGTTTGACGAGTAGAATACGATTAGCTATGTGGCGTCATTCTAAACCCACTACGGCGGACGCCACAAGATGGCGGAGTACCTTTTTCTTTAAAATCCCCTAAATATGGGTATCAAAGGCAAGGGTTTGACGAGTAGAATACGATAACAGGTAAAATGTACAATGATGCATTATTATAAATGCGTAGGTTAAGACGAAACTAAAGATTTATAAAGAAAATCTTGTAAAAATACTTCTTAAAAACAAGCTTTTATTATTTAGATGTACTAAAACGAAAAAAATAAGTGTAGTTTTTTCATTGTGGCAATGCTGAATGCTTTTTATAAGTGGACGTAGTTCGCGTGGGTGGATCCTAATAAAAGTAGTATCAAAGTGATCACTGAAACAGATATAATATATTACGTTGAATTTACTGTCTTAAAAGCTTGTTGCGTGAACAGAAAATAAAAAAATACATTCATAGGTATTTAATTACATGCGTGACGAGCTTTTAATATAATACATTATATCTGTTTCAGTGATAACTTTGATATTACTTTTATTAGGATCCACCCACGCGAACTACGTCCACTTATAAATAGCATTCAGCATTGTCACAATGAAAAAACTACATTTATTTTTTTCGTTTTAGTACATCTAAATAATAAAAGCTTGTATTTTTTACAAGCTTTTATTAACCAGCCAACCCAATCAAAACTGTGTTGTAAATGACAGTCCTGCTATTCAACATTGTTATCCACAAAGTTATTCAACAGGGTGTCGAAATTTCGATAAAAAGCAACAAGTTACTTGTTATATCAACAAGCTATTTGGTACCGGTCGGTGAGCAGTAAACTTCAAACCAAGTGGGCAACAGTGTTTTTGGTAACATGCTGCGGCTGCATCCACATTAACGTTTTTGTATTTAATATCATCGAAGTTTGTCTCCATTGTTTTGTCTAGATAAAAGAAGAATTTCCTTTCCATTGAATATGTTGGAATGTACTATTGCATTTCGAATACCTACTGAGGACGTCTAAAAGTATCAACATGATATAGAAATATGTTTTCGCAACAAGTTGCTATAGGTAACATGTTACTAACTGTGGGCAGGCCCTTAGAATAATTTATAATTTCAAGTGGATTCATTGTTCGTAATATAATATAAGCAATAGAGTTTTTCCTAGAGTCCGTAGTTTCATCGACCGTTAAATACACTTTTTTGTTGTTGAATTGAGCAATAATGTTGTTTCCAGTTCTTTCGCACATACACGGCACCCAACACCCAACCCAACCTTCGCAACGTTGTTTTGCTTGAAAATTTCCACTGCGAAGCATATTTTTCCCAAAAGTGGAGGAAAGGTTGTTTGTGAACTATTTTAAATGGTATATTACACGCATTCATCATAAATATCAGGTCGAAAAGAAATGTGGCATAAGGTCTTTGGCCAGTTTTTTATATTTGTGAGCTGTACTACTTATATGGCGAGGTTGGGTTGGGTTGGGCACATTTGCCTCTCCCAACAGAGATTTCTATTTCGTACTAAACATATATGTACATATAAAGTCATAATCTAAAACTTGTCGGTTTTGAACAAGCTCTAGCCAAATCGCCGTCCTGGGCATGACAAAATAAAACAGAACAGTTGTGCTGCGAGATGACATTATGCTAAGTATTCTAACAAATTGTCAGCCACTTTAATAAATTATTTAAAAAATACTTTTGTATTATCCTATAATATAGAATTTAGTTTCGGGAATAATCTTTTCGATTCATACTGTACATGCATGTATCAAGAAGCTGTTATTTTTCATCTTACAAAAGACTAATATGCAAAGAGTTAACTGGTTGTAAACAAGATAAGAAAATTATTTTAATGGACCCCCATGTAAGTGATGCAATATTAATTTTTATAAGCAAAATATATTTAACGTTCGTTATTTATTATTTATTTATCTGCGTCAAACCGCTGGTATTTATTATTAATTACTGGATTGGTTAATCCCCAAGATAAAATCATTATTACTCCACGATAACAATTTCATGTTGGAATATTACTGAACTAGTTGTTACCAGCGACTCCGTATGATATTGTCAATATCTATCTTTCAGATGCAACTTGTATAAAAAAAAAGTAATATGATAAAAAAAATCTTTCACTATATTTCTGTTACTAACCAAAATTTCTCGAATCGATATGGTCAATCACCGTGGCACATCCTGTTTTGTAAGTCGGCAAATTCGGTCATAAACCTAATGCACTCTGGGGATATTAAAGGGGAGAAATCGTGAAATCTCGAAACTCCAAAGTAGGGGGTGGAGATAATTAAAAGATATAACCAAAGCAGATTAGAGAGAGAGCGATATATCGAAAACGCTTTAAAATATTTCATAAAATTTTGGTTGGAGTCATTAGGAAGATTGGGGACATGTTTAAACATATTTTTGACATTTACCCCCTCTCTGTATTTTGAGTGGCAAGGGGTAACTTTAGAATTATAAACTTCGAATCTACGTAAAAAAATATGTATGTTTACAACTTTTTTTTTGATTTGCGCTTTCGGTTACGGAATTATGGTTAACTAAATTTTAATTGAATTTACAAAATAAATACATTTTACCAATAAATCAAGTTCACTCATTTCAGAATTATTATTCATTTTCATGGAAATGCGGTCTTTTAAAATAATTTGAGAATTTTGCCGTTGTAACGATTATTTCTCAACTGGCCTACTTGGTCCTCGGATTTGACCTGCCTTAACCTTTCTTGTAGAATTTTATAAAGGACAAAGTGATGGTGCACCTACAACTTTAGATGATATGAAAAATCGAAACCGTTTTGTCCGCTTATTAGTGACACCTGAAATGTCACAGCGGGTACGAAATCTTTTTAGAAAAAGGGAAAGCGTTTG
Source organism: Philopedon plagiatum (assembly GCA_963971165.1). Lineage (NCBI taxonomy): Eukaryota > Metazoa > Arthropoda > Insecta > Coleoptera > Curculionidae > Philopedon > Philopedon plagiatum. The sequence continues at coordinate 79,700,701 of OZ020194.1, read as the reverse complement.
GAAGTTGAAGGGGGACATTTCGAACAACTTCTCAAGCATGATAGATGATAAATAAGTTGAAATAAAATGGTAAATAATTTTTTTAATTCATAACCTAATAAATCATAATTCCGTAACCGAAAGAGCAAATCAAAAAAAAAAAAAATTGCGTTTTTCCCGAAAAGTGTTTAAAAAATGCATAAAAATACATCATATATATTGTTGAATTCGTGCTTCAATAATCTTTCATTTGACACCCTACACGATGCCCTTGAAATTTTTTTTCCATTTCCCAATTTATCCCTTGAAATTAACCCCCAGAATCAAAATTGAACTTTTTATACTTCACGTCTATAATTGGGCCACCACACTCAATCTCTGTGCTAAATTTCAAATTCTTACGTCGAATAGTTTCAAAGAAAATCGCCAGTGACAGACGGACGGACACCGAAGTGATTTCACAAGTGTTCCGGTTTTCTAATTTTAGCACGGAACACTAAAAATATCTTTAGATTTCTGAGAGCGTTATTTTTAAGCAAATATTAAAATTATAAAAATAAACATACAAGTATAACATCTCATAAAATTAGTTTTGATATAATCCTTATACATATTAAGAAAAATAATTATGGAAACTTGACGGGGTCTTATCCAAAAGTGACACATTTCGCAGGTAACTTTTTGAGTTATTCACCCGTAAAATGTGTCACTAGTGTCGCCACTTGTATGTCACACTGTCACTGTAGGTATAATAAAAAAAACGTTGATAAAAGAAAACTACGCTAATAAAACATCATTCTACGTGACTTTTCTGTCCAGAAAATATTTCAGACATCAACGCCTTAATAAATTTGGGGGGCCTGTGCCCCCCTGACCCCCAACGAGCCGCCACTGGTTTTTATATTATAATTTCACTAGTAGGAATTGGGTTACATTTGGCTATTGCCATTTCACCTTTTATTTTGGTACTCTTATAACCACTCATAAATCAGTCATATCCTTATCAAAGTTAAAACATTAGCGACAAAAAAAAAAATTCTAGAACGTATTTTAAATAACAGTACAGCACCACGCGTTGTGTCATGGATTTATCAGCACGATAAACAAAAAGAGATCGCTTTTCGTCATCGATATTATTCATCGACTTTTTGCTTCCTTTCACCAGACGTCGCCAGTGGCAGTGGCGCTTGTCAGCTGGATGTTGGCAACCTTCGTTCTCAAGGGACGCTCGTAACCAAGGCAACGCTAGGGTCTGACGCGCCGAAGCACCGACGCCGACGCGACGTGTCGGATGCGAACGTAGGGCCTATGATTACGGCAATTCAGTGAAAGCAAACACGCTTCCACCGAATGCATGTGGGAGGCAATGTCGCCGTCGCTCTGTCTGACGATATTGTTGTTTAAATCGTCTTGACCCCGGGCCCCCTCTTTGAAATAGTAGCTAATGCGTGCAGCCAGTAACGTGAAAAAGGTGCGACTATTAACAGGTACTGCCGGTTTGCTTTAGAACCTGCTGGTCGTTTTAAAAAATGTGAAAATGAGCTTAGTTGACGGCATGGTTGATGGTTTAACCTCTCCCGGCTGCTACGGCCGTAGTGGCATTCTTGAAACGCACGTTCGAGGCCAATGGTATCGAGTGTTTGTCACTCTCGAGGACGACTTTCTCTGTATTACTCTCGATGAGTCTTACGAGAACACGACCACACTCAACGGGACTCTAAACAATAATATTGAAACCCCAAGCGGTCTGTGTGAAACCCCAGACGTACCGGACTCAGTCGCCAATCAGAAAAGATTAGTTCGCGTGGTTAAGTCCGAAAATAATGGCCTGGGAATTTCTATTAAAGGGGGAAAAGAGAACAAAATGCCAATTCTCATTAGCAAGATATTTAAGGGCATGGCAGCCGATCAGACGGAGCAACTTTACGTCGGGGATGCGATTCTATCAGTCAATGGGGATGATCTACGAGAAGCTACACATGACGAAGCAGTGAAAGCTCTAAAGAAAGCGGGGAAAGTTGTCGAACTTGAAGGTGAGTAATATGTACTATTTTTAAGGGATTTGCTTTTAAAATATTGGATGTAACCTGTTAATTCTGTCAAAAGTTTAGTAAGATAAAGATCAGAACAACAGGTAGTTGTTTACATTACAACGTTTGTTTAATTACTTTAACGTTTAAAGGAAACAGTAAACAGTGTTTGTTTATTTAATTTAATGCTTACCTATTGCGAAAGCAAGTAAACATAACGTATCATTGATTAAATAATCTAGATGTACACCTGATCTAAGATAATTATCAGGATTTATTATTTTATATAATCATAGATGAATATGCGTTGTAAGTTGTAAAAAGTACAAAGTAACATTAAAAACACAAACATTTGGTAGGTATAGATAATATAACAGAGGGTAAATTTCTCATCTTTGACTATGATTTAATGGCGCCCAAGGAGGGTTGGCTACCTGAGTTGAAAATCAGCCCATACTGATTTAAACATTAACGTTCATTATTCACTAAGAAGGTTTAAGATTTAGTACTGGATTAAATTAAGATATTCTAGTAGATCACTATTGATCAGTTTTGACAGGTTTTCGTCCTGTCATTGTTAAAATCGTCATTAAAAACTTGAATTATTCTGATATTTCAGCGATTTGCTTGGTTTCCAAATGATTTTCATCTTGGACGGGTTGCTAGAAGGAATTTGGTTTTATTATTGTCGAAAGTACGTACTAAAAGAGCCCTCCCTTTTTTTATAAATTTGCGAACAACCTCCGAAACAAACTCATAATACAAAACTTAGTTGTCTTATTCTTACACTTGTCAGTTTAAAACTTTTGGTTTGTCAAATTAGACCGGACTAGCGTTGGAAAATCTGGCCGTTATATAACCCCCTTCAATATTGCAATTGTTTAGAATGGTTTGCGAAACATAAAATAATGCTACAACTTAAATAAAAAACGCTAATGATATGATGGCGCCCAACGTGCCCGCTTAATATTCTTTTTGGAATCTGAAATAAAGCACTTTTAAAAATAACCCAAGAGTTCAGTTTTATCCAATGTTGAAAATGTTAAGAATGTGTTGCAAAACCTAAAATAATTCTAAAACCTGAACAATAAGAAACCCTTATGATATTTTGGCGCCCAACCAGTGTCGGATCTGGGAAGTCTCTAGGGGGGGGGGGGGGCAAAACTAAATTTTGCCGCTCCTAAATCTAATAATTTTACCTAGATATGCTTTTGAAATAAAAAATAAGACAAAAAAGGCGATCAGAATCTAAAAAAAAACACTTTTAAGATTAACTCTAAAATTCAGTTTTATCCACTCTAATGAGTTGGAATTGTTAAGAATAAGTTGCAAAACAAAATATTGGTAAAATATGAACAATATAAAAACGCGTATTGTATTTTGGTGCCCAACATAGGGCCTGGTACATTATCTTTTTTCTTCTACATGGAACGTTTCTTTGAAATCGGAAATAAAACCCTTTTAAGGAAAACTCCAAACGTTAGTTTTATCCAATCCAAATTTGCAATTGTTAAGAATAAGTTGCAAAACAAAATATTACTCAAATATGAACAATACAAAAACGCTTATTGTATTTTGGTGCCCAACGTAGGGCCGGGTACATTATATTTTTTCTTCTAAATAAGAGCATTTTGAAATAAAACACTTTTAAGAATATCCCCAGATTTAAGTTTTATCCAATCCAATGTTGCAATTGTTAAGAATAAGTTGCAGAACAAAATAGTGCTGAAACCTAGGTAAATAATAAAAAACGCTTATGATATTTTGGCGCCCAACGTAGGCCCGCTTAAATAATAAAATAATGCTAAAACTTAAGCAATATGAAAATGCTTATTGTATTTTGGCGCCCAATGTAGGACTGCTACATTATGTTTTTTCTTCCATATACTCCTTTTTTGGAATCTGAATTAAAACACTTTTCAAAATCACCCGATTTTAGTTTTATCCAATCCAATGTTGTAATTGTTAAGAATAAGCTGCAAAACATAAAATGTTGCTAAAACTTAAACAATCTAAAAACGCTTATTGTATTTTGGTGCCCAACGCCCATTATGTTTTTTCTTCTATATAGGGTATTTTTTTGAAATCTATTTAATAAAACCATTGTTTGAAAAATAATATTAATCGCTATTCACGGTAAGTGAATAATGATTAATTATCCACGGTCTGCGACCAATCAAAACAAAGTATTCACGGTTCCTTGAACCAATCAGAAAGTGACTTTAACAAAATTGCAATTGCAGTTAACCGTGCGTCCCTTTTCCAATACTTGTCTCATGTCCCTTATTCATGCACTTTCAAAGCTTCTTCAAGATCTTTATAACTTGTAAATATGTTTGTCTTTCTACCTCGAAAACCATTTTATATCATAAAATCTTACGCAAACCCCTCAAAACTAAAAAGTTAGGTTAAGCAAATATTAGTACTTTCTGCCGGAATTCGTTTCAATATCGGTAATCAATGCGTTATAAATGTGACTATAGAACTAGACACTGCGTATAGTTTTGCCAGAGTTACCTGAATCTCATAAATCTAAATTATTAAGATTTAAGTGGTATAAAAAGCCAGACAAAAGCCTGCCGCATATACCGGGCTCGCTCGATTCCCCATAGCAAGTATCCCACATTTCATTCAGATTTGTTAGTGATAACTTCGGTATATAATGCAACCAGCAGCTGCCTGTCTCGTGAAGGGACACCTGCAGCGACGATTCGTTTTGTCTCTTTTCCACTAAGGGTAATATTATATTGGCGCATGCAGAGGACGGAGTCATTTTATTATAATTAAGACGTTACGTCTAGACAGATGCTCGTTTAGAACATGATTTATGTGAAACAGTTAAGTTTTAGATTTTGATCAGTGCGTATTATAAGTGTTTTTACTTGGTTTATGTAAGTGAATTTTTATTATAATAATGGCTTTTAGGCGACCTTTTGAGGTAGATGAAAGCGAATTATTACATGTTGAATTACCTTCGGTACCGATCGTGGCATCGCCAGTCGAAACATGTCCGGAGTTTAATAAAGATTTACATGTTCAAAGTCAACGAATAATTCTAAATATTTACGGCTGTTTAAAAAAAGAAAATCCAGCACAGTCAGATAAAGCCATTATAAAAAGTGTTAACGAATTAACACAACTTTCGATATCTACAATTTATCGCGTAATTAAAACAAGAGATGTTACAGATCATTCGGTAAAGCGAAAGAAAACTAATCAAAAGTTTCAGAAAGTTGACGATGCAGCAAAAGATGTCATTAGACGAATTGTGTACAATCTATATAAGGAAAATACGGTGCCAACATTAGAAATGATCCGGGATAAGTTACGCGATTACCCTGATTACAATTACCAGTCATTGGAAACTCTTCGAGGAATTTTATTAGATTGCGGATTTAAACACAAAAAAATTGATAATCGGATGGTTATAATGGAATCGCGCCGTCTTGTTGAACATCGTCAAGAATATTTGCGTAAAATAAAAGAACACCGGGAATCAAATAGGTATATAGTGTATCTAGAGGAGACATGGTTTGATACTCATGATGTTGTGCAGTACGGTTGGGTAGATGAAACTCAAAATTGCAGTTTAAATGCACCGTGTTCAAGAGGAACCTCCCCTTACCCCAAAAAAAAATTAGACAGTATTACGATGACCATGGTCACGTAAGAAACTCCAATAATTTCAAGATTCTCGGGAACGCATCCCAGCCATTATGTGTGTCCTTGGTTCTCAGTTGAATAGCTGATCTCGATCATGGCAATAGATATAGTTACAATATAATATAGTTACACTTACTACAAAACGATCATAAAAATAACAACGTATTTATGCCATTAATTTAAAGTCTTAATTATCGGTCGACGGTACGCCCATGAATACAATTATTTCTATGGTTAAACATCGTTTTTGCAGATTCAGTTAGGTTTTGATATACCTATAAATAATATTTGGTTAAAATGTTAAAACTTATTATTGTGTCCCATCTTAAATTGGTTATAATATTTTGGGACGCCTATGGCTGGACCTTATCGGCACGGCTGCGTCAAAGGTGTCGGCTTCGTTACCTTTTTTTGCGGTTTCACTTAACTTTAGTTAAAGTATAACTATTATTTACTCGGATGATTTACGACACTCGCTTGCAGCTCGTGCAGCAAATTTCATACTCGTAAGTAATTACTGTTATTACCGCTCGTGAATAATATACTTTATGTAAAACCCTAGAGTTTAGTTTTATCCAATCCAGTGTTGCAATGATTGCTAAGAAAATGTTGTAAAACCTTAACCAATGAAAACACTTAAGTACATTTGATATTTTGGCGTCCAACGTAGTGTCGCTTATGTTTTATTCTTCTAGAGTATTTTCCTGGAAACTGAAATAAAATACTTTTAGGAACAACTCCAGAATTTAGTTGTATTCACTTCACTGTTGCACCTGTTAAGAATAGGTTGTAAAACATAAAATAATGTTGAATACTAAGATGTGATGGCGCCTAACGAGGCGCGACTTCATTTTAAATGTTTTTCTTGTAGAGCCTTATTGTAAAATCTGTAATAAAACACTTTTAAGAATTACCCCGGAGTTAAGTTTTATAAAATTTACGAAAAACTTTTTCCCTGTGGTTTTTTGTTTTGAAATTCCGGGAAATAAAAATTTTTTAGCTGGTTTTTTAGGTCAGTATACGGAAACCGACTATACGCTTTTCTGTTTATTTATTGTTATGAAATGTCAACTGCTAATCACCTGCGATCCATTTGAAGTAGAGGTTTAACAATACACTAATAAATATGTCCCTGAATTTATTTATGTATATTAAAAAGACAATTAAAAAAAGATTAGTAATTTAAATATATCTAGGTCACGGTACGAGTAGTTTTTTTTTAGACAGGTACAATAATTTCTCTGTAAATAGAAAAATAGCCTAATCAAATTCAATATAGCAGACAAGTGAGAAGTATTTTTGCCAAGGCAAACCCCATACATTCCCAAAACAACTGCTCCTGTGGCTGTATACCCTGTCAGGTGTTGAATTACAAGCCATGTTTGACTTGTCTTATTGATATTAAGGACATTATACTCCCAGCAGTATTGTGTTCCTGGGGTGACGACGTTGTTATTTTGGCACGAATATAGTCATTAACGAATTTTCATTAAATTATTTTAATTGTTTCTGGAAGCAAATGGGGGGACACAATTTTTGGATGTATTTTCATCAGTTTTTAGGCTTCTTTTTATAAGGACACAACTTTTATATAAGGTCGCTCACGCTGAGGTTTATAGATAAGGCCCAACACAATCAAGTATTCAGTTTGTGAAGACACCCTGAGGAAACGGCACAAAAACGTAGAATCGAGATTCCTTCTCTGGTTTTTGCTTTACGTACGACTCTAATTAGTACATTATAAACAATTTTTAATGCTGGTATTTCACAAGATTATCTAAATTCGGTCAAAGATACAACGCGGCTCGCTATTAAAATGTAATCAGTATTATTCAAAACTAAACTCTGACGATGTTATTAAATTCAAATTAGGTTTGTTTGCTAATTTAATAATACATTTTTCTAATGACACGGTTAATTTTGATAAATCTATGGAAAGGATTGTTACGAATTAACTTATAAATATATCCTCTTGCGCATGTAGTAATGACTTAATGACAAAAAAGAGTTATAAAATTTGGAACGGAGTAAGGAAGGACAGTATATTTTATGACTAGCGGGTTCACTACATGTATATACTATAACCACCCTTATTTGTAACAAACCATGTAACGCATCGCGGTCTCACAGTCCCTGTATAGTGTATATACAGTATGTCCACGGATGGGGCAGACAAGAGAACAAATGGACTAAAAAGTGAAAGTTACAAAAAAAAGTTGTTCTTTGTCCACGATGCGCCACAAATTTGTTTTTTTGTACAGGGTCTGCAAAAAATAAAAAACCTCGTAAAAAACTTTAAAATTTTGTTAAAGTTGCCTTTTTTTTTAAATGCAAAACGTTAATTAAAATAGTTGTTTTAAATTCTAAAAGAATTCTTATTCCAGATTTTCAAGTAAAAATTTGAAATTTGTAAATTACTGTTTTAAAATCCAAATTTTTTTAAGTCCCATTGTCACCATTTCTATTTGATAACTGTGACGTATTTGTCAAAACAGTAAAGATGTTGTCTTTAGAGTAAAGAATATTTATAATCAAAATATGCGTATCAATACCACTTAAAATTTTAATACAACACGTATAGGTCACAAACGTTACACACAAAATGCTACGCCTTTACAACTGTTTAATCAATGCATAATTGGGATACGTGCTACGGAGGAAAAGCGACGATGCCGCCCTCTCTCTAAATTTCGTCACCATGCAATGCAAATGTTATGTAAAATTTATTATAACGAAGAACAATGGTATATTTTATTAATCCTTCGTCATATTTATATCGTCATATACAGGGTGTTATGAAAGTCACGGCATATATTTGAATGTGTGACTCCTGGGGTAGTCTAAAGACGTACCCAATACTTTTTTCCCCTCAAATCGCACACAAATACCGGGCTTTATACGACGCGATGCTTCTAAAGAGCCTGGCGTTATAGGCTCTAATATTATAAAGAAAAAACAAATGATCCAGCCGTGGGCATTGCCAAACTTAAACATTGTCGCAACATCTCATTTTTTTTATCAGTTTCCTACTACAACTTTCTGCCTTTAAAAAAAGGTTAAAAATTAAAACGCAAACATCCATTTCGGTGGCTGCCGTGCCTCTAATTTAATAACATATCCAGTAACGTGGTCGCACACATATACTTTACTATTGCACTAATTGAGCACAGCTACACAGTATTAGAATATTGTAACCAATATTCTTTTATTACAGCAGGATATTTTGTCAAGAAAAAAAAAAACAGTATTCTGCTTAAATACATAATATTGTGCCAAGCCGAAGGGTTGTTGACCTTTCCATTCCGCTACTGTATGCGTGCCTCCGACCTCCCTGATTGGTCCGCCGAACACGTGCGTTGTGCGTCAACTGTTTAGTGTGATGCAAATACGCATGCATATTGACGAGTTTAATAGGTCCGTGTAAATTTTGGCTTTCTTTTTCTTAATTTGTGATCTTCCGAGTTTTTTTTCATAAATTTTATCAGATTTTATCGATAGAATTCAAATTTCATTGAATTACCTCTATCCTGAAATTAATTAGTTTTTAAAATTTTTACCCTAAACTATTTTATCTAAAAAATAATTTAAAATGTAATTTCTTTAAAGAAAATTAGAATATTTTCACCAAATTTGTCGACAAAATTTGAAAAAATATGGTGAGTAAAATTTTCTTCAGAGCTTTCTCAGATCCTCAGGTGAAGCGGCCCAAAAAATTAACCCTTTTCGCAAATTTTAAAATTAAATATTTTTTTACGAAAATGTTCTAGAGTACTCAATAGTAACATCCTATAATTTGGTGTGGGTCCCATGCGTAGGAACTGAGATACGACATATCTTAAATTTCAGGAACCGCCACTGCTATATACACTGAGGGCATAAAGTCTGGAAACACCTAGTTTTTTACGAAACTATACATTTTCGGAAGAAACGCCGAAAGACGTCGATTTTGTTCTGATTTTCTACACATTCTAAAAATATTTGATTATATACAGGGTGTGCCATAAAAGTTGGGCATTTGTCAAATTTGATTTTTTAAATAGAACACCCTGTATATTATTCCATTTTTGAATTGTGCGTTAGAAAATCAACATCTTTTGTATAAACCACCCTTCCTCTAAAGTCAATTGTTTGCGAGATATTGCAACTAGAAAATTGGTAATTCTTACACCTTGAATTGATGCACTACCCTGGAAACCAGCATGTCCCATTATGATAGTTGTGTCAAAAATCAAACACATTTAAATAAGATAGTAATTTATATCTTAAAATATGCTTTCCGAGATCCAAAGGATTGAAATCCTTATGATGTTTGGCTGGGGAGATCGTCGTAGGCATCTTGACGAAGTTTGCGAAGTTTTTAATAACACATCCAGAGCGACAATCAATTACAAAATCTACGGTCAGCAAAATTGTCAAAAAATTTCATGAACATGGGACTGTAAAATATCTGCCCAGGACAGGTAGGCCGAAATTAGATGATAATATATTAAATTAGATGTTTTACTCAGTTACAACGAGAATCCACATTTGTCAACCCATCAAGTGGCATAAGATTTAAACGTGTGTCAATCATAAGTGAAAAAAATTCAGCATAAAGAGAAATATCATCCATACAAAATAATACTAATACATGCATTAAACGAAGATGACTATGACCGCCGACTCCAGTTTTGTGAAAATATGCAAGAACGGTGCAACATGGATCCCTTGTTTTGTGCAAATGTTTTATTTTCGGATGAAGCTACCTTTTTTCTCAATGGTACTGTCAACCGGCAAAACTTTAGGTATTGGTCTAAAGAGAATCCCCATTGGGCTCAAGTGGCTCATACGCAACATCCCGACAAAGTCATCGTTTGGGCAGGAATATTTCAAGACCAGATTGTAGGTCCCTATTTTTTGACGAAAATTTGACCGGCCAAATGTATCTAGACTTTTTGCAAGTAGAGTTAATTTCTGCCTTAGCTCAGCGGTATCCAGGTGATGATCCTGATACACCTGCCTTAACAATGTGGTTTCAACAAGATGGGGCCCCACCTCACTATGCGCTAGCTGTTAGGCAATATCTCAACGAGATATTTCCTAACAGGTGGATAGGACGTCGTGGCCCCATAGAATGGCCTGCGAGGTCACCGGATTTGACCCCCCTTGATTATTTCCTGTGGGGTTATTTAAAAAGTAAAGTTTACTTTGACAGACCTCCTAACATAGAAGCTTTAAAAAATCGTATAAGGGATGAAATTCTGCAAATTTCACCTTCTTTCATCCGTAACGTACAAGAGGAGTTTATGGATAGGCTAGGATATTCCCAGGAAGTTAACGGTCAACAATTTCAGCATTTGCTGCGTTAAAATTGTCTCAGTTGGATTGTTGTTGTTAAAATAAAAATGTCTTGAATTATTTGGCTTTATTTAGTTTTGCGGGCTGCCAATTTTCACGTTGCAATATCTCGCAAACAATTGACTTTAGAGGAAGGGTGGTTTATACAAAAGATGTTGATTCTCTAACGCACAATTCAAAAATGGAATAATATACAGGGTGTTCTATTAAAAAAATCAAATTTGACAAAGGCCCAACTTGTATGGCACACCCTGTATATAATCAAATATTTCTATAATGTGTAGAAAATGAGAACAAAATCGACGTCTTTCGGCGTTTCTTCCGAAAATGTATAGTTTCGTAAAAATCTAGGTGTTTCCAGACTTTATGCCCTCACTGTATGTAGTTGGCCAGATTAAGAGCAACCTGGGATCTCTGATTGCTCTAAAATGGCATTTCCTCTTTATTTCTAAATCTATGTTTATGAGCAACCGAATTATGACGTAAATATTTTTTTCCTGAAACTGTCAACAAAATGAAGCTATTCATGTTTTTTTAAGCCTTACAACTAATTATTACTTGACTAGGCAACAATAGGCATGTTTTAATCCAATATTTTATTCCCATTTTAAGGTTCGTAGTACACATTAAATAAATAATGTGAAATTATTCTGCGAAGAAGTCAACTATATGCATATTTTCCCGGAGAGATATTATCAGTGGCGTGCCGTCGAGGGGGCTAGGGGGGGCGCGAGCCCCCCCGCCCTCGTTTTAACGGCGCCCTCGCGCCCCTACAGAGATTCACTGCCTACTATGACCACATACTCTCCAATAAAAGGAAAATAATTTACGGCGCCCCCTGGAAATTCACTGCCTACTATGACCACATATTCTCCAATAAAAGGAAAAAAATTTGGCGCCCCCAAATCATTGTGCCCCCTCTGCCTCTAAAGGCACGGCACGCCACTGGATATTATGTGTATTGCGAGCAAAGTTTCCATCAAATAACTTCCGACAAAATATAATTCAACGAAATTCTGCCGTGCATGCGGCAGGAAAGTATTTACCTGAAGACCACGATGGTGGTGATGTAAATAGGGAGATAACGTCTGGCGTCCGTAAATTGCATAGACGCCATTTGGATAATATGCTGCAATATACGTCGGAAAAGTCGAAAGAGTGGAAAAGCAACAGAACCGTAGTAACGTTATTGTTGATGTTTATTTACTGCTTTATAACTATTTATACTTACGTCCAGGCCCGCGCGTCTATAAGGACAAGCAGGGCAGTTCTTAAGGGCGGCAGGCGTCTAGGTTTAGCAGGTAACGTTTTTTTTCTTTCCGAAAGACGCTATAAGTCATCTACAGCTTAGCTCATGCACCCTCGGTATTTTCTAGATTCAGATCTTACCTAGGTCCAAAAATTTTTTACCTGACTACGGTTCTGCTTACTAAAAAACCTATTTACACAATCCTTTAAGCCAAGAAAAAAACAGAAAAGTGCTTTCTCTGAAGCTTTTTTTTAGTAATCACCTTTTCCCATTAATCACCGTATCGGAGGCGAAAACTAATAAATTATGTAACAATGCTGTTAAAATGTATTATAATTGAAGTCCCTTTCAAAAACAACAGGTTGATATTGATTTTGTCAGGACTGTAGTGCAAAGAAGGGTTTCCTTAAAGTCCTGGTATTTTCTTTCGATAAGGGTTATCAAGATTAAATAAAATAGATTCTTTTTGTTAAAAATATTATTCTCCTTGGGTTTATTATTCCAAGGTATTAGAAAAACATCCACACATAAGAAAAACAATTTTATGGTGAACACTCACCTTTGGTTGGTAAGTATGAATGATCAACATAAAAGGTAAGAAACTAAATGTTTCCACCTGAGAAAAATGAAACTTACTGATTGAATATTCTCAATTCAAAACACGAATGTACAGTTTCATGCACATTTCATATATAATTATTTAATTATATTATACAGGTTGTAAAAAAATAAGTTTACCGGACTTCGGGAGGCGATGGTACCCACAAAAATAAGAAAAAAATTCATATAAGCGAAAAGTTCGTTCAGGCATTCATTTTGTTTGAAAGAAATTGCAAGTAGATACCTAAGTATGTATTTTTTTCTTTTCTATTCACGAGACAAGCCTTTAAGACAACAAATTTAACATAATATATTATATCTGCTTCAGTGATAACTTTGATACTAGTTTTATTAGGATCCACCCACGCGGGCTACGTCCACTTATAAATAGCATTTAGAATTGCCACAATGAAAAAACTATACTTATTTTTGCCGTTTTAGTACATCTAAATAATAAGCTTGTTTTTAAAAAGTATTTTTTACAGGATTTTATTTTTAAATTTCTAGTTACGTCTTAACCTATGCATTTCTGATAGTGCATCATTATTACAATAAATTAGTCTTGGTTGGTTATAAAGTTATTATTTCATATTTCAAGTTTATTTTTCTCAGTCTTGTACATATATCAGGGGAAATTAGTTGGCCAAAAATTTTAGTATAAAAATATTTTGGAAAATAATTTTGTTTTGTGGTTTTTAAGCGTGTCTCTTCTAGCTTGAACTTAAGCCAGCAGAGCCACAAGTTTAAAAAAAGGGAAAAGCAACAAAATTAAAAAAGTAGTAATAAATAAGCAATAAAATAGCCAAAAATTATGACACGAAAAAATTTGAGAGGCGTTGTGGCTTTGCTAGCTTGATAGACATGCTTTTCACCTGAACAAAGCTAAGTATGTGTATTATTAACTTTAAAAGCAAATATCTAGAAAACCGTTCACTCTAGCGAGTTAAACAAAGAGTAGGTACCTTTTTTACGTAAAAAAGGCAAGTTTTTTTATATCTTATGTTAAAATTGCTGTACCTACTTAAATAAAAAAGTTTTGTAAAAAACAACCCTCTACCCTTACGAAAACTACCCCTTCTGAACTGTTATGACTTTTTTCTATCACCGTTGGCTTCGGCATAAACATCTATGGCAAAACTCCAATTTTAAAAAGAATTGGTCTACCACTGTTCCTAAAAATAAATAAAAACTATTCTTTTCGCGCACCATTTAAAGGGCTGTAACACCCTTAAGAATCATTTTAGGGCATATGTTCATATGAATTTTTTTTCTTATTTTTATAAGTACTATCACATCACCTTCCAAAGTCTGGTATACTAATTTTATTACCCTGTACAACGTGTGTTTGTTGAAAATTAGTAGACTTTTTTTCTACAAGGTTGAAAATAATATTGAAGTATCCTGTGGCTTCAGGAAAAATTGGAGCCGAAGATGTATCAACACCCCAAGCGTAATAGAAAAATATACAAAATCTTTCAAGGAAACTTTGGAAATAATAATAAAAAGATTGTTTCAGGCTGGTTAATAGCAAGAACCAATGACCAATTTGAATGGGAAATTGACTCGCTTGAATCGAATAAATTATTATCTGTACCCGATAAAATAATACCAGCAAGAAAAGTCAGTCCTTATCCCAGTGCTTCGTAAACTACTTAGACCTAACCTTTCAACCTAGAGGAGACTACTTTCAGGTACATTTAAGCCAATCACTTTGTATTAATTTATAATGATGATCGAGAAGCGTAAAAGGAATATCTCACAAAACTTTGTGTTTTACAAACTGAAAACCAAGATATACTTGGGATGAGTTTAGAAAGAGGATATATAAATAAAAAATATTCCTATCTACATTAAATGTCGGGCAGCACCAGTCGAAATTAGTCTTGAATCCCCTCCAGTGTAGTGGAGCTTTCGCTTACCACTATATGCAGAAGCACAGAAGTATAGAGAAACGAAAATACAGAATAAGGCACGTATGCTTGGTTGCATTTGTGAGTTTAGAGTGATACCGAAAACTCCTCGGAAAAATTAAGTGCGTCAAACATCACTATAAAAGCCTATTTTACCCCATATACAGCCATATTTTAAATCTAGAAACTTATTATTAACATGTTAAAGTTTGTGTCTGGCAAGGTGATTGGTCAGATAATATGCTTGCGCCAAGACGAAACTACGTGCGACCTACGCAGTGAAGAGGTAGCTACCATGTACAGTCGTGGCCAAAATAAAGTTTCACTTCCCATAAGAGAAATCACTGACAATGCTTGGAGACTAACAGACCTTTTGGACGATCCGAATTCCATAGCGGCAAATTCCGTGAAATAGCTGATAAAAGAATTGCCTAACCAGAAAAAAAGGTAAACCTTTTCAACAACAGAGGTCACAATATGTCTTTAATGTGTATATTATGGATAATTTACTAGACAGTAAGAAGTGACCCTTTAACAAATCAGTGTGTAGTACCTAAACGATACTTTCTATCAATATTTTTGTCCAGGGCCAAATTGCTTTCGTTAAATATAACTATATAATATGTTTATTAAATCCCAAAGATACGGCTCAGATAATGGGTGGTGGTGACCACAGTGGCAGTGGTTAGACTTACTGAGTTTCTGCGAGGCCTTTCTTTCGTAGGTCCTGACATCTACATATTAACTATATATTTGTTATAATTTTGAAGTCAACATTAGTCAAGGATACGCAAAAAAGAAGGTTTATGATAATCATTGAATTTAATGTTCTAGTTTTGTTCGCGTACGCTTTATATTCCGAACAATAAATAATCTAAAAACATTAAGTGCACGTTAAGGAGTCCTTAAAAAAGCATAAAAGGATGTCAAGCTTAAAGGTAGTTAATTATAGCCTTTCTTTGTATTTTTTCGTTATTCAGAATCTCATTTATCACCTTGTAGGACGGGGCAGGGGCGTGAACTAATGAATCATGTAACAATACCAATAAAATGTGTTATAAATGAAGGCTCTTTCAAAAAGAGCAAGTTGTTGCTGACGATACTGTTAGTATAGTAACAGAAACAACGAGGAATTGTTTTTCTTTGAAATACAAAGATGCAGATTGCAGATTCTAAAAAAATTAGGAAACATCATTATTCTCTAGGATATCACAATATGTTTTATATTACCTATATGTATTTTAAATTAAAGTGTATCTAAAGTAATAATTAATGATATATAAATACGAATTTCCTAATAATACCTATATCAGGAAACATCTTGTATAGTTTGAGCCTTATACAGGGTGTTATGAAATTCACTGCACACTTTTTTATTAACAATTTATTGCCAAGAAGTCTTTTTTTTTCGGGTTTTTCGTCATATATCAGTTACTTATTAAAATAGTGGAAAGTCGTTGGTACGGAAAGGGGAAAATTTCACACAATTTCGCACTTTTTTGTACGACCAATAGATTCGTCAGTATTTAATAAATAAAAAACCACTCAAAAAGTAGCGAATGCAGCGGTATATACGCATAAGCGTCGCGCGCTATAAACAAATGCTCATAACTTTTGATCAATTAAAGAAATTTGGATAAAACAAAATAGCACGTATAAATAATCGCCAAGACAATCAATTAATCATATTTTAAAAGTATTTCGAGTGTTTGGATTTCCGGTATTCTTGTTTAAGCGCGACATGTGAAAATTTGGAAAAAATGAAATTTATAAAAATATATGCGAAAACGATCATATCTATGGTCAAATCTTAATAGAAGACATATGTATCTACAATTTTCAGATGAATATCTCGTTTAATTCTTTTCATAAGAATTTATTTATAGCGATATTTTCATCTTTTTCCAGAACTTCAACTTTATGCCAAATTCAAATTCAATTTATAAAGAAAAAGGCAATTCTGGTGCGTACTTTCGACAATAACAGAACTAAATCAGTGGCGGAACTTCAAAATTTGGGCCCCCCCCGCAAAATTATTTTTCAGGCCCCTCAAAATTACTTACTTACTTAAGCTGTAGCCACCAGGGCCCCCGAGCAAACCCAAGCATAGGGGCCTCCGAAGTGAGGAAATAAAGGGCCCCTCGATCACTTGCTGCCCCGAGGCCCCAAGAGCCTCTAGCTACAGCCCTGGTATTAAACGTGACGCGTAATTGCACTCTGGGCCGTGGGCCCCCTAGAGGCCCGGGCTCCCCCGCATTGCATCCTCTTGCTGCATAGTAGTTCGGCGCCTGAACTAAATCCATTCTAGCAACCCGTTCCAAGATGAAAATCATTTGGACACCAAGCAAAGCAAATCACTGAAATATCAGAATAATTCATAAGTTTTTAATGACAACTTATTAACAATGACAGAACAAAAACTTGTCAAAACATAACTGATCGACCAGAAGATCTTAATTTAAACCAGTACTAAACCTTAAACCTACTTAGTGAATCTAAACGTGTATTTCCTAAATTGTTAGAAAAAGTAAGACGTTTGTGTGTTTGAAAAGTGACACTTCCCATGTTAAATAGCAAAAAAATTATTGTTACAAGAAAAGGCTGTGCAGAAAAATAGCGTTAATCTACTTATTTATGAATCTAAAATACATAGATTATGGTACTGTGAGTAAAGAAACTCGAAACTTTTCAGTAGAAGCGAAATTCACACGGGGGAATCCTAAATTAAGATCGACAATTCTCCCAAAATTCTGCATTAGTTTTGAAGTAATATGAACTCCAAATAAAAGTAGGTATAACTTTATTTTTACACCTCAAACTCTCACATGAAAAAATTATTTTATGGCAATAGTAGATTAAATCAAGGAAAAGTAATTAAATTGAGCACACATTTTGTTATAATGAAAAAATAAAGCTTTTGTAATAAATTCATAGAAAGTAATCACAACAGGATCTAGGAATTTCAAAAGGCGTTCCAGTGTTATTCAAGCAATTCTTTGTAGAAGTGCTACAAATAAATTCCAATAATCATTACACAGTTCCTAAGAATAAAAAAATTGCTCATTTTTGTAAAGAATTAAAGGGGTTTTATTTTGAAAACACTCTTCTCTTATTAAGAGGAATTATTATCGAAGGCATACTTGAGAGAAATATTTCCTTGAGTTATATCAAAGAAACAGTTTACTTATTATAAAGTAATTTTCTTTAACTGAAGCATTTTTTTCTGTATGTTCTAAAAGAAGCCTCAAAACAGGACTAATTGAAACGCCCATGCTCACAAGAATAAATTTTCATTCGAAACAATAAAGATTTTTATTTTCTTCCGCTGTTTCTTCCCTTTTACATACTTTAAAAAAGCAACTCTACAATATCCAACTGTTGACTAAATCGCTTTCCCCTTAAATGGCAAATGTTGCTTTAAGAGGGATTTACATAAGCCTACTTATAATGCAGACATAACGGAAAAAAGGTTTGGCATTTCAAATTAAATGTAGATGAACGAAAAAGCAACAGAAAGAAATCGAATACAAGTTGAAAGTCAAGTTAGTTAAATTTTAATAAAACCGGAATAAGAAAAATGTTTTAAAAGAATTTTAATTTAAAAAGTTTTAAAAGAATATTTATTAAAATACGTTTTATGGATAACGAAGTTTCGATGGAAAAAAGTTTGTTAAATAGGGTAAACTCAGAAGTGCTTATTGATAATTGGATGACTTATGAAGAATGTATTTTTTTTTTGTTAAATATTAACTTTGATGATGGTAATATTGACTGAAAATATGTGTCGGTAAAGGTATTAGTAAATTCTAGACGTAAATAATGATGAAACTATCCCTTGCCACGAAAGAGGAAGGGGGATGCTGACATAGTTTGCTTGATTACCCTTGTAATGCCGAAAGAGCATTTGATACAGATCATGCAGAATGTCTAAAATTAAATCGTCTACAATTTACTATAAAGACTAGAAGCCGTCTGTTTAAATTTTTAGAACAATTAGTACTATCAGTAGAGTTGTGCCTTTGACCGGTCAACAATTTTCAATTAACCAACAATTTGATTGGGACCTCTTTAAGAATAGAATTACTTTCTTATTAAGTCAATCAGTAATTTGTGCAATATTGCATACTTGTAAGACCTATATATTATAATACTGTTACTTTATAATACCGTTAGCAAAACTGGGCAAAGCCCTCGACAAAAGGGCTTGAAGCCCCAAGCCACAAGCCTTGTTAAAAAGGGCTTGCAATTCTCAATTCACCCGAAAGCCACAAGTCCTTTGCAAAGGATTTAAAGCCTTTTATGGGCTGGAAGCTCTGCAAAAAACCTTAAAGCCCTTGGAAATTTAATTGATTTAATTTACATTTTAGACAATTTAAAATTCTAAAAATCATTCATGTTGAGGAATACTTAAAAAATTGTTAAATCCTGTACTCATATCGTGCGATCGTGAGATTCGATACAAAACGTAAAATCTTACAATAAATCGTGAGATCTGACACCCCTGATTCTCAAGAACAAAACCTAAAATGGCAAATATCATTACCGATTGTGTCGAGGGGATTCCCCGACTCTTTGCGACTCATTTGCTCGTATATATATATATATATATATATATATATATATATATATATATATATATATATATATATATAATAGAAGCGTTATTAGATTAATTCAAGTTAAAGAAGTTCAATAATGTTCGCTTTTCGGCATATATTATTTATTTTAGGTTTTTATATAGCTCAGAAACATTTATGCCGTGCAATCTGTATAATCTCTAGGCTTCTTAAAAAATATCCAATCTAGAATTCTCTTCCCATGTCTGGGGTTTGGCAAAATCCATAACATTTTTAACACATTTAGCTTGCTTACCGACTCATCAATATTCCAGTTTTATAGGAAAACTCTTCTCGCCTACTGACCTGCTGTAGGCGATCTGCCTTTTTTACACAAATTTCCACGGCACGAATTGGTTCATACCGGTTATGAAAACTCGCTCCTACAGAAGTTTTCTGTTTCTCTCCTAATTTTCAGTCCTTTAAGTTCCGTACCAATGAACTGAATTTCACCTCTCTTTATACACTAACTTAAAGCTTGCGTGAACCGTCTTGGATAAACAAGCAGTACTGAAAATCGGCTCCGAAATTGCATTAGCTTGAAAGCTGTTAATCTGGCACTAAAGTATGCTTCACAGTCATAATTGATGAAATTATCTCTGTCATGACTAAGTAAGGATAACTGTAATGCAATCCCATCTATGAAATAAATTCGGAATGTTGCGAATGATGAAGCAAGTTAAGAGTTCTCGTGGGAGCAGTAAACTTTGCAAGCTTGCACGTGATTCTGATAATAATTCCAATTCATATACTGTAGCAGGTTGACAATGAAAGACAAAGTCGAATAAAATAGACTTCAATTGTTACGCCAGAAACAGGGGGAAAGCGAGAGACAATAAAAGGAAAAATATATTTTTACCTGAGGAATTTCGATGATTTAAAATTGTCAGCAGTGCTTTCAGCTTTTGCGAGATTATATCCCTTTTTCTTCAACATAATGAATAAATCGTTTTTTTTTTCCAGTTCAGTATTTCCTGTATAAACATCGAACATTTTAATAAAGTCTGATGTTTGATAACTTTTCACGGATTTTAGGGATTAGGAAAAGGGTTTGAAGCTTGGGGGGTTAGAAGCAGTCGTGATGTAGTGCTGCATTGTGTCAGCTATCAATTTGGGGGCCTACAAGGTCAGAAGTAGAGGCGAAGCCTAGCGGGGGAACCCCCAAATTTTAATGACGCGACTAAACTTGAGGTCATTAACATAGTATTTGTTGTTGTGGTAAAAAAGAGTCTTGCCGAGTGTCTATCTACAGTTTTAAACATTATTGTTAATTGATTTTATTTGTTTTTTAAATTTGAATCTTCCCTTTGAAGGCAGGTATTGAAGTTAATTATATAGGGTAACGTTAAGGATAAACAGCACTTAATAATGTAATTATTTCACTATTCGGCTGTCATGCAGGGTGTTAAAAAATGAAGGAAAAAGTCAATATGTATTTCGTCTCGTATGTACTTCAAAAATTTTCTTTAACAAATCGGGAAGCACATGAGGAGTACAGGGAAACACAAGACCAAGAGTTAGCTTATCGGAATCGGAGAAGTCTTCTGTGTTATGGCAATATTTAATGCCCATATTTGTCACTTCTTCTGGTTCCTTCCTATTTTTAAACACACTAAGTGATAGATCATCGGAGTTGGAGAAGCCTTCTAAGTCGTATCGGATCTTCTTGAAACAACCGTGTGTTTTCATTCAAAGGGCCACAGTCACTCAAGCAATCATCTTCCACATCAATTACTTTTTGAAAGTACTACTTTTTTTAAAAGCATTTTTACCATCGACCCTTTTACGTTTATTTCACACGAAAAATTACATCATCTATAATAATACCTTTTACCGGCACAATGTACACTTAGGTATTCAACTGATGTTTCACTTCGTCGGCGTTTTCTGCAGATCCATCACGATAATATTTCACATGCACCACTATGTGTGGTGTAAATTTTTTTCACCAACTGACGTAAGTTAAGATACGTCGTTTGGTGTGATTGTTAAAAATAATTTTGTTAGATACGTCGCTTTTGTTTGCCTTTACAACTTAGGAAGCTTTAGGGGTACAGTTACGCCACTTGATGGGGAAAAAAAGCTGATTAAAATTAGCATATCGACGGCGTAACTCAATTTTTAAATTTTTGTCAGTTACGACACTTTGTGTAGAAGGCGACGATTTGCGCAGAATTATTGGGATGTATGTGCAAGTTTTATAGTTAGACATTTTAAAGTTAATATTTTCTGAAGTTATTAGAAAGGCACCCGAAGATAGGAAGGAGTTCTAGTGCAAATGGGCTGCGAAATCGACTTATGGCAGAGATTGTATCTGTGGCAGGATTGTATCTGTTGCGGTTTACGTGGCAGAGTAGAACGTATTTCACGTTCTTTATTTTAACGCTTCAATTGCTCAACAAGGTTTTTGGCCATGAGTAATTAGAGAATATAAAGTAGGCGGTAAATACACATCAGTGATAAAAGTATCACAGCTGTCTTAGCTCGGGTTATTGAACTACAGAGGTTGAAATTTGTGCAGGGGGTAAATATCAGACATTTTTAAAAATAGGCCTTCCTGTCTCCTTATTACCTTGCAAAATTTTTATTAAAATATACTTAAAAATCCTCACCCAGTATTATTGTGTTGACGCCTATGTTCGTACATTTTATTAGTGATGTGATTTATGATGGATGTATTTTTATTCCATTAATTATTTAGCAGGTGGGTAGGTATTTTTTTTATAACAGTAATAAAACTATTTTTGCTGTTCACGGTTAATAGTTGTTTTACAACCCTAACGCCCAATGAATTAGCTAAGTAAATATTAATTAATTACTACTGTGAGAAAATAGTAATTCGACCATTCAGCTGTTCTTCGAAAAAAATATTGGAAGATTGTTAACGACCTCCAAGGAATAATACCAAACGCGATTTACATTTTATTTGTAGATATATTAAAATAAATAGTATGTTAAGCATTGCTGATAAATCTTAGTATGGGCAAATATCTTCGCTATTAGTAAAGACTCCAAATTTTAGATGTGTGTTACTGGTTAATAAATCTAATTTTGTATGTAATTTAACCTTTTGAAGCCCCTTGAGGGCTCCCGCTTAGGGAGTTGGGATCAAAAATTTTAAATACAATTCTATGCCTTGCGGTACCTTATTTTAAAGGTCTTCAAAAAATAGACATTTTAACGCAAACCCGAGGTCCGCATCTTAAATCGTTTTTAAATGGCAAGCCTTTAAAAATTAAAAATCGTGAAAAAAGTAAAAATTTAAATACCTTTATTTTTCTTATTACTTTAAAAGTTGTTCAAAACGACCACCATAAACTTCTTTGCAGTAATAAAGTGGTTTTGGAACTCACTTCCCACATTTTCTTGCAAATGTTTAAAGTAATAAGAAAAATAAAGGTATTTAAATTTTTACTTTTATTTCACGATTTTTAATTTTTAAAGGCTTGCTATTTAAAAATGAATTAAGATACGGACCTCGGGTTTACGTTAAAATGTTTATTTTTTAAGGTCCCACACGGTACCCCAACTCCCTAGCGTCGCCCCCCCCCCCCCCAAGGGGGATAAAAAGTTAAATTACATGAACAAGTACAGTTATTAACCAATAAGATACACCTAAAACTTGGCGTCTCTATCTTTACTAATAGCAAAGATATTTGTCCATATTACGACTTTCCGGACACCCTGTATATTTTGAACTAAATATTTTGTACATCGGCAGATTTCTTGTGGAAGAAACAAAAGTAGGTACTTATGTAGGTAGTAAGTGTAGCTTGGCTCTAAGCTAGAGAGCAGATTTAGCTTTTGGTTGGGTTGGCGCCTAAGGGGGTAGCGTGTATAATATATCCTTTTTTACGAAACTGTTGAGTAACAAAAATATTGTTTTGTGTTTATTAATTGTTATTACTAAACATTTGTAAGTTATAATTAATGATAACAATTTAAGCGTGCATTATGATTTATAGGCCAGAAAATGAGCACACAAAGAACTATTTTAACATTTGAAAAACAAAAATGGCCCTAAATAAAATTGTCGGGCATTATTTTTTGTGCTTTTATAATAGTATACAATAAAATTAAGTTAACAAATTTTTCTGTTGTAAAAATAGCTATTCCTGAAACTTACTAAATGTGCATTACCCTTAACAAAGTAAGAAATAAACGGCAACGAGTACTACTGTGAATTCGCATTAATTAAAATGCTTATTGAAATAACATGCCACTAAAAGGTGAATAACGATGGTTGGCGCCTGTTTGTTAAGATAGTTTATATATTATTGCTAATCTCATATTGTCACGGGATCTTTATTAAAACACTGGTTTCATCATTAATTACTGCAGCAATATTTATTAAATTAAAAGAAATATTTATATTTTACAATAACCCAAAATGATGCCTACCTGTTAACTGCAAAATATTGCCGTCGAAGAAGGAAAGTGGTACTGGACGTGCTCTGCGTCGTAGCGGTCTCGCTTGGCTTCAGGTATCGACTGACCTTTTCGGCGGTTCCCTCCTTCCAGGTCGACCCTTTCCGCCCTACCGCCGGTCTGATATATCGACGTGCGTCCAACGGCGCGTATTAAGAGCAGGAACGGGTGAACCGGGAATGAGCGAAAAACAATTTGGTGACACTATTGTGTCCTTTAGCACAGTACATAAAAGTACACAAAACACAATTGCACAAATTGATACATTAATTGCTTACATTGTTTAACATAATGCTGTCCTAAATACCCATGATTAGTATTATTCATTAATGCCTAATAATAAATGCTTGATTAGTGGTAACAAGCAAGTATACGAAAATATAAAATGCACGTTACAGGATTGATTATTTTACTTGGCCTACAGTGTATTTACTTAAAATTATACCTACTGGACAAAGGGCCAGCTGTAACACCCAAAGTAAGCGTCATATTTTAAATTATTTATTATTTTGACTGTATTTACATCTGCTCTTCCTATGTCTTCTCCCATTTTGACGTTGCCATTTAAATAAACATTAAATTAGTATTCCAAAACCCTTTCTCCCTTCACCAGGCTTTATAAACCGGGATTATGAAAACCTCTTTTTAAAGCAGCATTTGGCAGCAACAAGAATGTGGAAATATCGAAAATCCCATCGGCGAAATGATAATAATAAGATTTATTGCCGGTTGTTGTGGATGATTATAATTTTAACTGATTAAAATGAAAAATTTGTGGCATTTAGTATATGCGTTAGGCACCATGTTGTGATTTTTGCCCTCGTATTGCCTCTTAAGGCAACAAACCTTATTCTCGGGATTACGAGAAGCTTTAGTTGTGTTCATTTACGCCACCTTTTATAACAGTGTTATTTATTATTCAGGCGTCAACTCGTTGGTTAGCTTATTATCATACATATAAACAGACATTGAGGTAATTTTAGTACATTTTTATTTTATTTTAATACTATATTTATGTCGTCCTATTCTATGCATAGTTGGCTTGAAATAAAGGCAGTTTACAGTTAATTAGTTGTGTGTTAATTTGGTATGAGAAATTCATTGATTTCAATTTAGAAATTATTTTAACGAATTGTAATATTAATATTTATAAAGGATCGTTTGGTGAGTAACAGATCTCCGCTTCTGTTTCCGTTAATGCTATAGCTCTACATTATTTTCGCTTCTGCAGATTTATAACGGAAGGTTAACAGAACTTTTAATGTTTTTAGTTTTTAATGTTTTAAATGTTAGTGAGTAGCGTTGCCAGCAAGTAACTGTTTAGTAGAGCAGCTTTAATAACAGTGACCGGCAGAATTCGCTCTCCATATGGTAAATTTTATTATTATTAAGTTATTCCTGATAAAAGTTGCTACATGACCGCCTACCAAAAGTTGAAAAAAAAATTAGGATATACGAGGGAGATCCAAATTTTTAAAATTAGCGCAAGAGTAAAGTACCTTAATTTTTCAATTTATTTAAAATATTTATTTATAAAACTTTTTTAGAATTAAAAGTTACGTCCCAATATGAAGTCATGGCCTTCTATTCAAAAAACGAATTTTTTTTTATCTTACCCTGTATAGAGACCAGGAAAGTAAATTCTTTTAAAATGTTTCTTTGGATATTTACATTTGGAGAATGGCCAACTGTGTGAAAAAATGGATTCTTATCATCTGGAACTGTCTTTTCAAAGGTTTGCTCGGTGGAATACAGACGGCCCGAGAAGCCATTACGGTGCGCAGCACAAGGCTGGTTATGAATGAACGGCTGCGTCTCCTCCTGCTGAAGGTCAATGATTACTTCAAATTCCAGTTCAGTTTCTGTTTCGGTTAAATAAAGTATCTATATCCGTTTCGGTTTCCATTACAACACTACAGTTACATCACTAACTTTTCTTTATTTTACTTTTATTTCAGAATATACAGCATGTTACAAAATTCAATCGACAAAATTTTACTGGTGTTTCTTCGACCAAAAATAATAAAATGTTGGCAAATTTTGTCGATATAGTTTTTCAACACCCTGCATAATATGCATGAAAATGACAAGAAACACCATTAAATAGTATTTGAAATGGTACTTTTATAGTGAAGAATCATAAAAAGCGGTTTTTCTCGAGAATTGCTCTAATGATAAACACAAT
This sequence comes from Philopedon plagiatum, assembly GCA_963971165.1. Classification (NCBI taxonomy): domain Eukaryota; kingdom Metazoa; phylum Arthropoda; class Insecta; order Coleoptera; family Curculionidae; genus Philopedon; species Philopedon plagiatum. The sequence goes on along the minus strand of OZ020194.1, from coordinate 79,674,704 downwards.
CATGACACTTGTTCCTGAACCAGATAATACCATAAATGGTTCCCAATATCCAGCGATTTCTAGTGACATGGTCATGGTATAAAACTTTAGCAAAATACAAATATGTCAGGAACTGTAACTTGTAACAGAGTAACAGCAGCTTCAAAAATGCACTTCTTTATTGTGCGCGTTTAAACGCTTCCTGTAACTTACACAACACGTATAAAAGATGTTTTGTTTGTCGATGTTTCCAGTAGCATCTGCTTTAGGATCATTAAAAAATTCCAAAGAAATTAAATACATATCTATTTCGCATATTAACTACAAACTAGCTAAACAACTTACATGTGTAAATTTGTTATGCAAACAAATTATATATATTTATATATTTTCCGCAAGAAACGACAGAAGCGACAGAACCATATACATATTACCACAAACACATAAAAACGGGTCATTATAGGAGTATTTGATCATCACGTCACATCGTTACTTAATCAGTAGTTAATGCATTGTGTACTTAAACCGACTACTTGCATTGTGTATGATTATAATAAACAACAAGCATACTTAAAAATTCTTAAATAGAAGGAATATATCGGTAAAAAAATATTTTTATTGTACATAGTCATAGCCACATTCAAAGGCCTTGATATCATCGTTATATTCTGATTTGTGCAACTCGTCGAACTAGACATTTGTGGCAATAATCACTTCTGATTCCGAAGCGAACTTTTTACCAGCAAGAAATTTTTTCAATTTCGGACACAAATTGTAAGCTGATGGGGCCAAAATTGATGAATAAAGTGCATAAAGAACCATGAAATGAATGGAACTGATGAATTTTTGCCATAACAATTACTGATTTGTGAAAAGGTGCATATTCTTAGTGGAACAGAATTTTCTTCTTGGATAAGTTGGGACGTTTCTTACGAATGCCTTTTGGTTTAGTTGGTCACGTAAGCTCGCATAGTTGTTTGGGGCATTTGCAGTCGTATTTTTGTATATTGGCACAATACAATACTTATAGGACAGTTTTTGAGAAACTCCATTGTTTAATAAAAAGAATTACACACAGATTGCACTATTACCAGGAAAAGAGCTATTCAAATATATCTAAGTATTTGCATTATGGATACACGATTTTGGTTAGGTAGGCAGGTTAGAATAGGCAACTAATATAATATATTCATTGATAAATTCTTAGATTCAATTTTTTTACTTCTAATTTTTGACAGGCATGTAAATAATTTTTGTCAGGGGCGGGTGGTACACCAATACAACAATACAACACTAATAGCTGTCATCAAATAACAGTTGCTATGGTAAAGACTAAGATGTATCGACTAGCTCTAATGTTGCGGGGCAGTTTACTTGAGGGGGTTTACTAATTTCAGTTCATTAATGCCAGATGCTATTGACCAATCAATGTACAGGGATATCCAAGTAAAAGTGAGCAGGCCGTATAACGTTTTTATTTCTAAAGAAGTAGTAGTTTTGGAGATTTTCATATCAGCAAATCAATTGGATTTAACAAAATATCCCTAGACTTTTTTGAGTAGTGTATTTCAAATTAAAAATTATTTCGCATATACTTTAAACGTAACTGTCCAGGTTGCGAATGAAATACCTGATACCTTTTTAAATTTTCTTCGTAGATAAGTCAAAGTTAATCTCAAGGTTGACAATGATACTTTAGTCATCGTGAATTTATAATTTTATTTTTATGCAAAATGAGTTAACCTATTAATGAGAGATACAAAATGTTAAAATTATATTTAAAAAATAACAATAATGTTAGAGCGGCTCAAATACAATATGAACAAAGGATTGAAGAGGGACAATAAATTCCATCATTGAACATCATAATAAAAATAAATAGAAGACTAGAAGAAAGAGGAATTCTGGGCAATGGAAAAAGAAGAGAAAGAAATGAAGAACGGGACCTTGCGATTATATTATATTTTCAAGAGAATTAAAAAAAATCAATTCCCGATTGTGTGCGGTATCTCAGATATGGAAGACGAGACATAATGTTGACTTATGAAACAGTTCAAAGAACGTTAAGGTTGTTCAAGTGTATACCATATAAAATTATGCCAGTTCAAAAGCTTAGTGCCGATCAAAAAGAAAGCAGATATACTTTTGTCACCAACGTTAACGAAATAATGCGACAAGATCTTAATTTATCTCCTACTATCGTTTGGACAGACGAAGCAACTTTCTCAACTGCGGGAATGTTTAATAGACGAAATGTTCATGTTTGGTCGAAGATATTGCTTTTCAGGGGCGTATTTCAATCAACGTTTGGTGTGGGATATTATAAAATAAAATTCTAGGACTATTGTTTTTTCGGGGAACATTAGCTGGCCAGCGCGATCTTAATTGTTTAGAAAATTCGAAGTATACCTACTCGACGAATTGCCACTTGAAGAACGTCGACGTATTATATGGCAACAGAACAGAGCGCCTCCCTGTAATATAATTGAGTTTCGCAATTTTTTAAACCATTAGTGTAACGAATGGATCGATAGATATGGAACGTTGCAACTGCCAACGCTGCACGATTTTCGCTGTGGCCAAATCAGAATCGAAATAAAATCCGTGGCATCAACATATTATATCTCTTGCCGAATCTAGAAAATGGGCAGAACAGTTTTATGCGAATCCTACGATATACGCATAAAACGAATTAATTTCGTGAAAAAGATGATATAATACCCTAATGAGGACCGTAAAATAATTTATACGGATGAAACTTATATCCAGTCATGTTCAAGATAAAGGCTGGTATGATGAGAGTGACAAAGGTTTAAAGAGGCCAATTTCAAAAGGGCGACGATTAATCATAGTACATGCTGGTGGAGAAAGAGGATTCGTGAAAGACGGATTACTTATATTTAGATGAGGTAATTAAATTTTTCGGTATTTTCTGAATAAATGAGAACGTATACTCGTACTCAAATTTCAATAATCCATAACCATTAATCCTCATTTAACTACCTGACACAATACAACTATCATAATTTACTTGTCTGTTTTTGCAGGTACAATAACGGGAGATTATCACAACGGCATGAACCACGAAAATTTTATGGCATGAATTGAAAAGCAATTATTGCCCAATTTACCAGAGAGTTTCGTCCTCGTTATAGACATGCTGTGTATCACAATGTCCCAGTTCGAAAAAATATAACCACGGCCTCCAAGAAAGAAGAAATGCTAAATACCAGCAGACCCCAAATTAACCTAACCGGAATTATATAAAACTATTTTAGAAAATAAATTTCGGTTTCCTATGCAATAAAAGTTCGATGAACTGTTGGAACGACATGGTCACTGTGTGTTACGTTTACTTCCTTATCACCCGGAACTAAACCATATAGAAAAAATATGGGAATTAGTGAAGAATTGAGTAGCAGCTCACAATACTACATATCAGTTAGGTGATACGGAGACACTGACTAGGCAAAAACTTGAGTATGTGTCTGAGCAAGAGTGGTGTAATATTTACCAATATGTGAAATGATAATAACATGAAGATAAGCTTATAAGGAAAGTGCATCTCTTTGACGACGCTCTAGAACCCTTACGTTCAGATTCACAAAGAACGTTTAAGATTTAGTACCGTTTTAAATTAAGATCTTCTAGTTGATCAGTTATGTTTTGACAGGCTTTTGTCCTGTCATTGATAATAAGTCATCATTAAAACCTTATGAATTATTCTGATATTTCAGCAAATTGCTTGCTTGCTTTTCAAATGACTTTTTATCTTGGAACGAGTTGCTAGAATGAATTTAGTTCTATTATTGTTAAAAGTACGTACTAAAATTGTTCTTTTCTTTATATATTTTCGGAAAACTTCAAAAACAAATTTATATTATAAAACTTAATAACAATAATAATAATAGTAATAATAATAATAATAATAATAATAATAATTTCCTTTATTGCCAGCTAAATCATTACAAAATGAACAAGCAACGTCAAACAAATAAGTATAGAGTGCAGTCAGTACAAGTACAATTACACTTTACAGTGAAGGGAACTATATATATATATATATATATATATATATATATATATATATATATATATATATATATATATATATATATATATATATATATATATATATATCGTATTCTTGGACTTGCCAGTTAAAACTTTTGGTTACGGGTTCATCAGAGGACGAACTGGGATGTTCGCAACTTGATTCAGATAGCTTATAGTAATTTTTTTATTTAGCTAATACTAATTTCTTTATTCTAAATTATAACATGCTTATATTTATAAAGTCTTGGTGATGTTTGTACATATACATATTTTTCAACTTTGTACTCAACTTTTAACATGCGTGTTAATGTATATGAATATATGTAATGTAATATGCTAAAATAGTTTAGTTTATACAGTGCCATACATAAACTTGACACTATAATAGTAAACCTTTTTATTTCTGATTTCTTAGGAAATTTTATTCTTGATTAAAGTTTCTGCATGTATAAAATACGTTTCTGGCGTCATCAAAATTTAAAGTTAATTGTAGCAACAACATTCATAATGAAAATTTCTGGAACAATCCAAATCAAAAGCTATAAAAAATGAGCATTATGTGAATAGTTTATGACAAAATTAGGTGTAAATTTCGCAAGAAAACGATCAAATCCGGGTTTTTCAATGTTCTACTTTAATTTTATCCAAACTATGCATCCTACAAAGAAAGTTTTTGTTTCAAAAATATTCGTTTTCAATATATTTGGTTTAGACGAATCACATTCTTTTTATTTTTTGACATGTTGTAAGCCAGAAATATTCTAAAATGAGACAGAGCACGCGTGATGTCTTCATGCCTTGACGCTCGTGACTTTTCCTTGCTTGATTCGTACTTTACCAACAAGGAGTGCGGCTGCGTCAACTCGGGTCGATTTTACGGTAAATTGATCCTTCCTGGGTTAGGCTGGAAATTTTTCATCCTGTCTTCGTAGAAGGTATTCGGATTAAAAGGGGAAAATGTTTTCGGAATTCTGTTGTGTGATTGGTTATAGACTATTGAGTAATGGTTTTATTATTCGATATCTGTTAGTATAATGATTATATTATTTATCAAAACTTGTACATAAATTTCATTGAATGCTTTATTAATTAGTCGTAAACAAAGTACTTTCTTTAAGTCATATTTTTCATGTTTGCCTTAATTAACTAAAAGGTAACTGCCAATACACCACATACCTAATTTCCTCCTTTTAATAATAGATAAGGTGCTTACAATGATTGAAGCAATTCGATTCTAGGGACAAAGGAAAAGCTCATTATTTTCTAATTTGTCAACCTGAACTAATCCTTTTCTCTCGCGTGATCCTCCGAGAAAATCGGGGAATCAAATGAAAGCCTTTGTCTTGGTTTGGGCTTAATGAGAAGGTTCTGTTTTAGGTCTAACCAATATTACAGCGTAGGACTGAAGTGAAAAATATACTTTTTTTTGCTAACGATGAGCGGGGTTTTTAAAACGCAGATATCTTATACACAAATATAATAACAGATTATTTTTTAACAATAAAATAATAAAGTATGGTAAGAGCGCATATATATATATATTTTGCTAAGAGTATATCTTACGAGATATTCAAACACGTGGCTAACCCGGAATGCATGATAAACCTTTAGATCTTTTTTTGTAGACAGGTTGTCATTAAGCAACATTTGAACTCGAATTTGAACTATATCTTAAGCACATTTTCCAAAAAAAAAATTAAAACTGCACTTTTTAATTTCATGGTAAGTACTCGTGAGAAATATTTTTTTTTCGAAAAAGTTTTCTCTAAAACCTATGGTTCAGCAGTTATAAGAAAATTAGCCATAACTTGTTTATAACAATTGATTGCGCTAGAAGTTTCCAATCCTGATATTCTTGGCTCAACCTACACCTAATTCTCAAAGTTCATGATTTTTTTCAGATTTTCTGAGCGATCCTTTTGGCGATAAGGGTGCATGAAAGCAATTTTTAAGCGGTTTTCCCGAAAAATGTGTAAAAAACGCATACAAAATACATATATATATATATATATATATATATATATATATATATATATATATATATATATATATATATATATATATATATATATATATATATATATATATATATATATGTCGTGGTTAATCCGGGAATTCATCCGTTCGTTCGACTTGTTTCTAGTTGAAACTTGCAGACGTTTCGCCAAAATCTCATTTGGCATCTTCTGTGCTTACTCGCTGGTCATAGAAAGTAACTTTCTACGACGTTTACTTTCTACGACCAGCGAGTAAGCACAGAAGATGCCAAATGAGATTTTGGCGAAACGTCTGCAAGTTTCAACTAGAAACAAGTCAAACGAACGGATGAATTCCCGGTATAACCACGACATATATATATATATATATATATATATATATATATATATATATATATATATATATATATATATATATATATATATATATATATATATATATAATATATATAAGGGAGAGTAGTCGCGACTGACTAATATTCGAAACTGGAGTAGTGGGGATGCAGTCTTTATTGAATGTGGCCTTAATTAAGGAATAAAACCCTTTTTTGATTTGTCGAGGTTTCGAGAATTTATTTTTCTCTTCTTCAGGACTTCTACAATACAAAAATTAATTTAAGTTAGTAAAATCTAACCTAACAATCTTCATAATAAAAGAGCTCACCAAAGTGGGCAGTTAAACTAAAAACAGGAATCGCCATGCGAAAATGCAAGATCCGTCTCCATCCTCTATTACACAACTACATTCCTCGGGGCGTTATGAGGAAAACCGAAACGGAAAAATCCCGCGTTTTAGCAGGATAGAAGCGACAGGAAATTGACATTTGCAAAATTATGAGATTATACCAGACATTCATGCTTGGCAAATCTTCGTTAAAAGAAGATACGCAAATACAGAAGGGTAAGAAGGAGAGAGACCAATTTCATTAAGCACTGGCCCTATCTGGGGCAGTGGCGCATGGTATCGGATGGTCAGTAAAACTGTTCATAGGTTGTTGAGAGTTTAGTGAACCAAAAATATAATAAGCCGCCTTGGGTTATTGATGAATTGGCGGAGCATTTTAAACTGTCAACAATCATGTTAATATTAGTAAATAAGGTATAATATGTAAAGAAATGAAAAGTATAAAAACCGTAATTACTCTCTCCCGGTGTCTAAGTGCTTAGACACCGAGGAAGACGAAACAGTAGTTTTTCAGATAATTCCAAACATACTTAACTATGTTCATAAATGAGAATGTCGCAGGTAGTGTGGAGAGGTCGCGAGACTCCCACATCCAAGCTACCATGGGAGATCCGATAAGGATCCCTATGACATTTCTCAGAGAGTAATCTCAAGAACCCCTACCGTTTAAAAATTTTCATTTTGTCTTTTATAGGCAAGAACTGTGGAATTATAAGGGAGCAGAAATGCTCATGCTACTGTAAGGCCTCTGATGAGTCGATGTGGTGTCTTTTAACAACTTAGACACCGAGGAAGACGAAACAGTAGTTTTCAGATAATTCCAAACGTACTTTACTATTATATATATATATATATATATATATATATATATATATATATGTATATATATATATATATATATATATATATATATATATATATATATATATATATATATATATATATATATATATATATATATATATATATATATATATATATATATATATATATATATATATATATGAATATATAAGATGTATTTTTTATGCGTGTTGAATTCGTGCTTCATTAAGCTTTTATATCACGCTCTTGAATTTTTTTTTCATTTTCCAGTTTACTCTCTAAACTTAACCCACAGACTTAAAATTGAACTTTTTATACTTCACGTCTATAATTAGGCACCACACTCATATAACTAAGTTCTAATTAATGTTATTTCGTAATTTTAATAAATAATTATATTCTAAAATACGTCCTTTAAAATTATTAGCGAGACGAAAACTAATTAGCAAAATTATCCATTAACTAAACGTCTTGAACTAAACTAAGTTTTATGTCGTATTTCCAAAATTAGTCGTAAGTTTCCTTGCGGTCAAGAAGTTCTACCAGAACAACGCCGCATGCTGTAAACTGCAGTTTCTAACAATTTGTGCCACATATAAGTTTTCCTTACTTCATAGGACTGATAGCCCTTATATTTTGTGACGAGAAGTTTTCTTAATAAGAGTGGCTCAAGAACTTCTTCAATATTTCATAATACTTCGAGAGTAAAGAAGATAGTTTCGACTACTTTAACATATTACTTACAACACGAATAAAAATATGTGCTAGTATATGCTTATGCAAAAATAGAACTTGGAAATCTGTCAGAGATAACTGAGAGCCTGGCAACAGCCGTTCTCAAAAAGTAGATGGGGGACTATATAGTTTGGCGGTTTATAAATAACTTAGGAATCCCTGAATGCTCTAAAATGAAAATAATGATATTTATACTTGATTCCAAATCAATGTAAAAAACCGAAATAGTAGTAGAAGCTCTTAAGGCTAGGTCAGCCAAATACAGATTTCTTAACTTGAATTGAATAAGTTGAAACACGACCGTTACACCATTGGTAGTCCATCGTACCACTACGTGGCACTGTAGGACAATTCTTCTGCAAGTAGCCTACCATCATTTCAAACGTTCTTTGAACTTTAGACAGTTGACGTGTAAACGTTTGTCAAATTTCATTAGCTATTTTTGTATTTTTTTAATTCATTTATAACGTAGAAACTGTTGCAAATTTTAGGGTGGTTTTAAGTGAAGTGAAGTGAAAGTGTATGTTTTGTTTTAATAATAAAATGTGTTTAAAAAACAATCTTCAAAAAAGGTAATTTTTTGCCTGTCAAGATATCAAACATGAAACATGACTGTATTATTTATAATGGATTTTGACCTGCTGAACAACATGATGTGATTAGAATTTACTTGATACTAAAGAAAAAGGTTTTCCCGGAATCATCCGGTAATTCTAATTGCGCCAACATGTTCAGCTAGTCAAAATTTACAAAAAATATCATTTTTGTCACCTCCCTTAATGGACACAAAAGAGCCTTTTTTAACATTGTTCTTTTTGTTGTTTGTTCTTTAAGAATTCTGCTTTTATTTAAACAATATATTTAATATTTGTTTTAAATAATGCTGGGTTGCAGTGGAGGCAGAGAAATTAATTGTAGTTTTAGCCTCAACTCATGTTGTTTGTTAATTTTTTTCCTCCCTAATTTTCTTATAAATCCTGGTAGACAATGTTTTCAATACTGGTTTTACATTTGTATAGTTATCCATTCATTCCATTCGTTCATGAATTGTAAAAATTTGGGGTCATCTTCCAAGCTTAGGGGCAACTTAGGGGTATTATATAGGTATATAGTCTCAACTTTATAAAAATTACACATTTCCATGGAAAACTACTCGTATGTAAAAGGGACATACCTAACAGACGTTTTACATATAAATTTAGTGAACAAAAGTGTTATAAAAATTGAACTTTTATATAGGACAAATTGCCAAGTTGCAGAATAGAGGGTGTCGTTTTTAAAATACTTTTGCCAGCTGTATTTAGGTATCTAAATAAAATAAATTAGAAATTTTACCTTTCTTTATTTCCTGTTTAATCTACTAACTTGTATTTTTTTTTACTTGCATTTTGGGCTATTCTTTTAATAACAATGTGATAACAATAATTGTTTGGTAAATAAAGCTGAAATGTACATACTTTGTAGTTTTGTTATATAAGTTATATTTTACATATTATTCTGTGTAGGATTTATAAGTATCAGGATTTGATTGTTAAAAACAATTATTGTTTTTTTAGTTTGGTAATAGGTAATGTCCTCTAAAATATAATCTAATCAGTAAAATCATCAATTTATAGCAGGTTTTACTGAATACATAATATTTTATTGTGTCATATGAAAAAAAAAACAATAAATCGTCTTTAAAATAATCAGATACTAGCTTGAAAATAAATTAATATATTAAACATATCACTTTTAAACTACCCGCCATGAGAAAACGAGCTGGAGCGACATCTGGTGATACGATGCGTACTAATTTATTGATTTTTATTTAAATTTCGTGTGTCTACATTTTACTTAGGAGTTAACATTTCTAACCTCTTATACATTTTTTGATTAATACCTATCAGATCAGGACTCTCGGCGCGCAGGATTCAATACGCCCTTGTCCAGTTTCTCATTGAAGCCCACCTGTGTCCGCCATAATGTATCAATTCCTTTTAATCTCATGACCTTAGCATTAATTTTGTCAAAACTGCGGGGCACGGTAAATCTGTTCGAAAAAAAAACAAATCGTTTCTGTCAGACCCGATAATAAATCAGATATTCTGTTACTGACCCTGACAAATTGGGACAATTAAGTCAACGCGCCGAAAAACGTGAACATCCTTCATCGTTATCTTTTTCTTTCGCCTTCATAATAAAATGTTGCAAGTTGGCATTATCTAGAAGTCACGCCTCGTATTTTAAAAATGCTCTTTTTAAAATTCCCGAGGCGAGAAAATGGAAGTTTCGTGTAATAAAGCAGGTATTTATGATTATTAAACCTAACTCGAGAAAAGGGCAAAAGTATTTATTCGAAAAATGGAAGGAGATAACAAGACACGGTCCCGTTTCGACGTTTTTATTTTTTGCTTGCTCAAATAAGCCAAGGAAATTCCCTTTTTAGCAAATTTCTTTTTTTTTTTGTCACTTTAATTAAAATAAAACATTTGGAAAGATTTTAATAATAGAGGCCTACGAATATTTATAAATTTAGGGAATGTAAATCTTTTATTAGTTAAGTAGTATCACGATCCCTATTTTAATAATACAGGGCTTAATGCCAACAACAATAACAATACAAAAGTAAGGAAATCGAAGGAAACCCGAAAATGCTGTTATTATGCAGCGAGGAGTAAAAGTTTTCCTTCTACTTTTTATATTAACAGAAATGTTAACAAACTTAATCAAATAATATGTTTTCAACTTGGATAATGGGTATGGGTTCAATTTATCGGAGGTTTTAAACATTCACGGTGTTATCCCCAGACACAATATATGTATATTATGTGTCCTTGGTAAGGTACACCACCGTCTTTCAAGCAGAAACGGCTAGGTTGATTCAACTATAACAACATGCCTTACTGGAACCGCAGTCTGGGGAAAAGATGAAGCAAATGAATACCGAATTTACCAATTAATCATTTACTAGAGTCTTACAAACTCAAAATAATTCATCGTCCACTTCTTGAAATGATCAGAATTCTCTAAGAAGCGTCCATGACTCTCAAAACTCACGAACTTTCGCACCAAGTAATCAAAATCGCACTTCTCATCAAAATCAACAATCTCGGACTGCTAATCAGCAAGCAGTACCGAGTGCAGACAAATCCATTTCACTCTTGGCTCTCTCAACTAAAGAATCTCATGTTCTCCGAGCAACCGCCCAAGTTACTCTGTATTCAAGGCAAGATAACTCTATTAATCCAAAAGTTACGTTGGATAGTGGAAGCCAAAGTTCTTTTATTACACAAAGATTAGTAACCAAACTTCAGTGTTCCCCTTACAGAAAGGTTCTAAATATTTCGGGCATTTCTCAAAACAGTAGATCCTGAAACTACAGATTTGTGATGGGATTAATAACGGAACACTTCACCTTAGGGAATCATGGGTGTGTATTAAAATGAACCACTGTGCAGAACTCGTTGAAGATTAAAGAACCAAGGGAACCGTAGGGTGAGATAGCTAGTAAAGGGATTACTTTAGCCCATAAAGGTGACAAGCTTTGTAACTAGGCCTATTACCACAGGGGTCACAATAAGTCCTATTGGATGTTGTGTAGATGATGTACAAACCTGAATCAGCTGAACCACTCAAATCCAATGTATTAAAAAAAATAAAATCATATTTTTGAAATGTCGGTTGGACATCTATTCAGATGGTATTATATGATCGGCATTATGTTTATCGATTACGAATTATTCATTAATACAGAGATATTTTTCTAAATCACTTCTCTGATACGAGGTCAAAATTTGAGGAGGAGTCAAAATCGAATTACAGTTAAAATTCTGTACTATACTAATTTATTCCTAATAATAACCAGCAGTATCAATTTCTAATTATATTATCGCATGGATTCGCCGAGTTCTCACTTAACTCTCAACGGAGTAGATCTAGGTAGTCCAATTTAATATTAATGGCCTTTTTAACACTAAAGGTCTAGTAAGGGCCGCTTTTATAAACCACAGATTATTTCCATATTCTCCATTTTACAATGAGTGATTCCCTTTAAACTGACTAAACCATAGTGTAACCTAACCTGTGGATGAGGAACTAGTTAAACTAAACTGCGAGATTAAACCAAATAATTGTCAACAATTTTCATAACCTAGGACAATAAATTAGTTGCGTGGTAAGCATTATCATGTCAAGCTCAAAATATAACAGCTTTATGATGATTTTATATATCAAAAAGACCTTCCAATTGGTACCAAATATTATTATGTCATTTGTGCCGTAAATGATAAATGGTTTCTATGATGATGGTTTTCATAGTAGCGGAATTTATCCACCTTAGTACTGATAGCCTAAGAGCTAGTGATGTCAAAAAAAAACACTAAGATCAAAGTCTGGCACCAACTTTTTATAATACATTTCGATAAACTCATTAAAAAAATAATTTTATATTTATTGCAAATTTTTTGGATCACACTGTAGATACGCAACTGGACTTGTCAGCCAGACAGAGATATTAGTGACTGAGAACCGACTCGACGTTTTAATAAAAAGTTGACGTAGGTTGTGATGTCGTTATTTCTTAGTCTCCACCAAAAAGTAAAACTAAACAAGAAGAATAAATAAAATTAAGCAGAAAAGGTTAGTCATGAAGAAACAGAAGGCAACGAAAAGAAAAAGAACTACATTGAGTGTCGCTACGTTTTATCCTCTTGGATCCCAATTTTTGTTACTAATACTGAATAAAGTATAAATGAAATTGGTCCTTTTTTACCAGATATTCCTTTATTAACAAAAAGAAAGCATGGTCTTTATATTCCTAAGAAGATTTAATGATCCTATTGAATCAAATCTGCCTACACACATCCTTCTTCCAATTTATTTTTATTTGTTTTTAAAGGCAGATTTTTATAAAATTCCATACATAAATTTTAAAAAATTAATAGCTTATAGGAATATTAGTTAAATAGATATATTAAAGCTTAATAAATTAATAATACTGACGGCAGAAAATATAATGACTTCGTTAAAAATTCCACATAAATAATTAATGTTGTTGGATTGTCGTTAAAAGCGATTTAATTCCCACGATCAGAAGTGTTTCTTCTATTTCCACTTTTTGTGTGTTTATTATTATTTAACTTGTATATAAGGCGGCATTATGCTTAAAACGCGTTTGGTTAATTTTCTTTAACTGTAGGAATGGACACTGCAGAAGTAATTCGCTTTACAAAAAGTAAGTTACTGAATGGTTTAAAATTTTAAAATACCTGTTTGTTTTTATAACTAAAGTAACGATAACTGTAACGAATACGAATAACTAACGATATTGCCGGCATTTTTGGCAAGATGAAAAAACGCGGGTAAATATGTAAATAAAAACGCTCACCAAAGGGGTGTTGGCTCTTTTGAATTATTAGAGACGGGACACCGCATGTAATATATGCGTTGCAGGTTGTGGGTCATTAAACGATTTTATATTAGGCCGACTTTTGTTCTAATAAAAAGAAAAATAAATACAGCAATATGTATTATTATATAGTTTATCAGTATGACTCTTAGTGCGGGTACTTTTGGCGCTGGTTAAGCAGTTTGATCGTGTATCAAAGTTTTGACTGTTTCATCTGACAGAATGCCAAATAACTGCTGTCAGATTTCAAAGGTCTGATTGAAATAATCTGCGTTTATCGATGCTCAAAGTACCCGCACTTAAAAAATAATTTGATATACCTATCTTTATTTTTGTTTGTTTGAAACATTTGTTTGCTTTGAGTGGATGGGTTTTATCTAATGTTTACAGTGTTTGTTTACTATTATGTTTTAATTATTATTTACCGACTACCGACGAAAACTGTTACCATACCCTTTTAAATACTGAATATTCTAGTAAATATCGTTGAAGCATAATGTTTCTTATTTGTGAATAAAAAGCAATACCTAAAAGAGTAACCAATCTACTGAAAAGTAAAAGTACCGAAAGTAACGAGTAACGGGTATTTATACTAAAAGTAACTAATTGGTACAAGTTTCAAAAAGTAACGAAAGTTTATATCACTAGTCTATAGGCCAATGGTCTACCCTACTAGAAAACAACACCTCACTTGTGCACTCTGCTGGTTAAAGCGAGGCTTCACCGTAGGCCCGGTTCTACGGGGGGGGGGGGGGGCAAAAGGGGGCACGTGCCCCGGGCGGCTAGTTGACAACCAATACAAAAATATAGTACGTACGGTTAAGGTTAATAACATTTTATTTCTGTATTAAAGATTAAGGCAAAAATGTAAGAGAGGTACTTCAGAGAATGAATATGCTCTTGATCTTTTAAACTTAATTTTTTAAAGATATCTTGTGGACGTAACATCTGATGGTGGCCAATATAGTTTTAATATACTGAAAATAATCAGTACCCTCATTCAACTAGGAAATACTATTAGCTATATTATCCACTGAGAGTGCAGCAGCCGACAGGATCAATTATGATAAAGCAATTGTGAAAAAAAGAACAAAATTTCTTTTTAAATCTTTTACGTCACAATGAAAACAAATATAAAGCTACTTATAAACAAGCCTAATTTAACAACAAAACCTATTGACAACGATTTCTAACAAACAATGAAAATGAAAGAATAGTGCAACAAAAGTAAATCTACATTCATTTTTTGGTTAACGAACTAAAATATTTACAAACTGCTTTGTTCGCTGTCCGTACCATGCCATGGGAAGTCCAGGTTAATCAGGGTTAATTACCCCATTACCCCACCCCGGTAGGAACGCCCTTGAATGTAAGTTTGATACTAACTAATAATTCATTATAAAAATAAAAAATGATCTACACATGGATATTTATTCAGACTTTCAAAGCCGCCTGAAAAAAGGTTTTACTGTTGCGATGATATCTTAAGCCGTCGTGTTTAAATGTTAAAACAAAAATGCATTAATTATTTACGATCATAAAATGTAAATTACCCTGGGACTTATTCAGCGTCGAAAAAGTTTACAAGTCATCTGTAAATCAAATAAGGTTTTTTATCTTATTTATGGATAATAGCTATCCGTATGTTAATTGCGTCCTGTGTTGTGTAATAATAATAATAAAACATTTTTTCAGAAACCAAGTTTAACGAATGCCGTATAGATAAATCAGATTTAAATTTAAGATTAATGGGTTACAACAGGCATATATAGAGGCAAATTTATTATTATATCATGGAATGCTGATGGCTAGGAACGGGCGACATCAGCTTTTACCTGTCGATAACTGATAATTACCCACTTATCGATAAAGTCGATTAATTTCTTCCTACTCGCTCAGAGCTCTATTTTATGTTAAGTGATCTACACCGATGTTAGACTGTTTTCCTATAATTAAAAAAAAAATGACCAAATGATTTACCAATGTAGTATTACTAGACCATGATAAAGGAGATGTGATAAGCAAACAGTAACAGTAGAGCACCCGGGATTTTGTCTTGGGGGGGGGGGGGGGGAAGGCTGAATAGTACACTTCGGTGGATTTTTTCAACTGATTATTATATTTTTGTGTGTCTAGGATGTTGGCCGGGGGGGGGGGCTTCGGCCCCAGCTCCCCCCTGAGGGCGCCACTAAACAGTAAATTTTCTTAATTAGTTAAAAAAGCATCTTTAAACACGTGCTCTAACCAACTCTTATTTTGGGCTGACTCTAACAGCTTTATTGTAAAAGTCTCCCATCAGCTTGTTTTGCTCAGTTAATATGGTCTTATATAAAAGTGCAATATTTCCATCTACGTTTTAACGCGAGAGAATTTAATAGCGCCGCGACGAAAGGCTTAAAATTTGAAATTGAAAATATAAGTTACAGTTACGGTTGTAGCGTCTGAGAAATAACCATTTTCATAAATTGCCCAAAATATGGCCTGGTTTCTATTAAGATGGGCTGATTTTAGTGCCTATTTATACAGAGTTTCCTAAAATTGCCCCATAAATTCTATATACTTGTTCTGTTCTATTTCAGAGGAAAACCTTATAAATAAATAAATTTATTTACAGTTGCAGCCCCTTTTTGGTTATATACTGTATTGTCCGCAGGCCGGTTCTTAGAGGGAGGCATGGAG
Organism: Philopedon plagiatum; assembly: GCA_963971165.1. Lineage (NCBI taxonomy): Eukaryota > Metazoa > Arthropoda > Insecta > Coleoptera > Curculionidae > Philopedon > Philopedon plagiatum. Next base: position 79,658,359 of record OZ020194.1, on the reverse strand, counting down.
GGCAATGTCCTTTCTGTAACAGTTGCCCTCTTTAGAAATCTACATTATCACCATAGTTTTTGCGGTAGAAGGTAAATAAAATCACAGCACTTTAACTATACTAGAATATACCTTATATTACAATAAGGTTCTTTGGTAATAATAATATAACTCATAGGATTTTAATCGCGACCTAAACTTGTTAAAACTCAACTGGATAGCTAGAGGACTAAATTTAATTCAATACTAAATCTTAAAGCTTTTTAGTGATCCCTGGGGTAAATGTTCTAAGGTTGGGTTGGGTTGGGTTTGCACCCAAGCAAATTTCTTTGACCCAGTATTTTTTGGGCGCAATGGTAGCGCCCAAAAAATACTGGGTCAAAGAAATTTGCTTTAATCTCTGGGACTATTATAGGTATGCTAATTTGCAGATAGGTAATCCCTAAAAAGTTTTGATTTGTTGTCATCAACTTGTAATATTATCATCAATATTTACTAGATTTGCTATATAAAAAACGATAATGCCAGCATTAACTGTAGAACAAAAAGCTATAATTCACACCAGATTGAGGGACAGGGTACCTGTAAAGCTACGGTTTCCTCGAAAGCGGCACCGTCATATAGCGGCCATCAAAATCCGGTGGATCCATTCAATCACCGAAGTTAAGCGACGCCGGGTACGGTTACTGTTATTACTTGGATGGGTGACCGCCTGGGAATGGCGTGTCTTGCACTAAACAAAGAAAGTGGTAGATGATTTCGTCCTCATCCGAGGAGGCACCACCCCACACATACATATGCTGGCGAAAATCCATACGGATGTTTCCAGCTCTGGATGTGTGAGTCGGCCACTCCTAGTACACCCACGTTACATATAATACTGAGGTTAAGACCTTCGTGGGCTGTCGAAAGATAAAAAAACGCACATTATCTAGGCGTTTTGCGAACAGTTGCCGTGCCATCGTCGCAACGAACTAGACCATGGCGGGCAGGAAAAAGAGTTATTTCTCCGGAAGTTAAGTAAATTGTGCAGTAAAAAGAATTATGACAACACCTTTGTGACATTTTCTGAACGAGAAGACATAACTAACATTCTGAACAGCCAGTCCGAAACAAACAAAAACAAATATTACAGATTAAAAAACCCGGATGTACAAATTAAGGTTTGCTCAGGTTTGTTAAATATATTTCACAATACTCCCACATAATGAGAATTGATTCCAGTCAGCCAACCGTCGGATTTCGCAAGTTGCCGGTAGTTGTGTTTATTATCTGATCTTTTATGCTTTTATATTGTTAAGTTTATTGAAATATATTTTCTACAGTTTAAAAAAATTTCGATTTTTTGAGACGTAATTTTTTGTTTTCTTTTTTAATTAAAAATGTGTACCATCTCTAAAATTTTAGTTGTCCTCCTTAAAATTCGAACCTGGCTACGGGCCTGAGTTGTCTTTGTTATCCTATTTTCATGTTTTGTTGACAAGTTAATCAAAAAGTAATTTTTGTTGTATAAATAAACCTTGGATTAAATATTTAACTACAATGTTTTGAGGAAGGCAGAAATTAGGTTAGCGAAATTAGGGTTAATATTGAATTATTTTTGTTTTACTGATAAGTAACGAGTACTAAAATTCACACGCGTAATTATGTACTTTATCAAATTACGTGATATTACACCTTACATGAAATAATTCTTGCAAAAAAGTATCTAAATAATCTCTTCCCATTTTAATAAGTTATATTTGTCTTTCTGACGACGTTATCATTATAGGATAACGACATCTAAAATTCAGACAGTAAATCTGACTTCACTACGTTTTATGCATCGTGTTCCGTCTTGATAAAAATAATGAAATAGTTCCCCGAAAATTAATTAATATAATAACAATAACTCGACCCAATTTTTTTAATAAAATAAGATTTTGTTCAATCCTCAATCATTATGAATAGTAACAAACACGAACGGGTAGTTCAATAAATTCTATGTACTTAGTGAATTTATAATTTATTATATGGACTGGTCATTATGAATACCTGCTGCTTTGCTTTGGCCGGGCAAAGTAATAATTTGATTAATGTAGATAGGAACCTAATAGACCGTGGGATAGCGACATGTTTTAGGTTGCGATTTTTTGTCTGCCTTTTAGAGGACTGAAAAAGGTAAGTTTGTTAATGAAGAAAAGTGAAGCTTTGATCCCGGCCCGGGTGATGCCCCACTGAAAATTGAACTTTCATTTGTACAAAAACTGTGTTTTCGGACGATTTGATATTGTCTGCCACGTAATTAAAATAAAACCATTGAAAAATAATACTTACAAAAAAGGCAGACGGCTGGCAGACACTAAAAAAACGCGGAAAATTATTCGTTTTTTTTACAAGTTCACCAGGACACTTTAACCCGTTGGGCCCTTCCTGCCTGCCTTTTTTTTTAATGTAGTATTTTTTAATGGCTTTCTTTTAGTACACATGGCAGAAAATTTAAAATCGTCCCAAAGCGCATAGTTTTTGCAGGAATGAAAATTCCAATTTTCATCTGGGCGTCACCCGGGCCGGGGTCAAAACTTCACTTTTCTTCATTCACAAACTTACCTTTTTCAGTCCTCCAAAAGAATCGCAACCTATGACATGTCGCGATCCCACGGTCTATAAGCAAACTTAAGTAAACCTAAACACTTTGTAAACGGTGCCGACTAAATGGTGAAATTCACAATACTTTGATTTTTTAATACACCAAATAAAACACAAATATGTGAAGATTTTTTTATTAATTTCTAGCAATATAGACATAAATATATTATAAGATAATAATTCTAATTTTAAAAAGTTTTATACTATCTTTGTATGGTACTCTGTTAAAAAGAGTAAGCAATTAGCACTACTACATCGGTTCTACTACTGTTGATTTTTTTTTGAGTCCGGGATTTGTAACAAAAACTTTGTTTGCTCTTCGTCTTTTGTTAAAATATTAGAGTAATCTGTAAACTTAATGCCTTTTCCGCTTTATTTAAAAAATCTCTATTGAACTGAAGTTTTCGGAAAAAGTTATTGGTATTTGAGGATACAAAATCAGGTTTTAATTTGTCTAATATATGAAAGATATTTCGTTTTTCCTACATGAAAGACCTTCAATGCCTTTATCGCTTGTTACTTCAGCTCCAGAATCTACCATAACTTTAAACATTTCTCTCTTAACTTCAAACGAAATTTGATTGAAAGACCCCATTGTAATATTTTTTGAATTTAGGTACCACAGATGATTTAGCATTTTGTTAAAGACGGGGTATCTGAAATATCAATATCAATATTTTTGTCAAAAAGGTCATCTAGTTTTTCTACAAAAAGGTGTTCTTTTTGTCTAAAATGCTCCCCTGCTTTCTTAGAGTTTTTTGCAGTGTTTTTCATTCTGTATGCAAATCTTTTAGGTTCTTAATGCAATGCTTTTTGTCCCGTAGTGGAATATTGTTCCAAAAAGTCACAGTTTCCTCAATAACTAATGTAGCACTTTCCCGAAGAATTAATTTAACTACACGATTGTTAAAAAATAGCACACTCAGAACTTGTTTAATTGCAGGTTGCAATTGCAATTTACTACCGACAATTTGAGAGGAATAATGTCCAAACAAAACCTCATGAGTCTTTTCTCAAACTGTGGAATGACGACACACTTAAGATTTTAAATTAAGAAGAACTAAAGCAAATTGGGGTTTCGAGTATTTCCCACAAATTCAATAAAAAGGGAATACATTATTTGCCATAATAAGGCAGGAACCGCAGCAATAATTTCATTTTACCGGGGAGAGACTAATGTTAAAATATTGAGTTTATATGCTTAAGAATGGGCCGATAAAGGATCGTATCGGACTGTATGAAACGAAATAGTTTATGGGGCTTTGCAATTTGTTAGTAAATGTAGAATCCCGATAAATTTTCACGAAAATAAAGTTTAATATTTTCATGATATTTCAAACGAAAGTCGGCGCCCTTTCCCATTCTCCGAGAGCCGCCATATTTCGCCATATACTTTCTAATAGAACCTAGAACACTCTTAGGGGTGCCCTAAACAAAAATCATATTTATTTTTTTATCTATATGAAGATGGACCACCCTAGTGGGGATCCTATAGTTGACCACATTAAGACTAACCCTGAAATCTCTGATTCCTCCAAAATGTAAATAATGGTATCTCCTCCTTTTTTCTAAATTTGTTGATATTACCTATTTATAGTAAACCACTAAATTATTATTATCACAGAGTAACATTTTTCGCTTGGACTATAAAAATTAGGAAATACAACTTTTTTAATTTCCACCATAAAAAATTCTTGCTCGAATCAATTTCCTGCATTATCTAAGTTCCAGTTCGCTGCAGAGCCAGCGCAGCGTTCTGAAAATTAATCAATTTTAATAAACCTTAGCAAACAATCTTTAATCATCAGAAATCCAATTAAGTTTTTGCGCTTTAAGAAAATTAAGGCTTTTCTTTAGTAAATATTTATCTTGTAGAATAATCAGGCGGCGGAAATAATTTTTGAAAAACAATAAAAACGCCTTTGTTGTTCAGCTATCTATAATTTTTTCTAATTTTTTTTTCAGGAATCATGACAAGAATAAAGAGACAAGTTATAATATGAACAATTTAGTTTTTCACCGGACTTACTAAAAATAACACATATGCACGCACTTTATAAAATCAATTAGATCAGTGCGTCAATTTTCAAAAAAATCTTGCTGCGACTAAAAGACTAAAAAATTCTAACTCGTTCCGAGGCTTGGGTTCTTGTGTTAGACCCTGTACAATTAGTGTATTTTTATTCTTAAATGTCTACTGTTTGTCGATCACAATCGACCAGCATTTACGAGGCTTGAATCTATAAGCTTCCATAATACACGAGGACAAGACTTACTCGAGATTCCTCATCACGAAACAACTTTTTTTGAGAGCTCACCTTTCTACAATTGCGTGAGACTCTATAATGGACTGCCTCCTCAACTAGGGTTGCCAGATCCAACATCCTCAAAATCGGGTATCAGCGTTTAAAAGCTGCTTAGAAATCGGGATTTGTGGCAAAAAATCGGGACTCTGTTCCTTTTGCACTAGTAGATAGAGCATACAATAAGCAAAAATATAAACTTTTTATGAAATTCAAATGTAAGAAATATGGTTTATAATGCTCAAAAAACTATACATCTTAAATTTATGATTAAATAATTTAAATTCTTGAGCTTAAAAATATGTTTTTTAGAAAATTTTAAAAATCGGGACAAATCGCGTCTCAATTTGAAGCGTGTCGGGAGGCGGAACATACCCTTTGAAATAGGGACTGTCCCGATAAAATCGAGACGTTTGGCAACCCTATCCTCAACTGCGGGTATTGCGTAGCGAAAATATTAAACGTAAGATCACCTAAACCTTTTCTATTTGCTAACGTCTTTTATTCAGCGAATGAATATATGTCAGCTGGTCGTTATATACTGCTTGCTTTCTATTGTCCTTTGTTACTTGGGTCCCTCTGATTAAGCCTCCAAGCTGTGAAAACACATTTTTAACTTGCGTATGTGTTGATCATTATTTGTATAAAATAACTGTTTTAATTAATTGCACATAGAAATTTTATGTTTTATTAACTCTCTATGATTTTATTTGCCCTTCCTACTTTAACAGTGTCTGGGTATTTTATTTTGTAATTTTTATCTACTCCTACTTTATGCAATTTCTAATTTATGAATTTCTATTGTAATTACTTTGACTGTGATAGTGTAGACGCGTAAACTGATTCTCAATGTTTTTTAATTTTATGTTTATTGAGTTCTTAGAAGTCTTCCGTATCCTTTGACTACCTTGAGAATCATTTCTTGATAGTTGAATATGTATATATTAGATGATATTATTAGATAGTCCTTTCATTGACTGATGATATTAAAACAATTTGTTTAATTTGATATAATATATAATAATTTGTTAATTGACGAACCAATGTACATCCATGTATTTTGTTGGCAATATATTATTCTATTCTATTCTATTCAATCACGATTTTTACCATATTCCAAACATGTTATTTCAAAAGATTGAAGCTTTACAACATAATAGCGATTTATTTTTTTTTCTTTTGTTTCTCCACTGTATTGTTCGACTTTTCTTGGTTCTGATAACGATCAATATTATTATATTAGGTATGTACAAATTTCTTGTAATACTTACATTTCGATAAACTCATTAAAAAAATAATTTCACATTTGTTGCCCACTTCTTCGATCACTCTGTATTCGCACATCGGGGCTTGCAAGCCAGTAGGAACTTCAAATGTCCACGAATGGTTCTGACATCGCTATGTATTATTGTTAGCCTATTCTGACCGCACCGGACGCTTTATCCTGCACAAAATAGACACCCTGTATAAATTATCCCAGGATGGTGGGTTACTCATTTTTAGAATCCTAGTCAAATGAAAGCCTGATAGGTTCAGTTTTTATTATTACCGTAAAAGGGAAGATATGAACAAACAAAATAAACTTAAAAACTTCATAAAAGAGCGTATATATGTATTTTTCCATTTAATGAAATAATTCAGCTTTATTTCTCTACGACTCATGTGACCATCTGTCTATTTTACGAGAGTCGCAAAAAACAAAACATTAAACTTTTATCATTATTTGTATTATTGTAGGTTTTACGACCCGGGTAAGCCTTAATAGTTATAGCTTGGAGGCGTTTTCTTCCAAAATTAGTTTAGGCTTGAACCTGAGCACTAAAATAACAAATCCTTGAGAATAAACAAAATAAAACAAATCCTTTTTACTTTTTAGTTTAGTTAAACGGATGAAGCGTTGGAAAATATCATATATTTCCATTATATTAAATTAAACTTCAAAAAATTCTACGTAACTAATTCGTCTAGTCGTTTTCTTTCTGTTTCTTTTTAGTTTTTTTAAAAATTGCCTGAATCATCTTAAAAGAATTATCTGACCAAGATAATTTAGAAACGTTATTGGTTATTGTTATATTATTTTTCTCTAAGATCGTCAGTAATAAAAATCAGATGCTCGACAGTTCAGATACCTTCTTTAGTTTTAAAAATGTTGGTGTTCTTTATTAAGTATCTGTTGGTTTTATTTTACCTTCGATAAATTGAACACCCTAAATAGATATATTAACAAACAAGCTTGTTTGGCTTAACCATGGTCTTAGGGGAAAGGGGGGTAGAGGAGCTTTTCCTCGACCAAGGAGGTACCACCACACACACGACCTGGAGAAATCTTAGCGGATGTTTCCAGCTCTGGGTGCGTGAGTCGGTTTTCCTTGCCCTTTCCTCTTCCCACTGTCACTTTTTCTGTTCTTTCTTTGTCACTTCTAATCCTATTTCCTTCTATCTATCGATCTCTTCAAAATAAAGTTTGAAAATAATGATGGCGCTTCCAGGAGTAAAAATTCCGCAGGTAAATTACTCCTTCATTCGGATCTCCAAGCGAGGGGATTTGGATTCAGTCCACCACTACATCCAATCAGGCAAACCCCACATTCTTTTTCTGACCGAAACCCAAATCAGTCTCAAATCCTCAACTAATCATCTTCTGTTTCAAGGCTATGAACTTCTTTCATCTTTTCGTCTTCATGGTGGGGTATGCGCCTGCGTTCGTGGCAGTATTTCTTGTACCTGACTCCCGAACCTGGAATCAGGCAAGCCCGATGTCCTGTGGCTAAAACTTACTCTTAAATATTCCACTAAATTTATCTGTTGCATCTACCACTCCCCGTCAGACAACTCTTGCAGTGAGTTCTTTGACTCCTTCTCGGCAAAAATCGACCATATTATCTTTGAATTTACCTCCGCTGAAGTTATCGTTTTAGGCGACTTTAACGTGAATAGCAAGTAATGGCTAGGTTCCACAAAAACCGATCCAGAAGGCAGAGCGGCAGAAAACTTCGCATCGCCTCGCTGTTGGGGATTTATCCCTTTTCAACCGATACTTCCACGGATTTTTCTCTGAAAAACTAGCCCTTTGACTATTCATAACAAAACAAAGAGAGGCGCGTTACGTATGGATTCTTTACGGTCCAGCTACAAAAGCCTAGAAGATCCCACTTCTCTCTCTCATTCATACTTAGGGTCTCCAGATTGTGGAACAAATTTCCGGCAGATGTTTTCCCTTTCCCTCCCAACTTCCAATCCTTTAAATTCCGCGTCAATAGATTACATTTCCCTTCTCTTCAAATGCCCACGGTACGTTAGTATTTAGGCTTTAAAGCCTACGTGGGCTCTCTCAGATAAAAAAAACATTTGACATGCTGATCATGTATTTTCCTATGAAAAAAAAACAAAATAGATCTAACACTGTTTTAATATGTCAATTTGACAGAATTATTAGTCTTTCCTAAGCATTGCTTCTGTTTTTTTTTATATAAAAATAATAGCGTAACCCTTTGCCGAACAAGATGACTAAACGGTGCTTCGTTTGTGGCAAATACTCTACGAAGGGACAAAATCGCTTTTTCCATTTCTAAGTATAAATTTTCCTAATCAGTGGTTTATAGAATTGTGGGGAATTTCAAATGGAAATTTATTTGGGCGGGAAAAATATTGCCTAGTCATCTTGGTTATCCAAAATACAAGCATTTTCAGCCTTCTGTTTCTTAGCAGAAAAAAAATCGGCTTCATTAACAGGGTTCTGGATATATTATTGTATCATCATTGGAAACAGAATCACAAAATTTTATCTCAATATTTTTAAGAAGGTAAGTATAATAATAACAGATTACTCAATATCACATAAGATTTTAATGGTGGCTGTTGACACATGACAAACATATTTGCCAATTTATAATTTAAAAGCTGGATGCAGCCGGACAAGCATTAAAAAGTGAAATAGGTATGTGCGTGCAGCACCTCACATCTAATGCCGTGTAGATGGGCATCCTTTTCTTATGCCTTTGTACCGGCATATCTCTTTAACCTGTCTTGTCTATTCCGCGTTCCTTTGCTATTTACAGAGCCGTCCCGTCCGATTTTGATTTATGACGTGTGAAATCAAAGTTTGTTTTTAGGAATATTGTGAGTTTTCTTTGTCTTCAGAAAGCATTTTGCCACTATTTTGATTATTTTAAGCTTATTAGACATTTTGGTAGTATATCGTTGGACCTTGTGTATCTGTAAAGTGTTTCTTTTTATTGAAAAGTAGGAAGGTAAACATATTTTATTTGTTTATCTAGACAAATATTACCCCAAAATTAATTAAGGTTATAAGAATTATATGTTTCGCGGCGTAAATTACGAATCTAAATGAGTAGTTTAGTGGAAAAGCTTATAGTTCTTATTTTTTTAAATTACCATATTTTTTAGAGGTTATGGTAATCACGAAGAGAATATAATCGTAGACAATCTCGCCCATGTAAAGCACCTCCGGTGCGCTAATAAATAATGACGCCTCTTGTACTATTATTTTTGACTGTAGTATACGTCTCAAATCACATAATTCCAGGAAAAAAATCATTATTTGTGGAGTGGTACTTTTTATTAGCATTTTTAGATATTAATAATTTATTGGGGATCACGATTAGTGCATTCCTACTACGTCCAGGCTAAGTAGTGAGGATTTATTTGGTTACTTTAAATTCGTTTTAATTGAATTTTGGATATTGACATGATAACTTACTGTCATATTAGTTACTTTCATATATGTATGTAATACAGTGACTGGCAGAACGATAAAAACATTTGTAGGATTGCTGGATTGATTTCTCAAGAAAAAATCATTTGTGATAAATGTTGGCGCATTGAAAATATACCAGTAACTCCTAAAAAATTTAAAAGCTTTTTCATTTGAAATAGAGATCTTTCTAATTTAAAATGTTTAAAACTGGAGGTTCGAAGAGCTTTAAGTACATGTTAAGGGTGCAAAAAGTATTTTTTCTAGGGAAGGGGGCGAAGTTGTTAAAATGCTACCTGGAGGAAGGGGATGATCTGTAGAATAATTAAATTGTGTTTAAAAAATTTAGGCATCTAGAGGTTTTCTGCATGGAAATAATCTGGCTAAAGAATTTTATCGCAACGTTTATAAGTGCTTTGCCGAAAAACATCATAAATTACCTAAGCCCTTTTCAAGTAATTCGTAATTATTATTAGTTATTTAAAATTATTACTATATCAAGTAGTGTCGACCTAATAATATTACTAACTTAATTTGGTTCTGCCTATTTAAAAACACAAGTAGAGGAACTAAAATTAATTTAACACAATAAAAGAACCGACTATATATCGAGAGAAATATTAAACGTGCAAATCTTATTTATTAAATACATAAATGTATTTTTTTATTCAAAAATGATATTATTTAGGAGACAGCTAAAGCCTTACAAATTTCGGTGCTATGATGAAGTACCGAAATGACCCCACTGAAAATTCTTTAAATGTTAGCCGAAAGCGAAAACAACCTTTGGCAAATATCGGGTTTCCGGTGGCCGAGTTGGTACGGCGCCAGCTTTGCAGCCGAGAGGCGCGGGTTAGAATCCCGCTTCGACCATGGATATTTTGTGATTGTTGTTGGAAGGTGGTAGAGGAATTCTTCCTCGACCGAGGTGGTACCACCCCACACATCCTCTTAAAGGGCTGGTGAAATCCCTTCCGATGTTTCCAGCTCTGGATGTGTGAGTCGATTCCCCAGTACACCCACGGTACATAGTACTTAGACTTCGGTCTTCGTGGGCTGTCAGAAGATAAAAAAAATCAGGGAAGGTGTGATTGTAGAGATGAGACATAATGCGATAAATAAATTATCTTACCAAGAGCGGCGTAAGATTGGTGGCAAATATCACCACATGTTCATTTAAACTTATTCTTAGTTCTAATAGAAAGGTTTTTTCATATTTCTACACATGCGTTTTCAGTAAATTGATTTCAGCAAAATTCTGTTCCACTATTTAAACAGTCATACATTTTTTTGATGAAAAATGTGAAGTCCGGCCCTGACCAAAGTTCAAGTTGTGTAAGCAGAATGCTACTAGAAATGACGGCCGCTATTAAAATCTGACCTGATATTGAGTATAGTGTACCGACTGTCATGTTTTATTGTACATTTGACAATGCTGCAAAAACTGTTTAAGCCATACGAACTATCTACATGTCCTGCCTGGTGCTAATTTTAATATTTAATTTTCGAAGCATTTTAAATGGTTAATCCTTTTTTATAATTAAGTAACAATTCCCCTAATCCTAGTAAATGAACTGTGAACTAGAGATGATGTATTCTAGTTAATCTACTGTAATTTTAATAGTGACCAATGACGTTTAGACCAATATCATTTTACTTTATTTATATCAGTTGTACAATTAGTACAATACTTATTGTATACTATAGCAATGTTCGTTTGTGTAGTAACCGAAAAATTTTCTTTAAATTACTTGTATCTTTGAATATGATGACGTTACACAAACCGTATTGAAATATAAAGGGAAGAAGATCTTTTTATTTGATTCTGTGAATAAAGGGACTTAGAAGTCTTGTTGTATTGTTTTTGAAATGAATTTTTCATGTTATATAATAATATTGGATTGTTCGATATCAAAAATTTAACACCAATTATCTAACAATCGCCTACTTCATAAAACAATGGCAAACCAACGAATCCTGTCTGTAATTTCAAGCTGGTAATACAAGTTAATTATTACCAAACAAGTTCTATTAACGAAAACTTGCTGCTTGGCGTTGAATTAAAACTTCATTATCGTCAACATTAATTAGATAGGTTCGAGGAATTTTAAAGGGCATGATCTATTCTATGAAGCCAACAAGTCCTGAAGATCAATACCCTAGTGCAGCTTTGGAGAAGTTGGGAATTCAAAGTTAGTAATTGACGATGAAGTATTTAGCAGTTGTTCGATGGATGATTAGCGATCAGCTAGCGAATATGTTAATATATAACAGCTAATAAACTGTTTGTAGTTTAGAGGTAGTATATTTGATTAATTAATAATAATAATAATAATCAAGTCAGTGCTATTTTTACTAAGGATTCCGTGGTCTGACGAAAAATTAGATCAGTATTATTTATGCTTGCGTATATTAGAAATTTTCAATTGAGTATAATAATCAAGTCAAAAAAGGATACAAAAATTAGAGTGTATATTTTATTGAATGATTTTTTTTCTGCGTTTAGGTATCTACATTTTTTAAAATTCGGAAAATGGAAGTTAGTTTAACAAACCGATCTTCAACAGCGAAAAAATGCAATCCCACAGGTTATTTTTTGGTGCAACTATGACAAGCAGGTATCGCGCGACCTTATATCCATCGGTTCGTTTTGGATGGGTAAGCTCGCGCCAACTAAATAGTTCAACCAGTGTTGCGCCGAAATTTTCGGCTGCTAACACAAAGCAATACGGTTTTCTTGTACTGCACCAGCGAAGAAGTCAATCTTTGTATTTGCTTATATATTACCTATATAAACCGAAGAAATTCTCATTCTTTACATGTTGAACAATAGTGCACTTGTACTGTCAAAGAAATTCGACATATTATACCATTGTTTTCTGTTATCAGCCGAAAATTTCGGAGCAATACTGGGTTATCTAGTTGGCGCGAGCCACTACATCTTACTCATCCAAAACCAACCGATTGATATGTCTTATTTTGATCCTGGTAAAAGCGTGCTCTGTTCTTCAGACACCCTGGCTTGTCTCATGAAGGGTAAGGGCCCAGAAATCGCCATAGCAGAAGGGCAACTAGACCAGAATCTGCACTGCACTATTGAAGAAGTCAATCTTTGCATTTATTTTATTTATATATTTTTATATACACAATAATATATTCCCTATATAGACCGAAGAAATTTCCTATTCTTTACTTATAACTGCGTTCCTTTGATTTACGTTGTTCATAAAAATTGACCGTCAGTTTTGATATCTGCCAAAAAAAGGTGTGGTTACCATATCCAATAACAATATAAACTTTTATTCTGCATTTGCGTGGCAATGTAAATATTACCACACTAGTGTGGTATGTAACTATTACCGCCTACATGTATTAAGTAAATGATTTTGATCGGCCGGTTCTAGAAGAAACTCCAGAAATGCGAATACTCGGAAATAAATTTTAACAGAAACATAAAATGTAATAATGAGATTTTAAAATGCAAATCATAAATTATAAAATATCATTTTATAGTATAAAACTACTAAAAGCGCGTTCAAACAGTATTGTTATTCATGAATAGGATATCGGAAAACACTGCAGCAATAACGAAATAGAGTAATAATGATTCATGTAGGCATTAAAACATTATGTGGATATCAGGGCTGGATTAAGAAAATAACCATAATTTAAAAACTTGCATATTTTAATTATTATGTTCCTTAAAACACGTTTACGTATGGAGATGTTTGTATTCAGCACAAAATGATTTAATATTTTATATTGCCTGTGTGCAAACTATGAAAAATTTCCAAAAAACAGTTTTTCGGACATATTTTTCGACAAATGAATTTTTAAATATACAGTTTTTCGAAAATATCTTTTTTCAAAATGCCCTTTTTTAGGTTTACTTAGGTTTGCTTATTAGTTTTGCTCATGTTTTTTCTCTATTTTTGACAACATTTTCGGAACTATTAAAATTTCATCCCTGTTATGTATATTAATACATGACATCTTATTCAAGCAAATTTTAAATCCCTAGTAAAGCTGAAAGTTCTTGCAAATACTATTAGTCTGATCTGCGGTTAGAGTTAAATGCTCTTAACAACTTTCCTTGCCTTAGAACTTTGATATTTATTTTGAGAATATTGTCCTAAGAACACATATGAAAAATCTATTACGCTGTTCGTAACTTTCTAGAATTTCTTTTTTTATGGATAGTCCGACATATTACCAGTGATAGATATAATTTCCGTTATCTAAATTGACTGCTTGACTTCCTGCGCTCCATTTGACTCATGCATTTGTCTTATTAAACAGGTTTAATTGGGATTAAAATACGTAATTTCTCAGCTCCGTATTATGCCATCAATTAAACATTTTAGACAAAGTATAAATTAACAGCAAGGAGTTTTATTTTTTTTTAATGTTTAGTTAACAGAAAACATCATTCAGAGTAAACAATAGAAAGGAAAGCCAAACTGGGGATATGCGGGCCAAAATTAAGACTCAAGGTTCTCCGGCAGTAGTTCTGCCATTTTCAACCAGAAGTACACGATATATATTTTTGTGCTCATGAGTACTCGTACCTAAAAAGGGGAATCGAGGAAGGCACAGCTATATATTGTCGGGTAGTCAGTAGGCGTGGCCCGTGAAATTTTAAAGTTGTATATCTCTGCTGCTACTTATGGGATCCGTGCCAAATTCAGGTCTTTTAATAGTGAGCCTAGGAATGTTTTGATAAAGAAAAAAAATATTTTGTAATTTGCGACAAAAAGTTGAATTTTTGAATTGACCCACCTGGAAAAAGAAAGAGAGAGGGAGAGAATTGATCTCTCCGTTGTAAAATGGGTTTCTGTCATCACTCTCAAATTAAATTAGATACGGAATAGACACTGACAAAAACCCAGCGCTGTCACTGACGCCATCCATTAGTAAGCGAAATAATAGCTGCAAAAAGTGTACACAAACAAGAAAGGGGTTTTGGAAACCGAGCTTTTAATGTGTGGCCATAAAAAAAGTCGCGTGAGATCGCTGGACGGTGGTGGCCACCTAACTGGCAAATTACGATTAATGATTCGGTCCGAAAAATTCTTCCAAAAAATTTAAATATAATCAAAAGTTACGTGAATTGGTGCGCCGTCCTGCTGAGAGTAACCTTGTCGCACCTCTTCATCGTCGAATGCTTTTACAAAATTTTCTAAAATTTCATTATGGTATCGGGCCGAATTGAGAGTCCCTTCAAAAAAAATCGGTCCAATTAACCTTCTTTTCGATATGGTCGCCCACACGCCAACTTTCTGTGAATGCAGAGGCTTCTCTATAAAGAAATGTGGATTTTCAGAACTCCACATTCTCATTTGTTGAGAATTTACATAACCAGAGAGGTAAAACCATGCCTCGTCAGTAAAAAGGTTTTTCAAATACGTTTTCATTATTATGCAAATTACCCATAAAGCACTCTAAAAATTGAATTCGCTGCAGCTTGTCCTTTGGTAACAATTCTTGGACTGAGCTCGGACGATTGCAGGTTCCGTAGGATACATTTGCTTGCTGGCTTAAACGCCGAATAGGGGTTTGTGGGTGTTCATTAACAATTTGCCTACTTTTGGTGCAGTGCGAACTTTGGGTCTGCCTTCCTTTCTATTCACACTTCCTGTCTCTCTAAACAAAGCCACAGATCTAGTCAAAACTTGCGAAACTGAACGAAATCCATGACTATGTGTGGACATTCTGTTTGAAATTCCTGAATAGCCTCCCGTGTTGAATAAACTCACTGCCTATCAACCCTTCTATCATTTCTAAAGTAACTTTCGATCATAAAAGCTATTTGTTCTGCCGTGATTGCCATATTTAATTTTCTTAATTATAAAAACTTTAGAACTTGAGAGTTCTATTTTTCATTCACCTATATCTTTTAACTACATATGTTACCTTTCAAGAGTAATAATCCAAGAGATACATGATTGATTCCACGGCATGCTTTGAGGACGTTCTTTTTTTATCTTACTTGACTTATAATTCATAATATTATTACTTATTATCATTAGGTAAGTAATAAAAAAGCATAAATGAATAACCAACTTGATCCTAAGAGAAGAAAAAATAAAAGGTAATTTTGAAGATTATTTGGCGCAGCTTAAATAGAACAACTGGGATACCGAAACGACAACCACTAAAGCTATTTAATACACTAAGAAGCTTCAATTTCTCGGAGATTTGTTATTCCAAATGCATTGGAATGTATAATTCGTTGGTTTCCTGCAAAATCTCAACAGCAAGCTGAAACAAAAGGAAACATTTTCTTGTTTTCTCACGTCTGTTGGAATAAATAATTTTATGTTGTTTTAGAAAGGATAAATTATTAATGGTTGTGTACAGTAGCGGCTGTTATGTAGTTTTAAAGGGGATGGATTAAATTTGGTTTTAAACTATCAACTATACTAATGTTCCAAAACGTGGTAATCTGTTACCTTCCTAGAGCAGGAATTTTATGAAAGCCCTCTCTAATATATTATGCAATAATATTTTATTACGTCCCATAGTTGTATCTAGTTTAATATTAATTAATAACTATAGAGAAACTTTTAGAATTTTTTTAGTTATAAAACCTGTCTGACTGCATTTTTTGAATCAGAAATAACTCTGCAGATCCCATTGCCAACTTCTTTAACAAATAAAGTCAAACTTGATTAATTTATTTATCTGACGTTATAATCAATCATTAAAAGATATTTAATATATTATATTAAGGATTTAAAGATATAAAATCTAGTAAAAAAGTCGTTATAAGTCTGTGGATAAATATCTGCCCGGCTTTATAGAAATAATTAAAATTAAATCTAGAAAGTAAGTTGAGAATAAATGTAACAAATAAATTTAAAAAAGTGTTAAAAACAGTACTAAATATCTAAACATTAGTAATAGAGTTTCATGGGCGGCTTTAAAGTGCGATATATAAAAATGTAAATTATAAAAAAATATACTGGTAATTTTTTATTTGATATGTCCAGACTTCTTAAACAACTGGTTTGTTTTTGCAATAGAATGTTCTCATTACCCATTAAAGCTGCCCAACGAGCCATTGGATTTTCCATTTAAATTCATAGAGAGAGCTTTGTTATTCAAAGTGCATCGGAAATACTTGTTACTGCGCTACGCCCAGACAAATTTCCAGTTTCCTGTTAAGTTGTAAGTCCCTCAGAATATTAATAATTTCACTGTGATCTGGGTAAGATCTGAGTGCACTTGACAACCGAGGGCTTTGTACGTTAACTCCGTCGTGCTCCAGACCGTATAATTTTGACATTACTTTTATAGGAACGTTTCCTGCTGTTATCCGGTAATTATTTTATGAGTTGCGAGACGAAAACAGGGTTAAGAAATAAATAAAATATATAGAGGTTTTTTGCAGTGGAAGGACAAATTATAAATTGAAAAACTGAGCTTTTGGATTTTTTTTTTGGGAAAATGAGTTAATAATTCGCGTTCAGATTCACTAAGAAGGTTTAATATTTAGTACTGGTTTAAAGTAAGATTTTCTAGTTGATCAGTTAGGTTTTGACAGGCTTTTGTCCTGTCATTGTTATGAAAGACTTATGAGTTATCTAATATTTCAACAAATTGCTTAATTTCCAAATGATTTTCATTTTGAAACGTGTTGCTACAATGAATTTAGTCCTATTATTGTCGAAAGTGCGTTCTAAAATTGCCATTTTCTTGTCAAATTTTCGAAAAATCTCAAAAAAAAAGTTATAGTATAAAACTTACTTGTCTTATTCTTACTCCTGTCAGTTCAAAACTTTAGGTTGTCAAATTAGACCGGTCTAGCGTTGGAGAATCGAGCCGTAAAATTCGTAGGCTGCAAAATTGTATAGATTTAGATTCTGTATTTTTCAGAATATAATTTGATTTTTCTTCGTAAAAACTGCTGAAAAAATTATTGACTTTTAATTTACTAATTCTTTAACAATGTTTAGGAAAAAATCTGAATTGTGTTTAAACTTATACATAACTTTAATTATTACAGTCTTGTAGCCTCGATGATTTGCCTTTCTATTTCAGTAAAGAAGTATGTAAAAAAAGAGCATCAAAGTAACGGTGTACAGTACGTGTTTAAATTTAATATTATACAGCAAATAATTTATTCAAATAGCTATTCACAAAAAAAACAATGAGAAAAAATGGGCTATAAATTAATAATGAACAAGTAAAATACTCTAGTAGGTACTCAAAGGCTATTTGGTTCAGTTTCGTGGTATTACAGAGCAAAATGTTTATTGCTTCCACACAAGATACACGTGTCAAAGTACACGTGTTTTTTTTTTCGGAAGGGACGATAAATATGAAAAATCGGGCTTGTTTCGTTTTCGATTGGCCACCTTGTGTACACCTTCACTCCATGCATAGGTATGTATATATACAAATACTCGCATATTTTGTTTTTTAACTATTAAATTTGTTTGGCATATTGTACAGCTAAAAGTATAAGTGTGTAATATATTGCAAACGTTTTATTTGGAAATAACCAATGTTAAAATTGCATTCATGCTTTTTTGCTTAAATGTGTTATAAACTCAACAAAAGCTCTTGTTTTAATATATGTATGTATTTTTTTGTATTTAAACATTCTATTTGAAAATATACTTGCTTTTGTGGGTTATTAAAATATTCATAACGGTATTTTTAAATACTCGTAATGCCGTAGAGTTTTAATTATATAATTAATCAAATATAATTTTACATTTTTTGATTGATTTTAGTTTCTGAGTAAGTCATGTAATGATTAAAAGATATTTGTGGTTGTCGTAAAAAGATACGTAACCCTCATATTTTTTAATTCTTGTCCCTAGGGGGTTTGCAGAATATTACAAAAATGCCAAAATCGGTCTCTCTTAATAATTTTCTCTTTCATATGTGAGTCATTCTTTTACAAATCGTACGGATTTGGGCGAAAAAATTTTGCAATTTTTAAAATGTCTCAAGCATCTTTTCATTATTTGAGTCGACACGTGTATCGGGAATCTTTTTTTAATTATCTATCGATTCATGTTATTTATAAATTTTAAGAGTTTGTTTCTTTCTGTCACATTGTACATTCATTATCTCTGGTTCCAATCATCGGATGGATACCGTTCTCTCGCGGTTTAATTTATTGTTGTGTAGCCTTTCTGATTGCACGCTGAAAATAATTTTAGAAAATTATTTAATTAACGTTATTAACAAATTATTTGTTTAAATATTTTTTTCATGCTCGCTCCCACAGCGTAAGAAATCGCAAAAATATCATTATATCCATTATGTTTTACTTTAATAATTCATCAAAAATAAAAGTGGAGTGTCTATTAGGTCGAAGAGATTTACTAATTTCGATCGCGCGTCGCACTCCGAACGCTATGAGCTATGTGCCGCATTTAAATAAATTGTAAACGCATTCTAATCTAAATTAAGTTAATACTGTATAGTTTCGTAATAAGAAATGCCCAAATTCGAATTGATTCCTTATCCGACAATCCGAAATACAGGGAATTTAAGGAAAATTTCACATAGGCGTAGCCCTAGACCCTATTCAGTATACGGCCAAAATTTTGTTTGGAGAGCTAATTAGAGTTTTGGGGGTGCTAAGCATCCCCAAGCTTCCCCTCTTCCCCTTAACTACGCCTAATAGGGTGGAGGGCTGTAAATTTGGGGGTGCTAATTAGAGTTTTGGGGATGCTAAGCACCCCTAAGTCCCCCCTTAACTACCCCTATGCAAAGCGGCATGTATCGGTATTAAATATTTCCATACCAAGAGCCGCTCGAAAAAAAAATTGCAATTGCCTTCGACTGGTCAAATTATTAAAAGACAAAAGCAACGATAATCTCCAATCAAACAAGCCGAAGGTATAGTCGCACGACTTTCTGTACATTTTTTTCTGATTACAGTATTATCAAAAATGAATACATTTTTTAGAATTGCTCATCAGTGCTCATGTTTTAATTCATTAGTAGTTTATTGCTCCGATTTTAGTTTCATTAATATATGAAATTTGAAATAAATTTAACGCAGCGTTTCATAATAATCTTTAGACTTAATAGAGACTCCACTTTTATTTTTTGATGGATGATTAAAATAATATTTTTTTGCGATTTTGTACGCTGTGGGTGCGAGCATGAAAAAAATATTTAAACAATTAATTTGTTATTAATGTTCATTAAATAATGTTATAAAATTCTTTGTAGCATGCAATTAGAAAGCTAGTACAACAATAAATACAACCGTGAGACAACGGTATCAATCCGATGATTAGAACTGGAGATAATGAATTTGCAATGTGACAGAAACAAGTAACTTATTAAAATTCATAAATAACATCACTCGGAAGAAACATTTTTTTTTTTAAATCCCATACACGTGTTGGCTAATTTTATGTGTATTATTTGTTATATTTTATTATTTGCTTAAGTTTTTTTTTAAAATCTGTCGACCTTAATGCTTTGCCGAAGTAAACTGCAGACCTTTTTTAATTCTTCTCAAAATGCCAGACATTTTGTCGGATAAGCATGCATGACGGACAAATCATGATGACGGGCGAGTACGAATGACAAATTGTTCGTCATGATAAGGGACGTCTGGTCACTGTTACTCAGGTATACAATTCGCCAAACTGTCTACTTGAAATTAAAATAAGAAAATTTCTGTAAAAAGTGTTTTACAGCATTGAGCATTGAGGTTACTTTGTTTTGGATCTATAATTATGTGGTCGAAAGCAATGTTCAGGATGAACAAATAAGTTTAAGAAGGAGAGGATGAAGAAGATTAAAAAGGAGAATTCGAAACAGCAACAACCGACAGAATAAAGCAAATCTTATTTTATTTCTCTTCTTTTAAATCTTCGCTTGAAATAAATTCTGATTTACTTAAATTAAACACGTCATATGGCACAATTGGAACATTTAAAATTGTATTATGGCGACGATTAGCCAAACTGGGTTATTTTTTAAAGAAATAATTTAGAAATCATTTTTTATTTTCGTTCCCTGATATTGTTAGTTATAAATAACAATTTATCTTTTTAACGACGAGTAGGCGAGTAAGGAACTAAATTGGATGGATTTAATGTCACTGTCAGCAATTAATTAATACTACTTTTAGTCTGAGAACCATCGATGAAATTTCCTATGTTTCAAACACACAAAAAACTTTGTATGCATGTTAGAATTGACATAGATCCTAATTTAGCTGTAACATGTAGTAGTATGGGAAAATAGGGTAAACGAAAATTTTTCCTCTCCATGTGTACCCAAAATTGACATTAGGGGTTTCTGGGGTCGTCGATTGCGAATCTAGTAATCCTTTTTCAAAATTAAAAATGGAGTATCCACTATGGCGGTCTATATAATTTTTGTATATTGACTAGAGATCGGAAGTACTCCGACCTACTCGTTAGTGAGCTACCTACTTATGATGATTCATGAATTAGTCCAAGCTGCTTCGGAGCATCTCGGTCAGTAATCCAGGCTACTCTGCCTTGGTGTGTTTTTTATTATATAAAAGTTGTATCATTAGGCGGGACATAGAAAACGCCATGCAATTTTTGAAGGTGTCGAATATTAGCTTTCCTATTAATTTTAGGGAGAAATGTTATTGTGGTTTCTTAAAGAGCGCTAGGAGTTGTGCCCTAGAAGAATTTTACTGAAAAGTTTACTAAATCCATAATGTTTATCAGTTTAACATGCCCTATTTTCTTGTCCTATATCTTTAATTTTTAAAGATAAAGATGTCAGACACCTTTTAACGTATAGAGGGATGTTCCCAAAATTCTTAAAACCTCAAAACCGTAATCATCCCTTCTTCGGGCAGGGTCACATATGTCTTTCTATCGTCATATATTTAAAAGCATTAAATAAATACAAATTGAACGTAATAATTCTTTTCTAACAAGCTTTTAGCCAAGTTTAGTGTAGCTTCAACATATCCAAAATTACCCTATGATTAAAGGCAGTTATGACATATTTCTATTTTTTACAACCCAATTAATAAACACGATTGAGTGACGAATCTTTTCTGGGTTTATTTAGTGCCTAAAATATTCTAATGTAATAAATCAAATAATTAGCATATTGTTGATCTAGAACTGCGCGTGGGCGCAGATTTATATTTGAATATTTGTCTCTTTTATTTAACAATAATTGTTGGTTGTTTTCCTGTGTGGGTTAAGTAATTTATATCGCAAATAAATTAAATAATTTTAGTTGGTTACATATTATATTATGTAAATTGATTGCATTGTTACGTAAAGGTAGCTTTTTCACGACCGGTAGTAGAAATAAATTTCTCTGATGTCAAAATCTTGACAGAAAAAGCAAATTATGCAAATTATGAATAATTTGCATAAAAAAGTCCCTAGGGAGTTTTCATTAAATGAATATTGAAGAATTTAAGAAATTTAACATGTTTATTTATTACAAACTTGAACCACACATTTACATCATTTGTTTACATATTACACTCTATCTCTGTGCTAAATTTGAAATTTTTACGTCGAATAGTTTCAGAGAAAATCGCCTGTGACAGACACACGGACGGAGATACACCAAAATGATTCCATAAGTGTTACGTTTCATGGAACACTAAAAAGCATCATCATGGTGATTCGTCGCTTCCTGGGTCATGACCTCCATGATAAGATTGAACCCTAGTGCCAACCAACCCTCCTGCAGTTATAACTGCAGTATATTTAATTTTTACTTCTCTGCACTAAAACCTTGTTTACCAAACCACATTCTAGTTTGCCAGTTCCATTTTACCACAAAATTATTTGAATAGTGTCGGTCTTTACTTGATGGAAATCCATTATGAACATAATGATAGAGAATTTTAGCCAAATTTCCAGTTTTATGTAATACTTTATAACATGACGCTTTTCGCTACACTATAGCTTCATCAAGATGGAAGGAACATATCAGAACTAAACGTACTGAACTAGGGCTCAAATATAGACAGTTGTATTGGCTCTTGGGATGAAAATCTAAGCTGTCAATACACTGTAAAATCATGATATACAACCAGATTTTAAAACCAGTCTGGGTTTATGGCACCCAGTTATGGGGCTGTGCCAAGGAGAGCCACATCAAACGCATCCAAACCTTCCAAAATAAAGTATTACGGAACATAGTTAGTGCACCGTGGTACATACGAAATA
Source organism: Philopedon plagiatum (assembly GCA_963971165.1). Lineage (NCBI taxonomy): Eukaryota > Metazoa > Arthropoda > Insecta > Coleoptera > Curculionidae > Philopedon > Philopedon plagiatum. Next base: position 79,635,572 of record OZ020194.1, on the reverse strand, counting down.
GTGACTTACATCACGATCTTGGTATCTTGATCCCGTATGTCGCTAGTGAAATTAGAAGATTTGCAGCACGAGTCTCGACTCCATCAGCACGTTAACGTCGAAGCAATCAGGCTTCTTGACAACCAGGACCTAGTTAGAAGGCTGAAGAGGACCAAGCCCTTTGAACTAGTATAGACTTTTGAAAACATAGTACAGTGCGCAAGTGTGCAAGTGCCATGGACATGAGTCACAACAGATAAACCTTTAGGACTCCATTGGGTGAACTTTAGTATATAAGGATTTTAGTTTTTAAGAATTTAGAGAAAAATTAATAGTTGGTCTTGCAGACCAGTTTTAATAATAGTAAACGCCGCAGGCTTTATCAATAAAAAAAAACTATAGCTTCATCGGATGTTTATTACAGACTAAATCTTAAACTAAAAGTTCACAAAGGTGTCATAAAATACAACAATCTCGGTAGTTAAATAAAATTTTAATTTAGGTTTTATTATTATACTAATTTACTATGGGGAATTCCCACTGGGCTTCATTTCTATTAGGTAAATAAGCTTAATAAGGGTGAGTTATTTAATTCTAATTGATCATTAAGTAATATGTCGGAATTTTTCATCCGATTGATCTCAAGACTTTCAAGTAAATTAAAATGTTTTCCTTTATTTTCTACATGTAGTATTTCAAAATTGTTATCAAGCGTATGTTGATTCTGTAAATGATGGTTTGAATATGTAGAATTATTTTTATTATTAATAAATCTTCTTTTATGTTCTGTTATACGTGTTAAAAATGATCTGCCTGTTTGGCATATGTATCTTTTCGGACATGATCCACATATTAACTGATATGCACCTGATTTATTATTTTTATTGGTTTTACTTTTTGAATTTTTCAGAAATTTTCCTAGTAAATTATTTGTTTTAAATGCTACTTTTACGTTTTTATGATTCATAAAATTTTAAATGTTTTGTGCTGGTTTCCCGAAATAAGTAATTGTTTTAAAAGTATTGGGTTTTTCTGTTATCTTAGGGTAGACTGCAGTAGTAGCTATATTTTTAAGTTTTTTAGACAAAATTCTATCAATAAAATTGACTATAACCGTTATTTATTGTAACTTGTTTAATTAAATTTAATTCGTAACGGAAATTTTCTGGGGATAAAGGGACACTTATTAACCTATGTACCATACTATCATGTGCTGCTAACTATGTTGTACAGGATGTGTGGAATTTTTGTGAATTGTTGTGTCTGTATGCGACGGTTTGTCGTAAATTGAAAAACTGTGTTTTGTTTTGAAATTTTCGTAATTATTAAATCTAAAAAATTTAAAGAGCTGTTGGTTTCAATTTCTATTGTAAATTTTATGTTTTTATGTAATGAATTTAAATATTCTAAAAATGTATCTAATTGCCTGTTTGTACCTGTGAAACACGTACATATATCATCTGCGTATCTGTACCAGTACAGCATGTTAATTGTTACCTTGTTATTGTGTATTATTGTTTCCATGTTATTCATAAATATTTCGGCTAAAAGCGTACTTTATGGGCTGCCCATTATAAGACCTTCATTGCTATTATAAAATTCGTTATTAAAACAAAAATAGTTTTGTTTTAAACAAGATTTTAGGAGGTTAATAATGTCTATTCTTATGATCAATTAGAATTAAATAACTCAACCTTACTAAACTTATTTACCTAATAGAATTGAAGCCCAGTGGGAATTCCCCATTGTAAATTAGTATAATAAAACCTAAATTAAAATTTTATTTATCTCCTAGATTGTTGTATTTTATGACACCTTTGTGAACCTTTAGTTTAAGATTTGATCTGTAACAAACATCCGATGAAGCTATAGTGTAGCGAAACGCGTCATGTTATAAGTATTAAATAAAAGTGGAAATTTGGCTAAAATTGTCTATCATTATTTTCACAAAATTATTATTTATTATTTAGACTATCTCACCTTTTTTGTTCTTGGATTCATCTAGATCCGACCCTGAAAAAAGAAATTAGTCTTTTAAGAAATTCGATAAAGCCTAAACCAGAAAAAAAAACATCCTGCATTTTTTAGAGAAAATTAAATTGCCTTTTTGCTGGAAAAAGGTACGCATCCCGCCTAAAGGATTTTTCGAGATATGCAAAAAAATGTATATTTAAAGGTTTAAAGACCGCATAAAAACGATTTGCTTATGTACACTAAAAGAGGCATATAAAACCTATCTGCTTAAAAGGATAGGGTCGTTTTCGACCTTTAACCTTCGATAGCAAGCCGGTATAAAAATGCCATCATATAACCCTAGCAGATAGTACAGTTTCAAAGAAATAGGGTTTAAAAAATAAGAAGATAACGGTAAAATGTTTTTGAGTGGCATGATTTTTTAGATGATTTTGAAAACTAATTTATTTTACATTATACACGCTTTTCAGGGCTTGGTTTTCCCCTAAAACGATGTCGCTATTTATTTGTGTGGAAGTAAGAAGGTCTTGATTCTTGAAATCAAACCTCTCATTTGTCAATCTAAAAAAAACATCTCTTTAAATCGATGACCATGATGATATAGTGAATAAGGAATATACATATATTTTTTGTTATTGCATAAATCGTTTACGGAAGTCATTACAAACCCCAAAAACATTTTTTTTGATGAAAATTACTAGGATAATTTAGCTACAAAAAATGTTTACTTTTCGGCATAATTTATTACAATTTAAAAGGCAGCCATTTGACCTCAGTGCATAATAGCGTCTGGAGATCAGCAAAAATAAGTGTCAATCTACATGTTAACGTGAAGCTTAACAAGTCGAACAGGCTTGTTTATCTCAGAAACAGTCAGAGGGGGAGCAATCGAATTTTTTGGGTTGACAGAGGAATAGTGCAACTAGCTTCGGTAAAAAATTCAGTTATACACGATGTTTCGTTTCCGAACTATTAAACGTCAAAGTCGAAATTTCCGCGATTTCCGTTGAAATCAGGTGCAGGTCGCAAATGTGAATTAAATCGATGTAAATTTTCGGAGATTGTAGAGGACCCAGAGCTTCAGAACCTTATTGAAACTGGTGAGAATCGGAAAATGGCAAGTAATTCTTTTGAATTTTTTTAGGTCGAAAAATGCCATTTGCCGAGCCCTCTTTTTTCCCTTTTATTGGAGAATATGTGGTCATAGTAGGCAGTGAATCTCCAGGGGGCGCCGTAAATTATTTTCCTTTTATTGGAGAGTATGTGGTCATAGTAGGCAGTGAATCTCCGTAGGGGCGCGAGAGCGCCGTTAAAACGAGGGCGGGGGGGGGGGGGGGGGGCTTGTGCCCCCCTAGCCCCCTCGACGGCACGCCACTGGTGTGATGCGTTTGTGGGCTGCCTCAGATAAAAAATCAAAAATATATGCATTATCTAAATCTAATGCTTTATCTAATTTAATTTTGTTTAAAATCCTCCAAAAGCACCATTATTGCTAGGCACTCCTCAAAATATATATTTTTTACACAAATAACATACATCAAAAAACTGTTCATTTCGATACGAAACCTTATTTGTTTAATTTTACTTAAGAAACGAAGTTAAAAACTAAATTAGAATAACTATAATTAATTGCAACTTCCAAATTGCACCAAAATGTAACGGTTATAAAAAATAAAATACATCGAAACTGACAAAACTTTAGGTAAACCACATGAACCAAACTATCTACTAAAATTACAAAGTTCGTTTCAATTTTATGTCATCAATAAAGTTTTTATTCTTATCCGGCTGTATTCTTAGTCTACAATATTTGCATGTTTTATATTCTAGACAAAATGACAAAGGTAAAATGTTTCACTCGGTTTCGGGACTTTTATTTGAGTATTTTGCATTTAAATTAATGCTAAGCTACAAAAATAAAACGAAAAACTCAGGCTAGAAGTCTGACAATGTAGTTGCTTGATGAAGTAGATTGTAAAGTTTCGTATTTGAAATAAGACATTAAACCACATTTTCGTTCAGAGACGGACTGGGATGATAATTTTGTGACAGATGATTTATCAGTAGCTGTAGGGTTTACGTTTTAAGCGGTAGTTTTAGCGAGTATAAGTGAAACTAATTTTTCAAGAAAAGAAGTGCTAAAAACCGAAACTTCCAGAGCAGCCGAGTGACAAAATTGGATTTATTTTGTGGCCACCCATTATAACTAAGGTACTATATTTCACTTAAATTAGGTCAATTATGTGTAGTATATTAACGTTAAGTTCCACAAACAATTTAATCGAGAATTAAACTAAATGGATACTTGAAATGTGACAGCACTAGTGTTTATGTCATTGTCAAAGACGATTCTAAACGTCAATTAAATTTATTACGTAATTAAAAGTTTTGTGCAACAGGCTGTAAGTGTTACCAAATATTGTTTATAACTTCTAAATATTTTGCTTACTGAAAATAAAAATACGGTTCTTATAATTAGATTTTTGGTTTTGTGACTAAAATTTGACACGCAACGCACGAAACTGGCACCCGAGAAGTGTCATTCTTTGTCTCAAATTCAAATTCAAATTCAAATTCAAATTGAAATTGTTTATTCATGTTAAAAAATCACAATAATTGTAATGTACACACGTCAAAAGAAAATAATATAAAATTACAAATAATACTGAGGTCAATTGACAGACATTAAAGCTAACATCTAAATACATTTCAGCACACTCAGGCACTGGACACAATCCAATACAAAATAAATATCCTATGTTTACAAACAGTTAACTCTAAACAAAATCAAAGAGAGTAAAAAAAAAACAACACCAACAACTATTATCTTTGAGTAAAATATTTAAAATACTCTTCATTAGAATAACATACATTTAATATTAAAAATTGCTTTATTTTTTCCTTAAACCTGGGAAGTGACAATTCCCTTATTTCTGCAGGTAGCACATTAATGAATTTTATCGCCCAGTATCCTGGGCCATTCTGACACCTCTTTAGTCTCCGATATGCTGGTATTAGATTACCCCTATTTTTGGTTGGGTATGCATGCATGTCTCCGTGAGCAGAAAATAAGTGGACATTCTTTTTTACATAGAGCAGATTTTCCAGAATGTACAGAGATGGCAGGGTGAGTATCCCCAACTCCCTAAAAATCGCTCTACAGTCATCCCTGTAACCTAGGCCACCCACTACCCTGACTGCCTTCCGCTGCAGTCCAAACAAGCGCTGAGCACCCGAGGCATGTCCCCACACAAGCACAGCATAGGATAGATGTGCATGAAAAACTGCAAAATAGGCTGTTCTTAGTACTGCATGGGATACATTTTCTGCAAGACGACGCAACAGATATAGATTTTTGTTTAGCTTTAAGGTCACGGCTTCAACATGCTTACCCCACTGTGCCCTTGGATCAATATGAACACCAAGGAATTTAGTTTCACAGATATGGTCGTTCACAGTCCCAACATCTCTCAGTGCAAACACCATTCTCTCTGTCTTGCTCCTGTTTAACAGTAGCTTGTTGGAATTGAACCATTTTTCAGCTATCTCCTGTGCCGCCAACGAACCCAACAGAGAAGCCTCAAGGGTATCAGCTATAACAGAAACGGTTGTGTCATCCGCAAAGAGAGTATAATTTACCTTAGGATCCATTAATGGCAGGTCATTTATATAAATGAGGAAAAGTATGGGGCCTAAAATGGAGCCCTGGGGCACCCCAATAGTTATCTCCGTCTCTGCCGACGCCACACCATCGCACTGCACAGCCTGGCATCGTCCTGCAAGATAGGATCCCAAGAGTTGAATGCTTCCATTGCTAAACCCATATGCTCTCAGCTTTCGCAGAAGGATTCCATGGTCGACACAGTCAAAAGCCTTGCTAAGGTCGCAAAACAGAACTGTATCATAGCACTGTCCATCAAAAGCAGTCATAACATCATACATAAGATTAAGGATTCCCAAAACTGTCCTTCTGTTTTTTCTAAACCCGAACTGGTTATCACAAAACAGATTATTCTCTTCAAAAAAATGTATTATCTGTTGAGACATGCACTTTTCAAAAATCTTGGACAGTATGGGGAGCAACGATATTGGTCTATAGTTCTCAGCCTCCTCCGGACTACCCTTCTTAAACAAAGGAATCACAAGTGCCCTCTTCATGCACTCGGGAAAGATTCCCTCCCTAATACAAGAGTTTATAAGTTTTGTGAGGGGCACCAAAATCAGATTCTTTACCGATTTTATTATTTTTACGTTTAATCCAAATATGTTGCGGCTGTTTTTGTTTTTGAGCTTATCTATTATATCTCGAACCTCATTGAAGGTCACCTCAGAAAAGGAAAAAGAACTCTGAACGTTAACACCCCTGAGATTCTCCAAAGGATCAATATCTGACTCTGGCATACCCTGCACAAGTTTATGGGCAATACTTAAAAAATAGTTATTAAAATCATCACAAGTGAGATTATTTGGTTCAATATTTTTTTTGGTCTTTCCTACGTTTTTGTTAATGATTTGCCACATACTTTTAATAGGGTTACCGGAAGAAGTAATGCGATTATCATTTACAGCAATTTTAGCTCTACGAATTGCTTTTGTATATTCTGTCTTATATTGCTTATAGTGATGCCTATTTGCATAGGTATTATACTGTCTGCTAATATCACCCAGCAACCGTAAATGTTCCCTCATAGCTCGCAGTTCCTGACTAAATCAACCAATATCATTCTCTGAATGCATAATATACTGTTTCTCTGGAAAACACTCTAAATATGTTTCATTCATGACATTCACAAACCTTTCACACTTACTATCAACATCAGAATCCACACACTCAATAAAATCCCATGACCTTTCAGAAAGATTATTGAAAAACATAAATAAACCCCTCTGGGTTATTGGCCTGAATTTCTTTTTTGTCCGAAAAAAGTTTTTGCTATTAAAAGAAATAGAAACACTAATAATCTGGCCCATATGATCAGACATATCAAGATCTGTTACCTCAGATTGATGGACATCCACACTTGCACTCACAAAGACATTATCCAAGCAAGCATTCTGCCTGGTTGCCACATTTATTGTTTGCTGCATGCCAAATCCAGCCATGACGTCACATAACTGCAGCGCAGTAGGTTCATTTGTACCAAAATGCACATTGAAATCGCCAGCCAAAACAATCCTTTTGTTGGTCCCAAGACCACCGAGTATAAAATCCAAGTTTGACAAAAAGGTGTCAAAATGGCCTGTTGGAGACCTATACATTGCTAAAACATACAAATTTAAATCACTTATGTAAACACACGAATACTCTATACATTTTTCTATATTATAATCTATTCTAAAATGTTTTACACTTGCTTTTAAATTATTATGAGCTAATACTACAGTACCACCTCCGATAGATTCCCTTCTGGCAGAGTATCCCAAAGTATTATAGCCATTAATATGAAGCATACCAATCTCTATTTCGGACATCCAATGCTCTCACACACAGCACATCTATATTCTTGTCAACAATAAATGACTCCAACTGTAGCACCTTTCTTTTCAGGGACCTTGCATTGATGTTTAAGATCCTTAGTTGTTTTGTTGCACCTGACTTTGTATCCGTGGACGGAATGGTCTCTGATGGTTCACCTTTGCCTGGCGCTGCAGATTCAGAAAATGGTTAACAATAACACCTCTGGGCCACAGCTCACCATTTAAGTACTGGTCCCGGTGTTCATATGGTACCATGAGTTTGAACGAGCTGCGGTGTTTGTCTTTTTTCGTCCTCATTTTTTCGCAGTTGGAGACCTTTAGGTTCTTGCTTGCCAGATACTCTGTCACATTTTCGCTCGAGACTTCTGGAGCGAGTCTAGAAAGAAACAGAAATGACATTTTTTGTGCCGCCTTCAGCGATGTGGCGTTGTCACTCAACCCCTTTAAAGGTTCAGGGCGATTTGTTTTTGTTGGTCGCTTGTTTCTTTTGTGTAAAACAGTTTCCCAAATGTTTTTATTTTTGTCCTTGTCATCTTCGTTGACATCATTCTGGTTGTCATTCCCGTCGCTTGCTCTGTCGGCTGACATTTGTTGTCTTTACTCCATAGGATCCTCAGAATTCACTATTTGTTCGTTGGAATTGGATATGACAAATAACAATTTAAAAATAATAAACAAAAAAACTGTGGAACAAGGAAAGGATCTTAATTACTCTTTACTTAATTTTCCAGCTAAAAAAGCATTAATAAATATAAACGCTTACGAAACTGACCGAATAGCGCATTGCAGCAAGGAAAGTATAGTGTTTTCTGACAAAATGACAAAATTCTCACATGTGCATTTGCTTACTCTACTAGTGATAATTTAGATTGAATTTTACTCTACAGACAAAAAAATCCTGTTTGTGACTGAGGACCTACCTGTACGCTAAATTTTACGTTCGTACAGCACTGGGAATACAAATTTAATTTTGATTACAAATCGTGGTACACGAAATCCGCACGCAGACGTTTTCAGGTTAGTATTAACTGTAAATGGTCCAAGGTTGGCAGCAATGGGCTGAAGCAGTAAAAGGCAAAAGGTCGAGTTTATTAAAATTTTAAGCAAAATCGTATAGGAAAATCTTTTGAAATGGACGCAATCGGCTGACTATGGTCAGAATACCATACAAATGAATTAATAAAAATGGCTTGTGATAAAAATCATTTAATTTTGGCCCTGGTGAAGTCGAGCTTTTAATTAGTTTTTTGGTCCCTAAACCTAAGCAGAAATATAATACATCCATTTATATGCATAATATAAAACTTTATGTGGGGATTCTCTTAAAATCATAAAGGCTTACTCTAAAAATCTAAAACTTTCACGATCGTAAATTTCGTTACGAGAAATGTTGTAAAATGTTTATGACTTTCTTTCTTAAAATTTATTATCTGATTTTCTATAAAGAAAGAAAGAGTATATTTTAATATATTTAGTTTAAACATGTCTAGGGACAGCTAATTTTTTTAATCTAATTTATATCCGGCTACGGTAAAGCGGAAAAGGAAGGGTTATGATTTTAGCACTCTACAGGCTGAGTTTTTTAAAGTGTTATAAGAGGATAACTCGAAAACGATTTTTTCATGAACTTTTAGTGAGTTAATAGGGAAATGGGGGTACATATTTAAAGATATTTTTGACATTTGGGTACTACTTTACTTAACTTAAAGATCTTAAACACTTTCTTTTTGCAATACATTTACCTAAACCTGAAGTCACTGGAAAATGGATATATTTGGGAAAAACTGGACATTTCAATTTTTGACCCAAATGGTTCACGGTTTTTAATTTTTTGTGGGATCAAAATGGTCCAAATTAAAATCCGATATACGCCATCGGAAAGAGCTCGTGGAAATACATGATATCCATATTTTTTAGTTTAATTTCTTCATTCTTTATAGGAAGGGAGCAATCGCCGATTAAATTTCGATTTTTTGACTTTTTTTGCCCCCGACATCGGTACATTTCAAACGCTGTATTCTTTCCTATCTATTTTTCCCCAATGTTTTAACACTGTCTTATAAAGGGATAATCACACTTTAAAATGAATACCGAATGGGTCATCCAGAAGCATACTTAAGAGGTAAAAACCGAATTTTCTTGATTTTTTTCCAACAAATCCTATTTGTAACCGACATTCCACACTATTTTCCTTATTTAGTGATTATTTTTGGGTTTTTTTATCCGTTAATTATCTAAGAATACCTCCCACTAATTTGAATTGCTTCTTTTTCGTGAAAGTTATAAATAAATCGATTTATTTGCATCGGGGACATGTAAAATTTGTAAATTTTTGAATTTTTCAAGATTGCCATGAAAACAGAGAATTGCACTTTATTTACTCGAAATTATTAAGATACGTTGTAATACATTTTGTTATAACCTATATAGAAAAATATATTTTTTAAGTGTCTGTGTTTCTCTTAAAACATACAAAAATGTAAAATTGCCTCAATATACGTTGAGTGTATCTAAAGACATCTCCAAAAAGAAAAATAACATAAACGCCCATAAATCTCTCGGACAAATAACACACCAAAAAGAAATAAATAGAAGACACAAACGATATATAAAAGTGGGGATAAGTTATGCGACACAGCGAGTAAATATATAGCAACCGATCAAATAAAAAAACATGGGTCTACAGGAGAAATATGAGGTCAGCTTCCCATCAGAGTAAATAAGGAATATGGAAGGACATGGAACAGTCTTTTCTGGTAAATATACAGTGACCTGCAAAAATGATGCCCCATATTGAAAATTTTTTATAAAGAGTTTAAGAGAAAGCAAAATATTGTATATAGCCTCTGCATGTTCTAAAACTAAAGCGCCTCAAGTTTGTTTTTAAATAGGTATTATCATATACGGTGTAGATTCAAATCCACCAAAAACATACATGTAAAAAAACAGGCACAAGTTTTCGTCAGGACTGTGTGTCTTGTTATCTGTAATGTGAACATCGAACTATACGGAAACTGCCCTCTGCTCATTTCAGAATGGGATTGTAAGTGCATTAGATGACAAATTATATACAATGGGTCTCCTCATTGATTTTTCCCGTGCTTTTGACATTGTTGATCATGAGTTGCTGTTGACAAAGTTGGAGAGGTATGGCATTAACCACTTAGGTTTCTTAGATTTTACTTTGAGAATCGTTATCAGTTTGTAGTCTGGAATGGCCAGGGAAGAGGGTCATTGCCGGTGACTCAAGGTGTTCCACAGGGCTCCATGCTTGGCCCCTTGTTTTATATAATTTTTGCTTAAACGGTACTATCCAAAATGGGCAAACTATATATATACATATATATATATATATATATATATATATATATATATATATATATATATATATATATATATATATATATATATATATATATATATATATATGCGGATGACACCAATATTTTGCTTATCAGGCCTGATTTGGTGTCTTTAAAAACAACAGCCGAAATTGTGTATGATAGAGTTAGGCTGTGGTCCCTTAATAATAAGTTAATGATTAATGAAAGCAAGACTAATTTTGTCATATTCTGATCGGGTAGGCGAGTCAACAAGTTCTCTTTGTTCGCGGGCACTTCCGGTCCCCTTGAGCCAGTAGCGAGTGCTAGGATGTTGGGAATTGTTTTCGATAACAACTTTCAATGGTACGAGCACATAGATAAGCTTTGTGCGAAGCTGAGACGTTCTTGCTATGCTTTCAGATATCTATCTAACTGTTGTAGTAGTGACAAACTCCGTGTCCTATATTACTCAAATTTTCACTCCCATTTACGCTATGAAATCCTATGCTGGGGTATCAGTAGGTTCGCGACTAGGGTATTCTTACTGCAAAAATATGCCATCAGAATTTTGAGAGAGCTTTCGTCCAGAGAATCATGTAGGGATAGCTTTAGGGACCTACATATTTTAACGTTTTTTGATGTTTATATTAGCGAAGTGTGCTTATTGGCTTACAAGAATTAGTCTTTCCTTGGAGCCACAATATCAAATCATGATCATAACACCCGTAAACGGGAGTTACTGTTACCAGTGAGTCATCATTCCACATTCTTCTAGAGAAATTTATGCTACAATGCATGTAAATATTAAAATGTACCATCAAAAGAAATCATTGTCTCTCCTAGTATTAACAACGTGTGAATAGGCTCAAAAGATTTTTACTACTGAAAAATTGTTACTCTCTTCAGGAGTTTTTTTTTAAGGAAAAAAATTATTTTATTAGGTTAGATGTTAATTTTTAACTGTCTCGTTTCGTCTTGAGGAATTCAATCATTGTATTGTATTTAATACTTTTTAATTGAAGAAATAAAGTTTTATTATTATTATTATTATTATTATTACTATTACCAGAAAAATCGAAATACCGTTGTGCCAAAGAATTGGAAACATTTAGTAAATGGTGTGCGAAAAAGAAAATAAACAATTTCATGAAAGAAGAGGTAATTCTAGTATACTTTTCCGACATTTCAAAGACTTGCAAACCATCCACGTGATAGTCAAGGTACTTAATGTTATGTTAAAATCTGTTAGAATTAAAACATAATTTGGATATAAGCAAATACTACAAAATGATCGGCTTTCTTAAGAAAAATAATGTTAGATTTCAGCCAAAAAATCTAAAACTCTAACAAGAAACAACATAGAGCAATTTCTGAACTAGGCTCCAGATTATGTATACCTTTTGACTAAAGTTGTCACATTAATTGGGGCTGCAAGGGCCTGCCGCCGTGAATAATTAACTTATTTAACCCTAGATAACATTGAAGACAAAGAATCCTTAATTCATATTATGGTTCCTGATAATAAAACCCATCAACGCAGAAGCTTTGTAGTAAGCGGGGAATGAAATTTAAATTTTATATGAGTATATAAAAGTACGCATTACTGTAACCACAAATTATGACCCATAGAAGATTTTCCTTAAATTACCAAAACGGAAATTGTTCTGTCCAATGTGTTGGAATTAAAAAAATCTTCAAGATGCCCACGAAAGTGTCTTTTCTGCATTCGACTGCTGTACGCTGACGTACGGAAAAGTATAACTTTTCGCACTTGTTAGGTAAATAGCTATTGCAGAAAATAACGAATCGTCACTAGTTATAAAGCTAACTGATAATCTTTTTATATTTTATTACTAAAAATTATTTTCCCGTTATTGAGGGATATATAATAAGTGTTAATTTTTTATACTGGATAATCAAAGTTCACGTTTTACTGTAATTTACTGCAATCACATTATTTCCATTTCAGTATGGTATCATTTTTATTACTGGTGTTTTATTTCTGTTTAAATTATCAAAACCGAATTATCTTTACTGCTGATTGTTTGCTAGTTAGTATAGCTATTTTATACAGATGTTTTTATTTTATCACTAACAGTTTGAGCTGAACAATACAGTTCCATTATAGTTTTTTTAATTTTATTTAATTGCTAGTTGAAGCTCAGTCTTAATGTAAGAACGTTATATCATAAAACCATGTTCTTTGTGGAACACCAGTCTTACTTAATTTTAATTTTAAATGGTAGTATTATTAGACCTTTATCGTTGAAATAAAATCTGTATCCAAAACGCATATATCAAATAATTTAAAGTTTAAACCAAGTTTCGTGTTTCTATTTTTAGAAAATTTTGCATTTTTTTTGCAATGCACGTTATGCAGTAATTCACTAGTTTATATAGTTCATATTGTGCTTGAAATTCTTAGAAGCCGGTATTAAGGCTGATATACTCAAGTGAAAAATTTTTAAAAATTAAACTTCTGAGGCCGTGCATGCAGACCAATGTATTTTATCATATTATACAAAATCTGTTCTTTTACTAAATGTTGATTTTAGTGTCATTACCAACCTGAGCAAGAACTAAAGCCCCCCACAGAATACGATGTTTTTCATCCGTTCACATCGGCGATTTGAACCGTCGCGTCGGTGTTGAAATTCAATATGCGACAGATATTAGAACGGACGGTTCGGCACAACCGTTTTCGGCCATAGACTATCAGTTTGGCACGCCGATTCGAATCGCAGCGATGCGAACGGATGAAAAACATCGTAGTCTGTGGGGGGCTTAATAGAATTTTTGTCGTTCTTGCTTTTTCATAATCTTAGTAGTTTCTTGAGGAAATGGAAAAAATCTTCCTAAAAATATCGCAGAAGTTCCATCTACGTCACGATACCATTGCTCAAGCACATGAGGTTATTAGTAAATCAATCAACAAATGGGTTGCTTTTCAAACTACTCCGTGCAACGCACCATTGTGATCGTCATGTGATTAAAAATAAAGATACCGAATACTGAGTCACGTGACAGTCCTACCAGTAAGCTGTTCGGCGCATTTTTTGAACCCGACCCTTACAGCTGTAGCCGCAGAATGCCGATCACACTCGAATGCTCCAGGCCCTAGGCAATTCCATCCCATGCTCTTCTGCCCAAGAGTAGATGCAAGTTTTCACTCATGAACAATAATCATCTGACGTCATGTTTTAAATTTTATTACCATTCATATGTATTTTAGTAGGATTCTTTTTCACGTTTAAAAATTTATTGGAGACCCCGGGATTATTTTAAATATCGCAAAGCACATAGAACATACTGATTTAAGATGCTAGCACTAAAATGATGAAATTCAGGTTTGGTGGCATTTGGGCCACATCGGCAGCTAAAAAAGGCTTTCTATTTCAAACCAGAAAATACTTCGTCCCTTCCAACATACACAATCTCTATATTTATAAATAAGAACTAACCTAGAGTTCGCCCTCGCTAGGGTTAGCTCACTGGGCGTTACATCAAAAGGAAATTCGTTCGGCCTTTTTTATTGTGTATTCGTGCATTTGTTCGTTGTATGTGGACAGATAAGCAAATTTTCTATCGGACGCCGAACAAATTCCTGCGAATGCATTCGACCGAATGCGTTCGCTGTATATGTACGCGCCTGTACTGTCCAGCTAGAAAAGCCTAGAACATCCCACTTCTCTCGCTCATTCATACCTAGGGTCTGCAGATTATGGAACAAATTGCCTGCAGATGTTTTCCCTTCCCCTCCCAACCTCCAATCCTTTAAATCTCATGAAAATTTTATTTCAATGTCATTTCCCTTCTCTTCAGGGTACGTTAATACTTACGCTTGAAGTCTACGTGGATCTTCTCAGATAAGAAAGTAGTAGATTAATTTGTCCTCAAAGGAAATTTGCTTTGCATTAGACATGCATGCCTTTAATCCTATTTAAATATAAATTTATTATCTTTTACTCAATTATATTTCATATTATTTAGTCATTTACGTTTTCATCCCGAATAAATTTCTGTAATTTCCCTAATTGTCTCATAAGTTAGTGTAAAAGCTGTATTTTGTGTTGTATCCATTTCAAAAGCAAAGGGATACACTTTCGGTATTTGTAGACATGCCTTAATAGACGTTACAATTAAATCTTCAATATATATCCAGTAAAGAAGAACAATAGTTTTCTTTCAATTTCTATATAACTGATTTCGTTCCAATATTGCCGTTTCCTGTCAAGAAATGCCGGATGTTCTACAAACAACGGAAAAATTGTCAGCAGAAAAGTTCCTTTATCTGGATCAATTTTAAAATACTAGATACTCATTTCGCCGGCAAATTTCCGTCTTGAGAGTTGAAACAATGCATTCACGGGAACGAGAAAGCGAGCCTTCAATAACTCACAAGATACAATTTGTTTCGAATTTGTATTGTGATTTTACAGCTACTTGTGCTGCAAGCTGTGTATTGTGAACGACAAAGAATGGGAAACATTTCCAAAGTCACTTTGTTTGTCAGGAAAGAAACTACATTGGAAAAGGAGAATTTTTTTAATAAACTCATTTAAAGAATTTTAAGCAACATTTAAATCGAACTGTTTTATATCTTTGATTTAATCTAACATGTATTATTTAGACAGTATAAACCCTATCACAGCAGTGTTTGGCAAAATAAATTTTATAATAATTGCTATACAATTATTTAATTCTACGAATCATTATAATTTTTAACTGTATGATATGCCAGCCTTTTAATAAACTTAATCTGATTACAACATATCAAAGTATGACTCCCAGTCCCTTTTTTTCCGTTTTGTAAGAAAACTTACGAAATAACACGTTTGTGCAAAGAAAACAAGAAAAGGAAGTATAATAAAGTGTTAAAGAGTATGTTTATAAAAAGGTATGAGTGTGGACAACCGCATATACACATTTTTTTTGCTTTGCTTTTTTAACGCCTTTAACTGGAGGTATCAACAATGTTGTGACCTGTATCTTTAATAATAAAAAATGTTTGAAGTACTAATCGTAATTTGTCAGTTATAACTGAGTTATAATACTGGCCAACAAGCAATTTATTTAAAAGAAATATTGGCCTTCTGCGTATCTCTGGAAAAATTTAGAAAATAAGATCGAATAAACATTTTTTTATTTTCGCAATCTCTTGAAACCCAGTTAAAAACATAAATATAACTTCGATATTAAACTAACTTTTTTAAAATTGTTCTTTTTATTCGTTTGCAAAATAAAAAAAAACGCTTCTTTCCTTATTCGTATAACTTAGTTTGAACATTTTTCTTTTAAAATAGCTTTAAGAAATTGGAATTTAGGTAATTGCATCAAAAGATCTTTGAAGATAAGATAATTATCATTATAACAAGTTAAATTAACTGAGAAAAACGAAATGACATTCTAGTAAAACATTGACTTTGGTAATAAATGGTGCTAATGCTTTAGATATAAAAATGGTTCTTAAATATTGTTGTCTAATATTTTGTTTTATAATTTGTTATGGTTTTTATTAATTGTGTGCCCCAGCAGTAGCATAAATAAAAGCACCTTAAAGTTGTTTTTTTTTTAAATTTAACCTCTAAGCGATAACCTCGAGGTTCATTATAAACGTCTAAGTACTGGTTTATATTTAGATCTTCTAGTTGGTCAGTGAGGTGTTGACAAGTTTTTGTCATTATTAATAAGGTTAATAAAACGCATAAGTGTTCTGTCATTTCTGCGATTTGCCTGGTTTTCCAATGATTTTTGTGCTTTTGCTTCCTTCAGTTTATTGTTATTGTGAAAAATACATACTTTAATTTTCCCTTTCTTTGTAAATTTTCGAGAAAATTCAGTCTAGTAGTAGGGAATCTGTTCATAAATGTTATTAGTATTTTTATTTTAACATTAAAAATAGTTTTTTATAATAATTTTTTCATCGCAAAACACTTGGCATCTCGCGCAATATCTACATCTTGGGGAAATTTATTTATGAGAACTAATGCTGGATCTTGACGCTGACACTCTTTCAAATTTAACCTGAAATGCTTCACAGAATGCTGAATGAATCATATCCGCTGGTATGACCCCATTTTGGTTCGATCAGGCTCTTAACTCTTAAAATGGATGAAGGATTATTATACACATTTTCCTTAAAAAGGAATCAGGTGGCGTTAGGTCTGGACTTCTTGGAGGACAGTTGATTCCGCCATTTTAAGTTGTGTGATGTTCGAAAGCATTTTATGGGGATGGAAGAGGGCCCGCGTCGACAAGAGAGACGTTTAAACAGCTTAATTTTTCATAAATAAGGTGCTCAAACATGTATTTTAATCCTACGAAAGAAAATCGTGTTAAGAATATTTAGTGTCCGAGTTTTGTCAAATATGCGCAACATTGAGGGACAATCTGTACCTTCCTTTTTCTAAATCAACTAAAAATATATAATGCATGCAGATCACTTTGATTTTATTACGAAGAATAGCGGCGTTCGGTAATTCAATCGTTTTCATCGTTGTGCTCGTAATTTTTGACAGACGCGTGATCAGTCGTATTGTTTAGAACAATAAGTCATGTGCCTGTCAAAAATTAGGAGCAAAACGATGAAAAAAATTGAATTGTCGAACGCCGCTATTGTCACCGGTGACAGTTTATTGGTTTTTATGTCCCATCTCAGCGGCCACAAAACCAATAAAAACTGTTTTCCGCGAAATTAAATAATTTTTTGATGTGTTGCTGGGCCTCCGACCCTATTCAAAACTGGGAAATTATGGGAAGTTGCACGATTGGGAGGCCAACTTGAAGATATTAATGTCAGTATAAATGTCAGCTTGTTGAATATATGGTATTTGCTATTAAATACTTGTATTCTCATCAGAAATGGCGATAAAAAAATAATAAAAGATTTATTTCCATAAATAAACAGTTTATTTATATAATAAACAGAACCGTTTTTCCGTTTATTACATTTCAAAATAACAATACAAGCTTTTGTACAAGGTATCCGGTAAGTATGCGGAGCGTGTAGGGGAGGTCGAAATAATAGCAAAAGCTTAGCAGAAGCATTTTCGTAATAACTTATAAATCACTCTGTATATATGGAAGAAATTATAATATATTTTGGACGAGATAATACTGGGTAAAACACCAGTTCAGAAAGATGTCTGTCGCATCGTTTGACCCTCGTACTTATTGTTAAAATCTTGATTTTGACTGGTGAATAAAATTTCCATTTAAAGATATATTTATTTTGAAATAGCATGTCATGGAGTATAATGTTTATTTTAGATAAGTTCTTAAATGCATACCACATATCTGAGAGGATGTTTTGTCGGGCAGCATTTACTGGTGTATTCAAAATAAATTGGCTGTCATCTGCAAAACTTATCTTATGCTCCGCGATATTTGAGAGTCGTATTTTTCGACCCAGCACGAAGATAGCGTACACTTTAGATTTTGTAAAGTGAATACATATACTGGAAATGCATCATTTCATCGATATAGCATATATTAAAATAGCATCACTTCAAGTTGATGTTTGTAAGATAAGATATACAGGATGTTGCAAAAATCCACCGACAAAAGTTTACAGGTGATTTTTTGACCAAAACTAAGAGAAAACGTTTCTATTAACATAGATCTAAAATTTTGGTTCTTCTCATTTATTTTACACGTTTTTCAACGTTTTTAAATTTCGTTCATACTTTTTTGGAGTACCTGTGGAATATCCCTATTACTCTAGTAACACTAGTCCTTTAAATCCCGGGTCAATAGATTACATTTCCCTTCACTTCAGACGCCCACGGTACGTTAGTACTTAGGCTGTCTCAGATAAAAAAAAGTTACATTTTTAATGGCCGTACGTGCCGTAGTCTCTTAAGGCGGCTTAGACTTGATCCTCGCTTAATTTGTAACAGTTTGTTCCTCAAATAATGCAATAAACATAAGCCTGCTTAGCAGACTATGGTGCGAAGGGCCGTTAATGGTCTATTCGCTAGTTGTGTCAGTGAATTCAGTACAATCTCATGGGTTGTGGCTAGAGATGCACGATGTTTTTCGATACACCGAAAACATCGATGTGTCGAACCAAAACATGGATTTTGACTCTATGTTTTATGACATGACATGGTAGGATTGGTTGACTTAACCAATGTGTCGAAATATTGATAATTTTGAAAATACATCGATGAACATTGTTTAAAAGTTAATTAACTAGTCAAATTAAATTTCTAGTTTTAAAACATTTTTTATTTCTTATTAGAAACCTTTAAATATTTGCGGTTATGCTATCTCACCACAGATCTGGTGACAGTTCTTGGTTTTTTACTTGGTTTTTGTTATTGTTATTGCCAATGTTGCCATGAAAACCAACATTTAGCAAGCGCAAAATTCAAATGTTTTGCCCTAAAGCGCAAAATTAAAGTTTTTTGCTCTAAATCGCAAATTATCGATCATCTCAGCGCAAAAGCCTTCTTTCTATTGTAATTGTAGAAAAATATCTTTATTATAAGTAAGAACACTTCTAGTAATAAAATAATCTATTTAAATACAAAAAATATCACAAAAACGTTATAAAAAATAATTAGTCATTATTAAAGAAAAACAAACATAAACACACAGGTTATTACAACTAATAGAACATATTTTGTTAATAAAGATAGATTTGTAAACACCGAATATAACATAACACAAAAACAGCGACATGACACGTTGTATTTTTTCTTTATAATTTGAAAACATCATCGAAATCTCTACAAAATTCGTGAGATCGTTACAAACAAGATCGTCGAATCTGAAGATTAATCGTCAATTTTGGCAACACTGACGCTGAATTTGGTCGGCGTTTGCCAGAGGATTGAAAACAATGAGTTTGTAGAAGATGGGGGATTCCCTTGGCCTTGAATATGTTAGGAGAAATAAGTAATTTTGGTTTCATTGTGCAATTTTAGGAACTTTTTCCAGCTGTGTCTGACGAAGCTGATAATTCTATGGCTATTTGGTGAAATTCATACTATCTATTGTAGATAAGTTTGAGTTTTGTTCTAAATATTTGAAACAATTTCTAGCCATTATTGCGTGCGAGCATTAACCTCAATTATTTTTATTTTCCTCCGGCATAGCCCAGTTGACAATTACAGTAAAATAATTTAAATAAAATTAAATTGTTTAGAAGGAAGCAAAAAATAAATTATACTGTCAGTTTGTTACAAGACGAAATTCATAACAATAGATTTTCCACGGGACAAAAGTTTTAATTTACAAGCGCGCCCGAACTTCGCATCCTTTTGCTTTTAAGTGCTACGAAACAACTTCTCAAAACAGCCAGAGACCATAATAATTTATTGCTGCAGGAAACAGACAATGACCCTTTCTAGTTTGGAAAACTCCTTTAATAAATTAGCTTTATTCGTTTGTCTTCGAACTTTGTTTGACTGAAACACGTTGGAATTAAGTTATCTTAACAACATCGAGAATCTTTGAAATTATTTTAGGAATTTAAATATTGAAATTTAGGACAATAGAATTGACTGGATTCAAAAATCACTAAATATATTTGTTGGTCAACATCTTATAGGGAATTTTCCAACAAGCAAACCCAAACAAGAAAATACATCTAATCTTATCTAAAATGCAATCCTAAAAATTGACCAAAAAACAAATCGCACTTAATTCACTACTGCCGAGCCCCAGGCCGAGATTCAAATACCACCAAAGGTGTTTAAACTAATCACAACTGCCGTAGCGTATTGTATTTTTATTAAATTTATTTAAAATTATTACTGTGGTCGTGTTTGCCCGATATTTAGTTAGTTTCGTATAACATTTTATAGTAATAAGATAAAAGTGCCTGAATGTAACATAAGACAAGTGCTTTCTCATTAAGCTAAAAAGGCTTGGGAATCACACTATATCCATTGTTTGGTAGCAAACGCCATCAGCTGCTATGTCTATACTTAAATTGCTATATTTTTTATTTACCTAAGTCATTATCGGCCAGATTCTGCAACGCTAGACCGGTCTAATTTGACAGAACCAAAAGTTCTAAACTGATAAGTGTAAGAATAAGACAACTACATTTTTTACTATGAATTTGTTTCTAAGTTGTTTCATAAATTTATAAAGAAAAGGGCAATTTTAGTACGCACTTTTGACAATAATAGAACTATATTCATTCTAGCAACCCGTTCCAAGATGAAAATCATTGGGAAACCAAGCAAATCGATAAAATATCAGAATAAATCATAACTTTTTGATGACGACTTATTAACAAAGACAGGACAAAAACCTGTCAAAACCTAACTGATCAACTAAAATAGAAGATCTATTATTTATTTTATAATTATACCAGTACTAAATCTTAAACCTCCTTTATTTTTGACTTTGTCACCAACAACGCAAGTCTAAAAAGACATTTTGTGTACCATGTTTTAGGGAATCGTCTCAAAATAATTTTTCGTTTTTTCCTCAAAACTATGGTAAATGGATTTAGTGGGATTTAAAAGCAGACGACTCAATTCTACTAGGTCAAATAATATATACAATTAAATTTTCCGTAGGGATTTCACCAGCCCTTTAAGAGGATGTGTGGGGTGGTACCAACTCGGCCGCGGAAGAATTCCTCTACCACCTTCCTTATTTAGTGCGGTGAGACACGGCGTTCCCAAGTGGTCACCCATCCAAATACTACTGCCGGGCGTCGTAATTTCAGTGATCGGGCGGAATATAACCCGACCAGCAAAGCCAAACGTCGCGTCGTTTAAAACAAAAACACACAATCACCCATTTTATGTTGGAAAACGTTTCTAACTTCTTTAATAGATTACTTTTACTAGATTGTCTTTGAACTTTCTTTGGCAAGAAAGTGTTCAAATTAAGTTAGTTTAAGAAAACGGAGAAGCTTTTTGGAATTTTAAAAGAATTTAAACGTTCGACACTAAAACATTTTTAATAAGGTAATCCTAGTACTCTAAAGGAGCTACTTATACGGGGTGTTTTAAAAAAAATGTGCAATTACTTATGGAAAAATTCTTTACCCAAAAATAAGACAAAAAACAGCTTCGTTTTTAAGATAAAGGAAAAGTTTTTTTTTGTGGTTTTTTCAAAGAATCACGGCAGCTACTTTAACAATTTGAATTATACTTCAGTTGTAGGAAGTACTTAAAATGGTACAGATTTTAGCATTAAAAGAGTATCAACGGCATCACTAATGAAGTTACTTTGTAAAAGGTATGTATTCCACTGACTTGTTTAATTTTTGGCAGAACAGGGATAGGCAGTGATAGGAATACAAGTATATTTTTTTCAATCCAGTCGCAGCAATCCATTGCCACTGGACAGGTGTAACCGCATCATTTCATCATCATCATTGAGCCCTTCAAACTCTTGGACTATGGCTAACGCTCGGTGCGTGTAATATCCATTTATGGGGGTGGATTACTCCCCTTATTTCTTTTGCTATAACTGTTTATTGGTCCTGGCTGCATTCTTTAGCTTTCTCCACTGTCTGTTACGGCATATTGATTTCCAGTCTGATATTTCTAGGGTTCGTGTGTCTTCCTCTATTTGCTTTCGCCAAGTGTTTCTTAGCCTGCCCCTTCCCCTGGGCTATAGAGGTATCCCCTGCGTTAATCCTCTCACTATTTCTGTTGGTTTTCTTCTCATTATGTGCCTTACCCAATGTAATCTTTGTACCTTGCTATATTTTCTTCTACCAGCTCTTCTATCTTCATTTTTGTTTTGCCCTTCTCTCTCCTTCTGTTGTAATAGTTGGTCCTAGTATCATCCTCAGTATTTTTCTCTTAATTATTTTTAGATCTTCTTCCTCCTTTTTATTTATAACTGTATTCTCTAAGGCGTACGTCATGACTGGTCTTATAAGAGTTTTATATATTTTTATTTTATTTTTTCTGCTTATGCTTTTGTTTTTAAGAGCTTTTTGTTCCTTCCAAATGTTCGATGCTCTTTTTGTATTCTTTCTCTTATTCTTTCTTTAGACGTTTGTCCTAGTGTTACCCCCAGGTAGGTAAATGAGGAGACCGTTTCAAATGTACATCTCCGCGTTCTTAAGTGGTCAATTCTTCATTCCTTTTCTCTTCCTTTTCTCATGTGTTTTGTTTTTTCCTCATCAATTTTAAGTCCAAATTCTCTTGTTTCCATTTCCAATCTATTATTTGCCCTTTTTAGATCGTCAAGTCTGTTTGCTATTATCGTTATGTCGTCCGCGTATGCTATGTATTTGGTTCGTTATTGTATTTTTATTATCTAATCTTGCCTTTTACATAACACTTTCCATCATATATTAAAAAGTGTTGGTGATATCGAATCGTCTTGCTTAACACCTTTATTTCTTCCGTTACTGATTCCTAAAATCGCACCTTGACCTTTTCTTACGTTTATTGGTGCTCTTAATACTCCCAGCTCTTCCACCATTTCTTGTCTATTTATTGAGGTAAATGCGCTTGTGAAATCTATAAAACTTATGTTTATCTCTCCATTGTGTTCCCATTTTGTCCGAATCTATTAGGTGAATTGCGTTGATGGTTAAACGTCCTGAATTAATGCCGTTCCAGTACGCTTTCCGCATGTGATTTCAATTTTCAATTTATATATATTTCTAATGTTTTTTCTGATGTCGAATGTTTTTACAATTACTATAGTTTTTACAATTTTCTTTATCCCTTTTTTATGTATTGATGTAATTACGCCAATATTGCACACTTCTGGGATCTTATTTTGTTTCCAAGTTGGAACGATTACCTGGTGAATTTGTTTTTTCAACTGTTCTCCTCCTTATTTCAACAGCTTGGCTTCTATTTTATCCTCTCCAAGGGCTTGGCCATTGCGTAATCTTTTTATTCCTTTTTCTATCTCATTTTCCGTTAGACATTTGATGTCGTCCTTTTCTTCTTTAGTTATTTCATCATTTTCGTTATTTTTTGCTTATTCCTTCTTCATATAGCACAAATCCATAGTGTTCTTCCCATATCTTTCCAATTACCCGAGGATCAGTTTGTATCTTTCCATTTTGGTGTTTCATTCCTCTTGGTTTTGCTTTTGGTGAATTGGTTTGATATTTTATATTTTTATAAAATTGTATTAGATTTTGTTTACGTCCTTCTTAATATGTCTCTTCGAGTTTCTTACGCATCATTTAAGCATCATTTAAGTGTTGTCAAAATGTTCGCACAATGACCACGAGGCTTTCTCAACGATCAGACTAAAGCTGACGGGACACGTATCAACACAATCAAAGCTTTCCAAACCAGTACCCGGTGACTGGATTGAAAAAACTGGAACCGTGTAAATCAGATCTGACTGACTTTTAGGTTTATGTTACCTTTGTTGGCTAACTATTGATTTAATTACTTGGGAAAACCGACTAAAGACAACTAAGGTGTGTGCTGGAAATAACATTTTTTTAAGTGTAAGACAAAAAATATTTAAGATGTGCAGTATTGTTTCCAAAAAAGTCGTCTATATTTTCGCAACATTGTGCTAACTCATAGTCGTTGACGACACAACAGTGACAATAACAATTGTGTAATAAAACGAAATTGGCGATCTACAAGGTTTAGTTGTCAGGGCAATAAAAAAAGCACTAAATTTTGTAAATTAGGCGATTAATTTTTGCTATAACGTAACTACAGATTGGCCCATTTAATTTACGTTGCTATAAATGATTACGCACGTGTAAACTTTTGACCACTTTTAATCGTATGGGTCATATGTCAGTCATTATTGTAATTTAGTAACCGATGTTTCGAATAACGACCTACGACTGGTTCCATGTTATGCAAATACGTGATTTGATTACTGCCTATTTAATTTGTATCCCTTGAATTGTACGTGGTGATTACACGTGATCTTTGTTAAAATCTTTTGTAAACCGGATAGAAATACTATCTGAATAATGATAGAAACTTTAAATACTAACAGCCAGGTTCTCCAACGCTAGTCCGGTCTAATTTGACAACCAAAAGACTTAAACTGACAAGTGAAATAATACGACAACTAAGCTTTATACTATGAATTAATTTTTGAGTTTTTTCGCAAATTTATAAAGAAAGTGGCAATGTTAGTACGTACTTTCGACAATTATAGAACTAAATTCATTGCAACAACTCGTTCCAAGATGAAAATCATTTGAAAACCAAGCAAATCGCTGAAATATCAGAATAATTCATAAGTTTAATGACGACTTATTTACAATAATAGGACAAAAACATGTCAAAACATAAGTGATCAACTATAAGATCTTAATTTAAACCAGTACTAAATCTTAAACCTTCTTAGTAAATCTGAACGTTAAGGTTTGTTCTTTTGTGTGCCACGAAACTGGTCTAATCTGCACTGATTTTTTGCTTATGAGTATCTTTCACGAATAAAAAAAAGTGCAGGTTAGTGCAGTTTGGTGCAACACCAAAGAACAAACCTTAAGTCAAAAGTTTAATAAATAAGAGCAAATCTGAACTAGGAAAAATCAATTTCATGTCTGTCAAAACTTTGGATACCAACTTTGGACACCGATATCTAAGCATGTTAAAATAGTCTTCAATCCGTTGACGCGGCGGCGCGGCGCCGGCGTGATGCATTTCATAATCTCGATTGAACCGGTGCGCTGCGCCGTGTGATATCCACCTGTAGTTATTTGGCCAAGCTTGTTTACCATACATTTGGACTGGTTTTTCTGTACTTAGGTACCTTAAGAGTATTTCAATAGATCATGTGACTTCTTGCTCTAATGGGCAAGTCGTGGTATTCGTCTGCAAGAGTTTAGATAACATTAATGATAAATTATTGATAGATATTAATGACCTGCTCTCTTCAACTATCAATCCCATTCACAGTTACGCTGACGATAGTACTCTTCATTTGAACATTCATTTTTCCAGACAGTCTTGAATTTAGAGCTAGATAATAGACGCAGATCTATGCATCTATGATCCATGATCTATTGGGGTGCCAGTTCAATGCCGCCAAAACCCAGTCCTGCTCCCTGTCACGCAAAAAATCCGGCTTCACTTACCCTATCCACATGAATGGCCAAGTCCTACAGAACAAAGAAACGTTCGATCTTGTTGGCATCGCTTTCGAACATGATCCGAGGATAGCACACATTTCTTCAATAGTCACGTCGGCAGATCAAAAACTTGGTTTCCTCGTTCGAGCCAGAAAATACTTCTTCCCTTCCAACTTACACATCTATGTTTCCCAAATAAGACCTAACCTAGAGAACTCTTCCCACATCTGGGGAGCGGCACCGCCTTCGACACTTAACATCATCGCCGCGCTGTTAGGGATTTGTCTCCTTTTGCCGACATCCACGGATTTTGCTCTAAAGACCTAGCCGCTATAATTCCCCCCTTGACTGTTCTTAACAGAACAATAAGAGGTGCGTTACGTATTTACTGTCTAGCTACGAAATCCTAGACCATCCCACTTCTCTCACTCATTTATACCTAGGGCCACTAGATTATGGAGCAAGTTGCTTGCAGATGTTGTCCCTATCCCCCCAACCTCCAATCCCTTAGATCCCGTGTCAATAGATTAAATTTCCCTTCTCTTCAGACGTTCACGGTACGTTAGTACTTAGGCTTGAAGTCTAGGTGGATATTTGAAGCCTAAAAAATTAATCGATTTTTCCTTTTCATGAAGCATGACTCAGATAATAATACCGTTTAGTTTACTGCTTAAAATACGACCTCGTTTTTACATAATATGACCATTGTTAACTTATGCTCTAAGATAAATGGAAATACCATCTGAACAGTGATAGAAACTTAAAATACAAAACAAGAAGTTTGACAAAATCAGGGCAAACCTAAACATTTGTATACCGAAGAAATTTTAAAATTAAATTGTGGGTAGAAAATATTTCACTACAATTTCTGTAAGGTCTTTTTATACTAACTTTGTACGCCTATATTCTTTGCAAAAACTGAAATGTTATGAATGATGTTGGCAGTTGGTTATCCTTAGCTATAAAAGTTATGAAGCAAAAATAAGCATGAAGGTTCAGACACATTGTAATACCGATAATAGTTTATCTGCAAAAAACTTCATAAATTTTTGTAGCTGCAATTTATTTCCGAAAAAATGAGGTAATTTTTCTTTAAAAATAGCTTTCATGACTCAAATATTAAAACCGTATTTCAGATATAACTTTAAGCCACATAAAATATAATCTTTACACGCCATTTACGAAGCCATCCTACATCCCTGTCGTTCGGCGGCCTTACTTTTGCTCTGTTTTTTAGCGGGAAACGTGTTATCTGGAAAATTCAACAGAAATTTCTAAGATTAATAGCAATAGTCGTGAACTTTGTGAAGACTGCAAGAATTTTAAATGGTGATATATTTACTGGATGTGTGTATCCTGTCTTTATCTCTTAAATGAGGTTGAAGGGAGTATGCTCATTTAAAGCTATTTAAAAAATTTGTGTTTTTTAGTCTTGAGTTCATTTTATATGTTGAGATGATATTTAGGTTTTTCCTGCTGCTTTTATATGCTCTTGAAAAACAAATATTTTTGAAATGCTGTATACTGATGAAACTCTCCCTTTTTCTGTCTATATTTCTTTTTCTTTCTATTTTTATTTTATATATTTTAGAGTAAACTGAACATTTCATCATACATTAAACTTATAGTTTTCATTTAGTGCAAAAATGATTATTTAAATGACAGTAGTTAGGATATATTTAGATACAGTCTCGCCAGCCAG
The DNA here is from genome assembly GCA_963971165.1 of Philopedon plagiatum. NCBI lineage: Eukaryota > Metazoa > Arthropoda > Insecta > Coleoptera > Curculionidae > Philopedon > Philopedon plagiatum. The sequence continues at coordinate 79,608,115 of OZ020194.1, read as the reverse complement.
AGGAAAAACGCACTTGAACATTGTACACCAGTTTGTACCCCAATAAAAAACTAGAATATTAATAAAAAGCAATAAGTAATGGCATATTATACATTGTTGAAGGTATCTTACCTCAAAGATATTTTGAGAGTTTTTGAATCAAAATAGGCATTTCTTGACGAAAATACAGGAACTTGAAGGTATATAAAGGTATATTCTAATGAAGGAACTGAAATAAGAAACGAATTTTCAAAAGATGATCTTGAAAAAGCTGGATTATAATAATTAACACACCTATAATATGAGGAATCAAGGCATATATACAAGGAATACGACTAATATACAATCTTCATCATTCAGCATCAGTACAGTGTCGAAAAAAACTGCTAATTAGGTAATAGAAACTCTTAAGACATGAAAGAACCATTCTATAATAGAAAACTTAAGATACAAAAGCCCAATCTGGGTTAAGAAATGGTTCTCGTGTGTAAAACACCACACTCGATACACGGACTTGCAGGAAGTGTCTCTCTTAGCAACAGGAAAAAAGCCTTTTTGAACATTCCGCTCAGAATACTCTGAAATGGCACCTTGATGTGGATTTATTCCAAGTTAAAAAAGGATAGCATTAAAAAACTACATTGTATATGCATATTTACCTAAGCGACCAAATTTCATTCCAAAGAAGAGATAAGCAAACTCCATTATATTGATTTTCCACGATATTTTTAATATCAAAAACCTATTCAGGGCGATGGTACTAAGTACTGGCGAATGCGCTAGATAACTAAGTACTACCCATGTATCACCTTAAAATTAAATATTTTAAAATTAATACGCTAATTTATAATTAAATCTACATAACGTTGTAGCGAAACGCTGCAAGGCTCTATTTTTTAATAATCTTTTAATATTTTTTTCTGAATGCTAAGCGGCAACGTTTTTAATTTTTAACACAAAACATCCCTCCATATTGAAACTCAGAAAGAATAAAATAATCTTTTTGCGGACGGATTATTTTAAAACATTTAAATTAACAATGAAATGGTAAATAAAATGTTACGAGAATTAAAATTTAAAACGCGTAAAAGCGAACGGACGAATGTTTATACGTGAATAATATTTTACTTTTCTATACACATGTTGAAGTGCAATTCCATGTGCACATTTTCATTCGTTTTTAATAATAATATATAATATTTTCGTGAATTATTACTCTACTTCGACATGAATAACAGTAAGTAAAATAGTCACGCTTTGAATATATGCTGAAGTATGTCGGTACGAGGCTTTGAATTTTGTCATTGAAAGTCTATTCAGGGCAAAAATTATTTTCTACTGACTTTTTCATTAGATATTTTTGAATAATTAAATTAAAACGAGGCAAAACTGTCTCTTTTATACAAATGCAAGAGACATAGAAACTGCAAAAAAACAGAAACTCAGAAGGTATAAAACTTAAAACACCATGCCTGTTCAGTTACTGGGTAGTAATGCCTTTCATTTGACAGTCAAGTAAGCTACCGTTTCTATAATGCGCCCAAGTTACTAAGAAACTGTTTATAAGTTGTTTATATTAATTTTTTTTATTCATTATGGTCTTAGGACTAGAATAAAATCATTATAGCACTCTGACGTAGTAGCCTGAAAAAATATGACTTTCACACTGAAAATGTCGATAATGATGCCATTTTGACACGCCAGAAGATAATTGGAGACTCAAATTAAGAACGTGGCGTCCTTTTTAGCCGATGTGCTAACTACCATAACGGGGAATGTTTTCGTTTTGTCTTTGTCTTCATTGTCGTGTTATTTGGCATCTTGGTCAATTTTGTCGTCTAGTGAGCCCTTCTTCCACGTTAAAAATCAGCTTATTGCAGCTGGCTTTAGATATGAGTCAACAATAGTTATTGTTGTTATAAGGATCATAATGACGATCATCCTGGCACTAGATGTGAATATTATTAGCGCCTCGCCTGATAACACGGCGTGTATCATAATGGTTGTTTATGTAGAAATAATACACGTTTCTTGAGTATTCTGGCAAGACTGACGTTTTTATTTATTAAAAACAAAAGTAAGTATTTCCATATCAACAAACAGTTGATAACATACATTTTTAACATATGACATGACAAAACAAGGTTAATTGTTTAAATATAAACAACACCCCCACTATTTAAAAATTAACCAATCTTAACTTATTCACAAAGTAAAAATGTTTAGTACTAGACAACCCTTTTGTTAATACATCTGCTGTCATTTGATCTGTCTGCAAATATTTAATTTCTACAAACTTATTAGCAACTGTCTCCCTAACAAAATGATGTCTGACATCTATATGTTTAGATCTCTTATGTAAAATAGGATTTAAAGTTAATCTTTGGGCACTCTGATTATCATTATATATTGTGACAGTTTTGTCATAATCTATTAATTCATTTAATAAATTTCGCAAATAAATGGCTTCTTTTGAAGCTTCACTAAGCGCCATGTATTCAGCTTCAGTGCTTGACAAAACCACCGTCTTTTGTTTATTATTTTCCCATGAGATTGCTGCACCTGATAGAGTAAAAACAAACCCTGTATATGATTTGCGATCCCTTTTATTACTCGCCCAGTCAGCGTCCACAAAACCCTCTAAATGGCAGTTTTCTTTAGAAAATCTCAAAGAATAATTTTTAGTGCCTTTCAAATATCTAAGAACACGCTTGGCACATTTCCAATGATAATCAGTGTAGCAATTATTATACTGACTCAGAAAACTTATACAATAAGCTATGTCTGGTCGTGCTAAAACAGCTAAATACATTAAACTACCAATAAGTCTTTGGTAGGGTATATCTTTGTTACAGATTTCGACTTCATTACTAAAACTATCATCAAAACTATCTAAAGATGTCAATACACTTTTACAATCAGTCATGTTAAACCTTTTTAACAACTGTTCTATATAGCTTTCTTGATCTAAAGTTATAGAACCATCGCTAAAATTTTTTATTCTAACACCTAAACAGTTTTTGGCTTCCCCAAGATCTTTAATTATAAAATGAGAACCTAACTCTGTTGTCAAAAAATTAGTATTAATACAGTCATTAGAAAAAATGAAAAAATCATCCACATATAGTGCAATTACAGTATATAAACCATTTTCCTTTTTTATGTAAACACAAGGTTCAAATAAAGATCTCTTATACCCTAGCTTTAATAGTAAGTCATCTACCCGCTTATACCAAGCCCTGGAGGACTGTTTTAACCCATAAATTGCTCGTTTAAGTAAACAAACTTTGTTTTCTGACCCTTCCATGATAAAACCTGCTGGTTGTGTCATTAAAATACTTTCCTGTAGTAATCCATTCAAAAAAGCAGTTTTAACATCTAAGTGACTTATTTTTAAACCTAATTTGACAGACAAACCTATCAACAAACCTAATGTTGAATGCCTTACAACAGGAAAGAAATTTTCAGTCTAATCTATGCCCTCTTTCTGTATAAAACCCCTTGCTACTAACCTAGCACGGTACCTTATTTTATTGTCACTATCAGTCTTTGCTTTAAAAACCCATTTACAGTCATTCTGTTGAAAAGATTCCATTTCGTCTTGCATTGCTTCTATCCATTTGTCTCTGTCTGGTCTAGATAATGCTTCGGAAACTGTCAACGGCACATTTTCAATTAAACTTCCCTCAGCACACATATAGGTAATATAGTCTTTAAAATCTTTGCGTTTTCTTTCTCTTTCTGACCTTCTGACATTTTCTGGTTTTCACAATGCACTACAAAGTCACTATCATTTGAGTCATTTTCTCTAAACTCATTTGAATTATCAGTATCACTAAAAATCTCAACTTCAGCCTCCACTTTATCATTTCTTGTCAAATTCTCATATACATTTTTGTCCCCCACTGAATCTGAGACCTGCTTTGTGATGTTTACATTTTCTTTCTCTATCACAATACTAACTTCACTTTTTACATCTTCCATAGTGGTCACATCTCTACTGACAAATTCTTTATTTTTGCTTTCATTATACACTCTATATCTTTTAGTGTTTTCACCATATCCAACACTGTTTATATGGCCAAACCTCCTGGGCCATACATCTTCGGAGATAAAACAAGGTGCTAGTAAACAACTTTTAACACTTGCAATGTTTAACTTATATACTCCATTTACAAGATCAGCTGTAGCAAGCAGAACATTTTTCTTGTAAATTTTACAACAGTTCCTTTCAAAATGAACAACATTTCCATTTTTGATTAACTGGCTCACAGATAACAGATTTGTGGTCAGTTCAGGTACACAAACACATCTCTAACTTCAATGTCATACTGCTTGTTACCAACAAAAGTCTTCAGTTCAACTGTACCCATGCAGGTTACTTCAATTTTGTTTTTGTTAGCCACCACAATTTCTTTGACATTTGGTTGTGTAGATTTATTTGTGATCCATTCTTCATTTGCAGTTAGGTGAGAACTAGCCCCCGAGTCCACATACCAATCTGTTTTCTTCAAGCTGCCATTTAAAAACACAGCATTAAATGCATTCGAATTATGTCGAAACTTATTTTCATGGTTTCTTTCAGACCATTTATTGTTTCTTTCAGACCATTTATTCGGATTTGGACATTTGTTTTTGAAATGACCGGTTTGTTTACAATCGTAACATCGGATTAATGTCATGTCTCTGTCATTCTTGTCAATGTCACTCGCGCCTTTGCCACTCTTGCCACTTCGATTCTGATAACTTCTGAAGTTTGCTTTACCGGCGAACGCGTTTCCAGCACTGCTGCCAACATCTCCATCCATATCCAGGAGTTTTGTTTTGATGGAATCCGTCGATATGACAATACCTGAATGCTCGATAGCCATTATCATCGGAGCAAACTTTTCCGGTAATCCCGCCAAAAGTAAGGAACCAATCCATTCATCATCGATATTGAATCCTGTGCCTCGTAATTTCTGTCCCATTTCGACAATCTGATTTACGTAACTGGCCATAGAATCACAATTTTCCAATCGGGTTGAAATTAAACTTCTTAACAAGCCGATTCTTCGTGCAAAACCCAGTGGCGGCTGGTGAAATTTCGAAGTTGTATATCTCTGTTCCTACTTACAGGACCCGAACCAATTTTAAGGGTTTTAATAGTGAGCCCACTGGGAATGTTTTGGTAAAGAAAAAAATCATTTTGTAATTTGCGAAACAAAGTTAAATTTTTGGTGTGCCCCTCCTAGGAAAAAAATGAAAACGTCTAGGTATCTTATTTATTCGTTTTTCTAAACAAATTTTACATCATTCTGTTGACAGTTTTTAAATTTTGAGAGAAAAAAAGGTGTTAGTAGAAAGTTATAGTCATTTGAATTTTTTTAAGCCTAAAATAAAATTTAAGAAAAAATTCAAATGACTATAACTTTCTACTAACACCTTTTTTTCTCTCAAAATTTAAAAACTGTCGACAGAATGATGTAAAATTTGTTTAGAAAAAAGAATAAATAAAATACCTAGATGCTTTCATTTTTTTCCTAGGAGGGGCACATCCTAGGAATCATTATAGTAATCACTCCGTCATATTTCATTTTGCATTAAAAATGATAGCTATAATGATGTCGTTTTGACGTGCCAGAAAATAAAATATTTTAATGATTTACAATAAATCCGTTCACATTATGCATAATCTAATAAATCTAGGTCTGCTTAGGTTTGATGAATCGCTTTTTCACTTATTGAGAAGGAGATTTGATCGAATCCGCAGCGGAAAGAGAGCGGAGAGCGGACCTGTGAGTGAATCGTCACTATAGTTGAATATGAGAGACAACATTTTCTCGATTTTTGACATAGAGTATAGTGATGTGACAATTTGAATTAAATGTAATTGGTAATTCGATTTTTGAAATAATCGGTATCATCCGATTATGAAAAGCATAATTCAGATCATAATCGACAACTTCAATTTAGAATAATTCGAAAAGGGAAAGAAAAATATTGAACTATCAAGCGGTTTATATTGTATTAAACAAGGTTAGTTGTACTTGATTGAACCACCGCATAGTGAACAAATAAATCTTATTTATAATCCGCCATTCGATGTGTTGCCATTTTCCTTTTTCTCTCTATCCAGCTATTTAATTCTTTTGATTTTACTTTGATAGTACTTAAAACACTAAATCATGTTTTTTTCTTGTGGCAGCCTACGAAGGTTGAAGCCTAAGTATCATGTACCATAAGTATACTAGAAAAGTAACAAGAAAATAGCATATTTTATGTGTTTAGAAGCTAAAAACTTAGCTTAATTAAAAATTAAAATAAAACCTGTTGAAGAACGATAACTCTAATGAAGTAACAGTAAAGACTTCTAACTCTAAGAATCGGTAAAAACGCGATTTGCTCCTCCAGCAGCAGAAATTTAAATTATAAACAACATATACCCATTTCAAGAATGCGTGACGAGACTGACAGGGAAATATCTGTGATAGTAATCAGAATATCTAATATGAATAATTATACTTGTGGTAGCGCGGTATAGGTAATTTACATTGTTTAAATTATAATCTGATTACGAAAATAATTTATTACCTAATAATCTGATTTAATTAAAAATCATTTTGCCCATCACTATTAATACAACAGCGAATCAAATAAATTTTGAAAATAAAAACTTAAGAGCTTAATATTAAAAGACGTGCGAAACGTGACTTCTATTCTATTGGGCGAAGAATAATACTGCAGGAACGAGACAGAGAAATGAAGCTTGAGTTGGTGTCCCTCTCCAGAACTATCAATTTAAGTGAATTAGAGTAAAATAGAAAAATAGGATTTAACATTTTAGACTTTTATTTATTATAAAAATATTAGTTTAACGTCATGCTAATGATGTCAAACTAATTTAACTTTAAATAATTTTGTGTTTATGTTGGTATCTTGGAACGTAATAAATAAAAAACTAGTAACAAATGAAAACAAAATATACTTATAACATATGAAGGGCACAGGGGTAAAAAGATGAAAGTCACAAAAAGCAGTTTTCGAGAAAAACGACTTTTAAACAGTGGCGGCTGGTGAAATTTCAAAGTTGTATATCTCTGTTCCTACTTACAGGACCCGTACCAAATTTAGGTGTTTTAATAGTGAGCCCACTGGAAATGTTTTGGTAAAGAAAAAAACATTTTGTAATTTGCGAAAAAAAGTTAAATTTTTGGTGTGCCCCTCCTAAGAAAAAAATTAACACGTCTAGATATTTTATTTAGCATTTTTTCTAAAAAAATTTTACATCTTTTTGTCGACAGTTTGTAAATTTGGAGAGAAAAAAATGCATTAGTAGAAAGTTATAGTCATTTGAATTTTCTTAAGCCTAAAATATAATTTAAGAAAAAATTCAAATGACTATAACTTTCTACTAACACATTCTTTTCTCTCAAAATTTAAAAACTGTCGACAAAATAATGTAGAATTTGTTTAGAAAGAATAATAAATAAAATACCTAGACTTGTTCATTTTTTTCTTAGGAGGGGCACACTAAAAATTTAACTTTTTTTCGCAAATTACAAAATGTTTTTTTTCTTTACCAAAACATTCCCAATGGGCTCACTATTAAAACTCCTAAATTTGGTACGGGTCCTGTAAGTAGGAACAGAGATATACAACTTTGAAATTTCACCAGCCGCTACTGCTTTTAAAGTTTGAAGAGTATTTTTTTAATTTGAACTGCTTATGATTTATTCGTTTTTAGAATTACAACATTATAAATAAACAAGTATATCAAAAACATACAGGGTTTTTTAAAAAATAGAAATCAAACATAAAAAAATATACTTAAACCCACATTATTTATTCAAATTAATAGTACATTATACTCTATATTCTTGGAAACAAAATGAAAATAGATATTAACAATTAAATAATCAAGTATTTCTAATCATTTTGGTTAAAAAAAAATCAATCAGCATCTCCCACTACTTGGTTGTAAGGCAAATTTTCAAAATATCTACTTGAATTAAGGTCTTCAAAAAACCGTTTTAGTTCTTGAAGATTTAGGTATTTCTTCAAAGATATAGGATTTCGTTCGTGATGTTTCAGAGCAGGCAGCTTAAATTGACCAGCAGGTATCAAGTTTGGATTTTTCTGTTTTTCTCTGTGCGGTACCACAACGGAAGTCGTGAATGATCCATTATAGGTTTCACGATAATTCTGGGCATGTCAGTACACACTGTGTCTGCTTTCAAATGGGTACTTCTATCAGAAGTATGTGGTTAGGTGATCCGTCTAGGATCGGAACTTGTCTTGACCTTCACAATCAATCACAATAAATGGACCGGGTTTTCTTCTGGCACTAACAATCTGTTCATTCCACGCACTTGAAAGTTCTACTGTCGCTTTTTGGTTTGTCAAGCCCATATTGCGGCGCACTCTAAATAGCTATCTCCCAGGAAACGTCATCTTACACTTTTTAGACGCTTTATTTTATGAACAATATAGTGCAGTAATCGAAATATGGTATTATTCTTATTTTGACCGCCACACGAATCACAGAAAATTTCTAGTTCTTCAATACTGTCATCCAAAAAATTAAAAATAAAGTGACATAGCATAGACGCTATCTCATCAAGAATATTATATCAGATTCATTTAACTTAACAGAAATTTGTGTATATTTTTTTGTCCTGGAACGTAATAATAAAAAAATTGTCAACAAATGAAAACAAAATAAACTTGTAACATATAGCTTTAGGTGTGTAAATATAAATAAACTCTAAATACGGCATTTTTAAAACTTTATAAAGAATTTTAAAGCAAACGATATCGATATTTGTACTCCAAACAAACGGATCACCATGTACATCATGTTATTATTTTAATAGGCGTGAAGGCATAAACCTAATATATAATTTAAAATTTAAGCATTAATGTGAAATAAAATAAATTAAATATTAATAGTTTTACGGTTCTGCAAAATATATTATTATTTTACGAATCATCTAATTAAGCATTGATCTCATTTGCATGAATAATAACAGTTTTTGATAATACGTTTTTTAACTGCCCATAAAACATAAAATTCTATGATGCATAAGTATCTATGGTTAAAATTTTAAAAATCTGCACTCTAGGACTCTTCAGATTTTGTTATGGAAAATAAAGTAATACTGAGCACTAGGCTTCTTTTTCGAAACCTGGCAGAAAGACAAGTGACACTTACCAGCTGGTATGTAGTAACGGGGAAATTCCTTTGGTTTACTGTTGGTCTTCTTTTGCATCTTCTGATTTCATTGAAAAGTTTTCAATAGATAGGGTGTCCGAAAAGTCTATGGGCCTATTTGCTATTAGTAAAGATAGAGACACCAAATTTTAGGTGTATCTTATTCGTTAATAAATCTACTTATTTATGTAGTTTAACTTTTTTAACCCTCTTGAGGGGTGAGTAGAAAGTCGAGGTCAAAATTTTTTTGTGCAACCCTATGGCGCGTGGTATCTTATTTTAAAAAATTTCAAAAAAGAGACATTTTACCGCAAACCCGAGGTCCGTATCTTATTCGTTTTGAAATGACAAGCCTTTAAAAATTAAAAATCGTGAAATAGTACCTTTATTTCTCCTAGTTTAAAAGTTATTTAAAATGACCACCGTGAACTTCTCAGCAGTAATAAATCCTATTTTAGAACTCACTTTTCGAGTATGACAGGTATTACTTCTTGGCAGAAGTGCCAAGAAGTTCATGGTGGTTATTCTGAATAATTTTTAAAGTAACCAGAGGAATGAGGGTATTTAAATTTGTAAGTTTTTTTCTACGATTTTGAAAGGTTTGCCATTTAAAAACGAATTAAGATACGGACATCGCGTTTGCGGTAAAATGTTTCTTTTTTGAAAAACTTTAAAATGAGGTACCACACGACATAGGGCTGCACTTAAAATTTTTGACCTCAACTTCCTAGCGTCACCCCTCAAGAGGGATTGAAAATGTTCAATTACATAAAAAAGTAGATTTATCAGCCAATAAAATACACTAAAAATTTGGTGTCTCTATCTTTACTAATAGCAAAGATATTTGCCCATACGACGACTTTTCGGACTCCCTCTATAAGCCCCGGTACATTTTAAAATATTATTCTAGTACTTTCTTTATGCACTATCCAAATTTTAAGTGGTTTAAACACATAACTGTAACAGAACAGCATACATATCGACAAACATCAACAATAAGAAATTCATTTAACTTTCTTGAAGTCAAAAACTTTGTAAACTACAACACAGCAATATTTTTAGAATTTAATTATTAATTTAAATTAAAACAGCCTTTGGTGCTTTATAATTAAATTAGTTTAATATTAGGGTACGTAGTCTCTTTATTACCTCACCCTTAGTTTAAATATAAATTAATTGTGAGAAGAGTTCTCCTCTCCTTAAAAGTTAAGAAAAGAGCAATAACTTCTTTTTGGTCCTATAAATTACCCATAGCAGACATTTCAGCCTCCGTAACTGTGGGTAATCTCCGAGGTCGTTTAGGTCTTTGAAGTTAAAACTCAGGGTCGGATTCGACCGAATTTTAAAATGTTATCTCTATAGATATGTATATAAAAGAAGAAACTGACTAACTGACTGACTGACATATCAACGCCCATCCCATACCACTAGGACTAGAAAATTGAAATTTTACGCAAAAGCTTCTTTCTTACACAACGTAGGCATCTACTAAGGAAGGGTTTTTCGAAATTCAATCCCTAAGGGGGCGAAACGGGGTTTTAAACTTTGTATAGAGAAAAAAATATTAGATGGTCCTATTAACTCGAAACTTCACAGATGTACTCTAAAAAATAAACACGTGTTTTACAGTTTCTAATAAATCAACCCTTAAGGTGGTGAAATGGGGGTTCAAAGCTTGTAATGGAGTAAAATTGTTGTACCGACGAATATAAAACTAATAAAAAATTCGATAGAAATTTAGCTTTCACCTCTGTTGGGAATCATTAGACTGCCGTAGCCCATAAGGCAACTTCTTCAATAGCAATCTCGCATAGTCAATACGTTTTCAAAGTGGCAAAACAGTGGTTACTAAAAATCAATATGCCGATCGAAACCCGAACAACACTGAAAAATCCCGTGGTGATTGCCTGCTACATACCACATACGGGCACGATCACGTTTAAGACAGACGGGAAAAATCAAGCTCCGACAGATTTTTTAGAACGCCGGCAAGCACGACGGTTTTTCGCCATACACTAACCGTTTTGCCCGAACAGTTTTTAACGTATGGCAATCCTGCCAAAAAAGAACTGTATTTGTGGGGGCCTTAATTCTCTATCCATTAGTTTTTATCCACGTATTATTTTGTCCTTGTAGACAACACTTATAAAAAGAATTAATAAATCTCGATTCTTTTAATTTTATCTACATATTAATTTTGCGCTGGCCTTACAAGCTAGTGTATTGGCCACAATTTCTTTCAATTTTAAAAGGTGTTTTAATTTCGAATGCTTTTATTACATGTTCTTATTGTTCTCATCGCCTACCTTAACACTTCCTGTACCTATTTATAGGTAACAGGAAATGAAGTCGTCCGACCATAGCTTTTTGTCACGGATCCTTTGCTGTAACTTCGACATTGATTGACTCTTAATTGCGTATTATAATTAAACAATACTTGCTTTATTATATTTAGTAGCGAAATATTTTGGTAAGTGGTCAAACCCGAAAAATAGCACCCGATCGAAAAATTACTCGACAATTAGATAAACATAAGAGCTTTAATACAATTAAGAGCAGTCTTCGGCGCACATTATCACCATTTTGTTTTTTATCGTTACTGCTGCTGAATAATTTTCTATAAAAAGCATTTACTGTAGACACATCAAAAGAACGATAATGTGATTAATTAAAGAAATAAAATGTTACTTTGTACTTTTTTTATAACCACGCTCCGCAGTAATTCGGTAGATGTATCGAATTTTTGCTGCCCGCGATGTAAAGGGACAATCAAAAAATAAAATTTTTATTTTATTAAAGAATTATATGTCTTTCTTTTGTGTTTACACTGGAAAGTCATTTTTATGGTAAATCGCTAAACAAAAACATGGTTAAAAAAAACAATAGCAGTAATAGCGCGGGACACTGCTCTTAATGTTTTTCGACAAGTCAAGTAGTTTTTTTTATTTAATTTTTTGATTCTAGCGCAGTTTTTCGAGGTTAAACACTCGTAAAAAACTGAAGCAAATCTTATTGATTTAGGAATATATGTACCTATTTGTATAAATAAAATATTAAGAATAGCTTTAGAATTATAAGTGCGAATTTTCTTTACATTTTTATTAAATGCAATCAAGCATTTCTAGTGATAGCTTAAATACTAGAAAGATTAGAAAAAATGACAACTAAAAGGTAGTAAAAGTAAAATATATATTTACTTTAGGTTTTAGGTGTAAGGGATAAGAGATAGTCAACTAATACATATATTACATACAGGGTGTTATGGAAATTACCAAATATTTTTTCACCTCAAATCGCACAGTTTTTTATTTTAAAAATACCCTAAACTACTCCCACGTCCGACGCTTCTAAAAGTCATGACATCATGGGCTAAAGGGGAAATAATCGACCCAGCAGCGGCGTAGCCTTGACATCTCATTTTTTAGCAGTTTTAGTGAAAACCGAAAATAATACAATATATGTGACCGTCTCTGATAAAAGGGACCTAGTGTGTCAAAAAATGGTTAAATAGAATACCCTATTACATATTTGATTTATTTTTTGTTTCTGTTTTAAATTATAGCCTCCGTTGTGTTGTCTTTTCTGTAGACAATTATGTGCCGAAGTTCCTATTCACAATAGCTAAAAATAACAGGACTTTGTGCAAAGACTCTCATTTGCATGATCATAAAAAATTAATGAAACAACATTTATTAAAAAGTTTTAAGAAAGTTTAAAGCCCCTAAAATACCCCTCTGGCCCATTCAGGAGCCCTTTCAACGTAAAATTCCTATATTTTGCTTTTATCTCTAGAAGTTCACAGAATAACTGAGAAATGTGCGGATTAGCCGGGATTTACGGTTAAACTCTTTATCCGCTCCTCCCCTTTTTTTATTTGAGCTTGCATTATGGCATGTGTTTTCTATAGTTTATATCTGGATATCTCAAAGTTAGGCGCAAAATTGGGATTTACTTTCGTTGTTTTCAACTTTTATTTAAAAAGTATCTTTTTGGGTCAGGATATATTGCCTGCAAAGTTTGGAAATTTTTTTATATAGATTTTTTAGGGACGGGATCTGTGATATATTGCGAAAGCAAGAATTACTTTAAAAGTTACATAACAAAATTTTAAATTTTCTTTTTGCTTTCATCAGTAGTGGGTCGGGAGTTTTGTAAAGTACTGTAGTTAAGATTGAGTTATTTATTTTCAAAATGATAATTTAACTTGTATCATCACCATGACTGGGTGAGAAAAGAATTATTATCTCATACGTAGGTAGCCAAACAGTAACCAATAACGTCAATGCTAGAACTATAACTAGTACCGGCGCAGGACCATTAATTTTTTTAAAACGCTACCAGCGGAGTCTGGAACCGAGACCATTTACGCCCAAGGGATCTTCTGGCTACCGGCTGGGGCCCCCTACGCCCCCCTAAATCCGACACTGCTACCGTCCCCGTGATCGGTAAGTAATCATTTACCGATCACTAATTTTTTAAATTTGTAGACTAATTCAGTATATACATATCTCCAAGTACCTGAGCGTGCAAAAACAATTTTTTGGACTTTTCCCTTGTACAACCCCCTACTGGAACTGACTTTGTTTTCCGGTTTGTTCCAATAGTTTTTAACAAGATCTCTGCAACGGGATCGCTTTGGACTCCCGGCGAAAAGAATAAATACATAAATAAAATAAATTTACAGCTAGGGACAAATCAAAGACAACGGAAAAGTAATAACAGGTTACAACAAAAACTCTAAACGTTACCAGAAAATTACTGGAAAAATAAGTGCTCACGTTTCACCCTATTTTCTTTTCAGTTTAATCCAGTAAAATTCCAGTGGCCAGAAATCGAAAGGAGGCAAACCGCGCTTGCATCTGAAAACAAGTTTCTTTTTAAATCGATAATAAATTGTAATTCTGAATTACTACAAAACATTATTTCAAAGTTTCAGAACCTTATATAAAATTTAAATTATTGGAGAAACTGTGTTCATAGTTTTCTATCCATGAGAAAGGCAACTGTGGTAGTATAAACTTATATGGTAGTATAAACTATATAACTCCAAAATAGTTCAACACACAAAAAAAAGATTCCTCAAAATAAAGATATAAGTGGTTTTAAAAAAAATATTTTACTTAGAACTCTTATGTTCTTAAATTAAAAACATATTTTTGTTCTGAAGATTTTAAAAGTATTAAAACAAGACAAAAATTTCATTAAGTCATTTATTTACATTGATGACATTTATTTAAAAATAAGTATACCATTTCTCATTACAAAACCATGAGTTTCAAGATACAAAAAGCATATTAGGTCACAGTGTAAAATTTTAGTTCTCTTGTATTGAGGTATTTAGACATAAAATTAACAAAGCCATTTCTTAGAGTAAAGCCTAGAGAAGCACTATTTGTGAAATCTAGGTTTCATTGGATTGGAAATCGAATATTTTAGTGGAAAAACCCCTATCTCATTATTAAAATCGTAGCTCTTGTACCAAGCCCGTGAAGACCTCACTGTAACACCACATAACTTCAATAAAGTACGAGTAAATTACCGAAATACGTGCTGCAGCAACCGGTTCGAATATGTGCAAAAAAGAAAAAGACGGGATCTATCTGGCCGGTAAGATACGCAAAACAAATCCGTTACATCTCGCTTATTGGTACGAGAAGGGAGTCGACCTGCATCCTGCATGTGTTTGTATGTGTGGTGGTCGGTCAGTTTTCATGTCGCATAATATATAAATTTTTATAGATTTTGTGAACTGTATCGGTGGAAAAACAGAATTGGTAAGTATGAGACACATTTAAATTTTGTTTACAACCTATTGCAAATAAGAGGATTTATCAGAACTACTGAATACTGAAGGTATAATCGATGCTCTTTGGTATAATGTCCGCCATGTGCATTTGTTTGTTTCTTGACCTACGAAGGGTGACGCAATGAAAAATCAGTTTATGATTAACAGGCCACAAAATCTTTAAAAAAAGCGTGCATCTCTGCTATTATCCTCTTTTCAAATGCAGACTACAGTTCATGTGTTTATCGCATGCAGAGTTTCCTTTGAAATTCCATAATTTATCTAAATAACTCCGTAACTACATACACATACCGTGGAAACGTCTTGAAAAGCAATTTCGTATTAGAATATGGTATTTGCATTGTTTAGCGTAGGAGCTATTCAAACAGAAATTTGGAATACTTAAACAACTCCTCCATAATACGAAAACAATACAGCTCTCCGGATTTAGGTTAGGTAAATGGAAACTATTTTGATTTAATTTATATACGTGATGGCGAACAAGCATGGTTTAAAACCACCAGCACCGCAGTAAAGCTTTAATGCCGATGCCGGTTAAAAGTGTTTGCCTAAAGGTTTTAACCAGGGATGTATGTTCGCAAGTCCCGTTTTCATCTGTTTCTCGATTACAGCAATAAAATTTTAGAAAATGTCTAGAAACTGAGTATCATTGATAATTCAAAAACGCAAGCACATAATCAGAAAATCAGCAATGTCTCCGATCTGCCTCGATGAATTGTTAGCTTTTCTTCATACTCTCGTCGAGCTGTAGTAGATGATTGGTTTGTTGCCGTTGGAAGATCCATAGGCCGATGAATCAACTCATAACGAAGCACTACTCTTATCATAGGTACGATTTATAAAAAAGAAACATTTTGTCAAGAGTTATTTGCTAAAAAATTGGAAACCGATACAAAGGGAGAATCGATATTTAATATCATGAAGAAGTTGCTACTGATGGTGTTTCGGCGATGACGGGGCGTCATAAGGGTTTCATAGCGCATTTGAAACAAGTAGTACCAAATGTACTCGCTGTACATTGTGTTATTCATCGTCAGCATTTGGTTTGCAAAAAATCTGAATGAACGCCTGCATACGTCGTTTGATTACGTTATTAAATCAGCCAATAAGATTAGAAGCAATTCATTGAGTGACAGACTATTTGACCGACTTTCTAGTTAAAATTATACAGATTATTATCGCCTGCTGCTGCACACAAAATTTCGTTGGCTGTTAAAAGGCACTTGTCTGAATTGTTTTTACAATCTGTTTGACTCACTACCAGAATTCCTTGAAAACAGAGATGAAAAATTGCGCGCAAACTTGATTACATCCAAAAATGACATCGCTTGGTTGACGGACCTGTTTAAAATATTTAATGAAGTAAATTTACAATAATTGCAAGGTGATGAGTTGAATTTAATTAAAACAAAACACGTCACAGCTGATTTTGTGGGGAAACTTCTTCTGTTCAAACGAAATTTAGGTAAAGGTGAATACAGCCACTTTCCTACGTTTTCAGCAGTCTCTGCAAAACAGGAAGATCTACTTACTTACTGCCAGCACTTGGACGTCCTTCATGCTGATTTTGAGGAGCGATTCCAGGATATTTTAAACATGAATATACCGAGTTGGGTTTTAGATCCTTTCGCAAATGCAGGTAGAGCAGAATCATCAAATTTAGAAGAGTAACTCGTAGAGCTCACAACTAACGAAGAACTAAATGTAAAATTCAGAAATGGATACCAAAACTTCTGGTTTAAAAAATCAATACCAGCACTCTACCCTGGATTGTGGGAAACAGTACAGAAATTTGTGGTTGCATTGCCTTCATTGTATTTGGCTGAGCGTGGGTTCAGTGCAGTAGCAAATTTACTTTCTAAGAAAAGGAACAGACTGCAGATCACTGAGCGTGGCGATTTGCGACTGACGTTGACAAAACCGACATTAACAAATTGATAATACTCCACCAGCCTCAACTATCTCAATAATTTTTTAATTACTATTTCTGAATTAGTCTTTAAATTTTTAATAAACAATTTTCTACTTTTGATGGTCTTTTTAATTTCTACTTTGTGATTCTTAATAGATAGATAGATAAATAAAATACAAATAATGTGTAACAATATTTTAATATTTGGAATTAAGTACTATTATGGGAGAGGTGGCGTTTGAATTTTTTTTCTTGTAAAGGGGGTGGTGGTCCAGAAAAGGTTGAGAACCTTTGCACTAAGGGATGGCCTATATTCGGTACCAAACACCCTGTATAACTCTTTCAAGAGACATTTCTTGATTACGATCATTATTTTAACTTGTGACTGGGATAAATACGAGACGGGAATTTTACAGTTAACTTATTTAAAAAAGACGTTTAAAGTAAATAATAAGAACAAACTTTCTAATGTACTTCTTAGATCTCTGAGTATCCGAACAAACATTTTAAAATTTTTATTGTAACTTCATTAATATAAATTTTTTCAGGCAAGCAACAAGGATGTCCTATTTTTGGGGCAATCACCCAATAATAATCAGTACAAAGACCGCTTATCCTATTCTTGACAAATTTTTAAGCATTGCTATAACGTAGAAACCAACAATTCTGATAAGAAAGCAATGGGGAAGCAGAACACGCTCCAATGCCAAGAAGTCGATACAGACGCATGTTTTTATAATGTGTTTAAAACTTGCTCCTGTTGAAGGCACATGTTACTTACTTTTTCAAGGTTCACGTTTAAATAAGCACAAAAGAAAATATTTTAACAGTATAAAGCAATATTATGTAAAACATGGGTCGTATTAAGAATACCTTGACTTTTGCTTTTTTGCTTCCAGGCCTATTCAATGTTGTTTCAGAATTTACATTATATTTCAGCGTTTATATAAAAAATTTAAAAAGATAATATACGAAAACGGTATAATGGTACGCGTATAGTTAGCAAGAAATACAGATGTCTTAAATTTATTTCCGCTTATTCTGAATTATATATTTTCTGTTTTTGGTATTCGTTAAAGAAATCAAAATTATACTTCGTTTCAAAATATATCGTTGACTTATAGACTGGAATAAAATTTACAGGACAAACACCATTCTGTAGAGTCGTAAACAAAGAATATACCTTAAAGGAGGTGGGGTTGACCTTGCTTCAATTTGAGAAACTAGTGTAATTTTCTGGAATCAAAAAACAAATTTAACAAATAAATTACAGGTAAAATTTAAATCATTCAAACATTGCAAAAAACCTTCACCTATATTAGTTTTAATGTCCATAGCATCCAGTGCGCTATGAAAATCTTGTGCAGACTTGGGTAATTTTGGGTGAAAAGATAAGCGTGCTGTATTCATGTTTTTTTGACACAATCAACATCCTGTATGATCAGATCTAATGAAGCACAATCGCGTAATTCACGATATATTATTTTCGAGGGTCTGCTTATAATATCATCCACAGCTTTTCGCTTTAAATAGTGGTTAAGTTTTTGTTTTAACAAAGACTTTTCTTCTTCCCTTTCATGATTATGGGTAATAGATGAGATTTCTTTCAAAATCGAGTCACTTATTTTAAGAAATGCTTTGCAGGTTTTTTGTGGACATGCTCACGTCTGAACGTCGCCTGCCAGACTTTTTTGGAATCCAAACTAATACCCATCCATAATGATTAGGGTGTTTCCCTTAACACCTTTGGAAAACTCCTTATTGTACAACCTTATAACTTAATAATACAAGTCCAATGGTCAAAATTCTACAACAGGCTGAACAAAGTATATCATTTATAAATAAGTGCTTTTCAATTATTGTTGGGATATATTTCTGTCCGCGGGACGCAAATGGGTTATACCGAAATATTGGGTTCCAGCCCTACACTATGTAGGTACTCGGAAATTTCGAAAGTTTTATTGGTCAGTAGGTCAACGGTATATGTTGAAACTAAGTATGCCTCTCCTCCCGCAGTCAAAATTAGACAGATATGACGAATTTTATCAAAATACTGATAAATGTGTCAATGTTTAAAAAGTCACAATGTTTAAAATGTCACAATAGTAGGGATAGGTAAATACATAATCTAGTGTTGTAACCCTTTATGCATTTTTCGTTTCTTACTTCTAAAATATAACTGATTTGGGCACAAGAGCTTCGATAAAATTATTGAAAAATCAATAATTAATTATTATATTGCGAAAACTTCTGACTATTCTATTACTGTCCTTTGCTTTTAGGCAATGGCATGTCATTAATTACGTCCTGACTTGCAATTCGTGCATAATCATGCACATAATTAAAGTTGCCACAGATCAGTCAGAGTATTAATATAATTAATTATTTCTGAATCAGAAATTGTAGCTAAAATTGAGCAAATCTTACTACAAATAAAATATAATTTTTGTCGACTTCGGAAAATAATGAATTTTATGGAAATCATTCCTAAATTTACCATTCCATTTCAAATAAAATTGCAGGTGAAATGCTAAATGTATTCCCAAAAGTCACTTTGATTAAGTTGTAGGTTCTTTTAGACAGAAACAGAGTAATAGTGAAGCAAGAACATTAAATAGCTTACCTAATGTTTTCTTTAACTTGATTTTATAATATTTAGTGATATATAGCTGTCTCAGTTTTATACTAGTCACTGTAAACCCGTGTTTAAATTAGACTAGTTTGATGATTACCATTCGACATATAAAATCATCTAATGATGATTATTAGAAATGTAAAAATAATAAGCATTGCTTCACTTGCTATTTGTTCTTTACGAACCAGATAAATTTACAAGTTCTTATTTTGTTTTCTACATTTATTTGACGTATTTAGGCCATTTTACCACAAACGTTTAGATTCACTAAAAATATATTAGGTTTAGATTAGGATCTTCTAGTTGATCAGTTAAGTTTTGTCAGGATTTTGTTCTGTCATTGTTAGTAAGTCGTTATTAAAAACTTGTGAGTTATTGTATTGTTTCTGATTTGCTTGGTTTCCAAATGATTTTTATATTGGAACGGATTGCTGGAATTAATTTAATTCCATTATTACGAAAAATGCGTACTAAAATTGCTCTTTTCTTTTAACATTTTTCAAAACATATTCATAGTTAGAGATGGAACATTCTCGAGAATTTATTTTTGAGAAATATTCTCCGAGAACAATGAGAATTTATCGGAAATTTTGGAGAATATATTTTATATGTCGGAAAATTTTATGTTTTGACTGCATAATGTGAAGGAACATATTTTTTTTACCAAAAGTAATTTTTACAATAATTTTATCTGAAAAAATAAGGAGATGTAGAGATGGAACATTCTCGGGAATTTATTATTGGGAAATATTCTCTGAGAATTTATCGGAAATTTTGAAGAATTTATTTTATATATTGGAGAATTTTATGTTGTGTTTGACTGCATAAATTAGAAGAACATATTTTTTTACCCAACGTAGTTTTTACAATAATTTTATCTGAAAGAATAAAGAGATAGCACTGCATAATACCTAATTGAGAAAATATTTAAATTGTATATTAACGTGATTACGCATCATAGTCAAAATAAAGACACATTAAATTTTTATTTCCATTGTTTTCGAGTAACTTTATTTATAAATAAAACACAACTTAGAAACGCATTGTATAAAATAACATGTCTAAACAAGTTGTTTAAAACAACACAGAAAAGAAATAAAGATAAAGATGCCAGTTCTATCTATGATACAATAGCGGCATTCAAATAAATTACCTTAAATTTCCGTAAATTCTCATAAATTCTCCGAGAATATGAATTTTCCCGAGAACATTCTCGTTCTCGGAAATATTCTCGGTAATTTTCCATTAATTTATATTTTTTTATAAAATCATAAATGCACCAGAATTTATGCTGGGAAATATTCTCGGTAATTTACCGTTCTCCGGAAATATTCCCTTGAGAACATTCTCATGGCACATCTCTATTCATAGTATACAATTTAGTTGTCTTTTTCTTGAATGAAACCCAATCAAACCCAATCAGTAAGTTTAAAAATTTTTGTTTGTCAAATTAGACCGATCTAACATTGGAGAATCTGGCCAATAATGTTCAAGTTTACAAGCCAAGTTCTATGTAATTTTCTAATTTTTTTGATTCAGTGTTGAGTCTCATAAAATGGACTATTAGTATCTTGTTAAATTTTTTTTATATTACTGGATTCTATCCGAATCTAATGTTGTTCTGTTTTTTTTCAGGTAAGGATAATACCGGGACCATTAGAAGAAATAATACAACAGCTACAACGTAAGAAATTTAAATTTTTTTTGTCAAGACCAAAACATTATTAGCGAAGCTAAGTGCGCCTCCTTGCCCGTCTCAAGCATCCTCAAAAACTACCTCGTCTAAAATTTGAAATATGAAAAGTTTTTATTCACCGTTACCAAGAAGGATATACGCGCAGGTGAAGAATCAAAAGTTAATTTACATAATATATGAATATGAAAAATTTACCACGCGATGTGATAAAAACCTCTTCAAAATAATTGATAAAAAAATTAATCAATAGGAAGTATAAAGGAAATACACAAGGTGTCCGAAAAGTCTTAGTATGGGCAAACATCTTTGCTATTAGTAAAGATAGAGACACCAAATTTTAGGGATATCCTATTGGGTAATAAATTTACTATTTCATGTAATTTAAGTTTTCCAATCCCTTTGGAAGGGAGACGCTAGGGAATTGAGGTTAAAAACTTTAAATGCAACCCTATGCCGTATGGTACCTCATTTTAAAGCCCTTCAAAAAAGAAACATCGTAATGCAAATCCGAGGTCCATATTTTAATTCGTTTTTAAATGGCAAACCTTTAAAAATCGTAAAACAAATTTAAATACCTTTACTTCTCTTGTTACTTTAAAAGTTGTTCATAATGGCCAATATCAATTTCTTGGCAGTTATAAGGTGGATTTTGAAACTTACTTCTCACATTTTCAAGAAGTAGCACCTGGCATTCTCGAAAATGTGAGAAGTGAGTTTTAAAATCGAGGAGTATATTGGAGGATACAAATAAGTTTTTCTACGAATGTCAATAAAAACCTTTATTGTATGTTCAATAGTAATTTCGGAACATGGTGCATTGTATTTTACACATTTTCATTGTGTTTCAATCACCATGGTGATTGAACTACAAAGTTCCCATTGTACACGGGTATTTTTTACAAAGGTGGCGTTGACATCCAAAATCTTTATAATTTTTATTTGTGGAATGTCAGATTGACATTTTTTGACATCTTAAAAGGAAAAATATTACTAATCCCATTTTATGTAACAGTAACATTCGTAGAAAAAGTATAGTGTAAAACTCGCATGGAATGACCATTTCCTACTCGTATGATTTGCAGCATTCGCCTGCGGCTCATGCTGCAAACGTCATATTCGTAGGAAATGCATGTCATTCCATGCTCGTTGTACAATATACTATTTTCTACGAATGTCAATAAAAACCTTTATTGTATGTTCAATAGTAATTTCGGAACATGGTGCATTGTGTTTTACACATTTTCATTGTGCTTCAATCACCATGGTGATTGAACTACAAAGTTCCCATTGTGCACGGGTATTTTTTACAAAGGTGGCGTTGACATCCAAAATCTTTATAATTTTTATTTGCGGAATGTCAGATTGACATTTTTTGACATCTTAAAAGGAAAAATATTACTAATCCCATTTTATGTAACAGTAACATTCGTAGAAAAAGTATAGTGTAAAACTCGAATGGAATGACCATTTCCTACTCGTATGATTTGCAGCATTCGCCTGCGGCTCATGCTGCAAACGTCATACTCGTAGGAAATGCATGTCATTCCATGCTCGTACAATATACTATTTTCTACGAATGTCAATAAAAACCTTTATTGTATGTTCAATAGTAATTTCGGAACATGGTGCATTGTGTTTTACACATTTTCATTGTGCTTCAATCACCATGGTGATTGAACTACAAAGTTCCCATTGTGCACGGGTATTTTTTACAAAGGTGGCGTTGACAAGCCACAATATACCTGATGAAATTTTGTTAGGCCTGTCAGCACATTGCAGTATTTGCAGCAAAATTAGACATTTATTTTAACATATGGATTTCCACAGATTTTCCAAATTTTATGTTTTATACAAAAGCTGTCGGAAAAATAAAATAATACACAAATTCTTGCAGGACCGGATTTAACTTTGCCGCGCCTAAACTACAATTTTTCGCTGCACCCTGTTTTTTAAGAATTGTGATTGCATTTTTATTTAGCAACATTGAGTTGGAACATGATAATTTATAACTTTATATTGTTTAACAGTTTGTTGTTGTCTTGGTTGCTACTGGGGTGCACTTTAGAGCAATACGGCGCACACTTTATGAATGAAGGTCGGAATCCCAGAATTTACTAAAATTATAATAAGTACTGTTCAAATTAAGATCTTTGAGCAAATCAGTTAGGATTTTACAAGTTTTTGTCCTCTCAATAATAACTTGCCCTTCAGAAACTATGAGTTTTATAATTTCGTAGAGATTTGCTGTGTGAAAATGCATACTGCCTTTTTCTTTATAAATAACTAAAGAGTCTCGGAAAAAAATCATAATACAAAACTTAGTTGTCTTATTAATGTAATTGTCAGTTTACAACTTTTGATTGTCAAATTAGATCGGTTCTGTGATAGTGAATCTAAATTCTAAATCCAAACAATTTTAATGATGTTTATTTATTCTCTTCCCTTAAATGTTGTTATAGCAACACCCCGAAAAAAGCAATAAAAAAATCTGATAATCTGCATTAAAAACAAAAACCCTTGAAATTTTGTCGTATTACAATTTAGCCTAGTTCGTCTCTGCAATAAATTCTACCCTGACTTTGTGCCCAAAAAGTGAATAATTTTTTCTTAATGTCTGTATGATTGTGGCGGATTCATATTTAAAAAATTTATTGTTTGGGTGTTACGCCACTCTACTGTTAAGGAAAATAAATATTTTTTAAAAAATAATAAAAGTCACTGCGTTTAAACAAAAAACAAATCCTGAAAAAAGAAATGTTCTGTACACTGTCAGTGACTTTTAATTATAAAAAGTATGCCTGACCCTAATCTATCTCTAGTGTAGTATATATTCGGTCTAAAACCTAATCTGAATAAAATAATTTTTCTGACGTTTCGAGACCTAATATCTAGTCTCGTTATCAAAGAATCTAATAAATTCAAACTAACTAAATTAAAAATGAACTAAGTAATTATAAAAAATAATTAAAAAAGGATTCAAGAGTTTTCTGATAGAATTCTTCTGATTTTTTTTTTTTTTTTTTTTTTTTTTTTTTGAAAATATTGCTCTGATAATGGTTTCTGGCTTTTCTGTCAATAGACCTTTCTTTTATCAGAGCAATATTTTCAAAAAAATCAGAAGAATTCTATCAGAAAACTCTTGTATCCTTTTTTAATTATTTTTTATAATTACTTAGTTCATTTTTAATTTAGTTAGTTTGAATTTATTAGATTCTTTGATAACGAGACTAGATATTAGGTCTCGAAACGTCAGAAAAATTATTTTATTCAGATTAGGTTTTAGACCGAATATATACTACACTAGAGATAGATTAGGGTCAGGCATACTTTTTATAATTAAAAGTCACTGACAGTGTACAGAACATTTCTTTTTTCAGGATTTGTTTTTTGTTTAAACGCAGTGACTATTATTATTTTTTAAAAAATATTTATTTTCCTTAACAGTAGAGTGGCGTAACACCCAAACAATAAATTTTTTAAATTTTTTCTTATACCAAACAAATTTCTTCGAATCACCTTTTTGCATCATACTCAATTTTACTCCATTCTTCTTTACTTCAAAAACTACCGATTCGCCAACGGAATTCAGATAATCATTTTTTTTATTACTCAATGACTACATCTTTTCCTTCCTTATCTTATTAACAAACTTTTGCTCCAACAATGAGTACAATGAAGCATTAACAACACAAAGGACCTTTCTAAGTAGTCTTCAAAGGATTTTTATTTGCAAATGGCAGGTCGTTTTAAAGACACACGAAAAATCTCTGCCGCGGGTTCCTGGATAAAGTGGAAAACTTAATTTTTATTCCATGCAATCTTGAAATTTTTTTCTAAAATGTTCTTTTTTTGTATTAGGTACAATTGCATATTTTAAGTTTCTTAAAAATTCTGCTTTTAATAAGGGTTGAAATTTTTATTAAAATAATTTTTACTGATCAAAATTGCAGGAAAATGAGTATGTTTCTTTAGGTATTAATAATATACAGCCTTAAAATGCCTTACATACAATAGGAAAAATATATAAACTAGTATTATTTGAACTTCAACTGATAAGGCGAACCTATGGATAATATAACGTACAATGTGATAAAATACACTTTCCATGGGAAATGGGATCGAAACCGAATAGTTATTCGATTTTTGGTCTATAGCTTTGACTATACACACTGTGCTATATTTGGACGCAATTTATGGTTTAATATGCGCTAAATATGCCATTCAGCATTTGCATTCTTTCCGAACACTTAGTCAAACCGTTGATACAAGGTATGGCATATTGGCGGAAGTTATTCAGAGTTGCCATATACCTGGAAAATAATGGAATTTACTTTTAAACAGTCCTGAAAAAGTCATGAAATTCCCGTAAGCTTTCTGGAATTTGGGTTAATCTATTATATATAGTGGAAAACTACCTATAATTGCAATCCACCAATGTCATTGGTGGATTGGAGTTTGGATTGGACAGGAAATGATTTCCTGTCGCGTCTACCCTGCTAAAACGCGGGATTTTTCCGTTTGGTTTTTTTCTCATAACGTCGCGAGGAATGTAGTTGTGTAATAGAGGATGGAGACGGATCTTGCATTTTCGCATGGAGTTTCCTGTTTTTAGTTTAACTGCCCACTTTGAAGTCCTGAAGAAGAGAAAAATAAATTCTCGAAAGTTCGACAAATCAAAGAAAGGGTTTTATTCCTTAGTTGAGGCCACTTTCAATAAAGACTGCATCCCGACTAATCCAGTTTTGAATACTTTTTCTCAACTAGTCAGTCGCGACTACTCTCCCATATATATATATATATATATATATATATATATATATATATATATATATATATATATATATATATATATATATATATATATATATATATATATATATATATATATATATATATATATAATATTATTTTGGTAGTCTTGGCTGACTAGTTAGTAAACTCGATTTCTTGATTTTTGGGGTAACAGCCAGGAAGGTTTGGGCTTAAATAAGTAAACTCTTATTTACTACGAGCCGAGCGCTTTCGGAAAATTTTATTCCTTTTTCAAGACTACAATATAGAGCAATTTTATAAATTACTTAATTAAAAAAATTAATTTAAAAATAATTACCTGGGTGCAAAGTGAGTTTAAAAATTGATAATAACATCTCTTTGTATTAGTACTAATCCTATTTAGTAATATATAGTTATAAATATTAAAAAATCATCTTAACATCTTGATGATTGACAATGACATTTAAATATTGTTATACATGGTGGTTTATAAAACTTAAATATGGGTATTTTAATTATTGTTATAATTAGTGCTAGGTAGACAAATTTTTCTTTACCTTATATATTTTAAACTAATTTTTGTTGTAAAAATCCATTTTAATAATAAATTTTGACTGCATATAAAAAAATTACATTATTTTACCCTAAATTTGTTACACTTTGATTGTTATTATTTTCTTTATCCATTGTAATAATATTTGAGTAAATTATACTAAGTTCAGCAATATCTTTGTTTTTGTTTAATGTATTTTTATTTTTATAAATTTCTGTCATTTCTAAAAAAAGTCTTTTGTTTTTGTTTGGTTCACAATGTAATATTTTTACAGAGTCAAAATCTGGTATGTGTCCTATGTCTATGTTATCTTCCGCTAATGCACAAGAACGTTTGTTTAATCTACAGTCACTTTTATGTGATGTAATTCTATCTTTAAGTACCCTAGAACTTTGGCCTATATAGTTTTTAT
Organism: Philopedon plagiatum; assembly: GCA_963971165.1. Classification (NCBI taxonomy): domain Eukaryota; kingdom Metazoa; phylum Arthropoda; class Insecta; order Coleoptera; family Curculionidae; genus Philopedon; species Philopedon plagiatum. The sequence continues at coordinate 79,581,156 of OZ020194.1, read as the reverse complement.
TACATTCTGAGCAAGGAATATTATATACTACTCCTGATTTTTTTAAAACTTCATCTTTATCTTTTAATTTTGTAAAAAGATTACCTACTTTTTTAACAAATTTTTGTGTTATTTTTATATATGGTTCATCTTTGACAACTTTTATGATTTTATTTGTTACTGAATGTATTGCTGGTAAAGAGAAATAATAACTTGGTTGATTAATTGTTAAAAAAGCACTGATATCTGGTGTGTATTCCTGGTTATCATGGGTAAGATTATTATTTAATGTTCTTGTGTTAAAAATTAGCTTTTTTAGTAGCCTTTCTGGATAAGAGTTATCCAAAAATATGTTATAAAGCTTATCTAAATTTTTTTGTTTTAATGTAGGATGACAAATTTTTATTATTCTTGATTTCATTCCTAGAACAAGATTTATTTTCATTTTTTCACTGTGATATGAGTTATAGTTTATATACCTTCCTGAATTGGTAGGTTTAATGTACCAATCAAGAATAATTTTATTTTCTTCAGTTCTAATGAGTTTGGTGTCTAAGAAAGGTACACTTAGCTCGTTTTCTTCTTCAATTGTGAATTGAATATGTGTGTTATAACTGTTGAAGATTTGTAGTATCTCATTCTTTTTTTCTTTTGGAATAGATAAAATTAGGTCATCTACATATTTTTTAATAAATGGTATATTAAATGATAGTTTTGGAGTACAATCATCAAGAAGGTCATCCATGATATATTGTGCTAATATAGGAGAGATAGTAGCTCCCATAGGTGTGCCTAAAATTTGTTTGTAATATGTATTATTAAATTTGAAATATGTAGTGTCAAAAATGAACTTTACTATTTCTAAAAATTTATTTTTAGTCATTGATGTGTATGTTTGGATTTGTATCCATCTTTTATTAATACTATTAATAATTAGTTCTTGAGGTATGTTAGTAAAAAGTGATACTACATCAAGGCTAACTATGACATATTCATTAGGAAGTTGTTTGTTTTGAATAAATTCAGCAAAATCAAAGGAGTCTTGTATATAGTATTCATTGTTTTTTTCATAAGCTTGTGATAATATTGAAGTTATAAATTTTGCTAATTTACTATTAGGTGCATCTATAGATGCACCTAATAGTAAATTGGCAAAATTTATAACTTCAATATTATCACAAGCTTATGAAAAAAACAATGAATACTATATACAAGAGTCCTTTGATTTTGCTGAATTTATTCAAAACAAACAACTTCCTAATGAATATGTCATAGTTAGCCTTGATGTAGTATCACTTTTTACTAACATACCTCAAGAACTAATTATTAATAGTATTAATAAAAGATGGATACAAATCCAAACATACACATCAATGACTAAAAATAAATTTTTAGAAATAGTAAAGTTCATTTTTGACACTACATATTTCAAATTTAATAATACATATTACAAACAAATTTTAGGCACACCTATGGGAGCTACTATCTCTCCTATATTAGCACAATATATCATGGATGACCTTCTTGATGATTGTACTCCAAAACTATCATTTAATATACCATTTATTAAAAAATATGTAGATGACCTAATTTTATCTATTCCAAAAGAAAAAAAGAATGAGATACTACAAATCTTCAACAGTTATAACACACATATTCAATTCACAATTGAAGAAGAAAACGAGCTAAGTGTACCTTTCTTAGACACCAAACTCATTAGAACTGAAGAAAATAAAATTATTCTTGATTGGTACATTAAACCTACCAATTCAGGAAGGTATATAAACTATAACTCATATCACAGTGAAAAAATGAAAATAAATCTTGTTCTAGGAATGAAATCAAGAATAATAAAAATTTGTCATCCTACATTAAAACAAAAAAATTTAGATAAGCTTTATAACATATTTTTGGATAACTCTTATCCAGAAAGGCTACTAAAAAAGCTAATTTTTAACACAAGAACATTAAATAATAATCTTACCCATGATAACCAGGAATACACACCAGATATCAGTGCTTTTTTAACAATTAATCAACCAAGTTATTATTTCTCTTTACCAGCAATACATTCAGTAACAAATAAAATCATAAAAGTTGTCAAAGATGAACCATATATAAAAATAACACAAAAATTTGTTAAAAAAGTAGGTAAACTTTTTACAAAATTAAAAGATAAAGATGAAGTTTTAAAAAAATCAGGAGTAGTATATAATATTCCTTGCTCAGAATGTAATAAAAACTATATAGGCCAAAGTTCTAGGGTACTTAAAGATAGAATTACATCACATAAAAGTGACTGTAGATTAAACAAATGTTCTTGTGCATTAGCGGAACATAACATAGACATAGGACACATACCAGATTTTGACTCTGTAAAAATATTACATTGTGAACCAAACAAAAACAAAAGACTTTTTTTAGAAATGACAGAAATTTATAAAAATAAAAACACATTAAACAAAAACAAAGATATTGCTGAACTTAGTATAATTTACTCAAATATTATTACAATGGATAAAGAAAATAATAACAATCAAAGTGTAACAAATTTAGGGTAAAATAATGTAATTTTTTTATATGCAGTCAAAATTTATTATTAAAATGGATTTTTACAACAAAAATTAGTTTCAAATATATAAGGTAAAGAAAAATTTGTCTACCTAGCACTAATTATAACAATAATTAAAATACCCATATTTAAGTTTTATAAACCACCATGTATAACAATATTTAAATGTCATTGTCAATCATCAAGATGTTAAGATGATTTTTTAATATTTATAACTATATATTACTAAATAGGATTAGTACTAATACAAAGAGATGTTATTATCAATTTTTAAACTCACTTTGCACCAAGGTAATTATTTTTAAATTAATTTTTTTAATTAAGTAATTTATAAAATTGCTCTATATTGTAGTCTTGAAAAAGGAATAAAATTTTCCGAAAGCGCTCGGCTCGTAGTAAATAAGAGTTTACTTATTTAAGCCCAAACCTTCCTGGCTGTTACCCCAAAAATCAAGAAATCGAGTATATATATATATATATATATATATATATATATATATATATATATATATATATATATATATATATATATATATATTAGTTGGGTTTTTGTAATCAGTTAAGTTTTAGCCTCACCACCCGATCTCGGCAATTACGAGTATATTATATTCAAGTACATTCCTGCTTATAGCGGGTTATATTTTGCTGCCATAGTTTGCTTTCACGCAATGACAACTCATTAATTTTGCTTTGATTATTAAAATCATGCATATTCATTTACCTAGTTGGAGTTGCTAGAGATAATTATTCGGTTCACTTTGATTAATAATGTATCAGGTCTAAATGGACGGACGGTTGAAATGGAGTAATCTAAGATTATTAACAAAATAATTGGGAGGGTTCGATTAAGAAATATACTAGATGCTCGGGAGTTTTGAGTTAAGTGATTGGAAGTAAGTGTGACCTTGCTAAGTTTTCTTTAAGACATTCCGGATTTAGTAATATGATTTCTTGTTTTTTTTTAATTTCCCACCTGGATTCACTATTGCTAAAGCCGGTCCAATTTGACAATCAAGGTTTTAAACTGATAAACGTAAGAATACCGCAACTAAGTTTTGTATTACGAATTTATTTAAGTAACATTTGTCTGACATAAATAGTGCTATAATTAAAGTACACTACAATGACAAAATTAATTTTTTTAGTTGCCCACCCTATATCTGGAGGATCAGTGCCTCTGTTTACGTTAACAATAAAAACCTTTGCTATATATAAAATACATTTTTTTAAATGAATCGCTTTTAAATTTAAGCAACAAAAAATAGAAAGTAATTTTTCATGGGTTTGATTGTGGAGTGTAGCCGGTTTTGAACCAAGATAGATATATAAAAAAAATCAGTTCTTTCGCCAAGTAGTTTTTAAGTTTTCCCGTCAACAGACAGACCGACGGAAATCGTGAAGATCTAAAAAAATTTGGAGACCTGATTTGTTTTTCGAATGCTTCCTCTAGCGAGAAAAGAAAACCTCTTATAATATAGTTTCCAGTTTTTTCCTTTTTCTTATGAAAATATTTAATTAGTAAAATACAGTTTTATTTATAATACCGAAAATACTGTCGAAAAAACGATTTTTTTTACCAAAAGTCCCAGTATACTGCTTTGCTCAGTTCAAGCTCCATTTTACCTTTGCAAAAATGGCTTCACTTAATGTCTTTACCTCGTAAAGCAAAAAAGCCCTTAAAAGCCCAATGTCATTCAGTAATTCCCATTTGACACGGTCCTAAAACCATTGCTTTTTTTTACTGTATGTCTTGTGGATTTTCTAAACCTGCTTTTAACGAAAAATAAAATTTCCTGACCCTTTTAGGTCCGTTAACAGTATGCTGTGAATTAAGATTAAATCTGCTGAACAAGCCAAGGGGTCAAACTTTTTACAATATAAGAATCATATGGTATTATTACATTTCTATTAACTGTTTTCAATATGTATAATATATATATATATATATATATATATATATATATATATATATATACAGGGTGTTATGCAATTTACTGCATATATTGGAATGGGTGACTCCTGGGGTAGTCTACAGACATACCCAATACTTTTTTTTTCTTAAATCGAACATTTCAAAAAATTTTAAAAGCACCTTAAAACCCGTCCATGTTCGCCGCACCTGACTGACATATGTGTTCGCTTGACGGAAAATTGCACCCGAAAAAAACTAAAAACAATTGAATTTGTTGAAACGTTGCCAGACATAAAAATCTTCAAAGAGAATTTATTTTCTGTTTTTAAGCATAATTTAAGACAAAGAAGTTCAAAAATTTTAAATCTTTTCCTAAGAAAAAACAGACCCTTGTTATTCGTCCTTTTGTTAAAAAAATTATGGTAACTTACCATTTTTTTTTTGAAAGGACCCCCTTAATGAGTTTTTCACGTTCTTGCACCCTCAAACGTTAGCATAATATGTTATAATATTATTAGTGTTAAATTTAATTTAGTCTTCAACCCTATCAAGCTAGCATAAGAAACACTATAATCAAAGCACAAACTAGACAAAACAGAGCAAAATATTAGTTAACAACGCATCGACGAACACTATTTTCTAGGTCTATCTACATTATTATTTAAAACTAACTTCTAAATAAATGTATGATTTTTATGTTGTTTTTGACTCGAACAAAAATATACCTTTAAAAAGATTAAAAAAATAAGCCATGTGCTTCCTATTAATTTTTAGGACCTATGTATGTACTTTCTGATCTATCGTTAAAATACTAAGCTAAGGTAGTAATATTTAAAAACCTTATTTTATAAATTGGCGAATGCGCCAGAAAAGTCCTTCTTTTGGCGTGCCTATCTTTTGTTATGTCAGGGATACATTTAGGCAAGAGTCAATGAGATATAATGTCAGTGGCAAGAGATGTGTTGTTTAATAAATAAATAACTTTTTGGTTTTTCGGTGCTCATAATAAAAAATACCTTGGATTCTTTTAAGCATTGTGTTTTAACTGTTTTAATTAGTTAGTGAACCGTTTTTTACATTAATAACTACTGTTTTGTTAGTGTTGCATAAGCTTAACTTAAAACCTAACAAACCAATTTTATTTTCTTAGGTAAAAACTTTCTACAGTCTACAGGAAGTATATTTTATAGAGATTTTACTCTAAAGATAACAAAAACATCCGTTTTTTTTAATAGTGCGGATAGCTGCAAAAAAGCGTGTAATATTTGTGTTTAACTTTAGGTAATTTTAATTACTATTAGCTAAGTGCTCTTTTTTTCATTTATGGCTGTACTGTGTTAGTGCGTTAACCTAAAATATTTTCAAAAGAAATGTATTTTAAAGAGATTTTACCACAAAGGTAACAATAATAAATAAATAATAAAAATAAATGTTAGTATCAAATTTAATTATTTATTCATAATATTAAATAAAAACGCTGTATTGTATTTTAACTTTTTGAAATATGTAGTAGGATTTCGTTCCTTAAAGGTAACAATAATTTTATTTTTTCAAACTTGTTACATAGGAATATGGTAGAGAGACTTGGCAACGCCACAGCGAGTAGTGACGTCAAAAAACCTTTTCTCGCTGTTTTTTATATGGCCATGTATTTATTACCAGTGGTGCGCAGTTACAACAATTTTTTTTTTGAAGCACGATATCAACTTTCTTTTTATCGTGAAGCGCCATTTATGAATATTTTTATTCAATATAAATTCATACCAGGATTTACCGGTTTTAATATATGCAGTGAATTTAATAACACCCTGTATATCTAAATTTTTTTACAGTAAATATTTAAAAAAAAAATCACCTCCAGCAAAAAAATCTAGTCTAGTTTTTATTGCTCTGCAAGTCAAACCTAGTCCACCAGTTCGGTTTATGTACAAAAATTTTATTTGTGTTATTAAAACCTGCCTTTAATTAAATAATTTTCCGCGTTATCTTTAATTCGGCAACAACTTGTTAGAACCCAATTCACGATGTAAAGGAAAATTTCTTACAAAAATTACTTATTTATTTTTCTTAATCTATTCCAAAATGTTTGTTTCTTGATATAATTACAAGTTTAATGACCATTCGCATCGTAGTCAGTTAAGCCAGCTTAGGCTTGAGCATCGCTCAGTCCTCAGAGTTTTGTGCATTAGGCAGTGTATTAGGTCATAGTTTAAGAGCGGCTCAACTCTCAGCCGGCTTAATAAACTACGGTGCGAACGTCCATAAGTTCATTAATTTTAAATTTGGATCTTTTAGTTGATTAGTTAAATTGTGACAATTGAAATTCCTTCAATTTTTACGAATTGCCTTAGTTTTGGCCAACAGTGTAGATACATCTTCTAAAATTAAAAAATGATGAGCTCTAAATGACCCTTTATGTAAAAATATGCTAACGGCCTGGCTGTTCCCAAAATTAGATAAAGTATTCTCGAAATTACCAATTAAATTTCTTTGTGATACCCTCTCCGTATCTTGGGGAGAAATGAAAATGAGCTCGGCAAAAAGACACCGCATCGGGAAATTAGGTTTCCGAAAGTAAGAAAATGAATGCCGAGCCCATTACGCACAGTAGTAGGAGAGCTGGAGAACGTATTGTTTAAAATGTTTTGTGTCCGTTAAAATTTCTTATAAAGGATTTTTTGATTTCTAAAAATGTTTTTCATGTCTGTCGGAGCAACCCCGATCTAGAGTCACCGCGGTCAGAAAATACTAAGAGTGCATATAGGTACCTACATCTATCCCCATTAAAAAATTACCTTAAACAAATTGATATAGCTCGTTCCGGAAATACACCAAGTCAAATGCCGTCATAGGCGGTTCTAGACCTCTATTTTTCGGGAGGCTTAAGCCCCCGGTTTACATATTTGGGGGGCTTAAGTTCCTGGTTTATATATAGGCCGCTAGGCCACTCAGTTGGATTTGGGGCGGTGGGGGGGCTGATTCGAGATTTGGGGGGCTTAGCCCCCCCAAGCCCCCACCTAGAAACGCCTATGAATGCCGTCTTTATTTAATTGACGGATGGGACAAAAAATCACTAGAAAATGGAACGTCTTACCTAGATGCAAAATATTTTAATTATTAAGATGTTAAACCATTATTAGTCAATGTCAATTATGGAAAGAAAATTTATTTTCTATTTACTCGTATTTTCTCAAATTACAATGGTTAAAAGATTTAGTGACCATTGTACAACTATTTTTCTTTTAATGTTTAGTTCTATTTTGAATTCCAAAAAGATCATTGTGAATGTAGAGGAGTAGAGGAGTATTTAGGAAGCAATGGAAGCAATGAAAATTCCAGAAAGGATTATGTATCGTCTGAAAACGTAGTAAATTTGGTTTTATGACAGTGAAATTTAATTAACAAATCTTTATTTTTTATTTTTACGGCTAGATTCTCCAAAGCTAGACCGGTCTAAATTGAAAACGAAACAGTTTAAACTGACAAGTGCAAGAATTAGACAAGTAAGTTATGTGCTATGAATTTACTTCTGAGTTTTTTCGCAAATTCATAAGGAGGGCAATATTATATAATAATAATAATAATAATAATAATAATAATAATAATAATAATAATAATAATAATAATAATAATAATAATAATAATAATAATAATGTATATTTACTTATACTAACTTATAAGTTTGTTGACGACTTGACAGTTTACAATTACAGGACAAAAACCTGTCAGCATTTAGCTATGAGGAGACTGCGTGGCAAAAATAAGAAAACTTGAATGTATTTGAAAACGAAATCGGAAGAAAACAGAAATATAATAAATAATGCAGAAGCAGAAATTAAACAAAATAAAGAGAAATCAAATGAGACTAAAATTGATACCATCAGAATAATAACTCTAATAGTTACAGTAGTGAACTTGAAAACTTGAAAACTTGCCGTTTGACTGAACCTGAACTGACCTGAAGTAAGTTAGTTAAATTTATATTTTTGCATAATGTTAAATATTTCTTTTGTTTTAATGTTATATCAAACTATTAAGTAGCATATTGAAAATGTATGCTTACAATGACAGTTACGTTTTTGTTTTGTTTTTATCTAAGACATCCCACGTAGATTTCAAGCCTAAGTACTAACGTACCGTTGGCGTCTGGAGAGAAGGGAAATGTAGTCTCTTGTTACGGGATTTGAAGGATTCGAGGTTCGGACGCGAAGGTAAAACATCTGCGGCAATTTGTTCCATAATCTGGAGACCCTAGGTATGAATGAGCGCGAGAAGTGGTCTGTTCTAGGCTTTTGTAGCCGGACAGTAAAGGGATGCATACGTAACGCGCCTCTTGTTGTTCTGTTAGGAACAGTCAAGGGGGGAATAATACCGGCTAGTTCTTCAGAGCAAAATCCGTGGAAGTGGCGGTAGAAAAGGGATAAATCCCCAACAGCGCGGCGATGAGCGAGAGAAGGAAGTTTTCTCGTGAGGGCTGGGTCATTGATAAGTCGAATGGCTCTCTCTTGGATATAATCAAGGATGTTAAGTGTCGAAGGTGATGCCGCTCCCCAGATGTGAGTGCAGTACTCTAGGTTAGGTCTTATTTGGGAAACATAGAGAGCGTATAAGTTGGAAGGGAAGAAGTATTTTTTGGCTCGAAAGAGAAAACCAAGCTTTTTAGCTGCCGATGTGGCTACTGAAGTAATGTGTTTGTGCCAGCTGAGATCATGTTCGAAAGCGACGCCAACAAGATCGAATGTTTCATTCTTTTGTAGGGCTTGGCCATTCATGTGGATGGGGTAAGCGTTGCCAGATTTTTTGCGTGACAGGGAGCAAGACTGGGTTTGGAGGCGTTGAACTGAACAAGGTACGTGGCACCCCAGTCTAAGATTAATTGAAGATCTTTGGAAAGGAATGTTTATTTTATGAGACTATTAACACATTCTGAGATATGACCGAATATAAGGAATTTTGAATAAAAAGTTCATGAGCTCTCAGACTACAACCTCCGCCGTAAGTTAAAATTTTGGGCCCGTAATTCGCGAAACTTTTTGGCAGAAATACGATATTTAAAGTTAAACGCCTTTACCTGTTTAGCAGATTTAATCTTAATTAATGGCGTGCTACTAACAGGCCTAAAACTGGCACGGACTTCTTTTAGCTTGCGTGGGTTTTTGCAAAATATCACGTAATAAACTAGTGGGTTTGAAGTTATGTCAGAAAGAAACTCATCGATGTCACAGAGGTTTTTATTTTTAGAATATTCAATTAATTTAGAAACGTAAACAGTTTCACTTTATACTGAAGATTTCATCTTGAAACTGACAGTATAATACTGTAAATAGATATACATAGCACCTTCTGCACCACCTTAAAACAACGTCACGACCTCAAAATGACGTCACAGTCATTTAACGAGCGTGTAATGTATGCCACTCTAGCCGAATGCAAGCGAAGATATTCACCCGGAAGAGTAATAACCATTTCTCGCAAGTTAAATAATATACTTTATTTACAGATCACTTAATATTTTAGCATATTTTAATTTGTACTAACAGATTTTTTTTCGCTGTTGTGTGTGAAGCAGGTCCCTAGACTACCAAGGCGACTTCCGGTTCGCGTCGGGTAAAAAACTGGTGGCGTCCAATTGAACCTATCCGGCTAACTGAGCTAAGGGCTAATTTGCACGCGCTCTACTACAGCTTTCTTCGCTCAGGACATCCTGTTGTTTCTGTTTTTCTTTAGGGTACCTTTCTGAATTATTTTGATGTTCTTTTCTTTCAAGCATTAAGCGGTAAGTACTTGGTCAAAGATACTCATCACAGTATCCTTGACAGTTTTTAACTCACCACTTTTTCTTTAACAAAGTGCGTCGCAAGATCCACGGCTGGACTGTGGGATCTTTACCCTGTGAAATGAAAACACTGAATTCAGTTTAACAGTGTTTTGATCCCACAGATGCAATCAATGGCGAAACGTCGCAAAGTTATTCCACTTTGACACGGTCTAATCCCCAGGACTACGATTTTTTAAACGATTCAAGCCGTGAAGCATCTATTCTATGTAAGTATTTGATGTGTTTGCCATTGCAGCAACTTCGGTAACAATATAAATTCGATTACTTTTATTGTCTGCATCCATTTTGAAATATATTAACATTATCTCCAATATCCCCACTTTTGATAACGATGTAACAAGCATGCACTATGTCTTTGCTGCTGAAATTTTGTATCCTGACTGATCTAAACATCTTAACTAAGGGGCTTATTTTCTGTCTTATACTGCGGACTTGTTATTAAGTATTTTTTTCATTAAATAACCAAGCCTGAATAATGTGGTATTGTTTGCTTTTATTATATTTCTAATTTTCAAAAGTAAACATTAATTTTATGTTGCTTTAATTTTAATGGGGTTAGGCATAACTGAAGAAACAATGTAAACAAAATTGCAAAAACATATTCCATGATATTGCTCAGCATTTATTCCGTCGAGTGCTCTATTAATTCTTTTAAGGCCCGAGCCATGCTTTGATAAACATTTATATTATTTTATTCTTTGATCTTATTAAAATCCTTTCTCGACAACAGTAATAATACCAGGGATTTGAGAGCACAAAGGGCCTTTTCCCAAACAGTATTTAAAGAATTTTCATTTGTAAAGAATCAGTCGTTTCAAAAAACATTTCGAAATTCTTTTTGACGATATTCCGAATAAAATGGAGGAAGGGAGTTTTGAAGAATTAATTGTGCTACATGGCGAATTACAATCTGTGAGTAGTTTTGTGCAAATTTAATTTACTTTAGATTTTTATACTAGAAAATTTAAACAGAATATACATATTTATATCACTAATATTTAAACAACACAATCTTGAGTTGTATTGTGTTGTAAGTAATATAGTGCGAATATCTAATGTTTCGTCCCATTGTTACTCTTTTACCAGATTAAAGTAGGATATTAAAATTCCACAGGTTTTAATTTTGTTATATACAAAAACACCTTGGCTTGATGTGCATAGGATCAAGATGGTTTAGGACTCTATTTTGAACATTTTAAGAAATGGATAATGTGCAATGCTGTACTCAGGAAAACCTTTTTAATGATGTTTTGTGACATTTTATAAAGATGGTTCTAAAATGGTTTTTGCTTTTGCAACTTTTTACACTTATAACAACAGACAGCATTTATATAATTTTTAAAGTGATTGTCAATTGTATTTTCTTACTGACTTTAGAAATAATACAGGAGGAAGGCATTAAAGATTCCCCCTGCGTGAAATAAAGCAAGGGTTAAATGGTTCAGCTGGTACGTATAATTAAATAAAAATATAAACTACGAGAAATTGCATCATCAGAAAACGCAAATACTTGAGTGTTGAAACAGACAAAACCGAATAGAAGATTTTTGCAAATGTTTTCCTTTTGTCAAAAAAGTGCAACATGGTAAAAAAGTAGATGTTTTACAAATAAACAACCAAAAATAAAGGGCTTTTTTCCAAGCTGCCACATCATATACTTCAAAGATTTTACGTTTATGGACTCTGTTTTAGCCATAATATATGGGGATATCAACTGGACCTCAGAAATCCAGATTTAAACCTAATGATTTTTTGTATTGGGTTATCCAAGTAGCACAAAGTTTCCACTAAATAATCGTTCAGGTAAATTCTATATTGTTTGTCGTGCTGACATGCGCCTCGCCGTAGTTGCCCAGATCTTATTCGACATAGGCTGTCCGGAGTTTTTGCGGATTTTACTTCGGTGGTGGTTTGCTCAGCGGAAAGAGTGTGCTTCTTGGGTACCTGGTAGAGGTAAAACACCCAATAATTTCAAACAGTTGTAAAAATGTTCGTCCAGAAATTTAAGTAATTACCCCGTATCGATTCTTAACTAAGGACGTAACTAATGGCATGAAGAGGAACATCTCGACAGTTAAATTTTTGATAAATAAATTTACCAACTTTCTACATTTATGTAAATCTACTAGGTGCAATTTTTTACCGAGTTGCTGATTCCCAAAATGACGAAACCATTCCCGAATATCTCCTATTTTATATAGGATTTGAAAGAGCTTTATTGTTATACCCTAAAACTTCATTATACTTAGATTTATGTTTAAAATTTCAAAACAACATGTTAACATTTTGACAAATAAATACCATTGTACTAATTTAGTTATAAAATATCTTACTATGTCATCAAATACTCATAAATAACTAATTTCGCAGCATTTGAATAGTTGCCAGCTTAAATTATGTGACATAGAGAGAAATATAGTAGCGCCGTAGAAATATCCCTTTTTCTATAATTTGCCACGAAATTATAGAAAACTAAATTTTTGCAAGAGATATAGTATGTGTTAAAAATAATTTTTGAATTAAACAAATCTTGTAAGCTGCCAGTTTAATGCCACTTACGGTACTATCTTATTTTACTTCAAGCTATTATAGGTCTTTTATTTGTAATTATATTATAACAGCATGAGAATTTTTTAGAGTATCTCGTATTAGAACAGATTTTGTAAGTATTTAGTTAGTTACTTTGACGCTTTCTTAACTTTTTGCAGTGATATCTGGCGATGACACTGCGTTTTTCATAACTGGTAGGTTTATGACACTCACGTTTATATGTACCTTCACAATTAATTAATGCATGATATACCGGCTTTAAATTAGTGTAGGATATTGGACATTTTGCTTAGAAACCCTGCTAGTTTTCACTTCATCAGAATTATTTATTAATTAAGTACGGTAAGAGTAGAACACGATCCTAAAAAAACTACAGGGAATACCGAGTAATGCTTGCAAAAGTAGATAAGGAAAAAACTCTGGAAGCGATCAGTACTCGTTGTAGGTAACAGGTGTTAAAATTTTGCTTGTCGTTCTTGCTTTTAGTTTTTCTTACCTTTAAGCTAGCTTGTCCAGCATGCAGGCCCATAGCGAATACATTCCTAATTTTCGGAATAAATTTTATGCACCCATTTTTATGCTGGAAAAAAGCTAAAATAGTAATTTGTTTAGGCTTTGCCATATATGGCACGATTTCGATATACACATTACAAGTTCTAGTTTTTATAGTAATACAACATGACTAAAAAGACTAAAAATATACAGGGTTTTTCACTTTAGACCCCCAAAGCGGATTCTTAAAATCAGGTTGAGATCATTAATTTCTGTTAAAAGGTATAAATAGTTGTAGTCGATTGCCGTTATTCAAGGAAAAAAATAATTCGACGCGTGTTATAAGCTAGGCCGTCGCACCGCTATAAAAATAGTGGTCGATTGTAGGGACTTTCAAAATAATGACCTTGGAAGAAATATTGATGATTTTATAAATATTTGTTATAATCAAACCGCCGAACAGATGGAGCAATAAAACTGCGCGATCGACGCGTGATCAGGGGATGTCGGGTTAGACGAGCGGGTTTTCATAGATAATATGGTACCCCAAATATCGTTTTCTAAGAGGTAATATTAAAAACATTTCCATCAGGTGCGTAATTCACAAGCAAATAAATGAAGAATAATTAGTAAAATCCAAACACCACACAAAAACGGGCTCGGTTTAAATTAAAACACTCGCTGACCGCCGCTCGTCTATTGTTCTCCAGCTACGGACACTCATATCGCATATGGTTTGCACGTGTTGACTCTATCTGATCGGTTATTACAGAATAGAAATGTGTGAAAGCTGTGTGCACTTTTTAAGTATGAATGAAGCAAAGCTTTGTGTCAAGTGCAAACATTTTTTAATTCATTAGCAGAGCGCTTTCGACCTAATAGGTCATCATCTGTGCTTCGTGTCAGGATGCCAGTCAGAAATCCGTTTGAGCGAACAACAGTAGAACACATTAAAATATTTTTACATCACAATTAAAATCAAACAATCATTTTACAAAACAATTTCAACTTAGGCTTAAACGGTCACATTTTTAATGGCGACATCGAAAAAAGTTCAAAACAGTTACTTGCCATTTTCCGATCCTCACCAGTTTCAATAGACTTCTGAAGCTCCAGGTCCTCTACAAACCTCTGAAAATTTACATCGATTTAATTCACTTCTGCGATCTGTAGACCATTTCAACGGAAATCGCGGAAATTTCGACTTTGAAGTTTAATAGCACCGAAACGAAACATCCTGTATAACTGAATTTTTTTAGCGAAGCTAGTTGCACTATTCCTGTATTATCCCAAAAAATTCGATTGCTCCCCCTCTGACTGTTTCCGAGAAAAACAAACCTGTTCAACTTTAGGTTAAGCTTTACGTTAACATGTAGATTGACACTTATTTTTGCTGATCTCCTGACGTCATTATTCACTAAGGACGAATGGCTGCTTTTTAAATTGTAATGAATATACCGAAAAGTAAACATTTTTTGTAGCTTAATTATCCTAGTAATTTGCTTCAAAATATTTTTTTTGGGTTTGTGATGATTCTAAAAATTTTAAGTAATAAAAATCGATTTTTGAAGGAATATTTGTTGACTTCTTCTCTTCTCGTGGTGCCTATCCGTTCCGGATGTTGTCGACCAGCATGGCGATTCTAAGTTTGTTCGCTGTTATCCTAAAAAGTTCAGTGGTAGGCAAGGAGAATCATTTTCTTAAGTTCGGAAGCCAGGATATCCTTCTTCTTCCAGGTCCTCTTTTTTCGTAAATTGTGTCCTGTAAGATCAACTGCAACAGTCCATATCGTTGATCATTCCTCATGATGCGACCCAAGTACTCAAATTTTCGGCGTTTAACGGTTACCAGAATTTCGCAGTTTTTCCACTCTGATCAGCACTTCAATACTGGCGACTCATTCAACCCAGGAGATCCTCAGTATTTGTCGATAACACCACATTTCAAAGGCTCGAGCTTCTTCATAGATGCGTCCGATAGCGTCCATGATTCAACTCCATAAATCCATGGTAAACGAATTTTAGCTCTTACAGCTAAATCTCGAGCTTTAAAAATATCACTCTTTCTAATGAACTGGGCTTTGGCCCTCTCTAGGCAAATTTTATCTCCACTGAGTGATTATACCGGTCATTTACCTTACTGCCAAGATAAGTGTAACTGGCTACTCTTTCTATAGGTTATTCATTGACCAGAAGTTGCCCGTTCGGTATCTGATTCTTACTGATAACCATGTATTCAGTTGTATTGATGCTAAGATCTAGGCCATAGCTTTGACTCACTCTCGTGTTATGTGTAATAAGTGTTTGTAAACCCCCCAAACTGTTTGCAAATACTACCGTGTCATCCGCTTATGTGATATTATTCAAACATTCTCCATTAACTTCTATGCCTTTTTCAACGTCCTTCAGTGCCAGTTTAAAGATATATTCAGAGTAGACATTGAACAGTATTGGGGACAATACCCATTTCTGTCTTACCCCTCGTTCTGTCAAGACTTCCTCTGTTAGTTCATTTTCCACTATATTATTTGACTGATCTCAGAGAATAGAATTACTGATATTTTGTTAAAATATGTTTTTGGTTATATAGCAGTTCATACAATAAGTACAACAGAAGCAACTAAACTATTGTTAAGTGCACTTTCAATGTATTTCGAATGTTTTAAATATTTTTAAAGCAATGAGAGATGTCTACTTGTCAGGGGTACATATAAATAAATACGTAAAATTGAGAATAATTTCTCTAAACCACCTGAAAATTCCTTATACTATAAGGGCTTGAACAAATCATGGTAAAACAGCTATTCTCCGGGCTATATGCCCCTCCGAGCACTGGATTACATACCAAAATTTGCCGTATTTTGACTAACACTGTTAGACAACAAAATACTTGGTTTGACTGCAAGAAACTGGTAGTTTCTTGCAGTCAAACCAAGTATTTTGTTGTCTAACAGTGTTAGTCAAAATACGGCAAATTTTGGTATGTAATCCAGTGCTCGGAGGGGCATATAGCCCGGAGAATAGCTGTTTTACCATGATTTGTTCAAGCCCTTATAGTATAAGGAATTTTCAGGTGGTTTAGAGAAATTATTCTCAATTTTACGTATTTATTTATATGTACCCCTGACAAGTAGACTTCTCTCATTGCTTTAATAATTTTACCTCACGGTAAATTCTACTCCGACTGCTTGAAACTGCTAATGGATGGCGCTGCCTGTGTCATACTGCTTATGCAGTTCGACAGAGTTAGCTTTAAGGATATGCTGTTTCCGAAGGTAGGTATGTTCGTTTATCCTGTACTGATGAGAACTAAGAGTTCGAAACCGGTATGCAGGTAACGACATCCTAACTAAAGAAAAAGCTTCCTTCTTCCTGGTAGTTTCTTGCAGTCAAACCAAGTATTTTGTTGTCTAACAGTGTTATTCAAAATACGGCAAATTTTGGTATGTAATCCAGCGCTCGGAGGGGCATATAGCCCGGAGAATAGCTGTTTTACCATGATTTGTTCAAGCCCTTATAGTATAAGGAATTTTCAGGTGGTTTAGAGAAATTATTCTCAATTTTACGTATTTATTAAATATTTTTACATCACAAAATCGTACAAATTAGCTTTGTTTGCAAATAGGCAGCAAATGGTAATTAAGTAATGTTTAATTGCGAGTTTGTGAAAAAGCTAACAAGCGGCAATCCAAATAATAATTCTCCATGCATTTATTTGTTTGTTTGATAGTGTCCGAAATGTAAAACATCATCCAATTGTAACACCAACTGTTACTCTGAATTAAAATTCATTTTTCAAAGACTAAAAACAAGAATATTTTTCGAAATCCTATTAAGGAGGGTAACAATAACGCCCTACTGCATTATTTGTAAGTATGACTAATAGACACTGATGATTTGTAATAAAGGTTAGTTAATTAAATATATATAAGATAAATATACAATTGTGTTTAGACCATTAATTGGCATCATATTGTAAAAGTAATTTGTAAAAAGGGATGCGAATAAAATATTTTTCTCGTGGAATATTGGAAGTTCCAAAACAAGTACAGCATTCAAAATAATACAAGTTTAATTTGGTACTGTCCAGCACCGATACAACTGTTAAATTACCAGTAAGCGTGGTGGCATATCGAAAATCCATTGACGTGCTAGCATATCAACGACTGTTTTCATTGTCTCAACTGGATCAGGTTTGTAAAGCGGCCCTCAGACAATTAGTTATTCGATACTTATCAGTATTTAGGTTCATCAGTATACTCTGAGTATACTGATAATAGACGTGACAGCTGCCGTTATTTGTCCTCACACGATTAGTAATACTGTCAGACATAGGAAATACTTTTAATTGGAGGCCGCTTTATGTGGATGAGGATAAACTTCATTTGTCAAATATGACATATGATGACAGAAGCGGCTTACGCCCGAAAATATAACCATAATGCGGGGTTTACACATACAATGATTTATTGGGACCAGTGACACCTGGGGCGCAATCAAGCCTAACATGCTTATGTAAACACTTACTGGCGTGCAAACTTCATCCATGCATGTACGGATTAAAAAGGTTGGTAGCCTTCCAACTTTTATGCGCCAGTTAATGTTTCAAATTCCAGTAATATAAAATTTGCAAATGTAAAGACCTTAAAACCGAAACTGGCGTGCCAAAATCTCTATTTGTGAACATCTAGTCTAAACCTTTACTGGCGTGCAAATAGAATTGTCATGGCCACTGGCACCACTTAATCTATGCAAGCGGAAACCCACCATTACTTTTACATTCGTCTGTAAGTTATCATTTTTCCTTTTTAATTTGATATGTGGTGGCCCTCTTACTCCATAACACTCCGTCTTATCTAGCAGTGCTGTGTGACAGACACAGTCGAGAGGTCGCGAATACTGTTCTTATAATAAATTGGTCAGATTTTGCCACAACCGGCGAGGCGGCTTTGACGGCCACGCGTGCCACCGAAAGCAATGTTATGGGTAGGCCGTCGACAAGTTTAGTCTCTTTTTAACTTCCTAAAGCGGGTATGTTTGTTTCTCTCTTAGTTTTAATGCATTTTAAGTAGTCCATATACACCTATGAGGTCAATTTAAAATACGGTGAGTCCGGTGCAAGCTTGGCTTCATTATTTCTTGGAGAGTTTTCGCATGGAACTTACACTTTTTTGAAAGAAAAGAAAATTTTTAGGTTTTAAAAAATAAATTATTTGGTAAATCATTGAAAATAAATTTAGGCGGGTCATTGAACAAATGACCTTGTGGGCGAGCCGCGCCTGCTAACTTTACGAATACATACTAAACACTGTCCAACAAAAATAAACAAATAATAAAACTCCAAAATCACAGAATTTGACAAGTTTGCACACACAGACACAAAAAAATAAAATGTTTGTATTTACACCGAGTCGTACACACGTAAGGTTAAGATTTTTGGCAAGTATCATGTTATCAAAGGTGAGAATCGCCGCAAAATTTTTGCAGCGGTGCCAGCGCTTAAATTATTTATTAAATTTGGGTAGATTATCTTGGGGCTACGTCACCAGAGGCCATTTCCCCGTTTTATAATAAGCAATATTTGATCACTATTTTGGGGGTGAATTTGACAAGAAAAAATTCGAATTTTTTAGGGATAAGCATTTTGAATGAAGTACTTTTGTATTATGAAATAAAAAAATTGCTGCATAGTCCATAATTTATAGGTGTTAGCATGAACGTTCCTCCTTCCAACAAATACAAAATTTTCTTTACGACTCGGTAGACAAAAACATTAGTGAACGTAGAATTTTTACTTTTTCTAATATCAGCCAGAAAAATGGTTCTTTCAGACGCACAGTTATTTTCGTTTTTCAGCAGGACGATGTGATAATGATGAAAGTAATGCAATATAAATGTTAGTCACGAACTGGAAAAGTGAAAAGGTACGCGAAGGGATCGAGGTTTCGTAATTTAATTATTTAGCTCTTATGTTTTCTTATTAGTCCTATAGAATGAGATAATAAATGTTCGTATCGTGGCGGAATGCTAATTTAGAATTTATCTTTATTAGTGTTACCGAAAAAGTAAGTAACATCAACTAAATTTGAAAGTTTATGGTTTTATTATATGCCAATTTATTTCTTAAAAAATATCATTTAAATAAAGGCATTGTGCTGAGGATCTAAAATTCAACGTTGTTTTTAAGTGGCTGACTGTCCGAAGAAAAATATGAAAATACAGTTTGTTCGCGGCAGGGGTTTAGAAGAGGACAAATGGGTCAAATTTTGCAAGATACGTAAAAATATCACTCCTAATAAAAATTTTTGCTTGTAAAATAAATAGTATTCACGATATGAAAAATTTAATTTTTTATTCACGAAACATAAAAAATACGAAAACGATATTTTTCGAAAGAGTAAACATACCTTGTTTATTATTTTCTACCAACAGAACAAATATGGAATATGTTTTAAATTAAACCCTAAGGCGAAGTACAGGATTTCATTAAAAAATTTAATTAATAATAGTAACGAGTTTTATTCGTATTATTTTTTTAAAGTCTCAACTATTCTCTCTCACATCTTTAACCAGAGTACTAGTTTTTACATATTAAACAATAATGACTATGCCCATGTTTGTCAATGTCTTTATTAAATGAAGCAATTATTTGATTCAAAATATTTCTTATTCAAGTGCAATTTTTAAATAATACGAACATTTAATTAAGCTCACAAGAATATAAACTAAGCAATACTATAAATATATTAAAATTCAAAAACTCCACCCCCAATTCAACACATTTTTCTAATTGCTTCCTTAGATATCTGAAAGAAGTTCTGATTTCTTCCTTGGATATTGAACAGCCTGGGTAAATTTTCGAGTTCATCGCTAAAAAATGCATCCAGCATTATAAGTAAGATATTCTATTGCAGATGTTATTAAAAAAATATGGGCCTATAATGTCAGGACAGATATTGCGCACCACACGTTTACTTTTCTAAAATATTGTCTTCGCCTTATTACTCTAAATTCGGGTTTAAATAATACGAACGTTTAATTAAACGCACAAGAATATAAACTAAGCAATACTATAAATATATTAAAATTCAAAAACTCCACCCCCAATTCAACACATTTTTCTAATTGCTTCCTGAGATATCTGAAAGAAGTTCTGATTTCTTCCTTGGATATTGAACAGCCTGGGTAAATTTTCGAGTTCCTCGCTAAAAAATGCATCCAGCATTTCTAAGTAAGATATTCTATTGCAGATGTTATTAAAAAAATATGGGCCTATAATGTCAGGACAGATATTGCGCACCACACGTTTACTTTTCTAAAATATTGTCTTCGCTTAATTAAATTCGGGTTTTTCTCGAGACCAGTACCTGACATGCTATGGTGCTACAGTTCCATTAGTAGAAAATGTACATTCATCAGAAAACATAATACATTTATAAAAATGGATATTTCCACAAAACGTTGACCAATGGCCAAAATTTTTTACTTATGTGGGGCCAGTCTTTTTTTTGTTTTAAATATTAGGAAATGTCACAAATAATCCATTGAATTGCCTGATATCGCATTCTTTATTTTTTAAACATTTTTTTAAGTGCGAAGCGAGTGTGCACCGCGTGGCCTGAAATACAAAATTATCATGTTGGCGCCATGTGATGCATACGTGCTTCACAACTTGGCAGGAATAAGGAGGAGAAAAGAGAGGCCATCATCACCGGAAAGTCATTTTATTGAAGAAGTAGGTACAAGTAGTAGTCGTCGTAGGTGTGTAGTTTGCTACAAAAACCTCTCTGAATAGCATTGTAGAAAATATGCCACCTCTAAAGGTACGTGCATTACGTAGCTGTGATACTAGATTATAGAAGAGATGATTGTTAAAAGCAATCTATCATCTCTTCTATAATCTAGTATCACAGGATGCGCTTATAGAAATACGTCGTATATCTAAATACAAGCGTGCACTACGAAGTTTTATGTTCATCGAGTATGCGTGTTATACTCACTTGTTATACGGAGAATAGAACTGAGTATTCTTCTGCGAGCAGTGCCATAACAGCATATACGCATTACTACTATATAGCGAACGACGAAAAAATAATGAAGCGAAGACGTAGCCGTTGGAAACAATTGCTAACCAGTCACATGCCGTACTGAACATCCCTCATAAACAACCACGTGATTTGTCCAGTCAGTGAACTCGATCCTACGTACCGCCCAGCTAATCAAAACACGAAACATGACAACATGGCCGCTCGGGGTAAAAACTGAACTTCCTTGATTTTTTCCAACCAATCCTATTTTCAACCGACATTATTCTACACTATTTTTACTATTTAGTGATTCTTTTTCAGTTTATTTCATCCGTTAATTATCTAAGAACACCTCCCGCTAATTTAGATCGCTTATTTTTTGGCCTAAGTTATAAATAAATAGGTCTATTTGCATCGGGAAAATTAGAAACTTTTAAATTTTCGAATCTTCGACCATTGCCATAAAAACAAAGAATTTCAATTTATTTACGCCGAAATTAATAAAATATGATGTGTCAAAATTTCGCAAAAATGCCAGTTTTTGTTGCAAGATTGGACGGTTCCTGGACGATTTCGGCTTGAAATATACGTGAATAAAATTTTAGAAACCTTCTACTTTAAGTTCAGGGATATTTCATTGGATTAGTTACGCAGTAAATGCCATTTTTATTGATTTTTCGATGACCCTACAATACTGAAATTCGTCATGTACTTATTATAACACTTTTGACGTCGCAGTCAATGGTATCACGTTTTATAAGTTTCGAAATTCGCGCGAAAATTTTCAGTAGAAAATCCTTTTTTTATTAATAAACCAGACCAAAATAAATTGATAAAAACAATCACCACAAATATTTCATTTATGAAGGGAATATAAAAAAATATTCCCCCTATCCTCATTATTGACGTAATTTTGTGTGTGTTTGTGTTATAATATTGCCCATGGATTTATTAAGAATGGATACGGGATGATTTAACATTCTTTGAAGCCAAAACAAACCATTCTAAACGACACTGTAAACACAATTTGTAAACATTGGCCACGTCTTATTTTACCTTGTATTTTTGTACAAAAAATACGTTGGAAGCATCACAAGATATACTAAAAGTAATAAAAGCCCTAAAATATTTTATTTTTCTGCTAAATAATAATACATTTAAGTTAAAAAGGTTTTATTATTTATAGGTTATATTCTTTCTAAAGGTTTATTTAAAGTCGCTCCGAGTCATTTATAAATCTATAAGTCGCACTTTTTCTTTTCTAGTTCATTAGACAAAGACGTACGTGTAACCGAGCGTTCGCAGACGTTTTTCCTAAGCAACCAGCAGACAGCAACACTTCTGAGCTCCAACACTCCAATGCTATTTTATCTCTTTCTACTACCATTCTTGATTCAATTGCGTATTTCCTTAAGTTCGTAAACTGTACCTCCACGGTAAGATGTTTTCATAACAGACAACAAATCTTCACGTTCGATACGCTCACAGTATACTGACATCGAATCCTTTCTTAATAAATATTACCATATTTAATGAAAACAAGAAATGACTGAACAAGCCCATTGTCTTGGCAAAAAATCATTAGTTAGGCTTCCACCTGGTTCCTCATGAACCTTATTCGCCAGATTTGACTCCATCGGATTTTAATTTGAGGCCGAACTTAAAAAAATTTCTTGTTGAAAAATAAGAACATTTTTTAACCAATATTTTACTACTTTCTTTGTTAGACCGGGAACTTTTTACCCAATCTTCGTATATGACAATTTTGTGACTGAATTGGCTTCCTAAGAAGGTAAGTTGCCTGGGCAGTAAAAGCCGGGCTAAATTTTTAAAATTAGGTGGTAAATCTTTCTCTGCAAATAGAGCTTTTAATGTTTATTACATCTTTCATAAGTTTTGTCCATTTTCCCATAAAAGCCAAGAACAAAGTTGTGTATTATAAATGTTAGTCACGCACGGAGAAAGTGAAAAGTTACGCTAAAGGATCGAAGTTTTTGTAATTTAATTATCCCTTGCCACCTTAGGGTTATTAACTTTCCGGAGCCTAATAACTTTAAATTAATTTGGCTTTAAGCGACTCCATAAAATATATGTTACAAAATTAGAGCCATAAGTTTTTCATTAAGGATTGCATAGCTTTTTATATAGCTCCTATCTTAAAGAAGTTTGGGGTAAGCAAATAATAGGATGCTCCAAATCTTGAAGACATCGATTTGTTTGAGGGTATAAAGTAACAAAAACTCACATTTTCTAGTTGTTTTAACCTTCTACACACACATTTTTTCTCTTAAAATTTAAAAATTGTCAACAAAATGATGAGTTGTTTATAAAAAATAATAAATAAAATACCTAAACGTGTTCATTTTTTTTCCCAGTGGAAGCAATGCAAAAATTCAACTTTTTCGCAAATTACAAAATGTTTTTTTTCTTTGCCAAAACACTGCCAGTGGGCTAACTATTAAAACCCCTAAATTTGGTACGGTTCCTGTAAGTAGGAACAGAGATATACAACTTTGAAATTTCACTGCACGCCCCTGCTTGTACTTGACCATTTTTTTTCTTGAGGCACCTGACCTAGAGGGAGAAGAAAGCGACTCTATCTATGGGATAGTAGCGATCAAGCGAATAGCATATTGAAAGGGACTGAATGCCAAGAAAATCATTTACGCCAGGTACTAAAAACATAGACCGACCTCCTTTAGTGGGCAAACAAAAAATCATTATACTTCCTCTTCACATCAAGTTAGTATTGAAGAAAAACTTTGTGACTGAATTTCCAAGAAGAAGGATTCCAATATCTCCGAGAAAGGTTTTTTAAGTTAGGTAAGGCTAAAATAAAAGAGGGAATATTATTTGTTGGTCCTCAAATCACCGAGCTTATAAAGGATTCCACTTTTAACGGTAAGTTAAACATAGTAGAGAAAAGGGCACCTAGATCAATGATTGCAGTGTTTAATGATTTTGTGGGAAACCGAAAGGCTGACAACTACAAAACATTAGGGGAAGACATATTGGAGCCATTTAGACTAGAGGACTGTAATGTGTCATTGAAAGTTGCACTTTCATTTAGATTTTTTCTACAAAATACGGACAGTACGGACAGTTTGGGAGAAAGACCTTAAGAAGGTAGTTTACTGAGGCGTGCGGCATTCCATACTTGGTCAGAGGCCTTGGAAATATCAGGAACAATAATCTGGGATTCGCCATGAAATTCGAGAGGCTTGTTCCAGTTATGTGTGAAAGGTAAGATCAGCTGTGGATCTATGGTGACGAAATCCGGACTGTCTGTCATGGATGATTTTGTATTTTTCTAAATATTATAGAATTTGCAAGCTGATGACTTTTTTCATAACTCTGCTGACAACAGAGAGAAGAGAAACAGGTCTATATAATTGGATGGAAAGGACTTGGAACCTTTCTTAGGGACAGGCAGCGCACGAGTAGTCTTCCAGCCATGTGGGAAGATACCCCTGTCATAGGAGACCTGGAAAAGGCGAGTTAGAATGGCTGCAAGTTCTGGAGGGCATTTGTTAGAACAATTGCTGAGATGCCATCCTGACCGGAGAACTTTTTGGTGTCAAGATATAGAAGAATTTTTTGAACTTGTTAAATTCAAAAATATGTTTGTTTATAATTATGTGTAGTCTCAATAATTATACTTAAAGATCACACAAATTTCTTTTCATTATTCTTCACGAAAACTAAACCTACTTCAAAATGTGTATGATAGAACTTTAACATAGCGCCTTTTTCACAATCAGTTCAATAGTAGCGGAAATCCGGAAAAAATTTCACTTCGTTAATCACTATAATTTATGATCATTTAACGAATGATAACTGATAAAATATGACAGTAATTTAACAACTTAAAATTGCCTATCCTTTTCTTTTCAATTGCTTCGACTAACTTACTTCTCTTCAATAAAATAAAGTTAATTTATTGACACATTTATTAATCAAAGAGAAGCGATGCAACGTGATAACGATAAAAGCGGCGTATTATAAATGTTAGTCACGCAAGGCTGAAGCGAACAGAGACGCAAAAGCATTGGAGTTTTTCAATTAAAATCATATTTCGCATATTATATTTTAATAAATTTTTGACGCAGACTGATAAATACAAATGGATATTAAAAGATAGACAGAAGCGATAGGAGAATATATAAATTGTGTAAAATACTGCCCGATTAGGGCAGGTCGAAACTACATTAATAAAATTTCTCAGTTAGATAGGTGATCGTGAATGATGGAAAATTTTCAAAAATATTATTCTGATATCAATTTTTTTAAAGACACTTTTTGGAAAATACAATTCAGTTTGTCACAAGGCATTATACAACAAGGTGGTCTAGTGGCCAAGTGCTTTAATATTTTGGAATGGGTGACTCCTGGGCTCCTGGGGTAGTCTACAGACATTTCCAATTTTTTTCCTTAAATCATACATTTTTCTATTTTAAAAAATACTCTAAACCACCCTATATCAGACGCTTCCAGTCACGGCGCGGCGTTTCCAAACTTAAATATTGCCATCTCATTTTTTTACCAGTTTAAGTGAAAACCGAAAATAATCCAAAGCATTTTTAATTCCAAAGACTTATTTTACTAAAAGTATGTTTTTTTAACTTAATAGCAATTTCTTGACTTAATATAGGAAAATTTGTACCATACACTCGTAAAATTAGGTTGACATTGTAAGCAGAACGAAACAGGCTATATTATACCATTAACAGAAAAAGTTATGACCTACCTATTAATTTATTAAAAAGAGAGCATTATTCATACTAGCTTAAACTTACAGCCTTCAAAAAAAGGTTAAAAATGAAAACGCAACACGGTGGTCGCATTATAGCCTCACATAATTTACAAACACGTCCATTCCAGTGATCGCACTAGAGTACTAGAGCTTCACATAATGTACATATAATTCTATGACACTTATTGAGCAGAACTCACAGTATTATAAAATTATAACCAAAATTCCTTGATTACACTACGAAACTTTGTCAAAAAATAACATTATTCTATTAAATACAAAATGTGCAAAGAGGTAGTTGATCTTTTAATTCGCCACCACCTCCGGCCTCTACCTGCTTGTTTTGCTGAACACGTTCTGTCAGCTATTCAGGTGACAGAGGTGTAGTATCATGAATGAGGATTGACGAAATAAATAATGCCGTGTAAATGTTTGCTTACATTTTAATTAGTGGAAAAAATAGCTTTCAGCCCTTTAATGGTGCTACTAGTATTAACAAAATATCGTACGTGCTTAGTGGTGCTCATTATAAGATTTATAAGTTAGTAAATACAACATTTATGGGTGTTTAATTAAGCGTTATTATTTTATTCTTGGTTTGAACAGCTCTGGATTGTTTTATTTGTGTTTGATTTGATTTCGAAGTTAATAATTTCAGCAGAGTAAGTAGGATTTCTTTCAAACTTTGAAAATTCAAAAAGTAAAACCAATAAAAATAATAAATCAGATGTATATCAGTTAACATGTGGATCATGTCCGAAAAGATATATAGGCCAAACAGGCAGATCATTCTTAACACGTATAACGGAACATAACAAAAGTTTTATTAATAATAAAAATAATTCTACATATTCAAACCATCTTTTACAGAATCGACATACGTTTGATAACAATTTTAAAATACTACATGTAGAAAATAAAGGTAAAAAATTGAATTTGCTTGAAAGTCTTGAGATAAATCGGTTGAAAAATTCCGACATTTTACTTAATGATCAATTAGAATTAAATAACTCACCCTTATTAAACTTATTTACCCAACAGAAATAAAGCCCAGTGTGAATTCCCCATAGTAAACTGGTATAATAATAAAACCTAAATTAAAACCTCATTATCTACCTAGATTTTCGTACCTATGTTATGACACCTTTGCGAACTTCTATTTCTGTAACAAACATCCGATGAAGCTATAGTGTTAGCGAAACGCGTCATGTTATAAACTATTTAATAACAGTGGAAATTTGACTAAAATTGTCTATTATTATGTGTAGGATTACTTTGTTTAAAGGTAGCAAAAATATTATTTCTTCAAACTTGTTACATATAATTTATTGTTGAGAGACTTGACAACACTACAATCAAACTAGCTTACTGTTTTTTGTATGGCCATGTGATTTTTACCAGTGGTACGCAGTTATTAATTTTTTTTGAGCGACGGTATCTAGCTCATTATCGCAAGGTGCCACATATTTTAAGTGAAGAGGGGAAACTGCACCTTTATCCCCTCTAACTCCTGCTGCAGCCGTTAAAAAATTTCCTTTGATATTTTATTCATCCATGTATTAAAAGTCGAATTCAATTTAAAAATACAGAAGAAATTTATATTTTATATTGAATACATCAAAAAATCCGTCAATACATTTTATCAAAACTTTATTATGGAGTTTCATAATCTAATTATTTCTGGGTCCTTTATATTTCATCAAAAATTTTAAAACTTACTTTGAATAAGCTCAACTATTTATATAAAAAAACTTTTAATTAAAGACGGTATCAAAAATGAGTTTTATAAATATTAGTCACGTGGGAAAAGTAAAAAGATACGCCGAATAATCGAAGTTTCACTGATTAAATTATATCTGGGTTTTGCTTGTGTTCTTATTAACTTCAGGAAATTTGATAACGGTAAAATAATTGTGTTTCTTAATGACAAATATTTGCACCAGTGGTTTAATCCTTCAAATGTTTTGTGATTCTACGTGTTGTTTTCAATTATTATCGACTGAAACAAAAAGTTCTTTCTTTTCGATTTGCAACGGTTAAACACAACGTCTTATGTTTCCTTAGTTGTATTTTACAATTAAACAGGAGATGAGGCGGCTAATAATCCTTTAGCTAAACGTAATAATGTCAGGTTGGGCCTAAGGAGCCTTTGACTGAGCTCCGTCTTAATAAATTTGATTTGATTATTTAATTGTATTTTAAAATTATTTTGAAAAAATATAGGTAAGCTTTTTTACGACAACTTAAACAATCATTATAAAGCAAATACGGACAACTCTATATTAAGGTCCTTCTGACATAGAATTAAATTTCTTTTGTACATACAACGAAGTCAGTAATTGAAAATCATTCGGTACGTTAACCAGACGCGCCGTAATGTCAAATGTTACTGGAAGACTTGTTATACCGGAATAACATGGCATAATGAGGGTCATCGAATCATCGGTTCTGGCCAATCTAAACTGGGTGGATTTAAGGGCCTCAGTAAACGTCGGATCACGAACATGGCAAAGTTCAACTACTGCCAATTATCGGCATGTGAACTCCTCAGAAACTTCGATAATCGACAGGTTAACTCGGTATTTTCATGCATAAGTTCCTTGCTACTATTAATACAAATGAATGCTGCTTATACAGGGAGTTATGAAATTCAGTGCATATATGGAAACCGTAAAATCCTGGTTTGAATTAGATTAAAGAAAAATATTTCCAAATGGTACTTTTGCAGTTATAGTTCGGTAATCGCCCCTAAAATTTCTCTAACCAGCTGTACTCGCCCCTGTTAAGAAACACATAATACCAAATAAGTTGCCAATTCTATCAGTATTTTTTTCTACGTAACAAGTCCCCATAAGATCTAATGTTATTGCTACCCCTTTAAAATACTTTTTTTTTGGAAATGTTTAAGATTAACAAATACTCATAAACTTAAAAACCCTGACAACACAATACAGACATTAATTTAATTAAAAAAAACAACGCTTGACTAATAATTAACGCTAACAAAAGTTCTGAGAACGAAATAAACTCAATACTTAAAAGATTTCACGGTATTTTGTCACTACATGCACTATTGAAAACTGCAAACTAATGTTTTTGTTAGTTAAAGTAAAATCTCTGTAAAATTCACTACCTCTAGAAAGGAATACACTTATACAACACCAACAAAACAGTAAGTATAGCCATTAATGAAAAAAAATGTTCCACTAACTAAATAGATACAATGCTTAAAATAATTCGCTGTGTTTTTTACTATCAGCACTATTGAAAAACTGACCCAATCAAAACTGACAAGTAATAATTAATTTATTTACTAAAAAGCACAACGCCAAGATTTACACATTAACATGCGTGACAAAGTATTGACAACGCATAATAACACTTATTAATTTTTGTTGCATAAAAGAAAACAAGTTATTTGTGTCGAGATAACAGTGAGATTTTGCAACACGCTAACCTATAAACGATAAAATTTAAAGTGGTGTTTCTATCACATGATTTATGAAAAACCTAAAAATTAAAAGTATTTTTCTAGTTTCTCTCACCTTTTGTAGGCTTATAAATTTGTAACAATAATTGCTATCATTAATTTAAGGGACTGGGATATATGACTACAAGCCATTGGCTAGCTCTAATGTTACGGGGCAATTTATTTAAGGGGGGTTTATTAATTAAAGTTCATCATTACCTTAATTTAATTAAGTACCCTTAATGTACTTTCAAAAATAACTGTACACCTCATGACACCATTGGTATGTGCCAATAAACTGATCTAATTTTGCGCCACTTACAGTACATAAATGTAACAAATAGCTCAATGGGAATAATAAGTTTCTCTAAGAAAACTCAATAAGTGTACTCAAAACGAAACTCGACCTTAAACTGTATGTTTAATTTAAAGAAGAAATAGTAAGACCGTTAACCACCAATCGAATATAATTAAAAAAGGAAAATAATGATCTTTTAAACTAGCTCTAGGACATTGCAATACCTTGCTAGAACTCTACGTTAAAAAGATTTCAATTACAAAATAAGGCAATCCTGAGCATTTGAAAACAGTTTTCTCTATAAAAATACTCATTCAAACATTTGGCTTTTCATGGCATTTATCAAAAAGTACTTATTTTGACGGTGTTCTTTGGGGTGCCACTCCTCCACCAAGCCACCTCATGGGGCTTATACAGGGACCCACGTCCAAGATCTCTTCAAACTGTCAAACATCGAAGCAGGGCCAAAAAACAACAAAGGGACAGTCTACGAAGCCGTAACTTGCTCTCAACAGAAACATCGTGCAAAGATGTACTAACAATTAATCATATGCATAAATAATTACTAAATTATGCCGGTCAAAAAATCAAACAATCAGGTCATCAGATAATTAATGTCTTAGACCACTGGGTCGTTCGTCAAATAATTAGACTGAGTTTAGTTTAGGCCCTAAAACAAACCAATTTGATTAGATTCCAACACATGCAGTTATAGGTTAGAATCTAGTTCCATTCAAAATGTATACAAATAACCAAAAATAACTTCCCTACTTACCCTTTAGAGTCCTTAGCAAAGATTCATCTTTGTAAACAGGTAGTTTAAATATCGCCATAACTTTAAAATAGCAGCATATTATAATTTAAAATACAAAAATTACTTTATTCTATCTGAATCAAGTTGCGAACATCCGAGTTCGTCTTCTGATGCACTGTCATTGCACTAAAATCTGACCATATTCTACATTCGGCAACATCGGAGAGGCACTCGCAATGCATCTCTTAACATGTTGATGGGACGGATTTTATGTCGATTCTGATTTGGCGAAGGCGAAAATCGTACAGCGTTGCCAGTTCATTCAGCACCACTATTTCTATCATAAGAATAAAGAATAATCCATAACACGCCTCTGATGCTCACTTTGCAAAAGATGAGATAGAAGGAAATAATTGCGGTCAGTTATGACGCTTGCGACTTTTTTTGCTTGATTCTAACTTTAGCAGTTTTGCGAAGTTTAACTAATTGTAATTTCAACACCCTATACGATGAAAATATTCTAAAAGAAAATCCTAGTCTAGATGATATGCCCACAGCCTCTGCTATCTCACCCAACTTGAGGCGATGATCATTCAAAACGATTTTATGAACTCTGCCTAATTTCTTCAGAATTTGTTGTTTTTGGCCTACCAGAACGCTGGCCATCTTTGACGCTCATACGACCTCGTTTAAAGTCCGCAACCCTAGTTTTAGCTGTTGAAACTGAAGAAGCTGACTCACATAAAGTAGCAATAAGCGTAACTTTTATCTCTGTAAGAGATAAACTTTTAATATGGAAATATTTTATTATAGCAAGGATCTCGACTGTTTCCATCATTTATAGAATGTAAAACTTCATAAACTTTACCGAATGTTAAATGCAAAACTACTAAATCACTCTTTTGAAACTTTAAAGGTTTGCTAACGAAAAGTTCGGCTACATAAACATGTGTCAATATGAAGGTAAATTGCGCCCTCTCTAAATCAGGCAGGAAACTTTCATCCTATCCAAGCAACTTCGAAATCCAACAACGTCAGATATTAAGACTGAAAAAAGGCATATCTATACTATAAATTTCAAAATTGCAGCACAAAAGTAAAATTAATAGAACTAAAGAAACTCAATATAATAAGTAAACCAAATAAAAATTTAAGATTTAAATCAACTTAATAATTATTATGCTCATATATCAATAAATAACAATACGCTAAATCAAGGCCTTATTAATTTTTATAAAAATAATTCCCCGCTTAATAAATTTCTCTGTTTTGACCCCGTTGAAGATGATATAATAGCTAGAATTATCCTTAAACTTAAATCCAGAGCCTTTGGGGAAGATAATTTAAATATTACAATGATAGCTCTCTGTTGCCCTATTATCATAACTTTTATTACCCACATAGTAAAATGTTGCGTTATAAGTTCTTACTTTCCTGATACCTGGAGGTTTGCCAATATCATTTCCTTGCCCAAAATCAAAAGTCCCAGTGAATTTGAATATTTAGGGTCAATATCTATTTTGCATACTTTTTCTAAGATACAGGAACTACAAATAAATGATTTATGTAACATCTAATAATATAATACCCTACAAACAATCAGGCTTCAGGGCAGGCTATAGCTGCTCAACGGCACTGTCTGACTTAATTGACGATTTAGGTTACACTAAAGCCTTTGTTATGCTTGGGTATAGACCATAAAATTCGTATTAATATTTTAAAATATATAAGCTTTGGTTCGCTCGTATTGTCTATTTTGTCGGACAGGGTCCAAAGATTTACTCTTGATGGTCAATTTCCTGAAACATTGGGTGTCAGCTCGGAGGTACTACAGGAAAGTATTTTCGGTCCTCTTTTATACAGCTTATTTACATCAAATTTGGCTAAACCATTAAAGTATTGTCAGTGTCACCTTTATGTCGATGATACGCAAATATACCTATCTTTTGATCCTGCCGATGCTCCTTTTGCAAATAATCAGCTCAATGAGGACTTGGCAATGCTACTTAAGGCCTCTAATGACCATATACTTAAAATTAATCCCAATAAGTCTGTTGCTTTACTGTTGTGAAACGAAAACATAAGAACTGATTTATTGAACGTTATTAAATTAAGTTTGAGACAACAACTAATTTCATTTAAACCATCTGCAAAAACATTAGGTCTTATCATTGACACCAAGCCAAAATTTAAGAACATATCACACTATGCTTAAGAAAAGCGTTTTCAGTGTTAAAGAGTTTGTATGCACAAGTCAAAAAACTATGGCTCTGTTGTGCGAAACTCTTATTTTATCTCACTTTAATTTCAATGGTAACCTTTTCTGAATTCCAATGATAGCAGGCCTGTACAAAAAATGCAGAATTCTTGCATACGATTTTCTTGTGGCATTCGACCTAGGCAGCGAGTTTCCCATAAGCTAAAGGACCTGGGTTGGCTGAATATGTTTGCAAGGCGTACCCTGCATTCATTGTGTTTCTTTTATAAGATAATAAAATTTTAAAATCCGCCTTAACTTTATAACAAAATTAAGTTTCACACTGATATAGAAATTTAAATATTCGTAGAAAATATATTTTAACAATTCCTAGTCATAATAAGGAATTTTTTCAAAAATCATTTAGCTATAATGTAGCCTCGCTTATCAACAAATTTGAAATAAAGGACTTTTCTGCATAATATATTTAAAAATAAAATTAAGTTGATGTTGTTACAAAATTAATTAACACTAACATAAATTAAAGATTGCACACATTGTTCAATTCTCTTTCTCCCTTCTTTTCTTCCCGCCTTTTCCTCCCTTCTTTTCTGAGGGCTCTCACTTCTCTACTGCTGCCTCATTTGTTGCACCTACTTTTTAACTCGTATGCTTTCCCTTAATTTAAGTTTAATTTAATATATATTATTTTTTGTATTCGATGTTATATTATTGAAAATAATAAATGTATTACTATTATTACTATTAATATTATTATTACTATTATTATTATTTTTATTCTCTTCGTAGTTTATAGTAACTAAGATTTCCATTTGACTATTGTTTGATATAATTAGTAACAGAGTAAAGAACCCTAATAACACGACGCCTGACTTGCAGTTGACCATTTTTCAAGAATTATAATGAAGTATAATTTCTATTGAACCAAAAACTTTTATTTTATGTAATCTAATTATCCCATTTCAATTAGGAAGACAGCGAAGAACGTGATACTGAATTGAAACTATGCTTAATTACGCGTAAAAGGGGATGTTAATGAACTCTTTGTGATAATTAAAATCGTTTAAAGGCAACTTGGCCATCTGGAAGTAAAATTTATAAATTATCCCGAAGCGTTCTTTTTAAAAAGTATTCTTTAATGTCTGCCATGATTAAATAAACAATTGAAATTACTGGTGGTGGTAAAATCGTTTTATTTTAAAAACTCGACTATTAGGTTATGAATTATTTCCATAACCGAATTATAATTCGAATTATATTACCGATTCTGCGCTGCCACTTATAATTCATATTAGGCGGCGTATTTCGATAACGATACCTATGTTTCTTTGTCACTTCGTATTTGCAGCGGTTTATCTTATTCGTACTTTAAATTTCTACTGCTGCAAAGAGCGAATCGCATTGTTGCCGATCCTAAATTTTTTAGTTTTTGCTTTTTCTTGATTAAGTTTGTTCTGTAATAAGTTTTTATTTATTTTTACTTAGATTGAGTCCAGTTTTCTTTCCTTAACGCATAACACGGTGTGCCTCGATTAAGTTCAACCCAAAGGCCTTCCTACTTCCATTTTTTTTTTCGATTTTGCTAAAGTGGTGCGACCTAAATAATTTAAGCCCAAAATGAAAATCCTAGATCAATAGTTTGAAAATAAGATTTGATTTTACTATTTGCCCTGCGTTTCATCATAGCGCTCTACGAGGTTGGCACTGTCAACACGGTCGCGTCGGCGCGGACATACAGTTTCCGACGATTTTATCTGTGGTTTTATTCCAGATAAAAGATGAACTTTTTATTTATTTTGCTTGAAATTAAGTCAACTTTTTGAATATGATGAACAGTTTTAACCACAACTTATATTTATTGAGATATATCACAATATTCTGATTTCATAATTTTTTCGTTCGAATTTTTCAACCTTCTATTACCTACATATATCTTTTGAACAGATGTATGTAGATAGAGAGGCAAATTTTGTTTCATATGTAGATAGTTGCATTATTCTTAAAATGAATTCATAAACTTCATAATGTTATTTAATTATTACAAGTTTTGGTATTTAAATAGTAACGAAATTCTATAGCATTCGCACTAGTGGTACTAGCTACTATAGCACCAGCACAGTGGTAACACCTCGAATGAAGTATTGAAACAAAAATTTATTTATTTACTATGTGGCAGATCAAGTGAAACAAGCTTTGTTTACTACATTGTATACTTGCTAGCTAAAATGCTTTTCTTCTCTTTTCACATTCCTCGCAATCGAAATTTTTAATTTTAATTAAGTACTTATTTTCGTAATAAGATGATACCGATTATTTAGAAAATCGGATCATCTTTATCTTAATTCAAATTATTTCATTGATAACTAAAATATACAGTGTTTTCAACAAATCAATCGGATCAAAAAAAACTTTGTTTATAAATAACATACAAATACACACTTTTTAACGCCACCGTTCATTATCATATTACGCTCGAGTCTTGATAAAATAAAGACTCTAATAAACTTTTTTCAATTTAAAAAGTTGCAAATTAAATTCAGTTAGAGTATTCTGAATAAATATTCACTAACTTCCCCGAGTGAATACGATTTCCTGTAATAGTCAACTTTTTTTTATAAAAGTTATAAAATTTAATTAAATGCTCAAAAGTGTAGCTGAGTAAAGATACATTTTTCTGATTCAAAATTGATGAAATTGAAAGTTAATTCTGATTACTTTTGTAAACAATTTGTATTTGTATATTGCTCCCCTCTTCTTATTAAATATGGGGTATATTGGTATCTCAGTTAGGGTGTCTTATGAAATAGCTGTATGGGCATGGACACTAAAAGCAAAAGAGCTTGTACGTGAAAAAGGCATTTTTAATTTTCAAAAGTTGCGTCATTGTAATATACAAACTTAATAAAACAGAAATAAACTAAAATATATATAGAGAAATTTAACAGTATTTTCAGTAAACAAAATATTTGCAAGTTATATACAATACTTGGAAACATTTAGTGGTTAAACATACTACATATAAGTGACCTACTTTAACTCAGATATAGGACATTAATAAAATTGAGGAATGTGTGAAGGCTGTCTGCACTTTTTAAGTATGAGAGAAACAAACCTTTGTATTAAGTTCAAAAATTATTTATTTTTGCACTTAATACAAAGGTTTGTTTCATTAATTAATAAAATTGACAGCCACAAAATAAAACACACAACTTTGGTCTATTTTTGTCACTCGGCTGTTCTAGGAAGTTTCTGTTTTTCGCATATTTGGTTCTTAAAAATCAGTTTTACTAATACTCGTACCATGTCAAAACGCACAGTATGTTTAAAAATTATTAGTATTTAGGTAAAATATCTTGACTATTTCGCTAGTTCTTTGAGGGCACAACTTGACAAGACTTGATACCAAGCACGATGATAGATTTTGATTAAAAGGATTAAGTCAGTAGCTTTATTTAATCACGTGATTGTTTTGTCGAACTTAATAAGAAATAATTTAAAATATCTGCATATTTTTTTCACTTAATCAGTATCAATTAAAATAATTCGGAATGTGTATTTTGTATAACTAACAATGAAAATCATAAAATTGATTTACAGGCTGAATAAAAATTAAGTCAAGAAACTTAATCAAAAAACATACTCAGACATCTCTCGAGGTTAATCAGTTGAGTTTTTAATTATTTATAATGTGAAGAAATTTGTGTTTCTTGGTAATTAACCACCAAAACCAGGAAAATTTCTCACGTGTGAAGCTCACATGAGTGAAGTATGCACTTCAATAAAAAATCACTAAAAGATATACCTTTATCTATTTACCTTATTTAAAGGAATTAGAAGGTCTAAAAAAATCATGAAAAGCAAGAACAAAAATAGTGATGATCCCGCGATGTATAAAGAGAGAAAGAAGGAAAGAGAGCATTATTATCGACATTAGCTGAAATATTTCTATTGGTTTTGGGGTGGGGTGTGTGTATGAATGTGCGCGTGAAGGTATGTGTGTGCGTAGGGCAAGTTTTGCGAATACCAGCGCTATGGAGTAATTAATTTTTTTTTGATGTGGGGAATTTTCGGTATAACTGTTGTAATAGTATATTACATAACAAGTGTTGAGAGTGGCAGTTTTTCACACCAGTGGGAATGTTGTCGCACGAGGCGATAGCCGAGTGCGATAATCCCATGAGTGTGCGAAAATTACTTTCAGACGAGTAATGTACAATATTTTTCCTACGACCACTTTTATATTTACCAAAAAACCCCAATTCCTGTCTTTTTTATACCCCCACGTTTCAACACGTGTGCTGAAAAACTTTTCAACACGTGTGCTGAAAAACTTTTCAACACGTGTGTTGAAAATAAAAAAAATGAAAGTGGCCCCATCTGTTCAAACGTCATGTTGACAAGTACTTTACAACACATGTGTTGAAAAGTAGTTTTCAACACGCGTGTGATATAAGGCACTTTCTAGCCTAGTTAACCGTGCTTTTTTTCTCACTCTCATAGGTGGTCGTAGGAAAACTGTATTTTACTTCAGGTTTGGGAATTTTGCACATACAGGTATCCCATACCTAGGTGCAACAATATGGAACTATTGATAGATATATACAATATTGTTAAGAAATAGTTTGCTTTGTAAAGTTTGTATTACTGCTTGAATAAATAAATGTCAAAAAATGTTTTATTATCAAAGATATTGTAGGTACCATGCATCATTTAACACCAGTGAAATTTCGTTTAAAACAGACTATATATTTCTTAAAGTAATCATTAATTTGTGTAACAACACGTATAGTTAGTTTTTTAATGGTCTCATTAAGTAAGACAAACATTATTCTCTTAAAAAAAATTGTCGAAAATTTTCCTTCAAGATTCTCATAAGAAGCAACCTCTTATTATAACGTTGTAGCTACTTCCATAACTTATTACAATTAATATGACATAATGGGGACTTTTTGTTTACACAAATTACTATAAACATATTTTACATTTTTAAGAATAAACGCTCCTCTGCCCAGCGAGTTAAAGATTTTATTTTCAGGACCAGCCAGACCCGAGATTTTTACGTTTAAAGTTTAGGGCTAAGCGGCAGCAAAAAATCTCTATTAACTCTACACTTGCTGGAATTTAGAACCTGAAGTCTGTAAATATTCCTCTCCAATATTTTTGTCTTAATGCACCATATAATTTAAAAATATATTGTGTCTACAAAACTTTATCAGTTCATTTAATATATAATTTAAATATAGCAAACTTTATAACTTGTTTTAAAAGTTACATATTGATAAAACATACACAACAATTTACCTTGTGTTAGCGAAATTTTGAAGCGTGTAACGTTTACATTCAGCAGACTCATTAGTTTAATTTGAACAGTGTTAGAGAAACTGTCTCAAGTTGCATACTATAACTTTAAGTACGGCGTTGAATCCAAAACTTAAAGATAAGTTAAAGTTTGTAACAAAGAGCGTAACGTGGCACCAACAGAGCTACTCCGCTAATTTCTCAGTTTAATAATTAGGCATCCGCCAAATCGTTGTCATGGAAAGTACAGTCACATAATGAAACTTTATAGCGTAAATGCACTATTGTAATTGTTCCACCGGTAAGGATATTTCAGAAATTTTGAATGTGTGGAAAAACGCGTTTTTTCCTGTAATAAAACTGCATTTTTTAAAACATTTGGAAACCATAAGTCTAAAGGGTGTCTCAACAAGTATTTGAATTTTTAATCAAAGGAAAAATCAGAGTACTTATGAAATTCTTCAAAAATCTTATTAAGTTTTAAAGTGTAAATGTTGACATTAAATATATAATAAAATGTTAGTCAAATGGCCTCCGCGACTTCGTTGGCAGGTGTGTATTCGTTCGCGGAAACTGGATTTCACGAATGTTACGTTCGATTTCTTCCTTCAGCTGTTAAATCATCTCAGAGTGGTTTCCATAGACCTTGCTTTAAAAAAACCAGAGAAAGAAGTCCAGAGGGTTGTTCTGTAACAGTGGCGCTCAGGTGGCGATGTTTACGGCCGACCTACAAGGGCGAGACCTCCTAAGGCTTCTCCCGTCTTTTAAGGAAGAGGTCCGCTCAAATTTTTTGATTAAATGTTCAATAGCGGGCCGCGACGGACGATTATGCACAACAAAATGATCACGTAACCTGCGAATTGTCATTGTAAAATTTTTCCGATTTCTGTAATGGGTCTTTACAATTATAACCGTTTTTCCAAAGTGTACCGCGGCATTCTCGTTAATGTCACCGTTTCTACACGACCGCTAAGAAATCTGTTGACAGACGGCAATGGCGCCTGATTTAAAATTCTTATTGAGACACCCGTAATTTGTAGCTAAATATAATAATCTGTCCATTAAAATATGTTTCAGTATTCACTCTCGCTAAGCCCGGTCTAATATGTCAATCAAGGTTCCAAACTGTCAAGTGTAAGAGAAAGTCAACTAAGTGTTGTACTATGAATTTATTTTCGGGTCTTTTTTGCAAATTTATAAAGAAATTAACAATATACCTAAAGTATGTATTTTCCACATGAATAGGAGGCCTAAATACATTATAGCGATCGATTCCGAGATAATATCATTTAAAAACCAACCTAATAGCTAGAAAATTTATAAAGAAAAGCGTAGTTTTAGTATGTACTCTCTAAAATAGTAAACCCAATTTTAGCAACACGTTCCACGATGAAAAACATTGGGAAGCCAATCGCTGAAATATTAGAATAACTCATACGTTTTTAATGACGACTTATTAACAATGACATGACAAAAACCTGTCAAAACCTAACTGATCAACTGGAAGATCTTAATTTAAACTGGCATTAAATCTTAAACCTTGTTAGAAATCCCGAGTGTAACTATTTTTAATCTCGAATCGAATCTCGATGGTCATTTTTGATAGAGACACATTTAGTACATTTGTCAGTTTCGAGTAAATTGATTAGTAAAGTAAATTGAAACACAAATTTTCTCATTTTATATAGAACTGCTTTTTTTTTAGAGATTTATGAAAAACTTATGAAACATCACAAATTTTCTAATAAAAATTTAACAAAATTATTTTAACCACAAATTTATAATGACAATAATAATAATAATAATAATAATAATAATAATAATAATAATAATATCAATAATAATATATTCATTGCTGAAGTCAAAAAAAGTTTACAAACAGAAAATTCAATTTAATGTCATTTTTTGACCAACAATAGGCTTAAATGGTTGCAGACATCTGGTATCCCAGATACTCATACAAACTACAGATACTAATACTACTACAAAAAACATACTTACATAATATACTTAAAATTTAAAATAAGAATTTTACAAAATAGTACAAAAGATATTCAGCTATGCAAACAACAAATTTCCCTTCAAACCGCTTAAAAAATCGGTGAAGGATAACAATAATTTTGGCTGTATACCAGGTTAGATACCATTAATTGCAAGCTGGCCTTTTGAATACAATACACATAATATACAGTAAAAAATGTAATAATTAGAAACATGTGTTTTTAAGTGTGTCTTTAAATGCTGAAATTGATTGAAATCAAAATTATTAGAAGTATTCATGAGGCAAGATACATTATAGTCGCTTGAAAATTTCTTTTCGATGTTGTGGCACAGTAAGTTCTTCCCAAATTTAAGTTATGTATATCGGTCTTAAATACAACTCTTTTACTAAGATATGGTGGAGATTCGAACTTTAATAACCTAAAATGAAAAGCGGCCATATGTAGTTTGGAACGGTTAAACACGTTTAGCCATCCTGACTTAGGAAGAAAAAAAGATATATTATTATGGTTCCCTTTCCTGACACCATATACTAATCTCAAGCAGGAATTCTGGATCTTCTGGACACGGCGCCGATCCGCCGCATCCAAGCATGGCATATAGTGAATCACATAACAGATTCTCAATATCCTTTGGATTTTTGCATGTTCTGTGTTTGGCATTTTATGGAGGATAAATTGTATTTATAGTTATAGTTATAGTTTTATCTAGGATGAATGCGTATGAAAAGAGAATGAGAATATTTTTTATCCCACTAATGCGGAATAGTGGTTCATTTCTATATTCAAATGGATGTCGAAGTACTGCTATTATTAGACGATTGCATTAAAACTTTTTTATTCAAGCACAATTTATTTATTAAAAAAATAACGTAGGTTTTGTGGAGGATTGGGTCCTTTGTATCTATAGAACAACAAAATCTGGTAAAGAAATACGTTTTCTCTATCGCAAAAACTTAAGTAAATACTACGGCAGACATTCCAAAGAAAATTAATGGAAACCTGTGAAGCTGGGGCTTCGCTGAATATATGATTGATGAAGCTTATTTTCAATTTAATTTACTTACCTAATTTTAACTAATTATGTTTTTATGCCAATTGATTAAAAATATTAATCATTTGGATCATTAAAAAGGAAAATAAATTGCATATTGAAGGTGGAGAAATTGAATTAGTTTTATGACTAGTTACTAGTTTTATCAGCTACATTAAAATTCTGTGTACTTTTTATCAGAGCAAAAGTATGACATTTTTAATATTTTGTTTCTATTGGAGTAGTTGGCAGAGAAGGTGCCAATATTCAGATTCACTAAAAAGGCAGTATTTAGTACTGGTTTAAATTAAGATCTTCTAGTTGGCCAGTTAGGTCTTGACAGATTTTTGTCGTGTCATTGGTAATGCGTCATCATTAAAAAACTTATGAGTTATCCTAATATTTCACAGATTTGTTTGGCTTCCAAGTGATCCCGCCGGGGCATTGCTAAACTTAAATAATAGTGTGACATCTCATTTTTTTATCAGTCTTAATGAAAACCGAAAACAATCAAAAGGATTTTTATCTCCACAGATGGAATTTACCAAAGATTTATCAAGGATGTGTATTTTAATTTAATAGGTAACAATTTTTTTTACTTAATATCGGAAAAGATGGAACACTCGTGAATTCGGTTGAAATTGTAACCAGAAAAAAATTGGCTATGTTGTACCATTAACCCAGATAAAACCAGACCATAAGCGTCAGCTCCAATGTCGTCTGTACTTCATGCGACGGCGAGCCAAGGATTGACGAGACGATCGGCCGGCCGTGTGGCATCAAGTACGGGGACCGAGGTTATACATTTAAATCACAGCATCACAGCCACTGCCGTGTCTGCTTGAAATGTAACGTAACGGCCGTATAGTACAGACGCCCTCACTATCGCAAAGCGATGGTGCAGGCAGCCTAAGTGCCGCGCCTCAAGGTCATTGAGATTGAACACGATATTTGACAGTCTTACGCATCTGGTCTGGTTTTATCTGGGCCATTAACACAAAGAATAGTCACGTACCTATTACGTTATTTATTAATGAGATGAGCATACTACTAGCTTAAACCTTTTGCCTTTCAAACACTGTTAAAAATCAAACAATAAATTGTTTATAACCGAGTTTCAAACATACTTCGTGAAAGTTCTTTGAGCGATGCTTCAAAATTTCACTGCACCACAAAAATAACTCATTTATTGCTTATTTTTTTTGGTAGGGTTCTGGTTGGGTTGGCTGGCATAAACTAACGGTTTTCGTCCATATAATAACTTATACACAATATAAGACACTAAAATGAAAAATTACTATCATCAAACAACTTCGGCACAGCACATGGTTTTTGACAGGACAGCTACGAAATACATCTTATTTTCATTAATCTTAGATTAGTAGCTCAAGTTTCCAATCAATATATTTTTCTGTGATTGGCATTTTATTATATTGGCCATAATATATTTGTCTATGACAAGCATCAATTCAGTGCTACTCCTAATACTTCGGTAGATGATTATCATTTATTTGGCCCCAAAAATATAAAGATATAATTTTGATGCTGTATAATATTGCTTGAAGAATGCTTTGTTTTAAAGAAGCCCAAAAATTAAATACCTAGTATATTTTCAGGTTTATTTATTTTCAATAAAAACTCGAACTTTCGTCAGTTTTATATTGTTAAAGAAACACTCGCCGATAATCCAATTTATATTGATGAAAATCGACGATTTAACTAGCAGTATTTCAGAATAAATTATAGGAGTGAATATAAATTGAAGTGGTAATGCGTAGAGCTTTTAGTATGGAGCAGTTTATGTTACACTATTGCAAAACCGTTGTTATATATTTTAATGCAATACTGGCTCGGCGCGGAACGATCATTCAGTGAAAATAAAAAAACAGCTATACAGTTAAGAGTTAGCTTATTAGAAATTTACGGAAAATTTGCGAAAACCAACCCATCGAATTTTTTAATTTATCTTAGGAAGTAATTACAATTACACTAGTCACTAGTGCATTAAAATTGCCGATAATTTTTCATGAAAGCATGCTGTCTAAAAACTGCATGATCTTATTTCCATATTTTGGCGAAAGAGCCGACTCCCAAGGAGGAGGGCTCTTTTAACAAAATATGAAAATAATCGAATACAGTTTTTTACTGACAACATGCTTGAAATAAAATTATCAGGTTTATTTTGATGCACAAGTATAATTCCGTAGAATTTCTCGAGTAAAAGAAATAAAAGTACGTATTTTTTTTTTGTCAGGTTTCTGGGTGGTAAGGCCGTCGACGGTTGTCTCTTACTCTTGACGTTTCGCGAACACGAGCGGTTGGCATCTTCAGAAGGTGCGCTCAGTTTGACAGCTCTCAAACTACTAGGTAGTTTGAGAGCGCACTACCCAATCCAAGCAAACACGAGTTGTTGGCATCTTCAGAAGGTGTGCTCAGATTGTCAGCTCTCAAACTACTAAGTAGTTTGCAAACCCAACCGACGACGCCCTAATAACCCAGAAAACACAAAGTACTTGACGATGGCCGCGAAAGCCTTTCACAATTCACAAGTACGTAAGTTTGAAATTTCTATTTAAACAATATATCATTAAAATTACACTACATAAAAATTATATGAAAATAAACAAATTAAAATGAGACAAAACTCATAAAAACTAAAAATCGCATGAATTGCATTGGAAAACACAGTTTTAAAAATTACTGTTTTTGGAGCCTGCTGCACTACTTTTTGATGTATGTGAGTTTGCCGTTGAATTAGAATTTAAAG
Organism: Philopedon plagiatum; assembly: GCA_963971165.1. Lineage (NCBI taxonomy): Eukaryota > Metazoa > Arthropoda > Insecta > Coleoptera > Curculionidae > Philopedon > Philopedon plagiatum. Next base: position 79,537,196 of record OZ020194.1, on the reverse strand, counting down.
AACTTGTTGTAGGCCCATTAGATTAGTTTTTGTATTAAGATTAGCTTTATCATTGTCTCTCATGTTTTCTACTAATACTGTCTAATTGAAAATGTGGCTTTGTGACAGACTTCGAGTCTGAATGTCCAGTAATTTTTATTTATAAAAAGTATTTATTTTATAGTAAAGCATTTTCGTTAACCTGACTTTTTTTCCTCTGTTAGGTGATACATTTCATATTCGTCATATTTAAACAATTATTAATTAAACTTTTAGTACCAAAAAGAAGTTTTTTTTTGAGGATAGTGCAGACCGGTTTGATCGAATTAAAAAAGGTTAATATAAAAAATGCTGAAGGTATTGAAAATATCTTTAAAATGAGCTATTCCACGTTAAGATTTGTATATTTCTAACTTTGAAAATCGAAAAAGAAAAAGTCTGAAAGCCACTGACCAAACTTTCAAAAAAGTATGGACTGTCTTGCATGCAATTTATCTATTATGATTGAAAGTCTTTTTCTTAAAAGAACTTTCGCAATATTGTTATAACAGATTATCATAACGATAAAAGTTTAAGCTATATAAGAGTGTGCGTTTGCATACTCCCAGGCATTATTAAAAAGTCCCTGTAGTGTTAATGTTTTGAACTTTGAAAACCTTTGCATATCTAAATCCGTTGTCGACTTTTATGTATGCTGCGGTCCACCAAGTTAGGATATAAGCTTAGAACACCCAAACACATTAAGGAGGTAATATTAAGTTTATTTGGGCTGATATAATTTGGATAGCAAACTTTAAACTAACATAATTTAGTGGTAGAGCTAACAGCCAACTAGAGTCCAAAGTTAACTTACATAAATCTTCGGTATATAAACTGTACCTTGCAATTTAAAAACTGATGCAACATTTAGTCCAGCCCAATAAGGAAAAATCGCGACAAAAACGCCATCCGTAATTTGATTGCGTATTCTTTTAGATGGCATGTTTATAGTGAAGAAAAACACAAATAAATAAAAACTCCGTATTCCTTATGTTTAAACAACTATTGAAGTTTTTCACAGAAAAAACGGGGTTTTCGACAATAATGCTAAGCAGATTGATCGGAATAAAAAATATTGAAGGTATTTGAAACTATTGAAAATATCTTTAAAATGCGCTATTCGACGTTAATATTTGTTTATTTTTAACGTTGAAAATTAAAAAAGCAGAGTCTGAAAGCCCCTGACCAAACTTTCAAACAAGTATGGACTGTTTTGCCTGCAATTTATATATTATATTTAAAAGCTTTTTCTTAAAAGAATTTTCTCAATATTTTATAGCAGATTATCATAACGATAAAAGTTTAAGCTATAAGTATAAGAGTTTGCACACGCCCAGACCGTATTAAAAAGTCGCTGCAGTGTTAATGTTTTAAGCTTTGAAAATCTTTGCATATCTAAACCCGTTGTCGACTTTTATATAGGCTGTGGTTTACCAAGCTCGGAAATAAGCTTAGGACAGCCGAATACATAAAGGAGCTAATGTCAAGTTTATAAGGACTGATCAAATTTGGATAGCAAACTTTAAACTAACAGGATTCAGGTGCACAGCAAACTAGAGTCTAAAGTTAACTTACCTACACCCTAGGCATATAAACTGCACCTTGCAATTTAAAAAGTAATACATTTAGTCCAGTTCTAAAAGCAAAAATCGCGACAAGAAGGCCATCCGCAATTTTAGAGCACATTCTTTGAGATGGCGTGTTTATAGTGAAGAAAAATACAAATAAATAAATATTTCATATTCCTTGTTTTTAAACAACTATAGAAGTTTTTTTACAGAAAAAAATCGGGTTTTTCGACGGTAACGCTGAGCAGATTGATCGGATTAAAAAATGTTAAAGGTATTTAAAAGTACTGAAAATATCTATAAAATGGGCTATCCTACGTTAAGATTTGTTTATTTTTAACGGTGAAAATCAAAAGAGCAGAAAGTCTGAAAGCCACTGATCAAACTTTTAAAAAAGTATGGACTGTTTTGCCTGCAATTTATATATTATGTTTAAAAGCCTTTTTCTTAAAAGAACTTTCACAATATTTTTATAGCAGATTATCATAACGATAAAAGTTTAAGCTATATCAGAGTTTCCATTTTGCATACGCCCAGACAGTATTAAAAAGTCCCTGAAGTGTTAATTTTTAAAATTTTAAAAACCTTTGCATATCTTAACCCGTTATCGACTTTTATATAGGCTGCGGTTTACCAAGCTCGGAAATAAGCCTAGGACACCCAAATATAAAAAGGAGCTAACGTCAAGTTTATAGGGACTGATCAAATTTGTATAGCAAACTTTAAACTAACAGGATTCAGTGGTAATCAAACCCAATCAAACCCAATCAAACTAGAGTCTAAGGTTAATTTACATAAATCTTAGGCATTCAAACTGCACCACGCGATTTAAAAAGTGGTACTATATTTAGTCTAATACGCAAAAATCGCGACAAAATGGCTATTCGCAATTTGAGTGTGTATTATTTTAGATGGCGTGTTTATAGTACAGAAGAAAACAAGTAAATTAGAATTTCATATTCCTTATTTTTAAACTATTATTTATTTATTTTACCGAAAAAAATACGGGTTTTTCGACGATAGTGCTGAGCGGTTTGATCAGATTAAAAAGGGATAATAAAAAGTGTTGAAGGCATTAAAGGTATTGAGAATATCTTTAAAATGAGCTACTCTACGTTAAGAGTTGTTCATTTCTATCGTAGAAAATCTAAAAAGCAAGAAGTCTGACCAAAAAAGTATGAACTGTTTTGAATGCAATTTATATATTATGTTTAACAGCCTTTTTCTTAAAAGAACTTTCGCAATTCTTTTATGACAGATTATCATAACGATAAAAGTTTAAGCTATAGAAGAGTTTGCATTTTGTGGACGCCCATACAGTATTAAAAAGTCCCTGCAGTGTTAATGTTTTAAACTTTAAAAACCTTTGCATATCTAAACCCGTTGTCGACTTTTATATAAGAAGCGGTTTAGTAAGCTTGGAAATAAGCTTAGGACCCCCGAATACATAAAGGAGCATATAGTTTCCTATATTGGTTACAACAAAACTGGTTGCTGAATAATTTTTTTTTTTGCGCCCTCAAAAAAACTTTCTATATCTGCTCATTTTTATGCCAATATGACAAAAAAAAATGTAAGGTATCACAAAAGCAATTAAAATTCTCGCTTCTAATTTCCCTAGTGCTTAAACCATTACCGAAAATTTTTACTCGTTTCCAAACAATTTGAAAATTTTCTTAAAATATTTGCGAGCGAGGAAAATGATTTGCTATTTAATTTAAGCTTGTAGGGTACTCGGTGAGAAAATTTCTCACCTAGTAAAATTTTAGAAATATTTTAACAAAATTGAAAATTTTTATCACGGATGACCAAACTGAAATTAACTTAGTCAGCCATGGACAGCACAAATTTTTTACTAAGTACTGGCAGTGTCCATTACCTGTCATTGTGTCATTTCAACTCATTGATTTTTAAAATAGCATTCCGAAGCACTACAAGATTATATGCATAATAAATTTCTTAGCGGAATAAAACAATGTTTTCCAATTTTAATTAAATAAAACTTTAAGACATCTTATATTTCCATTTTTTATTACCTTAATATACTAATACAGGTGGAACATCATTTACTTTTGATAATCATTCCGAAGCACTATGCAAGATTATTACGCATAATAAAGTATAACATTCCTTAGCGGAACAAAACGACATTTTCCAACTTTAGTTAAGTAAAACTTTTATAAATAACCGCGTTAATATTTTGACCTTTGACATGAAGAATTTCCAGAGTAATTTTGCCGAAATCTCAAGCAGGATGAACATTTCTGGGAATTCTTTTCGTTGCCATGGAAACGATTCAAAATAAAAACTTGTGATTGGTTAGAAAAAGTGGCTGAGAAATTTTCACTGTTACTGCATGTTCGTACATATCAACTTTCGGACTTAACAGTTTTATTAAATCGCAACATGTTGATGCCATTAAACCACTATGGCTCTGGGTCCCATTACTTTTGGACCACACTGTACATTTTTTCGATTTTTATTTAATATTTTAAGGAAAGGTCATTTTCTTTAGCTTCATAATATGCAAATATTTTTTTTAACTGTTTTATGTCGTCTTAAAAGTGTAGCTGAGGTTAACACTTCTAAAGGTATATTTTAGTGATGTAAGGATACGTATCCAAAAATCCGTTGGATACGGATATTAAAAGAATCCGGATTATCCGGAACCGGCCGAGAACTTGAATACCGATTCGGAATCAAATAAATTCGCATCGGCTGTACACTAATGCAAAGTGCAAAGAGAAAACGGAATCGGAATCGAGTGTAAGCGAACAACACGGTCTGCGATGTGGCATATTTGATCTTATGCTTTCTTTTTCTAATGACCTTTCCTAAAAAAAGATAGCATAGTTATCGGGGTAACGGGTATCATATGGGATGAGACCCATTGGTTAAACTAGGCCCGCCTCACCCGAACCGAATTCAAACGAGAACGAACGACGCCGACGGTGCCTTCCTATCCCTAACCTTCGACTTCGAATGATACCGATACCGCATCGACCTACCTAGCCGTGTATCCGGATAGAAAATGTTTTAGTATTGCAGGCATACGTATACATGATCTGTCGCGCGGGTCAAGAAATGGATTCGTATTCGGATAATGGATACGGATATTAGCTGATTCCGATTCCGTATTATCCGGATATCTAAAGAATACGGATATTTACAACACATATTTTACCGGTTAAGAAATACAAAATTTATACTAACCTAGAATTGAACTTCTTGGTAATATTTATTCTACGTCAATGCGCAAACCCAGATATTAATCCGACAATTTATTTAATCCATCATTATTTCCTTAAATAATTAATTTAAAGAAAATTGCGCTGCAATAATGATTGATCGATTGCATGTTGTGGATTAAATTTATGCTTAAATAAGGCATTCATTTTCCGTAGCCTTTAGATACCTATTTCATAAATTGAGTAACAACTTATGATTAAAATTAATTGTCAAAATAAGTAATTAATTTCTTCTTGTCCTCCTTAAAGTATTTTTTAAGCTAACGTCATTTTTAATTTTTGAGGAAGTAAAGTTGAAGGCAACTGTCTAAGAGGTAAAAATAACAGCAGCGAATGTCAACTAAAATGTTTAAAGCGACAGCGGTCCTGTATTTAATATCTATCTTAAAGTTACTCAGGTATAACATCCCTACTATTTTCTTTTTTTAATATTATTTTGGCTCCAACTTTAACTAAGTAATAAATTTAATTAACACTTGCGAATGACATTAACCTGAGTGTCCAATTATTTTAATTGTTGATTAAATTATTTAGACAACTTAACGGTAATGCATCCTCTCTTATTTTAAAAATACTAGCGAACCCAAATTATTTATTCTTTGCTAGGTTCAATTTGATTTAAAAATTTTTAATAAAACGTTCGTATTATTTTTTAGGGCTGCTAATTTGCAATTAAGCTAATATTTCTTAATTTATTCAAGAGTGACTAATTTTAACAGCGCGTTGAATTATAATTACAGCAAGTTAAGTAACGGGGCAAACTTTTTAATTAATTTATGCGATGAAATACCTGATTTCTTTGATTTATAAAAGTTCTAAATTTGGGTATTTATTTTTAATTAATAATGTATGTTAAAGAGTTCATAATACCTACAATAATGTGTTTTAAATTTAAGTGCTAATTTTTGCTTAATCAATAGGTCTGGATAGATGCAAACACAAAACAATTTAAGCAGATAATAAAGGATTAAGTAGTTATATTAAGAAAAATGAAAGTCATTAATCATTGAACAAAGCGTCAGCCTCGCAGCTTTCTATTAATTTTCTCCATCCTGTCAGTTGTGTTTTTTCCCAACTTTTTGCTATATACAAAATGTGTTACTTCTTTAAAAAGAGCTAAATCCATTTTATTCAGAAAATGTCTTAGAATGTCTTAGTAAATAAATTGCTTTAAGGAAAAGTGATTTTGAATGAATATATCTATATTAGTTGCAAAATTTGTCCTTATATTTTAATTTTTTTTTATCAGAGACAACCCACCTCGAAGTAATACTGTTCGTAATTTTTCCTTGTATGAGTTTTGATTAACTTTTATTTTGTGTTTATTGCAGGTAAGAATGATGAAGTTAAAATCCAACAAACCTAAAAAATTTGGTGAGTAAAATTGCTTGGTCTAATACAATGTCTCCCATAAAACTAGCAACTGATAATAGCCTATATTGCTAAAGTTTTCTCAGGAAAATTAGGATTTTTTAGGCAGCAATTTTATGAAGAATAAAATTTCGTGGGAGATTATAATAATGGAAAATTTTCCCATATTCGGCAAATGTAACTTGCACCGCTGTATGTACATTTATATGTCTATTTATTAAACGTCCATTTAAGACATCGTACCATGGTCATCTGTAGAGAAGGGTAATTTAATCTACTGCCACTAGATTTAAAGGATTGGAGGCTGGGAGGGGAAGGAAAACACCTTCAGGCAATTTGTTCCGCCTTCTGGATACCCTAGGTATTAATGAGCGAGAGAAGTGGGATGTTTTAGGCTTTTGTAGCTGCACAGTAACATTCCCCTTGTTGTTGTTTTTAGGAACAGTCAACCGAGGAATTATAGCGGCTAGTGTTTCATAGCAAAATTCGTGGAACTAGAAATGGGAAAAATCAAAATCGAAAGCGATGCCTATACAAACGTTTCACTGTTCTGTAGGGCTTGGTGATTCATGTGGATGGGGTAAGTGCTTCCAGATTTTTTGCGTGGCAGCAAGGAAGACTGAGTTTTGGGGGCGTTTAACTGAACAAGGTTGTTGGCACCCCAGTCTAGGATTAATTGAAGATGTTGGGAAAGGGATAAGTTCATAAATCTGCATCTGTTATTCAGCTCTTGATTCGAGACTTGTCTGGAAAAATGAATGTTTGAGTAAAGAGTAATATCATCAGCGTAACTGTGGATGGGATTGGTAGGGAGTAGGTCATTACTGTGAAGAAGAAATAGGGTTGGTGCCAGGACTGAACCTTGGGGCACGCCAGCATTGATAGACTGAAAGGTAGATGAGTGACCGTCTACCACGACAGTATTCGCCGATTAGGGAGAAAGTTATCGATCCAGGTACATAGTTGGGAGGAAGACCGTAAAAAGGTCGTTTGTTGAGAAGTGGGGCTTGGACTTTCCAACGATTTCCAAAAATTAAGAGATAAGATATCAAATTTAGGAAACTAACTACAACATTTTATCGCGAAAACGGTTCGCTTGCGACAAGTTGTTCGTCAATACGCGGCTTAATGATTTCAATCAATTCATGTAATTCAAAGTGTTAGAACAAATAAATGGAACATGTTGTTGTTATACCAGTTAATAAACGATTAATACCTATATTTTCAATGCCTATGGTTGATTATGACCTTCTTACGTCCTCGTAACAAAATCCGCCCTTAGTCTTTAATATCGAACTACCATAAAAGGAACAAATAAACAAATTAATTGAAATGAAGAACCCAAATTAAAACAAAACAAGATCCGTCAATCAATAAACTGTGCCCCAGCGTCACAGCTTTTAATTAATTTTCTTCGGGATTTAAGTCGTCGTAGTATTTTCGGGATTTTGTGATACAGCGAATTTATCTCTCAACCCGGGCTTTATTGTTACAAAAACAAAGAACTAAACCCGTTTTGATGAAATATGTTTTTTTTTAAATAGATTATGATTTATTGTTACCAATGTTACCAATGTGTTATGCTTTGAATATTATTATAAATGAAAGTATTTTCCACCAGGTATATGTTCTAACTGAGATTATTAGCAAAAAATAAAATTTAAACTTAAAGAAACCCTACCTGTATGGCCAAATTTTTTTATTATTTTAATGTATTTTACGAACAAATATAACAATAAGACTTACTGTCTTTTATAAGTTATTGACATAATATTTTCTTCATAAATGTGTTTCTCTGTTATAATAAAAAGAGATAAATATTGGATTAGGGACCTGATACTCCTGGGCTGACGAGGCCCTAAAATGCCGAAACAATATATTGTTAACAGGATTGAGGTGTTTGTTGTTTTTATAAATAATTTTATGATAATTTTTGTTTTTTTTACAATTCTATATTTTAAAATATTTCATTTTTCTTGCTACATTATTGAATTAAATTTTTGCTACGTACATTTAGATTTTATTAGGTATTCATAAAGATTTTTTCTTTAATATGCATACTAACGACATCTCTGTCTTTTCTAATTGTTATACATATATTTAGTAATTTTTGCGTAAAAGCCAAAAAATAGGCTACTATGAAATAATATACCCCTTTCTTTAATTCTAAAATTCAGAAGTTATTTCAAAAGATATATACCAACAATTATATATTTTTGAAACGCTATCGAATGAAAACAAAATATATAAAGTGTCCCATTTAAGAAACGCAACTTTGATTTTTATCTTCAAATTCGTCCCTTCTAGAAAAAATGACTACGCCACTGGATTTTACGCAAAAAACTATATAATAATCAGTTTTCACCTTACCGATAAGCTAAAAGACAACTGAGATACGAGGGATGCTTGAAAATAACACATTTTTTAAATCGCCCTGTATCTCCGAAACGAGGGGGGCTATGAAAATTCTGTTGTAGCATCATACGTTTCACGAAGAAGTAGCATAGTACCGTGAAAATCGCAGCTCTCTATCTTTAAAGATAACCAAGGTACCCTGCAAAAATGGCGAAAACTGGACACCCTTTACACCTATTAGATGATCATATTGCTTAGAAGAACAATGAACTTGTTTAGTCACACTCGTTTTCAATAAATATGTAAATAGTATTGCACAGTCAATTGAAACATGCACACAAGAAATTACGTCATTTGGATATAATTCGGGCGCTAGATAATAATAAGGCTGCTATCTTGATTCTTCTTGACTTTTCTAAGGCTTTTGATATGCTAAATGGATCCTTGATATAAATGAGTCAAATGTCCTTAATGTGACCGTAGTTCCTCAGGGTTTGCTCAGGCCCTTGGGCTATATCGTGTATACTTCCCAATTTCAAAAAACCTTGAAGTATTGCAGCTGATACCTCTATTAATACTACTTTAAAAAACTTATTAAATGAAAGCAGAAAACGTATTCTAAAAGTTAATCGATTAGTGATATTTTCGGTATTGATGGTATAAGAGAGAATATTATCCAAAATACTGATAAAAAATTGGACCAAAATAATATATTCTTTAAAAACTCAGCTAAGAATTTAGAAGTTATATAGGACTATGAACTAAAATTTAAAGAACATATCACCGCAAAATTGGCAGTGATGTACTCATCTTTAAAAATGTTATACTGACAGAGGCATTATTTAAACCGGGATATTATGAAAATGCTTTGCGAATCTTTAGTATTATCCCCACTAAACTACTAATAGCGTATATAGCCGATGTCTAGTTAACTCCGAATATAGAAGGATACAGGAACTTTAAAATTCATGCCTGCGTCTAATTTTTGATATCCGCCGTAGAGAGCGAATTCCCCACCAACACAAATAATTAAAATGGCTCCATATGTACAACAGGCGTACCTGCTTCTTTCACAAAATATTTAAATATAGAAGCCCTTCTTACTGACTTGAAAGGATCGTCTACAGAACCGACGTGCACAATTTAAACATCCGTCATTAAAATATACTAACCATCCCTCGACATCATATAGAAGTTTTTGAACGGTCTTTCTCGTATTGTGTAACACACTGAAAAAAATCTTGATCTAATTTGAAGATTTGAGTATTCTTGGAAAATTAGCCTTACATGAAGCGCTACTATTCTTGTGTCAAGCGAAAATTCTTAGTGCAAGTAAAGGCTAATCTTGAATCTACAAACGTTCTATTCTTGGCATCCAAGACAATAGTAATATTGGTTTAAGGACTGCTACTGTTCAGTCAAGAAGAAGGGTTAGTTTAAGATGAAGAATAGGAGTACAGTTATTTTAATTGGTAATTTACATTGTCTCAAGAATAACTAAAGTTATGGCAAATAGTTTATATACATTGACATAAATATTGCTTAATCTTGAACAAAGAGATACACTTTTCTAGCAAAAGAAGTTAGTCTTCGTGGAAATACGTAATCCACTGACATCTTAGCGATCCTTTGGCGAAAGCGCTTTTTTCTTTCGCTATCCCTTTTAAAATACTCCCCTCTACCCTAATCCACTAGTATTTTTAGTGCCCCTTTGGCGAAAGCGCAAATATGCCTTTTGGATACTCACACCCTTATGCAATATATGTATAAGCTGTTGTGAACTTGTACTTTATTTTGTAATAATAAATGTCTTTTATTCTTGGGTTATCTTACAGATACTATTGTTTCAAAGACTTGCTATCCTTATTTTAAGTTTACTTCCTCTAAAGTCAATTAAAGCCAGCAATTGGTTTAAAGACTAGTAAATTTACTTTAAGTTTATCTATTCCTAAGTCAAGGGCAAGAAGCGGTTGATTTGAGGATTACCATACTTGAATGAAGTCTACCTATCAGGGGTACATATAAGTATGCAAAAATTGAGAAGCATTAAACTCTACTTCGACTGCTTGAAACTGCTAATGGATGGCGCTGCCTGTGTCTCACTGCTTATGCAGTACGACATGGTTAGCTTTAAGGATTGCTGTTTCAGAAGGTAGGTTTGATTGTTTATCCTGTACAGACGAGAACTACAGAGTTCGAAACCGGTATGCAGGTAACGATATCCTAACTAAAGAAAAAGCTTCCTTCTTCCTAGTAGTTTCTTGCATTCAAAACAAGTATTTTATTATCTAACTGTGTTAGAAGAAAATACGGCAAATTTTGGTATGTAATTCAGCGCTCGGGGGGGGGGGGGGGGGGGCATCTAGCCCGGAGAATAGCTGTTTTACCATCATTTGTTGAAATCCTTATTGTATAAGGAATTTTCAGGTGGTTTGGAGAATGATTCTCAATTTTTGCATATTACTATACTTATTTCAAGTTTATTTTCGGGCAACTCAAGTTTAACTAGTACGTTCTTTAAGGATTGCTGTTTTGTTTTAAATTTACTTACTTTTCTTTTAAGTTAAGAAAAAGTTGAAATAAGGAATACTATACTAGGGTTGAGGTTACCTACTTTTACATTACGACCGTATTGCAGTTCGTTTAAGAATGGCTATACTTATTTCAAGTTTATTTGCTTTTCTCCCAAGCTAAGAAAGTTCTTGTTGCAAAAATTGCAATACTTATTTTACTCTTATTTAGTATTGAAAGAAGTATAGATGTGCGTATTGTTTTAAGAATAACATGCCTTTTGGAAGGACTATACTTGCTCTTGCGGATATACAAGATTAAGCTATCCTTCACTGAAGACTATTACTCTTGACTCTAGTATAGCTTTTTTTCAGTGCATGTATATATTATTAAATTTAATATTACTGAATTTTCAGTATCATGTACATTAGGGTGGATCGAAAAAATCTTTTTTTGGATTTTCAGTTGACCTTACCTGGCGAAAGTTGTCAGTAGATATCATGATTGCTTTAGTCAGAATTTTCGAACATCATCTTCAGGTTCCCCGCGAGTGTCAAAGTTTAGGGAAAATGTCAATTTTTTACCTTTACCAAAAAAATAACGGAATGTTTTTCTTTAATTATTTTACTTGGGCTGATATGCCCAATCAATGTTGTATTATTAAAAAAAAGCTCGAAATTTTTGATAAACATCTAGAGGTTCCACTGCTGTATACAAATTAAGAAAAAAATTAAAATAAAAACCTTTTTAAAAAAATATATTTTGTGTAATTTTTGTTAAGCAAATGATTTTTGTTTTGCTTGACAGACGAAACAAAATCATTTTTTGGTATTAAAATATGGATGCTTGTTCCTAGAGTCTATTTTGGCCCTAATGAATCGGTCTCTAGCTTCTTGGCCTGAAACAGCTAGAGAAGCCTCTGTTACAAGCTTAATACTCCTCTCCAGAGCTTGGGTGTGGCATAAATTTTAAAATATGCCTCTTCCTACATTTCCTTGCCACACCCAAGCTGTGGAGAGGAGTACAGATAGAGGCTTCTCTAGCTGTGCCAGGCCAAGAAGCTAGAGACGGATTCATTAGGGCCAAAATAGACTCTAGGAACAAGCTTCCATATTTTAATACCACAAAATGATTTTGTTTCGTCTGTCAAGCAAAACAAAAATCATTAGCTTAACAAAAATTACACAAAATATATTTTTTTAAAAAGTTTTTTATTTTAATTTTTTTCTTAATTTGTATACAGCAGGGGAACCTCTAGATGCTTATCAAAAATTCCGAGTTTTTTTTTTAATAATACAACATTGATTGGGCATATCAGCCCAAGTAAAATAATTAAAGAAAAACATTCCGTTATTTTTTTGGTAAAGGTAAAAAATTGACATTTTCCCTAAACTTTGACACTCGCGGGGAACCTGAAGATGATGTTCGAAAATTCTGAGATTTAGCTAAAACAATCATGATATCTACTGACAACTTTCGCCAGGTAAGGTCAACTGAAAATCCAAAAAAAAAAATTTTTCGATCCACCCTAATGTACATCCTTTAAGAATAAGTTAAAACATTATTTAATCAAGAATAATAAATATATCGATGTAACAAAAAACTCTGGATTTCTTATATACCCCATGTGCCAAAAAGATTTTTTTTATTTTGCCTATAAGATTTTTTTATTTTATTTAATTTACAGTTTATTACTGCCTCTCTAGATCGTTTACCATAATGATGTTAGAATAATGTAATATGTTTGTATTGCCTTGCGAAATGAAACTCTACAGTCTACCACTTTAATTTATATTCAATCCGGTCTTTCATTCTAGAACGCAGATAGTTGATTCGCTTGTTTAGTCTAGATTTTCTTCAAAATAAATCGAATTATCCTTGGTTTCGCAAATAGTTTACATTTGTGTTTGCTAAGTTCTAACTTGGAATATTTAATATTTCTTGAAATAATGTAATTTCTGCATCGGAAAATTATTGTAATTATGAAAGTAAGATTAGTTTTGAAGTTGAATTTATTTTCTCCGTATTGCTTCGTCTTGTTCGAATTGATAGGAAAATTTATTAAACATTTATGAATATTTGTTGATTACTTTAAAAATGCACTGGAAATATGTTTTATTTTTGATACAAACAGAAAATAAACAAAAATTTTTTGTCTTTTCATTACGATATACAAGAGTTATACTTTTTAAACAGTGCCAGATTTTAAACAGTGCCAGATTTTAAACAGATGCAGCAGAAAAAATTCCAAAGACAGTAAGTAATACTAAGTCGCAAGAATCATCGAAAATTAATATTTTTTTAAAATTTTTCAAAATTATATGTCGAATTTGAAGTTTTTAACAATTTTTTAATCAAAATTTACATATCAATTCCTTTGCGGTTTTACCCTCTCTAGATTTTTAGAAACGACTAAACACGTGCTTGCTTATCTATATAAAAGAAGAAACTGACTGACTAATTAACTAATATATCAACGCACAGCCCACACTGCTGGGTCTAGAAACTTGAAATTTGGCACAGATTTCTTATATAAGTAGGCATCCACTAAGGAAGGGGTTTCCAAAAGGGGGTGAAACAGGGGTTCAAACTTTCTATGTAGAAATAATATTAGATGATCCTATTAACTCGAAACTTCATAAATGTGCTCTAAAAATAATAACCAGATTCTCCAACGCTAGTCTGGCCTAATTTGACAACCAAATATTTTAAACTGACAAGTGTAGGAATAAGACAACTAAGTTTTATACTATCACTTTGCTTTTGAAGTTTTTTTGCAAATTTTTAAAGGAAACGGCAATTTTAGTACGAACTTTCGACAATAATAGAACTGAATTCATTCTAGCATCCCGTTCCAAGATGAACTAGAAGATCTTAATTTAAACCTGTACTAAATCTTAAACCTTCTTAGTGAATCTGAACGTAAATGTTTAAATTTTGAATTGTATTTTTACTTTGACATTAATACTGAAATAAAATATTTAAAGAATATACCAAAACTAGATAACTTTCCTCCCGCTCCATGACAAACATTGTACCTAACACGCTCGGAAAGTGTCTTTTCCACACTCGAATGCCAACCGAATTCTGCTTCGCGTCGTTCGGTCAACGGCAGTCGCGTGTGGAAAAGTATCACTTCCCGCACTTGTTAGGTAAATAGCTATTTTGGCTCTCTGTCTAATATTGGGCGCTAGTTTCCGTAAAGTTTATTTACACGTTATATGCACTTGCATTACGTGCTAAAGTTAGTGTAGGAAAAATTAACATGAGAATTAATATTGGCACTAAATGAAGATTATCATCAAAGCATCAGCTTAGGTATATTTTTAAGAAAATGATCGTAAACATAACATTAATAAGCTGGTCAATTTTATTGCCTCCATATTAACAAAAATACTTGTAAAGCATAATTTCAGGAACGCAAGAATAACAGAAGTTTTATTTTATGAGGCGGTAACACGCTAATGTTCAATCTGTGCCATTTTTTATTTATTAGGTACCTGTTGTTATGCAAATCAAGTTTAATGTTATTTAGACGTACATTTATTTATTAACAAAAAAATTATTTAGCTGGACCAAATTATTCCTTAATAAGATTTGCTAATTTCTTAATCTTTCAACATGCTCACAAAAACAGCAAACCTAAGTACTAATGTACCTTGAGTGTATGAATAGTTCAAAGCTGACTCACACACCCATGCAGGAAACATCCGTAGTGATTTTACGCTTTAAGAGGGTGTGTGGGGTGGTACCTCCTCGGCATTGAAAGAATTCCTTTATCACAGTCTGTGATAGCTTAGAAAAAAGTTTTCTTCGTTAAAACAATGGCTATTTTATATTCTGCTTTACCAAATACGCTAACAATATTTTGTAGCAATTAATTTCCAATAGCCTCTTTTAAATGACTAAAGCAATCTACTTTTTGGTTCTCTGGCGCAATTATTAAATTATCAGCCATGATGCCACTTCATAGGGTTAAAGGTCAATTGGAGTGTTGGTCTTCGCTTTCAGCACAGTCAGTTTCTCCTCTTTGCAGATGATTTAAAGTTGTATATGGAAGTTTGTTCCTCTGACGATTGTTTTAAACTCAAATCTGACTTGAACCAACTAGCAACTTGCTGTGCTGACAATGGCATGGAACTCAATGGCTCTATGTGATACTCTATAACACTTTATAAATCTAGAGCGGCAATTGAATATTCTTAATTGATTGGAAATAATGTTCTCTCTAATGTCGCTGAAATTATGGTTTGTGAATATATGTTAAATGGTGAAGTAACTCTAAGAGAATCTTTCAGATAGTGGCATGGACATGGGCATGAATGAAGACGAAGTCATTAATATCTGGGAATCATTTACTAAATGAAAAAAGCATGCTTTAAGGCCACTCCATTTTGCAGCTGCAATACTAAATCCATCAAATCAGAGTTCACACCTTTCTTGAGAACAGCAAATTAATGCAATGGAACTTATACATAAAACAGCCACGGAAAGGAAAATGTAATGGCTGAATTAGCAAATTACCGTTCGAAACATCAATTATGGTCTAAAAGCTTCCTTTGGAGTAGTGTCCACGCTACATCTCCAGTTTCTTGGTGGAGAGGACTGTGTGGTACAACATCACTATCCAAAGTTGCTATAAGAATACTAACTGCTCCAGTTTCGTCAGCAGAAACTGAAGGATCTTTTAACAGTTTTTCATTTAAACAATAAAAAAAGAACAGACTAACAACGGAAAGAGCTGGAAAGATAACATACATATCTCACAACTGGAAAATCAATTTCGAGTCTAATAATTTGGAACTGCCACCAAAACAACTATGGATTTAAAATAAACATTAGTGCCCCACATTTAGTATTCAGTATTCAAGTCCAAGTCCCTCCATCGTCTGGGATATCTGAAGCGTGTTACCTGTGACTTTACTAAGATCGGCGCGATTATACCCACGACTTTACTCATAAGATCAACTTCAACTTCATTGATAAGAACATACTTTGGATACTCTTCTTGTGTACGGAATCCGTGCTACAGGGTTCATATTTAGAATATAGAGTAAGTTCAACATAAATTTTTAAAATATATTGTTTGGGTTTGCTCAGCGGACCGCATCTCACCTATCTTTAAATTGAATCTATTAAACAAATTAAAACCCTTAAAGATCGCCGAAATCTCCAAGATAGAATGCTATTGATGTCTTACCGAGTAACTACAACTGTCCCCTTCTTCTTAACAACATAAGTTTGCATCCAGGGAAACGCGTCTAAGGAGCACATTCCCATAGACAAATCTTTGCCTAAACTGTTTTATATCACGGTTGTGTAGACTAGCCAATGCGTATCCCAGACTTGATTTCTTTTCTAGTGAAGCACGCTTTACTGAACAACTGAATAGGTTTAAGGTTTCTAAGCTTGTATATTTTGTATATTGTTATTGTCTAGCTACTTTTTTTTGTACATATGTCAAAATTACTGAATTATTCTTTCATATTTTACTCTGCAGTAGGATTAGTGATTAATGTAAAGCTTTTTTTATATAAAACTGGGCAGTGCCCGTTAAAAAATAAATAAAAAAATAATTTAAACACTTACCTCTCTGTTTGTAAGCAAGCTTTGTGAGTCCTTCAGTAATATTTGTACGTTTATTTTATATCTTTTTTGTACATAACTGGATATAAATAGTGGTATATATCTGGCCAAAGAAGGATTATGTGCATTCATAGTATTAATTTCGATTTTTAAAAGCTTTGCATTTCGTTAAATTTTTTAATTAAATACCAGAGTACATTGCAGGCCAAATTTCATTATTGATGTGAAAAGTTTTCCGCTTTAATTAAAACAAAAGTATCGGCTACACAGCCATAACTACAATAGTACCTACCTACTTTATTCTATGAGTATAAATTTTAAAAAAAGAACACAGAGAAAACATATTTAGTGAGTATATGGTATGGATTAAAGCTTATTTATGTCTATGTTCATTGATTAACTTGATTTAGTTTTATAGAGTATCTATATATTTGTTAGTAGATATGGATGTCTCGGTTTAAAGCCTATAAAAAATAATTTGTGAAACTAAGTAGACAAATAAGCATAGGTATTCCTCACCCTTGACCACCAACTCAACTATGAAGAGCTGCCGTTTGCACGTAAATATCTTTTTAGAGTATTTTTCTTTAAAAGATATGGCACCATTTCTTTTTTAAAACTGCCACAACTTAAAAGCAACGACGAAGAAAATAAACAAACTCCACCCGGATTTTGGGATTAAACCGCTCCGCCAACCCCAAACCCGTATTAGTTGTTAAAATATCATCCATTCAAAAGTTATAACTTATTAAAGACAAATATAAGTCTCGCTTCAGCTATCTAAAGTCCAATTTATTCAGATGAAAATCAGTAATAAATAAGAAATTTACCCGTCATATCTGGCGATAAACCTCTGAATTAAATATAATTCTGTAATACGAACGGGCAAACTTTAATGCTCTGCATTATACAGAGCTTTCATGAAGTAAACTCCCATCTTGTTAACTCCGAATCGACTTGAAATGTATTAAAGAAAATTGAAATGGATTAATGGTAGGTGAAGCGTATTGGCAATTTTTGATTTAGAAGGCGTAGGTTTAAATTTAGTTAAAATATACAGACGAGGATACAGAAAAAAAGACTACAGTGTAGCGGTATCTGATGAAAAGAAAATAATTATGTCAACAAACGGGAAATGACGATGGAAGTCTGTGCATGGAAGAATATACAGGGAAAGACCAAAGCAGTAATAGATGGATGGAATAAGGAATGACTAAAGAAAAAATGTTTTACATGGGAAAAGAACTAATTCTTCTGGGAAGGATTAGCTAGGAACGTCGGCCCCCTATAAAGTTAAGTAAAGAAGGAGTCCAAAAAGAAAACTTCCAAATGTTTGGGTATCAGATTATCCTGTGACGAAAACGTTTGTCTTGAAGATGTATAGGATATGCGTAATGGGGTGAATAAAATTTTTACGTATAGTCTGCTGATTAATAGTTCTTCACTCTTTCGGAAATCTTTTAGCCGTCCGGCATTGAAATCTTTATAGAATATTAATTAAATTCTTTTAAAATCTTTTTAGGATTATTGGTATAAAAATAACATCTTTTTCTAAGATTCAAGCTGGTCTAACTTGATGTAAGAGTCTCAAAATGGCAAAGGATAGAATAAATCATTTAACGGCGTTCTCAGTTTCGTTCTTTCAAGTGCTCTATCATAAAAAATTCGGTCGTGCAAGCTATACCTGCACAATTAGTGTTTTCTGCCATCAACCCCCCACTTAACCTGAACAAACCTCGGCCGCCCGATCTCCACCCATCTGCCGTGCCACCCGCCGCCGACGGCACCAACGCCGTATCACATCGCGTATGCGCGGAGCTAAGAGGGGGAGCGTTTCGACTGAGCCGAATTAAAAATTTTGAAAAACGTGTAAGGACAAAAGTTGTTCCTTACATCATGAGAAATATTTTTTGTCCAAAACTTTTTCTCTAAAACCAAGGATTCAGCAGATATAAGGAAATAAAGAATTAAATTGGTTATAAAAATCGATCGCGCTGGAATTTTGCAATCCTGATAATTTTGACTCAATCTACGCCTAATTCTAAATCTGGTTAAACAAATGAAATCAAGAATTCTAAAAATCTCAGATCCATCTCTACATAAAAAAAACTTAGATATCCTGGCTCAATTATTCATCGATAATTCATATCCGCCCAAGCTGATTAATAGAATTTTGTTCAGCACTCCTGCCATCAACATACCTATATTAAATGAACATAACCTAATAAATAATAACAATAATATAACTGAAGTGACGCAAACTCTAAATTCATATCACTTCCCTACATTAGAGAGATAACTCCGGCGCTGTCCAGAATAATAAATCAGGTAGTCAATGTCAAAATCGCGAACAAACCAGTACTCACAATTTCTTCGGTGCACTCCAGGCTTAAAGACAAGGTCCCTCTTACTCGAAGAACAGATGTCGTTTACAGCATTCCTTGTACAGACTGTGAAAAAATATACATAGGCCAAACTACAAGACCATTGGCCGACAGAATCACAGCACACAGGAGTGATTGTAGACTGCATCCAGAGAGGTGTGCTCTGGCAGAACACGCTAATAACTTACTACATAACTTTGATTATAATGCAACCAAGATACTTGCTACACAGAAAAATAACTCTAAAAATCTTTTCTTGAAATGGCCTTTATTTCACAAGAACCTAATTGCATAAATAAAAAAACCGATATAAAACACCTAAGTGAAATATATTCATATCCATTATTTTTAGACAAGGATCATCGTTTGAATGACTCTGAGATTCAAGTATAATGACAATTGATTGTATAATAAAAATTATTTTTTTCCTTCACAACAAATTCAAGAATACTTACCCATTTCATACATATAACAAAATCCTGTTATCAAATTACAAATAATTCGAATTGAAATTCATAGATGTCTCATAAATAAGCTTTTAAATGCATCCACTAGGGTGTACTTCCTGACCGCAATATAAATCCAACAAGTTATCTAAACAAGGTAAATAACACACCTAATTTTACAGACTTCTGTAATCATGTTTCGCATATAATTTAAAATAATACACATATGTCGCTAATAACTGACTTCTGACAGTCCATAGTGAGTTTCCCGCTCAATCAAATCAGTCTGTCATCTCGTGCCGCATGGCTAAAATGAATTTCAAAAAACTGAGAAAGAAATGATTTTTAATTTTCCTCCTTTTTTTAAATAATGACTTTCATGTAATTTTAATCTGTCTGTGCTATTGTGTAATAAATGTAATTTAGAATAGTAATTCATGACGCTTGGTTTTCGATCCCACTCTGGAGGACTTCACTGATTCCCTAGATAATACTTTAACACCGTTAATGAACATCCTCAACTAAGTTGTAAGTAATAAATTTGCTTATAAGCTCACTTAAAACAATGGTTAATATAAGAACCATGTTTAATACTAGCAATTCTTTGTAGTCTCCCTAAAGATGAAAATAAATATTTTCGAAAGCTTGGAACAACTTTAAAGAGTATTCTTTCATTTGCTGCGCAACCCAATATTACTAGTTCACTTCCTAACTAGTCAGCAACGACTACCCTCTATATATATATATATATATATATATATATATATATATATATATATATATATATATATATATATATATATATATATATATATATATATACCCCCCTAAATTAACTCCCATAATCAAAATTCACCTTTTTATACTTTACGTCTATAATTGGGCCACCACACATCTGGGCTTAATTTTAAATTTTTACGTCGAATAGTTTCAGAGAAAATCGCTTGTTACAGACGGACGGATGTATCCATAAATGTTCCGTTTTTTTAATTTTAGCACGAAACACTAAAAAATGATATAATAACAAAAGTTTAAAAAAACCTTTGAGAGCATCAGAGATCAATAAGAAAGCCGTAACTTTCTCAAGTCGCTAAAAAACAATTATACAAGAACACAAAAACCGTACTCAACAAAGTTGTTTTAAGCGAACAATTCAATTTTCAATGGTACAGACTGTCGATTATCAAAAAGTTGGAAGACGAACACAATGGAAAATATTATTTCGTAATTACCAAGTCCAGGAAGCTACATCTTGAAAAACAAACTAAACTGCAAACTTGGCTTCAGAAATTAAACCGCATTACTACGGAGCCGACTGCCGGATGAAATATCGTTCATTCAAAAGTTCCAAGTTATTAAAGACAAATATAAGCCCCGTTCGGATCCCACCGAGAATCCAATTTATTCTGATGAAAATCGAAGATAAATCGGCAATTTACCTATCTGCATCTGGAAATAAATGACTGGATTAAATATGAATCTTCAATATGAATTCAGATTTTAAAGTGTACGGTTTACTGCTGCTGCAAAGTGCATCATAGATTTTTTCAAGTTTACAGCTGCCTGTTTTTGATTAATATTACGTATTAATTCCAATAATGGTTTGCTTAAAAGCCAAAAAGTATGGGATATCCGAGCTTACTCTTTACTACAATATGCATTTTCCCAAATAAGTCTAGAATCTAGAGCTCGATAATAGACGCAGACATCCCACGTATACTTCAAGTCTAAGTACTAACGTTCCGTGGGCGTCTGAAGAGAATTGAAATGTAGTCTATTGACAAGGGATTTAAAGGACTGGAGGTTGGGACGGGATCAATTTGTTCCATAATCTGGAGACCCTAGGTACGAATGAGCGAGATAAGTGGTATGTTCTAGGCTTTTGTAGGTGGACAGTCAAGGGATGCATACGTAACGCGCCTCTTGTTGTTCTGTTAGGAGCAGTCAAGGGGCGGATTATGGCGGCTAGTTCTTCAGAGGAAAATTCATGGAATTATCGGTAGAAAGGAATAAATCCCCAACAGCGCGGCGATGAGCGACAGAAGGGAGTTTTGTTGTGATTACTATTGTAATTTTAGAATTTGCGTTGATCGCTTTCTCCAAAACTTTGCTAACAACAGAGAGAAAAGAGATAGGTCTATCATTGGATGGAAGGGACTTGGAACCTTTCTTCAGGACAGGCTGCACACGAGCAGTCTTCCAGCTATCTGGGAAAATACCCTTGTCATAAGAGATCTGGAAAAGACGAGTTAAGATGGGTGCAAGTTCTGGAGCGCATTTTTTTAGAACAATTGCTGGTATGCTATCCAGACCGGAAGACTTTTTGGCGTAAAGGGATAGAAGAATTTTTTGAACTTGTTTGACCTTAAGTATTATGTCGGGCATTTTGTGGGGTACAGACGTAGCGGTTGGAATAGCGAAATTGGCGGGAAGGATTAAGGTGGAATTGGCAGCGAATTGTTTGGCAAATAGTTCAGCTTTCCCTTTAGAGGTGGTGATAATTTCGTTGTCAGAGATCAGGGGATATAAAGTGCTTCTACATAAGTTTTGACTAATGTTTTTGGCAAGTGACCAGAAAGGTTTGCTGCCGTTGGTATTGGAAAGCACGTTATCCTTTCTGCGATTGTTAAAATCATTTTTGGTCTCAAAGATAATTTGGTTGTATTGATTTCTTGCCTCGGTGAAAATTTGACGATCTTCGGGTGTGGGATTTCAAGGACTTTTTTGTGCCTAGCTTCATCACAGGCTCTGGAGAAGCATGGCTTTTGATGGTGGAATTTAGGTTTGGGTTTCTTACAGGTATGTGGAATGAAGCTTTTAATACCTGCTTGAATTATATCTGTGTGTGATATGAGAACAAATTTCGGAGGGATCGGGAGTGGAAAAAAGACAGGAAGCGGAGAAGGAATTTCGGAGACCATTTCAGTCGGCAGACTTGTAGTGCCAGATTGTGCGTTCTGGTATGATTTCAACGAACTCGGGATGTATGCGACAAGAGACGGTAATGAGGCCATGATCTGAATAATACAGAATAATATAAATATATTACATTATTAGTTATTAAAGAAACAAGAATAAATTAATTTGTTTAAAATATTCAGCAATAATAAAAAAATATAAAATGTTTGCAAAATTTACATAGATATACTTCTCCACCCTGCTAACACCTGTTTCTGCCCGTTTGGGCCTCTTTAGCTCAGGGGCACGAGTTGCATATTTTGAAAAAAAAATATCTAGACTTGGAAGGAAAACAGAATTTGTAAAAATACCACCTATGTCAAATGACCCTTTATGACAATAACTCTGATTGTTAGATCTGCTGGGTAATATACCTTAAAAATTCTTAGATCTACATTTTATTTTAGCGTAAGTCTTAGCAGTAAGTCTAGTTAAAACATATTATTTGGCTTTTAGGCAAAAATTATTGTCAACGGCTAATTTTGTCGTTGTCTTTTTACAACCATGTATTTTTTCTATGAGAATTTTATTCACCAGTCAAAATCAAGATTTTAACAATAAAATAAGAGTATTTTATTGCTTGTTACCATAGCTACATTCATTATTGAAAAAAATGATCGCGGTAATTTTGTTGTCAAAACAAAATTACCCGGATGGTTTTTCTGCCTCTGTCATATTCAGAAAAACACCGGAGTGAGAAAACAATTTTTTTATTTCAGTATAGAAAAAATAAAAACTGCTATCTACTATACGAAGCAATATTATTTATTATTGAAGTTCTGGCAATTAAACGAGCAGTTGTTGTAGTTAATATAAATAGGGTTTACTTTTTAAGATGGCATTTCTCTTAATATCATTTTGACATGGTTTTTCGGCTTTAAAATTTCTAGCAATAACACTATAAGTATATTAAGTATAGCTTTATATCCTGCAAGCCATTTTCAGTCATTTATTTAAAGTTTCAACGTGTATAATCATTTCATTCAGAAGATTAATATGTTAAAAGATCTGTGGCGACATTTTTCCTGTCATTAGTACCTCAATATTCTTTGTAAATATTGTTTTCCCAAAATAAATCATGAAATATCTTGAAATTTTTTTTAGTACGTTAAAAATACCTATAAAATATGAAGCTATACTTAATATAGTTATAATGTTATTGTTAAAAATTGTAAAGCCGAAAAGCCATGTCAAAATAAAATTAAGTTGGCCAACATGGACCCAAGTATATCCGAAGATATCGAGGGTTGATGGGGTGTCGCAAATTTGGTTCATGAAATTCTCCCACAAATATAAGACGTGCATTGAAAATTATTGGCAATTGGACAAATATGCATTCATGCGGTTTACAGCAAACAAAATCATTCATGCACTACGTGCATTCATGCCTTTTCTGGCTCAAACCGCATTCATGCGGATTTTCCCACAAATTACCGATAATTTTCAATGCACTTGTTATTTTATATTTGATAATCTTCACACATACGTATATGTCTTTACAAGCAATAATATACCAAATCGGGGCTCGGATCTTTATAACTTCTGTTATATGATCAATTCTTTTACGGACATTCGACAAAATAAGAATTCGAAAAATACAATTTTAGTAACACTACAAAGAAAACATAACTTTCCGAATTTATATATGATATTTATTTAACAAACCCAAACGTATAAACAAACCAGCTTCTAACCTAAAACGACTTGAAGTGTTTCGTAAAAGGGTCGCGTAGGGGAAATAATAAAGTAAAAAATATATTTTCTTTCCAGCGCAACGGTCCTAAAAAGAAAACATTAAAGTGTACTTAAGAGAGCCATTTTCTGATAGTTATGTCGTCTGGGAACTTTAAGATTTAGACTCAAACTCAATTTTATAAAAATCGTACGTTTTTTGATAATCTTTCAGTTTAGTTGTAAAATGATTATTCAGGTGTTAAAACAAATACCGTAGCAAAATTGAATGGTCAATTCATTATTGCTAAATTTGACTGGTTTAAATTAACATCTAAGGGCTTTAATTGATAATAATAATAATAATAATAAAAGTATTTATTCAGTATATCTGCCTACAACTTCATAGGATAGACACTTCAAATGTTTAAAAAATAATATATATATATATATATATATATATATATATATATATATATATATATATATATATATATATATACAGTGCCCGGCAAAAAGTTGGAAACATATGGAAAACTTTTTTATTATTGATTTCTCAAAAAAATTTATTCATGAGAAAAGTTACGTTCTGATTGGTTCAAAGAACCGTGCATAATAAAAATGTTTTGTTGTGATGGATCACAGACCGTCAATAATGAATCATTGTTCACTACTCATAGTAGTGACTAATATGTTTCCAAAATTGCATGAAAATGATTGATTTTATTAAACGTCGCTAACAAATAAATTAAAATGTGTTTAGGGAACAATTTTTTGATCTGAAAGCTTTTTTTAAAACAATATTCAACTTAATATAAATATTTTTTTCTGAGTGTGCTATAAATCATTCTTGAGTTTGCTGTTGAGTGTTGTTTAATAACGCGTAGCTCAGGTTTTCATTTCAAGTGGATTTCAGCTCGTTAAATATCTTATTTGTTGTTGAAGATAATTAAATTAATTTCGGTACGCGTAACAATTTATTTATTTTTGTGAATACGACAGAAAATAAAAAAGATATAATGAAAATTAGTACACTTTTAGATAAAAGGATTTCTTACACGTGTTTTTTAGTTACTGTCATTTTAAATGTTAAAAAAATATATAAAAAGTGCCGGAAAAAGCAAGGACAATTCAATAAAATAAAAGTAATTAAATTTTTTGATAAAATCTCTTCGGGGCAAAAATTAGCTAAATACTGCACCAAAATTATCAGTGATATGACATAAATAACAGCTATATGTACAGATACAGAAAAAAATACGGCTTTTCCATTTAAAGGTAAATTTATAGCCGAAACCTCGCCCAAGGGCCAAAAAAAGGCGAAGCCGAGGGTAAAAAAGTCCTTTTCTTTCTCAAATTACCCATCTGGTTTTTTTATACCCCTTAGTGAAAATTTAAGGGCACGGTATCAAGGTATATATGCTTTAAGGATAAGAGACGTTATTTACAGATCGCGATCGTCGTAATCGACGAAATAAATTTACAGATAAAGCTAATGCTCTAAAAGTGATAATATATATATATATATATATATATATATATATATATATATATATATATATATATATATATATATATATATACATTAACAAATTAACAAGCAGATACACTGTTACTAAGACCGATCTAATTTGACCTTAAGGTTGTAAATGTACAAGTGTAAGAATATGAGACAGTCTCATTTGTACCATTATCTTTTACGAAAATTTATAGAGAAAAGGGCAATTAAGGTATCCACAATAATATAACTCCATTTATTTTGAATCTTATGCAAGACAAAATTTATTTCGAAACCAATCAAATATCAGAAATAATAGAATAACTTATAAGCTTTTAATGACTTATTAACAGTGACTGGACAAAATCCTGTTAAAATCTAACTGATCAACTAGAAGGACCAAAATTTGAACTAATACTTAAACCTTTTTAATTTGTACGGGGGTAAATTTTATTTAAAGCACTAAGTCTATGTACTGGAAAAAGAGTTAAGGTAACAGCGAAAGGTTACAAAAGACCAGCTGGGAAAAGGAAGTGACTCTGCTGCCGGTGCCAGTTCCCAAAATATTGATGCATGGATACCGGCGCCGGCGCCGGCACCCGAGTACAAAATTTCTCGGGTGCCGCCAGTTCTAACCTAAAATAAAAATAGTTACGCCTTTTAAATGATATGTAAACATTGTGTTGTTTTAATTTTGCGTAAAAACTATAAAACATGAAAATAGGTGATCAATTTTCTATATGAAAATTTTAATTGCGTTTTGATGGACTACAATAAAGCCATAAACAATTAGTTTTGGTTCCGTAATAGCTGAACAGTTGACAATCAAAGACAACAAAATCCTAATACTGTGGTAGATATTAATCCGGTTCTGAAATATTATTTCTGCGGTTAGCCTGTGTTAAAGGTGGAAGACCATTCAAGACAAAAAATGAAAAGTCAACGAGGAAGTGTTCCACGTATAAGCAAGGCTGCCAGGCTAGCATTTTCTTGAAAGTAAATGAACATAAACAATTTCTATGCATCATGGAGACTCAACAAAATCACGATACTTCATCCATAGCTTAGTTCAATTTTCTAGCAAAACAAAGACTAAATTTGCCAGAAAATATCAAACTTTACTACTCAAGAAGTCTTGAAGGCTGGGGCAAATAAAAAATCATGTTAGATATCTTACTTAGAGAAACAGGTTGTAAAATGACATTGAAGGATCTCACTAATCTTGGAAATCGTAGCAAGACTGAGGCAAAGAATTTTGAAGAATGCATGCATATTTTAAGAAATTCATACCATTGTATTGATATTGAGATTTTACTTGATTAAAATGAGCTTTTAAAGGGTTTATTTTTCCAAGATGACGGAATCAAAAGATAAATGGACTGTTTTCCAAAGATTATTTTTGTTGATGGTACTATCCTGTATAGTCTCTCATGGTACTTATTGCCTGGTAAATCTAAGGTTTGCGACTTACATAATAATGGTAGAAGAAGGAAGCGGCCTGAGTGAGATTGTAGCTATTTGCTTGTTGGCGAACGAGGATGAAGATTGTTATATTATTCGCAGAATAATAATTGTTATATTTTTGAAGCAAGATTTAAGTTTCGTTAAAGTTTACACTACGATAAATTGTTGTTGTTTATTTGTTAATTAAGGTATTTTCACCTTAATTTTCTAATGTTGGCGGCACCCCGCTAGGCTGCCGGCGCCGGCAGCGGAGTCACTTCCTCGCACCCAGTTCGGCTGCCGGCGCCGGTATCCATAATGGCTGCTGGCGCCGCCGGCAGCGGATTCACTTCCGCTGGGAAAATGCATTTTCACAACGTATTTTTACAACTAAATGTAATTTTACTGTTCCGTTGTATAATAGTGGTAAAAGTAACTTTATGAAATTACATTGCTGTGGTAGCAAAACAGTTTTGCATTTACCGGCCAATTATTGCAATTTTCAGTTCTAATACCATTGCATAGTGCATAAAAATGATCGAAAATTCTGAAAAAAAGTGTTGAATGAAAACATCATGAGTTTATTTTTCCGTTGTTTTCAAGTATAAATAGTCGACTCTGAAAGAGGAGGGCTATTTTTTAAAACAACGAAAAAAATAAACGAATGCGGTTTTCTTTAGCCAACATACTTTTTTCAGAATTTTCTGGATAATTTTTATTCACGAATGGTATTCGGTAGACAATTTCCAGAATAAATACATAAACTTCTATAATAATACTTTTATATATTTTTTATTTATTGTAGGTTATAATACAAGTATTATAATTTACAACATATTGGCATGATTTATTTGAATTAATAATGCAGATTCTCTTTTCAGTTACTGTACAACAAAAATTATTTTTCGATCGCTTTTAAATCGCAAAATAATTCTATTATATTAAAAAGCTATTATTGTAAATTATCCTGCCGTACAGCCTTTCCATTACTGCTAAAATATTTGCAAATTAATCAATTTATCCAGAATGCCAATGAATAACAATCGATTGCGGAAGTTCAGTAGATACCCATTTGTTTTGGATCTGGATTTATCATTGCCAAATGGCGAAGCCCGAATAATTACTAAACTGATAGATTTTAGGGATGCTGAGGTTTTCATATTTATATCATTCAGTAGCATAGCCTGGATATTGTTGTCGGGGAAGGCCATTACCTGCGATCATGATTGCGTAGGGGTAGGAGGGAGGAGGTGATTTTTGTGTTCCCTATTCCTTTTGCTTTTCATACCCTGAATTGTCATAATGTTTTGTTATATTCACCAATTTGCTAATTTTAGAACGCCATATCATTATTGGTGTTATCAAATAATAGTTATTAGAGAAAAGACCAAGATGCATGACAATAAGCCATCAACTAGCTCTAAATGGCGGGGCAGTTTACTTGAGGGGGTTTATTAATTTTGGTCCTGCTAGTTGAAAGAAAGAGGTCGAAGAAGAGGCATTGTGGAATATGAATTAAATGTAATGGAAAATAAAAAACAAAAACTACGGTTATTCAGAGCATTTGCTTTTTCTAGGCGATTATAAAAAGTACTTAGCTTCATATTGTTGTCATTTAACACTCGAACCCTGGAACACCAAGAGTCGACTCCAAAGCCGAACATTATTCTTTCTGAAGCGCACTCCTCCACTAGTCTACTTTAAAGGCTGGGACAAAAGCATATGCCCAAGATTTCTCCGAACTATCTAAACGTCAAAAAGCTTATTTCAAAACACCGCAACTTATCAGCAGAGGAACATGATCCCTGAAGTAATTTAACTAAATTACTTACTTAATCCTATGCCTTTATACCGTTAGGTGTAAGGCAGGTGGGTAGAGTTAAGTTTTGCATTTCCCTCTTTATTCTTTCCTGTCCTGTTTGAGTTTTTTTGTCTTTCCATTCCAGCCTACTTTTCTTTGCCTTTTCTCTTATGCCATCGCTCCTTCCTTCTTGTTTCTTTCTTGCACTCTCGTTCCATACACTCTTTTCGTAATTCTACTTTCCGGCATACAACACACATGGCCGAACCATCTCAACTGTCCTACACTTACTATATCGTTTATTGGTTTCACATTTAACTTTTGTCTGTACACTTCGTTCCCTATTCTATCTTTCTTCGTTTTTCCATCTTTCTAACAAATCTTATATCTATAGCATTTATTTGCGATTTGTGTTTTTCTGTTAAAGTGCATGTTTCGCTACTATAAGTAATTGTTGGTCTTACTACTATTTTTATTACTTCCGTTTTAATTTCTTGGGGTATTTATTTTCTTCCCAAAAACGATGTCATCATGATGTTGTAATTTTTCCTATTCTTTCGTTGATTTCCCCATCTATCCTTCAGTCATTTTCTATTATTGAATCTAGCTATTTGTAGCTGTCCACTGGTTCAATTGCTTTTCCGTGTATTTTTATATTATGTACTCTATCTGTTCCCGCAATTATCATTGTTTTCGCCTTTTCTATATTTATCTTCATATTTGTTTTATTCATTTCTCTATCCAATACAGGTTATTAAATATTTTTGGTTGTCATCGTATTCGTATATTTTGTTTTAATAAACCCGAACTGATTCTATCAGAAACACAGTTTTCCAAATATTGTCCCAGCGAGTTTTAATCGTATTTTAGATTACCGGGAGTTTTTAAATTTGTTTTTCCTTTTTTTACTTATAATCTTGGGATTTTTAAGGTCAGGGTTTCCACCGAACCACGTACATCGCAAAATAGAACCGGTAGAAGTTTGTATCAGGGTTAACCAGTCTGAAATCCATTGTTAATTTAAGAACGCGATATGATAAGGCTCCGATTTTCTACCAGAAATACAAGAACGGCTTAGATGAAATCTTGTGGCATCACGCTCCCATCAAGAAAATTTTTGCTGTACAAAAGAACCCGTACATATTATAGTTTGTTACTAGAGAGCAAAATCTCACGATAAATATGATAGATTTACTTCTACGTAAGCTGTAGCTATTTTTTGTCTATGGCCATTGTGATATTTTGGGTAAAAATTAGGTACAGAAAATAATAAAGGCCATTTAGAAGTTACAACGAGTATTCGTATATTTTTCTGAAAATATTTAACATGGTAAAGCTTTACATTTTATGTAGTGGCATTTTTTCCACTTTGTTAGGCTTTTGTGGAGGCACAACAATAAACATAAAACTTTTTTACCGCTGATTTTGGAATTCGTGTTAAAAACTGCTGGCGCAGAGCTTAGTGGATTCTAAATAAAATCTGGAACATGTGTATCCTTTAAGCGGAACTAACTGAAATACCTAAAGTTTATTTTGGGTTTTTTACAGAAACGTTGTTAGGTAAAATTCCTTTATTGGACATATTTTATTTACCTTCTAAAAATTAGCTAGACAGTTAAACAAGTAGGTATATTTAAATGTGTAAAATGCCGGAATTTTGTTTAAAACTATTATTCCATATCTGAAAATGGATTGGATAGTCCAGCTGGTTGGGATGCACGTACTATGGCCAACGCACTTATACAGGGTAAGTTTTTTAAAGTGTTACAAGGCGGAATATCGAAAACGGTTTAAAATATTTTTATGACATTTTGGTGGGTCGATAGGGAGATGGGGGACATATTTAAATATATTTTTGATATTTATCCCATCTATCTATTTTGAGGGGTGGTGGGAAACTTTGGAATTTTAAAAGGGATGATATACTTTTGTTTATAAATTCGAACCAACGTAAAAAACTACTTTATTGCTCAATTAAACATAGAAGCGAATTTTATTGTGCAAGTTGGTATGTTGTTAATTTTGGGGGAGTGCAGAAAAAACTATAGAGAAGCTGCACTAGTGTAGGAGGAGAGGTCTCCTAATACCCGACATCTCACATAGCATTTAAAAGGCTGGAAACCAGAAGTCATACTACTGGTAGTCTAAAGAAGTGACCATGAGTTCGGGAGCAAACTAAAACGGACGAAAATAGGACAGTTGGCGTTTTAGGAGAGGTAGCTATTGACCCGCATGCAACCATACGGCTTACTAGAGATGCTGGACAGAGTCAAAAATCAGTTGTGACCGTCCATATTACAATTTTCATCCATACCACATAATACTCCACCGAGAGCTATATGGGCAAGACTTTGAAAATCGTATTATATTTTGCAATTGGGTCACAAGAAAAATGCAAGGAAATAACAAGTTCCTAATGAATGGTTTAAGATTTAGTACTGGTTTAAATTAAGATCTTCTATTTGATCAGTTATGTTTTGACAGATTTTTGTCGTGTCATTGTTAATAAGACGTCATTAAAAACTGATTGAAATATTCTGAGCTTTCAGTGATTTGCTTGGTTTCCAAATGATTTTAACTTGGAATGAATTTAGTTCTATCATTGTCGAAACTACTTACTAAAATTGCCATTTTCTTTATAAATTTGCGAAAAAACTGGTGCTGGTTTAAATTAAGAAATCAAATAGGGTTTTGCCCTGTCATTGTTAATAAGTCGTTATTAAGAACGTATGAGCTATTCTAATATTTCAGCTATTTGCTTGGTTTTTAAATGATTTTTATCTTGGAAAGTTTTGCTAAAATGACTTAAGTTCTCTTTTTGTGGAAAGAACGTAATAAAATTGCATTTTTCTTTATAAATTTGTGAAAAAAACTAGAATAAAACTTAGTTGTCTTATTCTTACAATTGTCCGTTTAAATCTTTCGGTTCTCAAATTAGACCGGACCAGCGTTGGAGAATCTGGCCGTTTATGTTTTAAATTATTCATTGCTGATTTTGCAATAAAACCTCTTTTGGCTCGATGTGATCAAAATCCTAAAATCTGTTGGTTTATCTGCTTTGCTTTAATATTTAAAACACGAAAAAATATTGGTGCGCAACAAACAAACAAACAAATTCTTCTTGTATCTGTCCATTTATCTGTTTATCTGTTCCACACAGACGGGCCGGTATTGTGACTAAACATTGTGTAATATAATGCTTACGTGAGTGAATTAAATGTAAAGCAGAATTTTTTTGACGACCAGAGACATTACAATATATCGCTGTGGTTTGTTGTATATGGTAGGGTTTAAGGTGGTGATAATTGAATTTTTGGTTAAGGTCGCGGTTTCATAAAAAGAGAAAAATTATCTTGTATTACGAAGCAAAATTTGAAAAATACAGGTTCTTCTGATATAAGTTAAATGGAGAAGAGATGACACATTATGTTTTAAAATCAAAGCTAAACATTGCGGCATTAACAAAACCTGAAAACAAATCCAGACCGTTAGAGTATTCTAGGTTAGGTCTTTTTGGGGAATCATGGGAAGTATATAAGTTGGAAGGGGAGAAATATTTATTGGCTTAAAAGTGAAAACGCTTTCAGCATTTTTCTAATACTCAACAGTCTTACCTTATTGGCTCGATTTTTCGTTAGTGTAGCAGTTTTCACAAATGGAAACAAAAGCAAAGTACTCGAGCATTAAATTGGCCAATTAATTATTTCTGTTTATTTAACAGCCGCATTTAAAAATAAATTAAACCATTAATTATTAGGGCATGCCCCAACGTTGTTCATGCTAAAAGTTTATTATTTAATGTTTGCTCTAAGTTGTAGAAGGGTTCAAATTTTCTCGTTTAATATCTGCATATAGAAATAAAAACATTCTTACAAACGTAACCAACTTCGAAATTCCATTATTCATATTGATACTTTTAAAAACGGATCTATAAATTTTTTTCAAAAGTAGTTTTTTGAAAATTTGTTTACGAAATCCAAAAATGGCGAATCTGTTCAGGTTTGCTTCGGTCAGTTTAGGTTTGCTCAGAATCTTCTTCTGTACTTTTTTTATTACCATTTTCTAAACTCTTATTAGTGTACAAAATTCAATTTTCAAAAACAGCATTTTCTAAAACTGTAAGTTTAACTGCTCGCAAGCAGTTAAACTGAGCGCACCTTTTGAAGATGCCAACCACTCATGTTGGCGAAACGTCAAGAGTAAGAGACCACCGACGACGGCCTAACAACCCAGAAAACACACAAATATTAAAAAGCATATTGTTTGTTCAAAAGTTATTAATATTTAGGTAAAATTTCCCACCTGTTCCGCTAGTTCTTTGTGGGCACCAACTGACAAGACTTAAACCAAGAGCGATATTGCAACAAGGATGTCCGATTTGGAGTAAAAGTTTGAGACCGAGTAGCTTTATTTATTCGTGTAATTGTTCTGTCAAACTTACTAAGAAATTATTTAAAATAGTATGTTGTGTACCTAGTAGGAAAAATATCATATTCCTACAAGGTGCACATACTATTGTTTCTGCGCTCGAAAATGAAATAAAATAAATAATAAAATAACATTAAGAATTTTAAGTAATATTCATTTATTTGATGTTTGCAAAAATTGTATATATGTATGATGTGAATAAACGAAATTCTCTACGGGAATATTTTATTCCCGGTCTAGGCCGGGAATAAAATATTCTAGTACTGTTATAAATGTCTCATTGTTTAGCAACGGTTAACAATACTGGAATAATGACGTTTGTGGCATCAAAATAAGTCAGAAAGATGTCAGTTTGTGGACGATCGCAGAAAAAGAACATTTTTGTTCACTTAATCAGTATCGATTACGATTACTAGTTAGTAATCGAACATATATATTTGATATAAATATCAATGAAAATCATAAAATTAATTTAAAGATTGATTAAAAATTGATTCAAGAAACTTAATAGAAAAAATATGATCCAGACATCTAGTTGTAATTTTGTTGTTGCCTTAACAATTTCAGAATGCCTGTAAATTTGTGTACTATTATTTTTTTTGTTTTAGGTAAAAATGAAAATCACTACCGGTAGTCAATGAGTGTGTTTGAAAAAGAAAATTTTACTGGTATTGAATAGTTAAGAGTCCCACAATGGGTAATAAAAATCCAACAATTTTAGAAATATAACATGCTTGTTTATTTTATCAAAAACTAGAGATTTATGTTTTAAAAATAATATTCTTTTCTACAGATGACCAGTCTTTGCGTGAAATTGTCAGTAACATTTCGGCGCAATTACAGTTCAATTTCACCAATAAATTGACGAATGCTTTGCTTCAGGTTATTAATAGTCTGCGGATTGTTAGAATAGACTTTGACCTTGAAGAAGCCTCACAAGAAACAAACAAATCCAAAGTTTCCATCGCCATATATGACACGTGGCGCCAGCATATTGAAAGAACATGTTGTCAAGGGGCATATTGTCACTATCGCCGTTTTCATGAAAAAAGGGCTCTATAACACTTCCAGTCCACAATGCACATCACAGATAAAGGTTTTTCACTTCCCCAAATCCTTCAATTTTGCCTGTTCACATAACCTCCGAGGTGGAAATAAGCTTTGTCGGAAAAGATAATTTTATTTCAATATTCTACATTATTTCTAACTTCTAAGCCCGTGGTCTAAAAATTAAATTGCCTGATCTCTAGATGACAGATGCAAAATATAAAATTTTTAAGCTATATTGTTGAAAAATGGAGCGAAATTTAAATCCCAAAGTATCTATCACCCTTTATGTGAAAATCTAACACAAAAATGTAATAATCCATCTGTCAATCCATATTTGTTATGCAAAACCTTGTTTTACATACAAGTTTTTTCTTCACAAAGTAGGAATAGTATGACCCCTTCCTGTTTATCTATAAAAAATTAATTTCACAAAATATTTATTTTTATTTGTTGCCGTGCTTACGGTCTGTACTTCTACAGCCTCAAATTGAATTACCTACGCCAAAAAAATTCCGTAAAATTATCCGAAATAGCATTCAATTTCAGAGCCCTCTTCGCACATCTACTTCACGGTTCGTGTATATTTAAACCCTTTGCGACACGCGATGGTGGAAAAGCACCTAACAAATCCCTTTTTGAAATCCTATTCGACTTCTAAGTTGCGAAGCAGATTCTCTCCTACAAGGAGCTGTCGCTTTGAGAGCTTCGGAATGGGGCGTCTAGGGCACTTCGCTAGGTTGGTTATATGTCGGATATACTTAGGTCAGTTCTTAGAAACACGAAATCTAGATATACGTAAATAGAAGATATGTCGAGGATTTGTCTAAAAACCATTTATTTAGCATCTATACAGGGTGTTTCAAAAAACTTATTCCATCGCTTACAGGGGGATTATTTGAAAGAAACTAAGGCAAAAAGTTCATACGAACATGCATAGGTACGCAGAGGCTTTATGTCAAAGATACAGGGTGTTCAATTTTTGAATTTTTTAAAGTTTTTTCGAAATATTTTCAAAATGACTTCAGCAATTTTGATCAAATTTATGTTGTGTAATGTATTTAAATTAAGCATAATTCTGACTATAAAAATACTTTGACAGGTCCTCCAGGGGCGTGCATATGACAAGACGGTAAAATATTTTTTATTAACATGTACGCCACTGATTTTTTCACATTTTCGTATCTCAGTCCAATAGTATGTTAAATTCTCAATAAAACTTACCTGTTCATATTTTGCAATTTTCGCTTCGTTTAGGAGAATTTTGTTAAGCGCATTACTGGTTTAGTTTTCCCAAATTAATGATGGACTCATTTGGTAAATTCTATCCCACCAAAAACATACATATATAAAAAAAACAGGCCAAGTTCTCGTCACAACTGTGTGTTTTGTTATCTGAAAAAAATTACTGAAATGTAAAAATTATGCCACGAGTTCCTTGCCTACACGTTATTAGCAGTGTTCTGATAAGCACAGAAAAATTTTAATTATTATGTTTTTTAATGAAAACTTGCCAAGTTTGGTCTGTAAATTTATCAATTCACACAATATTTTTTTGTGCTTATCAAAACACTGCTAATAGCGTGTAGGCAAAGAACTTGGCATAATTTTAACATATCAGTTATTTTTTGTCAGATAACAAAACACACAGTCCTGACGAGAACTTGACAAGAATAAGAAGAACGTTTATACCCATAAAAAAATTTAAGAGATATTTTATTATAGTTACACACTATTAGTTACAAAATCTAACATCATAATAATATTTAAAAGCCGAAAGCACCTAGATCGCTGTCGCTCAAAACCCAACCAATTTCATAATTTTTCATCTGTTTTAATTGACCACGAAATTGGCCCAAATTTACTAAGTAATAAGTTTATTACTACACTCTATATAATAATACAAACGATTACTCATTTTACTGAATTTTATGGGATTACTCATATCAAACCTGAGCAAATGACGGATGACGTACGAATATGCTCTTGTCCTGTTTTAACAACATCGGACCGAGACAAATGAAAATATTAAATTACATTTATATATGTATAATCTATATGTACCCAAATATAAAGTTTTTTAGTAGATTATT
Organism: Philopedon plagiatum; assembly: GCA_963971165.1. Lineage (NCBI taxonomy): Eukaryota > Metazoa > Arthropoda > Insecta > Coleoptera > Curculionidae > Philopedon > Philopedon plagiatum. The sequence goes on along the minus strand of OZ020194.1, from coordinate 79,500,770 downwards.
TTATCAATAAATCCAAATATAAATAAACGAAAATTAGCAATTTGCACTTTAAAAGATATTTTGAGTCCAGGCGGTTTTGGTTCATGTTTATTTTATTAAGACCGTATTAGATTATTCAGGGTAACTTATCATACAATCAATCCCTCTACCTTTTAAATTATTTATCTTATACTTCATCCTATTTTGAAATATTAATTAATTCATGCCGAATAGTTAGAAATTTAAATTCGAAATATAAATTTTGGTAATATATATTTAATAAGCTTACTTACCTGCTCGGCTTGGCTCAAAGTATCTTAGAAAGACGCAGGTGTTTTCTATGTACATTGTATAAGATCTCCTGAAAATAAAATTTAAGTTAGATTTAAAAATGGGATAGAAAGATGACAAACATTTTAAGGCGTTTTAAATTCTTGAAGATTAAAGCGCTTAATTACTGTAGCAAGTTTTAATTAAAATCAGTCCTTGCACCTGTATATTTATTACACAAAGTTAAATTTAGATCAAGTCCAATTTAATGACAAAGTTAAATAAAATAATTGTGTAGTGTTATGAACCGAAACGTAGCTTGGGCTTAAACTCACACATAAACCAAATAATTCTATTGCCAAAAGTAAAACAATATACTTAAGTATATCTCTTGCTTGCAGGGAACATAAAATTCCATAATGACTTTTTTCTTATTTAAAAGCCTGCAGCATTTACATAGATATGATAGATAGATTTAGATGATCTATTAGACCAACCATTCATTTTTGTCTAAAATCTGAACCACTAAATTCTTTATATACTAAAGTTCATCCAATGGTCTCCTAGATGTTTATCTGTTATAACTCAAGGCCATGGTACTAACCACTCACACACTTGGTCTTTGTACTCTGCTTTTTATCTAGCTCAAAGGGCTTGATCCTCTTCAGCCTTCTAACTAGGTCCTGGTTGTTACGAAGCCTGATGGCTTCGACATTAACATATTGATGAAGGCGGGACTCGCGCTTGATGGCAAATCTTTTAATTTGACTAGCAACATACGGGATACCAAGATTACGATGTAAGTCATTATTACGTATGTACCACAGTGCATTAAATATGTTCCATAGTACATTATTTTGGAATGCTTGGATGCGTTTGATGTGGCTCTCCATGGCTGAATGCCATTTGTCGGAGCAATAGCCCAGTGGTCCAACGCGCTGGGTTTTGTGACGCGTCTCCGGCACTAGACCAGGTTCGAATCCTGGCCCGGCCGCACGCTTAATAGAAAAAGTGTGGCCAGACATTTACATTTAGTAGGATTGTCACAAAAAGTGGAAGGTGGTAGAGGAATTCTTCCTCGACCGAGGTGGTACCACCCCACACATCCTCTTAAAGGGCTGGTGAAATCCGAACGGATGTTTCCAGCTCTGGATATGTGAGTCGATTCCCCAGTACACCCACGGTACATAGTACTTAGACCTCGGTCTTCGTGGGCTGTCAGAAGATAAAAAAAACTCAGACAAGTTTTAAAATCTAGTTATATGGTTTGTGTACTGACAGCTAGGATTTTCATTCCAAGAACTAACATGACTCTCTGTATTGGAGCCTTAATTCAACCGTTTCAATGTTGATATATTCCCTCCATCTTCCTTTCGCATCTAAGGTCATCCCCAGGTATTTGGCAGTGATTTTATTAGGAACTAATGTTACTGGTTGATAATTGCCTATTCTTCTGTTAGGAAAGTTGGTATGAATAAATTTTTGCTCATTAAGCTTAATCTTCCAATCTGTGGTCCAATTGTAAATCTGGCCGCCAACTTGTTGGAGTTGGCCGGTTGCTGCATCTAGGTGTGTTCCTACTGCTAATAAAGTAGTTTTATCTGCAAATCTAGTCACAGTTACATTTTCTATTTGTGGGAAATCAAAAAAGTACAGTAAATAAAGATCGGGACCCAAGACGCTTCCCTGAGGCACGCCTGCTTTAACTTCTCTCAGTTTAGAGTATTCATCATCTTGTTTGAGTCTGAACACTCCATCTGTAATGTGGTAGGTTAATAGCTCTACTTTGATTAATTTGTTAATTATCCGTTTGTGCCAAACTTCATCAAAAACTTGAGCTACGTCAAGGACGATGGTTGAGCAGATAAACTTTTCTTATAGTGCCTTTTCTATTATCAGTTATTCGATGATCTATCGTGGAGTGCTTATCGCTAAAGCCAAATTGATTATATGGGATTGTAATTATTGTTATCTATTGTAATCTTTAGTCGTTTTACGAAAACCTTTTAGAATCATTTTGAAATAATTGGTAGTAGTCAAATGGGCCGGTAAGACTTGGCTGCATCCAGTGGTTTGCCTGGTTTTGGTAGCATACTAACTTTAGAAACTTTTCAGACGCCAGAGGCGTGTTTTACTCTAAATGCTGCAATTAGGTACGACTGTTTGACATGAAAGAATAAAGCCTGTCCACACCCAGTTGTTTAACGGAAAAGCAATTTTCGAAATGAATCAACATAAATGTATTGATTCAATTTTTTTTTTAATTCCCACCAATCCAGCGGTCACGTAACAAACGTTCAAAATGATTTTTAGGTTATCCGACATGTAGAGATGATCTCCAGAGAAGGTCTTCTCGATATCCTGATAATAAAACAATTATATATGTGGAAAAATTGTTTGCCGATTATTGTATATATGCGCAAAATGTTATGAAATCATGGTTAGAATTAAAAACCTGTGATACCAATGTATTTTTAACCCAGCCCGCGTTTGAAAGAAAGCGTTATAGTGGTTTGCCAAAATGTGTTTACTTTTTGTGCGTTAGTGGGTCCTTAATAGTCATAAAAAGCTGTGATGCTAAAATGAAGATACCTTTTGCAGGAAAAGCACTTAAGCTCTTATTTTATTTTGCGATGCACGATATTTTTGATGGATGGCGCTTCACAACTTTAATTACATCCTATTACAAATTTCTTATACCTGCACGGCTCGTTTGCATCGGATCGATTAGATCCATTATACAGGCATCTTATGGATCATTACCTTAAAGGCGTTTAGAGTCGGTGCAAACGTGAATAGAGTCAACGGATTGGTTAATGGGAAGCAAAAGGTATAGAAGTTTTTTTTAAAGCAATTACCAGGATGAAATACGTTTATTTTAATGAATTAAACGATCAAGTGTGCAAAAATACTTTTATAGAGCTTTTTACCTCTTGTATAAAATTGCTCGTTATCACTGATACATAAATATATTATGTATGATATGAAGATCAAAATTTGTATACTCATTTTAATCTCTATCCATCAGATGTCCATAGGCGACTTTCTCGCATCTTAGATATTTCCGCAACCTTGGCTGTTCTCCTTATTCTTTCTTTTCTAACTCTGCCTCTTCTTGTTCAAGTTTGTATCTTTGCTACCCAACACATCCATCCTGACATTCTCGTTTCTACTTCATACTCAAGTTCCTTTTATGTATTTTCTTTACTGACCGTACTTTATAAGTCACTAAAAGTCTGATCGTCGGTTGTATAGACCATTCTTCTCCCTTTTACACAGTACACCGTAGATTTTCTTTCAATTTTTCCCGCATTCTTACTTCTACTCTTCCTGACTCCTCCGTTTTCCTCATACTGATTTTTTGGCTCCATATCCTCTACGAATCTTTTTTGCCTCTTCAGTTTCCTTTTAACGTTTTCCTTACTGTCATCTTTACACTACGTCTTAGCTCCTTTATACATGTATGGTAAAATTCTTAAACAGGGTTCACACGCAGCAATACACAGGACAATCAAATGGGACAAAACAATATGGCCCATGTGTGATTAAACGATTCCAGGACCAGACAGTGTCAAATCTATTGTCTTCCGAGATACTCCGGCTTTCTAACTACCAAGACAATTCCTTATCTCCTCATCGTGAGAAATTATTTGGGATAAGACGTAACGATAGTAAAGGTAAAAGTATATAATTTTATTTACGGGCACGGCGTCGTGGATCCATTGATATGATGATGAAATGAGTACCGTGTTGTCAAGGCTGTTCACGAAGCACGGAAAAATACAATATCTTTCTGTCCTGCGGATTGTATCTGTGAAAATCCGCCTTTTCGTGCTTTTCTGGCAGTTCTTTTTTCCCCGCAATGGGCCAATTGCACACGTTTTTTTACTGGCTTCTTAGAATTTATAGTCAAAATGAAGGGCAAAAATTATTTTTTTTGGAATTTTTTGGGAAGCGAGAAATGCTCTAAAAATCGAGTTAATTTTTGGCGAGTTTTGTCAGATTGGCGAGTGATGTCATCATTTACCTGCATTTTTATTTGTTAGACTTTTACAATGTTGCCGAATCGTTCGTCGCTCGAAGGCATTCAACCAAAAATACAAATTCAATCAATCAATGTAATATAAAAACCTCTCTGCCTCAACATAAATTTGCTGGTTAGGAAAAAAGTATTCCTAGGAAATATAGATAATTAGAGAGAACCAAGCATAGCTTTTTTATACTAACCGTTCTAACTTCACATTCCATATTTCAGCGCTAAAATGTTCTGCATTTGAAAGTAAATATTCATAAATCATGTCCATAGTAACCTTAAGCAAATTGCCCGAATCAGCTTTTTCAATGCCTTGATCCATTTTCCACTGAATAAGCTATCACTAAATGGTGAAAACACTTATAAAGGCGACTAAATTTTCCTTAAAAACCAACGAAAACATAAAACGAAAGATAAATTAATAAAAAATTTAATATCATTAATGCAAGTAATGATTTAGAATTCCAATCCGCATTATAGGATTAGTCAGGCCACCCGTAAACTAAGTCCATTTAATGATTACAATAGCTTACGCAAGATCAATGAGGATTAGTAAAACCGAGGGTGGTTTAATCGTAAAACTAAATAAAGTTTACGATTTCGAAATGTTAGCAATTAAATCCGCTGCGGCCTGGAAAATTTTACGAGAAGATGCAGACCTTTTTTAATCACAAAAATTGGACAAACGGTATCAACCTTATTTAATTGAAGTGATTTCTTTCAATATAAGATAACAATTAACAGATTAACACAACTAAGTTGTATACTATGAATTTACTTCTGAGTCATTTTTCAATAATATAAATTCATTTTGGGAACTCCCCACTTGACTGTTCCTAACAGAACAACAAGAGAAGCGTTAGATATACGTCCCTGTACTGTCCAGGTACAACAGCCTAGAACAGCCCACTTCTCGTGCTCAGTCATACCTAGGGTCTCCAGATCATGGAAAAAATTGACTGCAGATGTTTTTCCCGTCCCCTCCCAACCACCAATCCTTTTGAATCCCGTCTCAACAGATTACATTTCCCTTCTCTTCAGACGCCCATGGTACGCTAGTACTTAGGCTTGAAGTCTATGTGGGCTCTCTTAGATAAACAAAAATCGCAAATCAAGCAAATCGCTGAAATATTAGAATAACTCGTAAGTTTTTAACGACAACTTATTCCAGAACAAAAGCTTGTCAAAACCTAACTAATTAACTTAATGATCTTAATTTAAACTAGTATTAATATCTAAAATATTTACTTCTCCATCAAGGGTGGTTTTGCCGTAGTTATTCTTTTGTTACCAAAATCGCTGGTATTTTCCTTTTTAGTTTTTTTTCATCCGAAAAGCTTTTAAAAGCGTTTTATGTGTAACCCGACCCGTCTGTTAATGCGAACAGGTGAGAAGTCTCATACATTTGCAGATTACGTTCCCTTTTTTCTATTTTCACAGATAACTTGATTTTACGGCATACAGAAGGTTTGAACACCTGTTTCATTTCGTCTCAAAGATCTTTCCGCTTGCTGAAGTTTGTATGTCATTAAGAAGGCCGTTAAAATCATAAAGTAAAACAAAAAAAAATACTTCAACGCAATGTTAAAAACATTATACCTGAAATTAATTGTAATGGTAATGGTTTAAGACTTGACGCTGGTTTAAATTTAGATTGATTTTAGTTGATCAGTTGTTTCGACGAGGTTTTGTCCCGTCTTTATGAAAAATGACTTGCCTATTATTTCTACGTTTGACTTACCTGTTAAATAATGAATTTATTTCTTTGATTGTGGAAAACACACTGTCATTCTTTTATATATTTACGAAATAAGGTAGAAGTAAATTCAGGATACAAAACATGATTGTTCTTGCCAATACAAAGCATTTTCTGTCAAATTAGAGCGATCTTAGGAAGAGTGAATCTGGTCGTCATTTTTATTTACTGTTCTTATATTTTTCATAATCCACTATTTTATGTCACACGTTCTTTCGTGTATCACAATTTATTGTGAGATGATAACCACTTTGTCTGCTTGAGACTATTAAAAAGAGCTAATTCTCTCTTAAATCTACTACAAATACAAGAAAATATCGTAAAATTGATTATTTTTGTTTTTTCCTATAAAAAATGGTTCTAACAAAATATCGGAAACTGGGTTGGTAACATTGATTCCTTGTATTTTTCTTGTGTTTATATTCCAAATACTTAACAGATAATGACTCGGATTCATCATTTATATTGTCTCAATGTATACGCCAAAATAAATTAATGCTAAAGTAGTATTTTTTTGAGAATTTTAGCACTTAGTTTAAAAAAGATATTTTGAAAACAAACAAAAAACGGAAACTTCTTGATATTTCTGCGCCTAGTCTGGCGCCTTGAAAAAAAATCTATAAAAAATTAGAAGTAATTCAGGATAAAAAACATAGTTGTTCTTGTCATTACGAAGCCTTTTCTGTTAAATTAGAGCGATCTTAGGAAGAGTGAATCTGGTCGTCATTTTTATTTCATGTTCTTAAATTTGTCATAATCCACTATTTTATGACACACATTCTTTAAATGTGTGTCACAATTTATTGTGAGATGATAACCACTTTGTCTGCATGAACCCATTAAAAAGAGCTAATTCTCTCTTAAATCTACTACAAATACAAGAACATAACATAAAATGGATTATTTTTCTTTTTTTCCTATAAAAAATGGTTCTAACAAAATATAGGAAACTGGGTTGTAACAATGATTCCTTGTATTTTTCTTGTGTTTATATGCCAACTACTTAGCAGAAACTGACTCAGATTCATCATTTCTATTGTCGCAATGTATACGCCAAAATAAATTAATATTAAAAGTAGTATTTTTTTGAGAATTTTAGCACTTAGTTAAAAAAAAAATTGAAAGCGAACAAACAAAAATCGGAAACTTCTTGATATTTCTGCGCCTAGTCTTGAGCTTTTTTGTAAAATCATAAAAAAATCTACAAGAAATTGTATCAAAATGGTAAAATTTTAATTTTATTGCTTTTTTTGTTTTAAAAAAGTTGCTTTATGCTTTTAAGGAGAAAACGATTGTTCCCGAAATTTTTATTCAAAAGGAGGATTTTTTAAAGCTTAAACTATTTTAAGACGACATATTTAAATCATTTTATTTTATAGATAGTTTAATATTTCGATATAATTTATTATACCTATTAAACTTTTATTTGACTTTTAATAACAACACCGTGTTAGGTGCCGAAGCATCGAGTTCTTTTTAACATTAATCAGAAACTATCAAAGAAAAATTTTGTTTCATTTTTCGTTTACACGATCATTTTTTTTTGAACGACGTGAAAAAGTTTAAAAAAATATACATCAGACCAAACCTACAAAGGCTATTTAAAGCCATAAGCATGAAACCATTCGTACGTAATCAACCTAAAATGCAAGAAAGATCTGTCCTATAAGTCCTACCAGAGGTTTACAAAATAACTAAAAGGAAACCTAAACAAATTATTATTACACGTTACTTTTGATCAGACGTTTACCTTCATCAGATTTACTTGGTTGAGGGAGTTTTTCGAATTAATGTAGTTCTAGTAATTAAAAAAAGTCAATATGGTGCACCCTTTTTTCAGTGACTGTTTAAGATAATACCTTCAAGCCATTTTGGATCAAAAACTAACAAAAAAGGTAAAAATGTATTCTCTCAATCAATCAAGTAATACACACCACAGGTAAAACAAAACAGCAATTTCACTGTTCAGTGATCTTTATTTTCGGCAGCTGTAAACATGTTTTTAACTAAAATAAAATCGGTAATTACCAATACAGGTAAAACACGCGAACAGTTCGAAGCAAAATAAATTACACGGTAAATCGTTTCAGTTTGAAATAATATTAATAAACAGTTTGTTTGAAAAATATTATTACAGGATAAACGTACTGAAAATAGTAGATATACTAATAGACAAAAATCTGGAACAAGATAATTTTTAATTCACGTAATTATTTTTAAATTTTTGATGGAATAAAATTTTTAGTAAATAATACATAAATATATAGAAAATAGTACATGGTTTCGAATTTTTAAAAATAAATTACTTAGTAAATTAAAATACCAAAGGAAGAAATATTTCTCCTTTTAGCACTAATTTCTAAGCAACTAACAAATGGAATAACTTTAGCACATTATTTATTGTTACGTCTTGTCTATTCTCAATACCACCCTTTTGAACTCATCTCAATATCTACCGTCAAAGAGGAAATGTAAACTAAAAAATCGGTCAAGTGCAAGCTATACTTGCACAATTAGTGTTCCGTGCCATCAACCTCCCACTTAACCTAAGCAAACCTCGGCTGCCTGATCTCCATCCATCTGCCGCTACCCGCCGCCGATGACACTAACGCCGTATCACATCGCACATGCGCGGAGCTGAGTAGGCTAAACTAAAAATTTTGAAAAACGTGTAATGACAAAAGTTGTTCTCCACATCGTGAGAAATATTTTTTTTCGCAAAACTTAAAATGGATTATTTTTCTTTTTTTCCTATAAAAAATGGTTCTAACAAAATATAGGAAACTGGGTTGTAACAATGATTCCTTGTATTTTTCTTGTGTTTATATGCCAACTACTTAGCAGAAACTGACTCAGATTCATCATTTCTATTGTCGCAATGTATACGCCAAAATAAATTAATATTAAAAGTAGTATTTTTTTGAGAATTTTAGCACTTAGTTAAAAAAAAAATTGAAAGCGAACAAACAAAAATCGGAAACTTCTTGATATTTCTGCGCCTAGTCTTGAGCTTTTTTGTAAAATCATAAAAAAATCTACAAGAAATTGTATCAAAATGGTAAAATTTTAATTTTATTGCTTTTTTTGTTTTAAAAAAGTTGCTTTATGCTTTTAAGGAGAAAACGATTGTTCCCGAAATTTTTATTCAAAAGGAGGATTTTTTAAAGCTTAAACTATTTTAAGACGACATATTTAAATCATTTTATTTTATAGATAGTTTAATATTTCGATATAATTTATTATACCTATTAAACTTTTATTTGACTTTTAATAACAACACCGTGTTAGGTGCCGAAGCATCGAGTTCTTTTTAACATTAATCAGAAACTATCAAAGAAAAATTTTGTTTCATTTTTCGTTTACACGATCATTTTTTTTTGAACGACGTGAAAAAGTTTAAAAAAATATACATCAGACCAAACCTACAAAGGCTATTTAAAGCCATAAGCATGAAACCATTCGTACGTAATCAACCTAAAATGCAAGAAAGATCTGTCCTATAAGTCCTACCAGAGGTTTACAAAATAACTAAAAGGAAACCTAAACAAATTATTATTACACGTTACTTTTGATCAGACGTTTACCTTCATCAGATTTACTTGGTTGAGGGAGTTTTTCGAATTAATGTAGTTCTAGTAATTAAAAAAAGTCAATATGGTGCACCCTTTTTTCAGTGACTGTTTAAGATAATACCTTCAAGCCATTTTGGATCAAAAACTAACAAAAAAGGTAAAAATGTATTCTCTCAATCAATCAAGTAATACACACCACAGGTAAAACAAAACAGCAATTTCACTGTTCAGTGATCTTTATTTTCGGCAGCTGTAAACATGTTTTTAACTAAAATAAAATCGGTAATTACCAATACAGGTAAAACACGCGAACAGTTCGAAGCAAAATAAATTACACGGTAAATCGTTTCAGTTTGAAATAATATTAATAAACAGTTTGTTTGAAAAATATTATTACAGGATAAACGTACTGAAAATAGTAGATATACTAATAGACAAAAATCTGGAACAAGATAATTTTTAATTCACGTAATTATTTTTAAATTTTTGATGGAATAAAATTTTTAGTAAATAATACATAAATATATAGAAAATAGTACATGGTTTCGAATTTTTAAAAATAAATTACTTAGTAAATTAAAATACCAAAGGAAGAAATATTTCTCCTTTTAGCACTAATTTCTAAGCAACTAACAAATGGAATAACTTTAGCACATTATTTATTGTTACGTCTTGTCTATTCTCAATACCACCCTTTTGAACTCATCTCAATATCTACCGTCAAAGAGGAAATGTAAACTAAAAAATCGGTCAAGTGCAAGCTATACTTGCACAATTAGTGTTCCGTGCCATCAACCTCCCACTTAACCTAAGCAAACCTCGGCTGCCTGATCTCCATCCATCTGCCGCTACCCGCCGCCGATGACACTAACGCCGTATCACATCGCACATGCGCGGAGCTGAGTAGGCTAAACTAAAAATTTTGAAAAACGTGTAATGACAAAAGTTGTTCTCCACATCGTGAGAAATATTTTTTTTCGCAAAACTTTTTCTCTAAAAAAGCCAATGGTTCAGCAGTTATAAGGAAGTTAAATTGTTTATAACAATTGATCGCGCTAGAGTTTTTCAATCCTGATCATTTTCGCATAATATACACCTAATTCTCAATGTTCATGATTTTTTTCAGATTTTTCTGAGCGATTCTTATGGTGATAAGGGTGGGGGCAGCAATTTTTAAGAGTTTTTCCCTAAAAATGTGTAAAAAAATGCAATAAAAAATACATCATATATATCGTTGAAATCGTGCTTCAATAAGCTTTCATTTGACACCATACACAAAGCCCTTGAATTTTTTTTCCATTTTCCAATTCACCACCCGAAATTAACCCCCAGAATCAAAATTAAACTTTTTGATAATTTTCCCGCAATCTACACCTAATTCTCAACGTTCGTGAATTTTTTCAGATTTTTCTGAGGGGTCCTTTTGGTGATAAGTGTGGGGGACAGCAATTTTTAAGCGTTTTTCCCTGAAAAAGACGAATAAAAAAATACATCATATACAGTATTGAATTTGTGCTTCAATAAGCTTTCATTTGACACCCTACACGATGCCCTTGAAAAATTTTTTTTATTTCCCAGTTTACCACCTGAAATTAACACCCATAAACAAAATTCAACTTTTTATACTTCACGTCTATAATTGGGCCACCACACTCTATCTCTGTGCTAAATTTAAAATTTTTTCGTCGAATAGTTTCGCCTGTGACAGACACACGGGCGGACACCGAAGCGATTCCTTAAATATTCCACTTCACGGAACACTGAAACGACAATTAAGAACTATTCCCAAAGCTTCTTGCTTTTTATCACTATCATTTTATAACAAATATGAAATTGCATAGTTACCTTTAAATTACAGAGTTTTGGTTGAGGCATCCTTAGAATCTTAGTACGAGGCATCCCATAAACCCGGAAGAACTTCCTTGGTATCCTTATGTGACGAAGAGGCGGTTGACGACCAATTACTGCTTTTCCAAGCATGTCTCAGACATGTTTAATACAGTTTAGATCTGGAGAGAGTAGAGGTAACCTAAGCAAACGGTCAATTTCATCTAATGCTTGCTGTTCTAAAACTACCCTGGCTCTACGTAGGCGTGCGGTATTACCTAGGAATCTAAAATTGGGTTCCAATTCCAACGGTAGTCATTTACTATGTTGCTAACGATGTCTCGGGCATAAATGTCACCTGTCATTGTACGTTTACAAACATGCATTTCCGTTCTGCCTCGGTAAAATAATCCACCCCATACCATAGCACCGCCATCTCCAAACGGATGTACTTCTTGGACATATCGGTCATTATCTCGTGAATTGGGGGCGGTCTTCAGACACGAACTGTACGACTGTTGGCAGAGAAAAAGTCCTGACTCAAAAACGCGCTGTTTCTTGAGGGCTCTATCCTGGCTCCTCTTACCTGTCATCCTTGGCATTCGTTGACCTTGGCCTGCCTTTCCTTGGCCTTTCCAGGACAGTTCTATTTATATTAAATCGGTTGTTCAGACTTTGAGAAACCCAAACATTAAATCGATTAGCCACATTAATTTGTCGCGCACCTCCAAGTGGTAATCCAATGGCTTAGTTTGCTTCGTCTTCAGTTAAATGATGCCTATTCGTATTGCGAAACATAGAATAATTACAATTATTACAGGAATCACTAAGCAATGGTAAAACAGAAATGGAGTCCACAGAACCGAAATTCCACATTATTTACTTATATTGATAAGTTTTTTTTTGGTAAAATTTTAAATGTGTATAAAAACATTATTTTTTTCTGAACAAAATATTAGGGAACACAAACAAGCAATTTTTTTCCTTTGGGATATTTTTTTTTCAAAGAAATCACAATGTCCTTAACTTATTTCGATTTAATGACAATATATTAGCAATATCAGGATAAAACTGTTAAAATCGAACTAATTAACTAGAAAATCAAAATATGAATTAAGTCTCAAACTTTTTGTAATAAATCTCCCATATTACAACTCACGTTATCCGACTTTTTTTGGTGAGTGTATTTTTTAATTTACATTTTATTAGCTGTACCGAAAATTTAGCTGTAATATCGATTCGCCGATTAATCTTATTTAAGCGTGACTTCTTTCTACCTAGTTCATCCTCTACGAAATTTTCTAAATACAAACTTTACGGCGGTCATGGGGCTGCTGCTGGTGTCAACTGTTGATTGATTGACTGATCGATTGATCCCGCATCGGGAATGAGGGTTTATAACCTTGTCAACAGCCAGGCTGTGGGGCTTATTTTCTTCCCTTCTGCGTGTTTACTGGTTGAATTAATTTGTTATCTTAATCAGATTTGTTAGCTTATTAACCAAATTATTGGAGGATTAAGGTATACATAATACTGTAAATTAAAAGCTTTCTATATTAACTTGATATTAAATCCATTATGTATTAGTTTTTTACATTGATTTCTTTTAACTGGTGACGGGTTATGGATAACTCTTGAATAAAGAACTTTTCTTTTATCGAGGATACTACCTTGCGTTAGTAAGTTAGATCCTGATAATAAACTTCTGTTTCGTCATTTTGGGTCTAGATCCTCTCCTTATATGTTTTAAAAAATTCTTGGAACGCCCTATATATCTTATATGCTTTCGTTCTTTTTATGAAATACAGAGTAGTTGTAGAGAAGAGACACTCGAAGATACACATTTAGAATAAACAGCGGGACTTAGGACGCTATATTCATATTAAGACAATTAACAGAAAAAGCTTTAAAAGAAAACAGAGTAACCTACATCTGCTTTATACATAGATCTAGAGAAAGCTTTCGACAAAATGGACAGAAACAACATATGGGATATATTGGAAAAACGGGGAATACAAATATATATATATATATATATATATATATATATATATATATATATATATATATATATATATATATATATATATATATATATCTATAATTAAAGGAACAACAAGCTTATGCAAAACAACAAAAAATTACGTAAGTACAAAACACGAAACCTCAGAAATGTTCAAAACAACTAAAAGTCTAAAACGGGGATGTTTTCTAAGCCCGATATTGTTTTTCCTAGTGCCGGATAAAGTAATAAAAGAGAAAAAGAGTAATAAAAGAAATAAAACAAAAATGAAGAAATATGAAATTGGCCACTGGAAGTTGCATAAAGTAGAAATATCAAAAATATGCTACGACGTGGTAATGAAGAAAAAACGGTGGTAATGAAGAAAAAACACTTAACAAAAATTTAAAAATAGATATATCATAAAATACTACATAAATATAATACGGAAATAAATTTTGGAAAGACAGAAACAATGATTATCAGCAGCGGAAAGAAACATGAAATAAACATAAACAATAACGAAGTAAGACAAGAGGCAAAATTCAAGTACCTAGGAGTAATAACAACACACATGGTAAAACTAGATAAAGAAATGACAGCAAGAGCATGAATAGCAGGAAAACTCTTTAACATCATAAAATATAGATTTATAGTAAATAAACAAATACCCAAAAACATAAAAGCCGAAATATATAAAAAAGTCGAGGAGTGTATTTTTTAATTTACATTTTATTAGCTGTACCGAAAATTTAGCGTATCCTTACATACGCATCAAAATCCTGGACAAGTACCAAAAAACAAAAACAGAAAATCACCACAATAGAGACGAGGTACCTATGAAAAATAAAGGACAACACCAGATTAGATAAAATTAAAAACGATACATTCAGAAATAATTTAAACAGAAAACCAGTAAACCAGAAAGTACAGAAAAACCAACTTCAATGCATTAAGAGAATAAACGAGACGAGAATAGTAAGAAATGCAAGAAGTAAGGAAAACTAGGAAGAGAGGAAGAGGGAGACCAAGGAGAATATGGCAAGACGAAGAGTAATAAAATTCAAAGACATCTATAGATTGGCACAAGACAGGAAGAATTGGGGAGGAATATGGAAAAGAAGCCCATCGTAAAACGACTCAACTCCTACCCCCAGCCTCACACCCCGTACGGGTAAATGGGCATAAGGAATAAGTTAGTAAGTAAATTTTAATATAATTGTATCTTAAATAATGTCTGTATGATTGTGGCGGATTCATATTTAAAAGATTTATTGTTTGGGTGTTACGCCACTCTACTGTTAAGGAAAATAAATATTTTTTAAAAATAATAAAAGTCACTGCGTTTAAACAAAAAACAAATCCTGAAAAAAGAAATGTTCTGTACACTGTCAGTGACTTTTAATTATAAAAAGTATGCCTGACCCTAATCTATCTCTAGTGTAGTATATATTCGGTCTAAAACCTAATCTGAGTAAAATAGTTATTTTTGTATTAAGTGCGTGAAGTGAGTGTTTTTTTAATGGCATATGAGAGTGTCAATTTTTTGCCGAGACCGCAGGTCGAGGCGAAAAATTCTCTCGAATGTGCCATTAAAACACGAATTTCACAAACGAAATACAAACAACATTTTTTGTACAACTGAAAGTTTGAATTAATCGGTAAAATTGTATATTATAATAAAAATTTTACCATATAATTTCACATAATCAAGTTAACAGCCCTGTCGTTACTATAGAAATGGTTTGTTGGCACGTTGCTTGTTTTGTTGTCATACGTTGATAGCTGTTCATATTTATTGCAATTTTTTAAATAAATAGTATAAGTACTTAAAATGGATGTAGATTACGATAGTGATAGCGAGATTCCTTCAGATATAGCCGATATAGCAAATTCGGCGGTAATTATTGATATTACTGGAAACAGCGAATTTTTTCATGAAATTTTGCACAGACCCTAATTTTGGGTCGTAGAACACGAATCCGAAGTCAGTTGTTGGCGGTCTCGTATGGTTTTTCCAAAAAAAAATTTTTTTTCCAAAAATTTTAGGTTAACTTTTAGGTTACCTTTTTTATATAGATTCCTTTAAGTTTCAACACTTTCACTTAAACATATCTGTAAACTTATAATTTTTATTTTATTTCGTCACACAAAACACCACATTTAGGCTAAAATAGCTAAGAAAATTGCTTTTTCCTATAGAAAATTCCATTTCATCGCTACTAGATGTCATTATTTTTCCAGCTGTCAATTTTCCGGCGTTGCCACGTTTACAAAGCATTTTTCTTACAAATTTTAACAATTTCCGGCCATAAATAAATCCAAAAAATATCAGAGTAAAATAAGACAGACAGCATTTTATTTACTCGCGTCTACAGGGACCCCGAAATTTCGGCTGATTAGCTTCTTGACGTTTGACCCGATTAATTTTTGCTCGGATCCCTCTTCGCTTGCGAGGAAAGAGACTGGTCAGGGCCCCTAACCAGGTGCTAACCCTGTTCCGACCTTAGGGTGCCCTCCGATCCACCGTTCTGGACACAAACAAAACATAATTTTTAGGTTAAGGTACCTAGACACGAAAAATTGTATGTTTTGTTTGTTGTCCAGAACGGTGGATCGGAGGGCACCCTAAGGTCGGAACAGGGTTAGCACCTGGTTAGGGGCCCTGACCAGTCTTTTTCCTCGCAAGCGAAGAGGGATCCGAGCAAAAAATTAATCGGGTCAAACGTCAAGACGCCAATCAGCCGGGCTCAGGTTGGGTGAGCAAAAAGGTGGTCAGGTTTGCTCAGTTTTCATTGATATAGATACATATATATACATATATATATATATATATATATATATATATATATATATATATATATATATATATATATATATATATCTATATCAATGAAAACTGAGCAAACCTGACCACCTTTTTGCTCAGGTTTGCTTGGGTTGGGTATACACCTGTTTGTTCAGATATGGTTGCATGCATCAGCATATTATGCAGGTGTTGGATTGCTGATAAATAGGATTTTGGTTACATCTGATTTAGGTTAAAATTAAAAAATATTGTCGACTAAGTTGGACAGAATAGTGAATTTAGTTTGTTATGGTTAGCTTTTTTATTATTCCTAATTTACAATTTTTCCATGAAAAATCAGTAAACGTGGCAACGCCGGAAAATTGACAGCTGGAAAAATAATGACATCTAGTAGCGATAAAATGGAATTTTCTATAGGAAAAAGCAATTTTCTTAGTTATTTTTGCCTAAATGTGGTGTTTTGTGTGACGAAATAAAATAAAAATTATAAGTTTACAGATATGTTTAAGTGAAACTGTTGAAACTTAAAGGAATCTATATAAAAAAGGTAACCTAAAAGTTAACCTAAAATTTTTGGAAAAAAAATTTTTTTTTGGAAAAACCATACGAGACCGCCAACAACTGACTTCGGATTCGTGTTCTACGACCCAAAATTAGGGTCTGTGCAAAATTTCATGAAAAAATTCGCTGTTTCCAGTAATATCAATAATTACCAATTCGGCTATAGCTAACATGTTACCGGCGAAATCAAAATTTATATACGAGAAAAATTATAACCAATTCCGTGAATGGTGCGGCAAGAAAAATATACAAAAAGTGTCTGAAAAGGTACTTATATGCTATTTTGAGGAGAAATCAAAAACTGTAAAACCTTCTACTTTATGGAGTGTCTACTCAATGTTGAAGAGTATGTTGAATGTTAAAGAAAATATTGATATAAAGAAGAGAACTTTTCAAGGAATATCTAGCGTTTCTGATCAGCAGCAAGGTGGACTAGCTTCGGGAATTAATATTGGAAGCAATTGTTCGAACTTCACCATCAATTATTATTGTAACAAATGAGATTTTTTGGTAGTTGGTAATTAATTAGTAAATTTGTACAAAAAAATTCAATACATTTTTTAAAAAGTAATGTTTTATCGTTTTTTTTGTAAATCATTTTTCCAGTTAAAAAAAGTCTTTTTTTCACCGTGAAAAAAAGTCTTTTTTTCACTGTTAAAAAAACAAAAGGTTTACGTATCGATAGCGATGAAAAAATGTCAACTTTTTTTGACAGTTGTACAAAAATATTTTTTTTCTTTTTTTTTTCTTTTTTTTTCTTTTTTTCAGATTAGGTTTTAGACCGAATATATACTACACTAGAGATAGATTAGGGTCAGGCATACTTTTTATAATTAAAAGTCACTGACAGTGTACAGAACATTTCTTTTTTCAGGATTTGTTTCTTGTTTAAACGCAGTGACTTTTATTATTTTTAAAAAATATTTATTTTCCTTAACAGTAGAGTGGCGTAACATCCAAACAATAAATCTTTTAAATAATTGTATCTTAGTTACTATTACAATTTACAGTTTCTTTACATTCTTATCAAGTCACAAAGTTTCCTCTCAAAAGAATGAAAAATATAAAATCTAGAACAAACCTCGGTCGAGCCTCTTATTTTTCAATTCGCTTTTTTATATTTTAAATCGCGCAAACGAACAAAGTCACGTTTCTATCCTATTGTGTAAAAAGTCTTAAGGTGTGAAATTGTGACAAAACCAGCAACAAAAAATGCTAAATCCTTATTGTGTACAGAAAAGATTTAGACATTTTTGTGCTTTTTCTTCATGTTGACAGATTGTTATGAAAATATTTTATTCTAGTAAAGGCACGTTGCGGTGTTTGCTCAGGTTTAAACCACATATCTGGTAAATTTAGACTTACTAGCTTAATGTAATAAATGTTTTAGCGATTTAAAATACGAAAAAGTCAGTCTTTTTCGTCGAAATGTTACATTATTCTTTTCTGTTTAGTTTTTCCAACGATTTACTTTGCCAACTATACGTTATTTTTAAAAATAATTATGTTATATAATATGTTTTATTAAAATGGGCCATTTTTGAAGCAAATTTTCACCGATATTAAATAGAAAGTACCAAAATTAAAATAGCCGTCGCGTAATACATATTATTAATTACCTAATATTATCAAAAACGCACATTTTAACGGTTTTTTTTTATAAAAAATATATCAAATGAGCAAGACAAAGTACGTTGAAAAGAACAATTATTTAACATAAAATCGGCTAGGTACATGCATAAATCTGATTGTATGTGTAATAATAATAGTTAATGTAATTATTAACGTTCTTTGTCTTATTTGACAGCAGTTCAAGAATTCTTCTGTAATCAATACCCCGAGTTTTTTGAAAAAGAGTGTTTCTATATAGATGGAATGTGTGAAAGTGTCTTCAAGTCGGTTTTATATGCTAGAGGCAGTAAACAGTGTACCGCCCTCGTATCTCGGAAATGTAGAATTTTCCCAAGATCTATTTATAGATCTTGGAATTTTCCGACCTATGTTAATACGTATTTTTTTTAACCAGAAAAACTTTGTCGGTAGGGATTTGCTACATTCTTTATTTTGCCAATATATTTACTTACTTATGTAAATCAATGCAGAAATTTTCATTATTTGCAGAACGTTTATTATAACCGATTTTACCAAAAATAATTACAATTGATTTCATATCACGCACAGATGAGGTAAATTTGTGACAGGGGCGAAACGTATATTCAGAGGCATAAATTTCATATCGTCTCTGTGAAGCCCGCAATTAATTTACATTTTTATCCCTTTCAACGAAATACGTATTGATAGGGCTTTCTCGATTTTATCCGATAATCTGAATAAGCAAACGCTGACAGTAAGGGAGTTATGTGTATATTTTACGCTTCTATATAAATTTCGCCAAGTAAAATTTTTTAGTAAAGGTACTGTTAAAAGATTAGTCGCAGGATTTGGTTATATTAATCAGATGTGAACTTTTTTTTTATAACGTTCGATATCCAACAGTTTTAATATAGATATGACAGCACA
Organism: Philopedon plagiatum; assembly: GCA_963971165.1. NCBI lineage: Eukaryota > Metazoa > Arthropoda > Insecta > Coleoptera > Curculionidae > Philopedon > Philopedon plagiatum. Next base: position 79,481,441 of record OZ020194.1, on the reverse strand, counting down.
TAAGCTTTAAATTTAATGGTAATGGTATTTGTTGTATTCTACTCTACTTAAAAAAACTAAGAAGCGTGTGATTTAAATAAAAAAAAATATGAATAATGCTCAGTGTACCTAATTACTAACGACTGGACAATTTAAATTAAAAGTAGATAATCGATATTCTTATTTTTTAGAGAATCGGTGTTATCCCATTATGTAAATCATAATCGAGTACCTAATCTTATACTACATGCCTTCCACTTACACATACCATATCTGTAAGACAACTTTTAGAATATTACCATTATAATAAGTTGTGGACCAAATTGTATTATTTTAAAAATCTGACAACTATTCTCTCTTACACCTTTAACCAGAGCACTAGTTTCTACACATTAAGCAATAATGACACCTATGGACAAGTTTGTCAATGTCTTTATTCAATGAAGCAAATATTTAATTTAAAATAAGGATAAAGAATTTTTATAGTCCAGTGTTATGAGGAGGGCTAAGTATCCTACTGCTACATCATGGAACAATTTAGCGAAAAATTTGTAGGAATTCCAATAACTGAAATGACAATCTGCAACATAATAAAAAACTTCCAAAAAACTGGTTCTGTTTTGAATATCAAGAAGAAGAACAAATATGACCGAGGCGAGGTTGCCACAGTTTTAGTTTTTCAGTCTATTAGAGACGCTCCTGTGATGTCAGTCAGAAATCGTGCTAAACATTTTCTAGAAATTGTGAAGAAAACTCATATTCACATTATCTTAAAAGAAAATAAATTATTTCCGTTCAAACCCCACTTTAACTAAACACTGGAAGAGAGAGATGAAGCGAAAAGACTAGAGTTTTGTTTATGGGTGAGAAACCAAATTTCAAGTGGAAACATACATTTTTATAAATTTATTATGTTTTCTGATGTACATTTTCTACTAATGAAACTGTAGCATCCCAGCATGTCAGGTACTGGTCTCGAGAAAACTCCGAATTTGGAGTAATGAGGCGAAAACAATATTTTACAAAAGTGAACCTGTGGTGCGCGATATCTGTCTATGGCATTATAGGCCGATATTTTTTTAATAACACCTGCAATAGAATATCTTACTTAGAAATGCTGGATACATTTTTTAGTGTTGAACTCGAAAATTTGCCATTAAATTTGTGCCAAAAAATATATTTTTAGCAAGATGGTTGTCCAGCACATTACGCTCCCGAGGTAATAGAATGGCGTTACCGCAGATGGCGAAATGGTAAAAATGGCCCAATTTTGTGGCCCCAAGGAGCTCCGACTTAACGTTGGCCGATATATTTCTATGGGACCGTTTAAAACAAATTGTTTATGCCACTCCAATACCAAATAATATTGACGTGCTAAAAGGCAGAATTACCCAGGTTGTTCGTTGAATATCTCAGGAAGAAATCAGAAATTCCTTCAGATATCTGAGGAAGCAATTAGAAAAATATGTTGAATATGGGGGTGGAGTTTATTGCATCTTCTTTTGAGTTTGATTAAATAAATATTCGTATTATTTAAAAATTGCAGTTGAATACTTGAATTGCTGCATTTAATAAAGATATTGACAAGCAATATCCATAGGTGTCAATATTGGTTAATATGTAGTAACTAGTACTTTTGTTAAAAGTGCGAGAGAGAATAGTTGGGACTTTAAAAAAATAAATCTAACCTTGTTTAATATATTGTAAACATAAGACCTAAAAATTTCTCTTGTGGCGGTAATAAACTCGTGCTTTACTCCAAAAAGTGCATTCAATAATAATTTAAAATTTAAAGTGAAGTGTTACTGCAAGAGGTTTTTATAAATTCAAAAGTTTGTAAACTACGAGTATAGCAAGTGTTCGCTATACAAATTTAATAGTTTTTGAGTTTAGAAATTCTATTCAATGCCATCTTGAATTTTTAATGCAGCTTAACAGCTTTTTAGGTTGGCGTTGTTGAGCGCCGCGATACAAAGTTGGCTCTTAAATTATCATGAAAGTGTTTAGAAAGCATAACAGTTTTAAATGTGTAAGATAAATTACGAGGTTTAATCAAATATGAACGACTCTGCAGTTTAGTCTACGTCATTGAATACAAGAAAAGAAAAAGTATTTTATATGAAAAATAGACATTAGGTAAATAAAGAATCGATGGTTTGCCGAAACACTCCTTGTCTACTTTTGCAATAAATACTTGCATTAGTTTTTTTAATAGAAATACGTTTTAAGGTAAACTTCAGTTCAAAATACACTGTTGACCTATTTACAGGATGAGATACCATTCTGTAGAGTCCTAAACCAACAATATACCTCAGAGGTATCAGGGTTGGACGTGCTTCAATTTTAGCTAAGAAATTAGTGTAATCTTAGGGAGATATCGCCTTATAACACTTTAAAAAACATCCTGTAGAACGCTGGCACTAAGAGTCGGTGAAGTGTAACATATAATCTTTTCTAAAATTAAATGCTGTTAGAACCTTCAGGAGCACACTTTTTTGTAAGAATTTTTGAAATATATGTCATTCTTTAACCTATAATTTTGTATTTCTGACCTAATGTTACTTGCCCTAAGGACTTTGTTTATTTGCCGGCTATTATAGCAAACCTAAGCATTGTAAAATACAATAACACTGTTCTTTCGTATGAAAAATAAAAAACAATTTTCAAAGAAAAATTCAAAATTTCTGCAGTGGTATCTTCAAGGTGGCCCAAATCTGACTCGTTTACTTCCTTGGAAGATAACCACAAAGTATTGGGAATCCAATCATCCACTCAGCGTGTAATCCCCTTGTATGATATAACTTTCGTTTGACAATGTTGTGGTGAGTCCACCCAGCCTTTTTTTTGAAATGTCATGAGTATCATACCATATCTCATCTACATATTATGTAGATAATTGGTCGAGTTTCTGATCTATGCTGTTTAATAGATTTCAATTATTTAAAATGTCAATGTCGCAATCGCTGCCATTCCATTAATTTTTGTCTTTTAATAATAATCCGATATGAAAAATCCGTTGGTGATAGAACTCTCCATAATTTTTTGTTTAAATAAGGCTCAATTAATACCACAAGAAATTGGTTTTCCCCCTACTTCCCTATCCGAACCCCCCGGCAAACCCCTTTAAAAATGGTCATTTTATTCAGTGCAGAGAAAAAACCAAGAAAAAAAAGAAATGTGGCAATTCTAAAGATCAGATTTCAAGGAATGAAGGCTGTGAGAGTGAAACAGTCAAAAAGTTCAAGTATAAAGGGAAAGTTGAAAAAAGCACTGTTGCCAGCTATCGTCCGTTTTCATAATTTTTATAACTATCGCAAAAATGATTTATTTCAAAAGTGGACAAGAAGGGCTCCGCCAATCAACGACATCTTTCCTACCTAAAGTCTATTTTTTAAAGAGATGGATACTTCTTCTCGTCTATTTTTTAAAGAGATAGTTACTTCTTCTCTATAGCTATGGCGCAGAGTACGTTGCAAAGCTCAGTGAGCTATGATTTAAAAAGCGGTCGTTTAAGTCAATACTGTTAAAACACCCGGCGGATTTTTCCAATAACCGCTGGCAATACTATAAAAATATTAATCAAAGTTCGCTCTAACTTTTTGATCCGCGTTTTATGATACGCTTTTTTAGATGCCATGTTGCGTATTATACGTCGTAGCGCCAATAAAGCCAATCAGTGTTTTTTTTTGAAATTTGCTGACGTGTTACAACACTTTTTACAGCAAAAGAATTTCAAAAACTTTTAGCAAAATTATGTTAAAAGGTTTGGATACCTATAGGGTTCAATCCACAATAAAAGAGATACAATTTTTGATAATTTTTAGAGTTGTTGGCTATTTACCTTTGATACTTAATAAAGGATTCTGTAAACAAGAATCTTGTATTTTCCGGTGCTACGACTGACTTTTGTATTTAATGTGGCATATAAAAGAGTAAACCTGAACAGGAAGTTAATTTAGAGATAAAAATAGTAAAACAACATCTACTTACTCTTTGGAACAAATACCTATAAATGCTTCATTCTCATTAGCATTTTGATCAAAACATTGTACACAAATCACTGGACATCTTTACATTAAACAGATGGAAATGCAGGTAAACTTAACTGGACGCTCGCCAAGATATCAAAATATTTATACCATAATAATTGTAAACCAGAGAATGTCTGTCCGTCGCGTCGTAATTTTACCTGGCATAAACACCCAATAACTTTAAACATATTGATTGAAACCATTCAATCCACAGATAAAACAGTTAAACATCCAGGGCCAGGTTCACTATTGCTAAAAGCGGTCTAATTTGATAATCAAAGATTTAAATTAACAAGTGTACGAAAAAAGGCAACAATATTTTGTATTGCGAATTCATCAATATAAAGAATGCGGACTCTCAGTGAATCGATCAAAAACAAAATACCTATGTATCGGAAATTACAGAGATAACTCCCATCCAGAAAAAGAACAAACAATAGAAGCGTGTATTGAATACATATACCTGGGAACAAAAATCGAAACTGGAGGCCGGGCCGTACAGAAAAAGAAATAGAGAAGAAAATCGTGAAGAAAAAAATGTGATATTTCTGGCCAACCCAATTATCAAACCCAAGCAAACCCAATCGAACACAAAAAGTTATGTCGGAACGAAACCTACAACCAGGGGACTGGGAAGACAGAAGAGGATGAAAGCGAGGAACTGGAAGGCGCAAGACGCTGGATAGACAGATAGAATTTATCACTGAGGTTTGCAGTACAATTTAATATGTAGGGTGAAGTGAGATATATTCGTGATACAGGTAATTTCGCAATAGTATTTATTTTCGTGAACAGACCTACAGCTTTTGAAGCTTTAAATTTATACAATGTGTTGCTAAGGGATAGCGCTACATTAGAAAATTTCCGAATGTACAATATTTTTCTGTTAAAAATTTACAGCCAGATTCTCCAACGCTAGTCCGGTCTAATTTGACTACCAAAAGTTTCAAACTGACAAGTGTGCGAATAAGACAACTAAATTTTATACTGTGAATTTATTTCTGAGCTTTTTCGCAAATTTATATAGAAAAGGGCAATTTTAGTACGTATTTTCGACAATAATAGAACTAAATTCATTACAGCAACTCGTTCCAAAATGAAAATCATTTGGAAACCAAGCAAATCGCAGAAATATCAGAATAATTCATAAGTTTTTAATGACGATTTATTAAGAATGTCAGGACAAAAACCTGTCAAAACATAACTGATCAACTATGTATAAGATCTTAATTTAAACCAGTACTAAATCTTAAAACTTCTTAGTGAATCTGAACGTTAAGGTTTTTACGCACCTGCTTGTTTTAATTGTGTCAGTAATCTGTACCCTGGCTGCTAAGAAGTACGTAACACCCGCCATTCTCGAAAATGTAATGTTAGTTAATATTGCCAAAAAATTCATGGTAGTCATTTTGAACAACTCTTAAAGTAACAAGAGAAATAAAGGTATTTAAATTATTAATTCTCTTGATGATTTTTTTAAAGGCTTAGGTTGGCCACCATTTAAAAATGTGTCTTTTTTGAAGACCTTTAAAATGACACGACAGAGGGTTGTATTTACAATTTTTAACCTCAACTCCCTAGCGTCACCCCTCAAGGGGGGTGAAAAAGTTACCTAAATTACCTAAAAAAGTAAATTTGTTAACCTACGATACACCTAAAATTTAGTGTCTCTAGTTTTACTAATAGCAAAGGTATTTGCTCATACTAAGACTTTTGGGACACCCTGTATATTTGACTGAACTCGATAAGTAGACTACCTGTCTGAGGAAGCGAAAGTGTTGTTTGCTGATCTTTAGTTTTTATTAGGGTAAGGTTCTAAGGCATCCCGATAATTCCTAATGTAGCGAAATCAGCTTCTTACAAAATTACCTTTAACTTTTTAGTAAACTACCTAGAAATATTAAACTTTTTGTCCAAGCAGAATTTCTAAGAGCAGCCAAAATTATTGGGGAAGAGCTCATGGCAATCTACGAGGCGTCAAAAATAACTCGGATTTCATAGAGTACCTGAGTAAGATAATTTACCGAAAAACGACAAAAAAAGGTCCAAAACGTGAAAACCCATTTTCGGTCGCGCCTGAGTTAGAAATTAAGTAATTTCTTGTTTTAATTGTGTGTCTTGTTGGTAGTTGATTAAAAAATATGTTTAGTTTTAAACGAGTCCATTTTTAGTTTGTTATCCATTCAAGTTTTGTTCGGGCTTGATATTTATTCAAATATCTGTTTGCAAACAATAAAAAAGAGACATTTAGTTACAAGAAAATAAATGGTTATAGCTTAATACAATTAAATTTTACTTGCCTTAAATACGCGTTTGTTAAATGTATCGTACATTTTTTTATTCCTATCATTCAATTATCTATATGCACTATTAAAAAATTAAATTTTTTATCATGAAATTACTATATAGTTCTCTTTTTTCTTAAAGTATTTTATTAAAAAAGTAGCATGAATCTAAAATAAGTTCTATGCGAATGTATTTATAAGCTGTAGTTCCTTTGAACTGTTAATAAGAAAGTTTTCCATCAATATGATGTTCCACCCAATATCAAAAAGAATTGAAATTAGAATATACCTCAGTTTAAACTATTTTCCACAATAACCAAACTGATAAACTAGAACATCTTAGCTAAAACTAGTACTATATTTTAAACATTTTTAGGGAATTCCATTGTCAGAATCTATATAATAGTATGTTACTTAACTGATAAAAAAAGCTGCTTTTACCTTTTCCTTCTACTATTCCGTAAAAAAGAAACTTGGAGCAAATACATTAATTTTTGTTATTCTTATTTTACCACCACGCAATATTTAAAGCTCCCACGCACTGTCAAAGTTCAAATAGCAAGTTTATCTCTTGCCAGATAAAGAAAACAGCGCGTGGGGATATTGCAAACATCATTCAACTGGTAATTTTCAACTTAGTCGTCCTTCTTTAGGTATTTTATCCGACAGAGAACGTCATTCTTAGAATAATGTTCATGTCGTTATTATAATTCATAAAACGCAAAAATGAAGAGAGAAAAGGAAAGCAAGACAGCGTTATTATTAAAAATAACTTTTCATTATTAAAGATGTTATACCGAACATCTTCTCACTTCAGTGAAATTATGTTGAAAAAAACCTATTTATTTTTAAAATTAGGCACCAAAGTCTGTAACCACCCATACAGTTCTTGATTAGAAGCATTAAGTGGTATAGACAGATATATTTCCCCTAAAAAATATTTAATTTGTTTGTCCAAAATTTACTCATAAAAATCATTAAAGTCAACTCTAATAAACAACAACTAATGAAGACTGTTAGGAAGGAATGGGGGCTTGCTCAGTTACTTGTCGTTTTTGGTACATATGTTAATGTTTACTATTGCACAGTCAGTAGGGCTCCTCAGCTTTCCTTACGTCCAGCGGCGTAGTTTACATATTAACATCAAATATTGGCATATAAAGGGTAAATAAGTGTTTAAACGTATTTCGGCTTTACAACATAAAAGCTTTTTTCCCAAGTAAACTTTTTTAGTCGGAGGCGTAGTACGAATTCATACCGAGGGTCTGCAGATTATGTAATAAACTGCCTGCAGATACTTTTCCTTTCCCTCCAACCTCAAATCCTTTAACTATCGTGTCAATAGACTACATTTCCCCTCTCCTCAGACGCCCGCGATACGTTAGTACTTAGGCTTGAAGTCTACGTGAGCTGTCTCAGATAAAAACATCAAATACAAAAATTGCTAAATAAGTCAGACTACCTTGTTACCACAGCAAGATGCGTTGGCATATTAATAATATTTCTTACCGACTTTTCCTAAGAAAATAAAAATTTTTGCATAACAAAATACTTGGCTTCTGCTCTATTATGTAACCTAGTTTTCTAAAATATGAGCAAAATTTATTTATTTTGAAAGCAAATAACCGTTGCAATTAAGGGGACGGAAAAAGTTAAGCAATGCAACTTGCGCTCTATAATTTTAAAAAAGTTTTACATTAGCATATCATATCGTGGTGTGGTTGGAACGATAAAATGCTTCAAATCTACATGCAATCGCCACATTTGCCTTGGGAAATTACAGTCATTGTTTTGGTAATGGCTCGGTTGACTTTTAAAATTACATTTGTGGGTTTATAATTGTTTAATTTTTATTGTAGTGCATTTACATAATGATTTGTTTGTTGTGTTATTAGTTGATTTAGATTGATTGCATCCACACGTGAACCTATAACCTGGAAGCCACGCCAAAATGAAGAAAAATTTTTGGAATGAACTATTAGTAATATGTGACATGTTCTAGATATACAGAGTGGTTTAAAAGTTATGAATGTGATGTACCACACGGCAGAGGGTTGTATTTAAAAGGGGGGTTTTGAGGGCGAGAAAAAACAATCTGTCTTTAATTTTGTTTCAGCGGATAGAGGCAGCTATGTGCAACATACTTTACCCTGGAAAAACGCTAAAACTTTTTTATAAGTAGATATTTATTATACTTTTAATGAAAAAATATTATTTTCTTTTCTTTTTTAGGTCAATTAAATACCGATAAAGTTAACCGTTTCTGAAATATTTGCCATAATATCGCATATATCTTATACCTTAAATTAATTTCTGTGCTATTTTGCTATGACAGACATTGGTTAAAACCCATCGTAGTGGAACTTTCTTATACAAATCGGATAAGATTTGCAATAATTATCGTTGGAGTTTTATTTTGTACTACATTTTCTGAAATATGCCTGTTGATCAAAGGACACCTGAATATTATGAATTTATTATTTTATGCTAAAATGGCAATATTGTGATGCTACAAATTCACACCCACGCATATTAAAAATACGAGTATCCTGACCTTTCCATTTTTAAAAATTCTAATGTTAGTTAAATATACAATCAGAAGAAATAAATATTGCCTTTGGAACCTACTTGATAATGGAACGATTTTCTATTAAATTTTAATATTAAAACATGTTCATTTTCAGCATTAACCTTGTTGGTATGTTTTAGTCTCTAAAGAAAATATCCAGTAGATTTTTAGTAAATATTGAGTATGGAAGATATATTTCGACAAATATTTTACTTCTGCGTATTAAGTTGCATCTAGAGTAGAAAAAGTACTACAAAAATATCGAATGATAGTCAAGATTTATAACTTTTCGTTTCCGCACTGGAGAGTGACTCCATCTCGTCAGATACTTTTTCACAAAGTTGAGAAAAAAATAAGCATTTTGAGATTTTTTAAGACAACGTATTCTAGCAGTGGCTAATCCTAAAAGAGATCATTAGACCCACTCCTAAGTCCCGAAATCTGAGTGGTGCAAAACTTTTTTTGTTGTATGTAGTAACAACATCCGAAAATAGTATTTATTAACCATTACTCTTTGTTTTTCATAAAAGCTAGATCGAAAGCGTCACGTCTTTTTTAAACAAAAATAACACAATAAATAAGAAATCCATCGTTTCTCACTACAGTCCACCATGGACACCGGCCAGGTTCCTACTATCAAGGGTCATGCTATTCTATCAGGCCGTCGCGCCTCGCAGACCGCCATAAAAAGCACCCTTTTATGAAAGCGATTGGTATACGTCGAAAAATCTAAGTTAAAATTTATGGGCACTAAAAGCAGTAAGCTGGGAAATTGTACGGTAGAAGAGCGGCTGTGTATGATGGGATATCGCCAGTTAGTTCGCAACCCTGTCAATAAATTAGAAAATCATATCATACCGTCCGACACCGGTATTATCTAGGATGAAAAACAGACCTACTATGTTATTTTGGTTTGTTTCTATTATTTAATTTTTAAATCGTATTTTAAATTCTTATATTGTCACAAGTGAAAAAACCAATAATATTTCATAGATCAATCAAATAAACCATAATACTATTTTATTTAGTCATAAGTTATTGCCCTCTATATTGGCAGGATGTAGCTTATTTATTGAATATGCATTATGCATATGATAGTTCCTTTATAAAATCAAATAATTACTTTAAATAATTTATTTAAACGACGCTGAATTATCAAGTCAGCAGAATTACTGTTTCTAACCTAAAGTCAACGCTCCCCAAAAAGAGGGGGAAACTGCTGACTGGGTGATAGGGCGATCGGAATAACGAGAGTTGGAAAAGACAATAGTGCACGATCCCCGGTCCGATGCTTTTATGATTGTGATAAACTGTAGAAGAAATTATCTTCAAATCTGTAATGTAAGTAATAGAAAGTTAAGTTGTCTTTCGAGAGTAAATTACATATATATGTTTACTGTTTATGTCAAGATTGAATCTTCCTATTTATTTTAAATAAATGATTTGTTTTTAACTCATGTTTGATTTCGATCTAGTTAAGGCTCAGTTACCTTTACGCCCCTAGCCGTACCCTTAAAACGAGGGCGTGACAATATTAAACCTGAATCTCATAATTTTATTTTTTTTTATCTGGGATAGCCCACATAGACTTCAAGCCTTACTAACCTACCGTGGGTGTCTAAACAGCAGGGAAATGCATTCTATTGTCACGGGATTTAAAGGATCGACTGTTTGGACGGTAAGAGAAAACATCTGCATGCAATTTGTTGCACAATCTGGAGACCCTAGGTATGAATAGCGATAAATATCGCATAAACGCACCAGAATGAACTATTTTTTTAATTCTAGAAAATATATCGGGAAAAGGTTGATTTCTGTCTGGATATCTAGATTAAATATAGAAAAAAGCAAAAGATAAATTTATAATGGATATAAAATCATACTACCTGTTAAAATATATTTCGGCGGCATCATAGGAATTTTCATTCGATTCAATATAGCAAACTAACATATATTTATAAAAGTTCTGATAAACTCTCATATCAGCCATTTTTTTAAACGAAAAACACAGTAATACATAACAAGTAGGGGTTTTGAGAAAAATGATTTTTATAAATGATCTCTTACAAAGTTTGACAAGCGGTCTGACTAGCAGCCATGAAAGGATACTATTATATTCATTTGTTTCAAATGATTTTATCACAACCTACTATGAAATATTATACCCTTTTTTTATTGTACAATTCGGAAGTTATTCCAAAATGTATGTCCCAATAGTTATATATTTTTTAAAGCTTATGAAAAAAGCAATCGAATGAAAACAAAATATACAGGGTGTCCCATTTAAAAAAATGCAACTTTGGTTTTTATCTTTAAATTCCTTATTTCTAGAAAAAAAATAGGCTACGCCACTGGATTTTACGCAAAAAACTACATTATAATCAGTTTTTATCTTACCGATAAGTAAAAAGGCAACTAAGATACGAGGGGGTGCTTGAAAATGACACATTTGTAAAATCGCCCTGGATTTCCGAAACGAAGGGGGCTATGAAAATTCTGTTTGCATCAACCGTTACACGAAGAAGTAGCACAGTATTGAGAAATTTGCAGCTCCCTATCTTTAAAGATAACCGAGATACCCTGCAAATGTGTCGAGAACAGGACACCTTGTACAATGTTGTCACATGAAAGTTCATCACTATTAACTATTTTTAAAAATAAACTTACAGAGATAGCGACAAATACAAATAAACATTTTTTATAATTTTTAAATTACTACCGAATATTACCTACGAATGCATCATTGAGGCTAAAAAATCTGCGAATTATTAAATTTACTTATTGATTCCATTAATAGCATCAGATGGACTCTGTCCTTGTCTCAGGGAGCAGATTAAAAGAGACAGAACACAGGGACCGTATTAATTGTCGAATTAAAAAACTTGTACATACATTTTGCCTTTTCCATGATCCTCATTTTGCACTCTTAAGAACGACATAGAGAAATCATTTTTAATAAAATGCATCGAGCAAAGTTAAAAACATTATTTTAGTTACTTAATCTGCTTAACGTTTCTAGATGCGTTCGGTAAAAAACAAATTAATGCTAAACCGTTTTAAAGGTAGTGTGTAAACGTAAACGTATAAAACGTCGCAATCTATCAAAAAAATAAGGCACGATTACGAAAAATCCATTCATTAAATAATGAATTTTAAGTTATAATCAAGTGTTACATATTTATATAAGAATATAGGTATAAACTGATAACTGAAGATGTGTTAATTAATTAGTTAATGCGACGGTTAACTTTGCTTTTCACTTAAAAGTTTTTCTATACGTGGATCGACATTGGAAACACACAAAAGTAAATTATTTTCAAGTGATAATCGACGATTTCTGTATTCAGTCTTTAAAGCCACCATAGACGAGAAGTCTTTTTCGCACAAATAAGAAGTGGAAAACGGGATCAATGTTTTTAAAGCATCCGTTTCGAGAAATTATCGTTATCACCTGGAAATATTCCAGGAACTGAATTTTAAATTCGCGTAAATGCTTTCTTCAGCACGCGATTAACAACAGGATTTTCTGAGTTCATATTTTTGTCTATATAATTAAAAGTTAAAGCAAATGCGTCAAAATTGCGTTTTTCAAGGCGAATAATCCAAATATGAAGCTTTTTGATGAATATAATATACAGGGTGTCTCATAAGTCATGGTCCAAATAGAAGGAGGTGATAAAGAAGGTCATTTGTGATAAAAAAGTTCATATAACATAGGGTCCGATTCCTCACCGTTTTCGAGTAATTTTTATTTGTGTGATTTTTACCAAAAACTTGATTTTTGTACAAAAAAAATATATGGTACAACACCAAAGGACATTTTTAATTATTTTTTGTTAGAAGTAAATAGCAGAAGTGGTGGTCTTTCATTTGCAGTATGTTTGTGAAAATTTCACGTTTAAAAAAAATAGGAGCTTAATTAAAGCATTTAAAGTATTGCAACTTCTTAAAGAACAGAAATTTAAAAAATAAATTAAGCTCCTATTTTTTATTTAAACCGTGAAATTTTTACAAACGTACTGCAAATGAGAGACCACCACTTCTGCTATTTACTTCTAACAAAAAATAATTAAAGATGTCCTTGGGTGTTGTACTATATTTTTTTAAAAGTTTTTGGTAAAAATCACACAAATAAAAATTACTCGAAAACGGTGAGGAATCGGACCCTATGTTATATGAACTTTTTTATCACAAATGACCTCCTTTATCACCTCCTTCCATTTGGACCATGACTTATGAGACACGCTGTATAGTGAGGGGGTCGTAAGGCTTATTACTTTTTTTTTTGGCATTTTAGGGGGTCGCGACACTAAAAAGGTTAAGAAGCGATGCTCTACACAATGGCACAAAAAGAAAAATTTAGTAAAAGATTTCATTAGTTGGTAGTTTTTACTTGTGCAAAAAGGGCCTATGAAAGTTCGACGATAAATAAATTATCTTTTACCAGAGCACTGTCCCGTAAAAAGCAATTCCACAATTTGAAATCTCTGTCCAAAAATTGCTTGTGTAGGACCCTAAAGTTTTGCTTGCGGTTTGGCTATAATTGGGAATATAGTAGGCTTAGTATATAAACGTTTCCCCTAAAGTCCGACGTGTCCCAAAGGATCACAGAGTAGTGAAAACGATTGAAGGGAGTCTGGGAATCTTGATATGTAGAGAGACAGTAAAAGTTAGGAATATAGACGAGGAATTAGCTTTAAGATATGGGCAATAAAATATTTATCTGATTGAGGACTCATACAGAGTGTGCAACTTTTGTCTTCCTGTTTTTAGATATGTAAAATGATAAAGCTTGCTTAGGTTTGGAACAAATATATAATATGTTTTAAATTAAACCCTGAGAGTACAAACTTTCATTAAAAAATTTAAATGTTAAAAGTACGAATTTTATCACTTATTTTTTTAAAGTCCCATCTATTCTCTCTCACGCCTTTAAGGGGTTATATACAGTCAGGAGGCCTAAAAACGCGATTTTTCAAGAATTTTTCCTGAGAAGACTTTTAAATTTATTAATGTAAAAATTTGTACACATGTTATGGTAACTTTTAGCTGTATTTTAAGATTTTTGTATTTGTAAAAATAATAATTTTGAAAGATAGCAGCTTTCCCAATCAAACCCAATCAAAGCTGATCTCCAGAAGTTCCTCTCAAAAAAGGCATCTTGCGGTGACAACGATATCTCTGGATTGGATCATCTAATATGAAAAAACCAACGGATTTCGTTAAAGTAATGTATAATCATCTAGTTAATGGAACGAATAAGCAAAATAAATTTTTTTGACAAAATGGCGGCTTCTAAATAAAAACGGTTTTTGACCAAAATTTTGGCTTTAAATTGATTATATACAAAATATTTATCGGTGAGAAAAAACCTTCCATTAGTTAGTAAATAATATACTTAAGAAGCGTGTGTTAAAATTTGACACTGATCGGATCAGCCGTTTCCGAGAAATCTTCGTCACCGACTTTAAAAACACAGTTTTGAGAAAAACGCGTTCAAAGTTTCAAAAGCACTTTACATAGCGTACAATCGCTCTGACACGTCTTTACAAATATGCGTGTAACTTCGAAAATAATCGCCGGATTGCCTTGAAATTTTCTGTGTGTATACTTGAATATATATACATTACGAAAATGAAATTAAAAAAAATCGATTTTTTCAAAATTCTAACTATATATAACCCCTTAACCAGAGCACTAGTTTCTACATATTAAACAATCATTACACCTATGGACATGTTTGTAAATATCTTTATTAAATGAAGGAATTATTTAATTCAAAATACTTCTTATTCAAGTGCAATTTTTAAATAATACGAACATTAAATACGTAATTAAACTCAAAAGAATATGATATAAACTAAGCAATACAATACATATATCAAAATTCAAAATCTCCACCTCCATATTCAACACATTATTCTAATTACCTCCTTAGATTTCTGAAGGAATGTCTAATTTCCTCATGGGATATTGAACTAACTGCCTGGGTAATTTTGTCTTTTAGCACGTCACTAATATTTGGTATTGGAGTGGCATGAACAATTTGTTTTAAACGACCCCACAGTGGGTCCGAGTATATGGCGAGTGCGGTCTTAATAATTATTGCAATTAATATTTTTGAAAAATCATTAACTGAAGTAGTTATGACCTTACTTGAGACTATCCCTCTCCTCTGCCTCTGACGTCAACAGCCCTGCCCCCTTACGTCACGACGTAAGTCCTACACCAAAATGGTGACGTATGTCCATGTCAGCTGTCATCTGTCAAGTGGTTCTAAACAGGGATGATTAGAACACGGGTGGTTTTGAACAGGTTTGTTTATAACAGGGGTGGTTTTGAACAGGGTTGTTTAGAACAGGGGTGATTTTGAACAGGGTTGTTTCGAAGAGGGGTGGTTTTGACAGATGACAGCTGACGTGGACATACGTCACTATTTTGGTGTAGGGCGTACGTCGGGGGCGGGGTTTGTGACGTCAGAGGGAGAGGAGAGGGGTAGTCTCAAGTAAGGCCATAACTACTAACTGAAAATGCATTTTTGTACTTAGAAAAGGTTTATTGTAAACAAACCGTACAAAAAAATGGTGCAGGCGAGTCGAGCTAGCGTGATAAGCGTTTCGTAATCCAACTTCTAATTATTATAATTTTTTTATGCTGTGTGCATATCATTATACAAACCCTTAAGTTTTGTCAGATTTGTTCTACTCTGATTTTACAAAGTGTAGGAAAGGAACAACAGTTTTTATAACTTTGTTTCAAATTTTATTTAACAACTGTTTTTTTAAACGTTTGAGAGAGAGAGTAGTTGGGACTTTAAAAGAATAATGTAATAAAACTAGTTACTTTTAATATTCAAATTATTTAATGAAATGTACTTTGGTTTAGGGTTTAATTTAAAACATAGTTTATATTCATTTTTTTGGTAGAAAATGATATCCAAGGTATGTTTACTCTTACGCAAAATAATGTTTTCTTATTTTTTTATGCTCCCTATATAAAAAATGTACACTTTTTTTATCTGTAGAAGACACCCGTTTCAAACAACTAAAATATGACAAAAACTAGTCAAACTTAATGCATAAAACTGTACAAACTGATCACCAACAGCATAACAAACCTGAGCAAACCTAGGTATAAATGTAGAAACTTGAATAACTATAACACAATAATGTGCTATTTCATTGCGATAGTATTTATACAGTATTATTCAGTGTAGCAACACCTACTTTAGCTACATCAACATAATGATCTACATATAAATTTTTTGACCCATCCCGGTAATGCCCGGAAAAGGACAGAAAGGCGCTTTGTTTGACATGTTCTCTTTGTGTCGCTTGAATGAGGCCATTAGCAAGAGTCATTTATAATTCTAAGGCGTTTATTTTTAATAGGGCCACTGGAAAATTACCGAAATGTTTGCATTTGTTTTCGGCATTGTCTTTAGGCCTTTTGATTTTCCAAGGCGTTTAAGGGGATCTTAAAGTGTTTGAGCTTATACAACTTTAGGTAAAATTTTATTATGTAAATAATTTTAGCACCCTTGTGATAAGCAAGCGATATTGTTGAGTGTAAATGTAGTTCAAAAGTGTTTATAATTATGATTGCGTAGGAAGGTATTTTACTAATTTCAGTTTCTACTTTGTGTGAGTATTAATTAAAGTTAAATTTATGTATATAACAAGTAAAACACTTTTTGATGAGCTTCTTGGTGATTTACACTAAACTCTGTACTGTTGCGACTTAAATCCTAGGTTTAAACTTAAAACTTAATTTTAATAATAATTGTAATTTTCACTTGTATAGTACAATACAATGCAGATAGGCGATATGTCAGTGCTGCTGTTAAGGAGGTATTAAAACAAAATTCGGTCAGATTTTTCTGAGCGATCGTTTTGGTGATAAGGGTAGGGGACAGCAATTTTTCAGCGTTTTTTCCGAAAAATCTTTAAAAAATGCATACCAAAAACATCTTATATATTGTTGAATTGGTGGTTCAATAAGCTTTCATTTGACACCCTACACGATGCCCTTGATATTTTTTTCTTTTCCCAATTTACCCCCTGAAATCAACCCCCACAATCAAAATTGATAATTATAAACTATGAATACAAAGATTATTTTTACAGAAAGTAATTTTCCAGCACTATTTATAAAGTTATGATTGGTAATCTTTTATATTTTAATAGAGAAAATTCATTCTTCATTACTTAGAGGCATATGACTCTCTTTGTATTTAATTAATTTGTTATAAATTTAACACATCAATTTTATATTAATGCTTCGGTTGTTTGACTCCACGTCATTAAGCAGTATAAAATTGGGAAATCCTTAATGGTTCGAACTTAGCTTATACAACGTTAAGAAATATTGTATTTTGTAAATGACTAGTACCCTTGCAATAGCAGGCCATATTGTTGTGTGTAAATGTAGTTTAAAAGTGTTTATAATTACATAGGAAGGTAGTTTGCTTATTTCAAATTCTACTTTGTATGTGTATTATTTAAAATTAAATTTGGTTACATAACAAAATACTTTTTAATGGGTTCCTTGGTGATTTACACCAAATTTTGCACTGTCGCGACAAATCTTTAGGCTTAATTTGAAACTTATTTTAAATCTTAATCGCAGTTTGTAACTTGTGTAGCATTAAAACGCAGATTATTAAAAATTTGTTTGCCCCTAAATATAACATAAAATACCGTGATCGCTTAAAATACAATCTCAATAATTTTTATGATTATATAGAATTCTTTTACAGAAAATATATTTTCTTCATTACTTATAAAGCTATTATTGATTTGCAGGTTATGAAAAATTTGTTCTTCATTACTTATAGGCATATGACTGTTATCTTTTTATATTATTTGGCTATATTTTAACGGATTTAGTAGGTGGGCGTCCCCTATTCCCGTAAGCTCATTCTCTAGGGCGTCATTCCAATATTTTTTAGTCCATTTACTATCCTTGCCACGTGGCGCGCCTAGCTTCACTTCAGCTGTGTGACTCTCTCAATCCGCATTGGTAATTTCCATACCAAGACTATCTGCGCCCTTAATCCAGTAGGTAAATTGCACCGTAACCTTATAAGGATGCTTTAATCCTAAAGGTAATTTTCACACTAAGCAAATATAGTTTTAGTTTATGTTCTCATATTAGCATCATTTTGAAAAATATACGGGTTCTTATGCATTATAGATCCCCTCGAATTTCATAATATTTTTTGATTTTTTTTTTGAGGAGCTTATCTCAAAAGGAACACATTAAAGCAAAAAATCGTTGGATGAACCATATTTTTCCAAAAAATAAATTTTGTTTAAATTTAATATATCGTTCTTGTTGTCCACTGGTGTCCATAGTTTCTGTTCCTTTCTGGTCTTGGTGACCAATTTTCTTCTCTTCTTCCTTAGTCTCAATGTTATCTTAGCCCTGCCCTTATTATAGTCACTACCTACAGTCACTCTGTTTAGTACAGTTACATCAGTCACTGTATCCTTTCTGTCTGATATTACGAAATATCTTTGATTTTTGGTAATTCCATCCATATCTCCAATATCCAAGTTAATTTTCGATGTTTTGGTTTTTTAAAGAACGTGCTCATAGCAAAGAGTTGATTCTGTAGCAAGAATCCCAGGATCATGTCACTACGGTCGTTTCTCTGACTTATTCTAAAATTTCCTATAGATACTTCTATTTCTTTCTTGTTTTTGGCGATTTTAACGCAATTAGGTAGTTGCGTTAAAATCGCCGACCAGTAGATTGTAAATAGCCTGTGAATCATGCAACACCCGATGAATGTCTTCGTAGAACTGTTCAACGTTCTCATCGATGTAGATGTTTATCGATGCCAAATGGCTCCGATCGACCCGTTGTTACGGTACGGATGTACAACTACGGATGCACTAACACCGATAATGTTGTATCACGCTATCTTGTTATTTACATCAAAATTGTAAAGAATAATTTAGAAAAACAGTATAAACTGATCAGCGTTCACAAAATAATTGCGAAGCTAACGACATACAATTTAGTACGTACAGGGTTTTCCAAAATTAAAACAATTAAGGTAATAGAATGTATCGAAAAAAAGAAATATGAAATCATGGCATTATTCCATTTAAATTGAAAATTCACAAAAAATTAAAAATATTACTTTGGGTTAAATAAATTTTTCTTCGCGTTTTGGTTTTATGAAAGTTATAAATTAATCTTCCGGGTACGTCTCAGTTTATTTAACCTAAGTAATCTTCAACAACATTTCCTCTTCGAATCTTAAATATTTAGTTTTGTTGACTTTCCTACGTTTACAAGGTTTATGTTACTTGTAAACTGAGTTTGTTTCAATGTTATATTTAGCTTATCAACTCAAATAAATATTATACAAGCTTGAACTGATCAAAGGTATAGTAAGCATTTTCTAAGTTGATTTAAGACGTAATACACAAGAATATAACAAGAAAATTACTGTTTTCATAAATGATCGAAAACTTCTAAAGAAATCCACTTAAGCTTATTTACAAACCTGCCAGGAACGCCGAATTATTTATTTTTTATATGGTTATATCTATTGTCATAAAATTCGAGCATGAAAACACTTTTTGTGAATTGCTTCATTATTCAAGAACATATAACGGGCAACTTTTTTTATACATCGAAGCTTCATGTTTCATTATTTATTTATCCTAACAACCTAATAACTATTTTTAGGTTGTCTGGCTTCACATAATTTAGAATTATAAGATTGTATTTTTCTTTGTATACCTATAGAATTATGATCCGTGTGGGTGTTGGAAATGTGTTACTAAATTTGTTACCACACATTAGCTAGTAAGTTATGATTGGCAACTTGTAACTCTAACGTTTTTTTTTTCAATTTAGTAAACATATTTATTTACTTTGTTTGGAAGCCACCACACGGCCAGGTGGTAAGTGTTTGTGTCACTAGGGTTTAATTTTCTTATAATATACAGCGTATAGAAACCATCTTAACAAATGAAAAAAGTTTTTTATTTTTAACTTTACAGACAAAGGTTATTCTTCATGGTTGTTATTTTTCAATTTAGTAAAAATATTTTTTACTTTGTTTGGATGCCACCACACGGCCAGGTGGTAAGTGTTTGTGTTACTAGGGTTTAATTTACTTATAATTTACTTATAATATACAGCGTATAGAAACCATCTTAACAAATGAAAGTTTTTTATTTTTAACTTTACAGACAAAGGCTATTCTTCATAAAAAGTTCTGTGTGTTGAGAAAATAACACTCAAATCAAAAATTATGACCCAGCATATTCGGGGTATCAAAAATAGTAAAAAAGGTAAATGCCGTAGAAGGAAAAATATCTTTAATTTTAACTGCAAAGTACAATAACGTAAGAAAGAAAATTGGACAAAATAAATTTATGGTCATTCATCTTTGAATTTTTTTAAAAAGTGTTTTGAAAAACATGTTGTTTTAAATAATATATTACCAAAATAAATAATTCGATTTTATGAAATACTACACTAAGCTTCAACATGACCACCGTTTCTTTTCATACAAACTATTGTACGTCGTGAAAATTCCGCCACTGCATTTCTAACCATCTGAGGAGAAATTTCTTGGACACATTCTCTGATAATTCTCTCTAAATGTTTTAAAGGGTCTGTGGGCATAGACTTTCTCTTTTAAGAATATCCATAAGAACAAATCTCGGCGAGTTATATCTGGGGGCCTTGGTGGATAAGAAAATTGTGACCTTCGTCCAATCCACCTCTGTGGAAATGTCAAGGTTAAAAATTCTGCCACTCTTGCAGAGCTGTGACATGGGAAGCATCGTCATGTTGGAACCTTTTTCTTTTTAAAGCTATTTATTTCATAATATTATATTTTGCATGTCACATGATCGGCTAATTACACATGTGTGCAATATTGGAACCAAATTGTTTCTTATGTCCAGTGAATACTGACAGTCGATGAAAAAATTAAAATAATTGTGTATTTAAAAAGTTTAAGTAAATTTCACCGGCAATATTTTTTCTCCCAAAATCATCCGCTCCCCAGACGCGTATTTTTTCCAAGGTCGTCTGTTCCCTACACGCCTATTTTCCCCAAGGTCGCCCGCTCCCTAGATTCGTATTTTTCCCCAGGGGCGTCCGCTCTCTAAACGCATATTTTTTTCAAGGTCGTCCTCTTCCTAGACGCGTATGTTCCCCCAATTCGTCCGCTCTTTGGACGCGTATTTTCTCTAAGGTCGTCGGCTCCCCAAACGCGTATTGTTCCAAAGTTGTCCATTTCCCAGACGCGTATTTCTTCAAGACCGTTCCGCTCCCCAGACGCGTATTTTTCCAAGGTTGTCCGCTCCCCAGACACGTATTGGTCCTAAGATGCATTTTTCCAAGGTCGTCGCATTTCACAATATTATATCCCTTATCAGTTATATAACCTATACGCAATTACTTATTTCCTCCATCGCCATCTCTCGTTATTTATTGAAGGGCTAGCCTTACCATAGTTATTGAGAATTTTGCATTCTGTGAAAAATTCACAATATGTTAATACGGAACGGAACGGTTTTTTAATTCACACAATCACGGCAACGCCTATGGATTAAATTATTTTATTTAATTACTTATTTTCGGCATCGCGCCTCTGGTAGCAGACCAACCATGCTAGCCTTACTGATAACTAAGTTGGCCTCCCATTTCCTGTAAATTGTACGTCTCGAAACAAGCACATTATTACTCAGTTTTGATCCAGTCACAGTGTTATTTTTTGGTGCTTTTATCTGAACTAATCTGTCCATTTGAGGGATCGTCATCCTTGGCCAACCAGAATAACTTTTCATTACTCACGAGACCGCGTCCAGAGTCGAGAGACTGCGTTTTGAGTGATCCCCAAACCATTTGCAACATTGTCTTGGATCATTCGAGCTTCAAGCATTCCCATAGCTCTTAATATATCATTTTCACCTAAATGTCGTCCAGGCATGTTCAAAATAACAATTTGATTTTGGAGACAACTGATAAGAAATGGATTGTAATGATGGAATATAATATAATATAAATATAATAATAAAGGGATTTACCTCTTCTTGTCAACCAGAAAACGATATTACAAATGAGCGTTTTGTATTTTACAAAAAAAGGATTAAAATTGATACTTTTTGTGAACTTGCATTAAGAAATGTTGCAGATATTATAATACACTGCACTTTAAGATTTAAATTTTTTCTTTTTTTTTTCTTAAACACTTACAATATCCCTAGATTTTGAGAGTGTATTACGGTTAGTTTTGGTACTATTTTTACTTTAGAATAGGTGGTGCTACCTTTGGTTTACATGATCAGGTGCGCTGATTGCCTTCCGTTGGGCGTTTTAATGTTTTCTGTAGTTCGAGAACTGCATAGCCGGTTGAGCTGGCGTAATTGTTAAGAGACGCGTGTTACACGCGACGGTTTTCGTGAACGGGTAGTGTTGTGCAATTTTACTGCACCTGATGGTATCGATACTTTTACTTTAAAATTTGGATGTATCGTTTATACATAACAGACAGCATGGAGTTAAAATATAAGCTAGTTTTGATACCGGAATATCTGATGATTTAAGGGTTGGTATTCGGGGCTGTCAATACTTGACGGTATCGACTACAGAGTTTCGAGTTGATACACGCTCGCACATCCCTACAACGGGACCAAAAAGTGAATATTGGATTCGTCGAGGTACTGCCAAAGCACGGCCATTTTTATCTTGCTGCTTGCCTAGAACGGTAACGGGTGGACATTCCCTACGCCCTTTAAGGGCGCCTTGTGGGTCTGGGGTCCCACCTCGAATTTTTCTTCCGGACTTTAGTTTGGCTGTTTGATGCCGTTTTTGTTTGGCTGTTTGATGCCGTTTTTGGTCCCGGAAGAATCTCATTTTTAAATGGATTTCAGCCGTAAAGGCTAACAGGCACACTCTAGACCCGACCTTAAATCTCTATGGTATTTTTTCCACTGGAAGAATTCTTTTCCCTACACCTCAACTATACCTTTGTTTACTGAGGGAGTTCTTGTCTTTCGGTCTTGTCTTGATGCCCGAACAACTCTAATGGCTTGAACACCCCTTCCGAAAAAAACCTTTTGCTCGCGCGAGAGAACTAGGCCGTTGCTAGGAGCCAGCAGCTCGCTAGAGAGCTTTACGGTGGTGATAACTTCGCCTATGCCATCATAACCTTGGACCTGGACACCGTCAAGGGGAAAACTCCTTATTATTTACTTTAATACTAGCCATACCTGTTTTTAACTTTAATTATGTTTAATTCAATTTAATTACCTGTCAAAGCATTTTCCTTTATCTAGTTGCCTGACACCGTCACCTTTTTTTCTTGCTTTTTGATTTCCACAGCTTTTGTATTGTTTAGTAAATGGTCAGTTATATTAAAGTTACTTATATATAGGTGTGTTCAGCTATCTATACGTGGGCCTTCATTTTGTTTTCCGTTGCATTGAATCGGTGCATTTTACTTCACTGATCCCACACGATCATGTACGGTATTTCATTTAATTTAATTTTTCTTACATTTAGATCGGGTCGACCCACAAGTTAATTTTCTTTATTATATTCGGAGTTCAAATCGAAAGTGTAATTGTAAGCTGTTCGGCTTCGACCGACAAAACTTCACTGTCTTATTGTTATGAGGCCACTTAGCAGAGCTTAGAAATAAATTGTGAATTTCTTTTAGCTATCGGTGTTTTACTTGACTCACCAAGTAGCGCGGTTCAAAGTTTTTTTTATGTTGACCTTAGGTACTGAGTGAGTTGAAAGCGAGATCCCAATGTTATCTAGGAGGGCTTCTGTTTTTAACCCGGCTAATAAAACAGTGGCGCCATTTTAAGCCCTCACTACTCTTCGGCATTTGAGCTAGGGCATTCGTTGGTACGCATACGCAAGCTACTCGCATTTTATACTATGAATATATTTCATGAGTTTGATTGGGCAATTTAAATACATACGTATTTTTTACAATAGTACAGCTATATTCGGTTTAGCACAAAATTCCAAGAAAAACATTATTTAGAACACAAGCAAATGAGGGTAAGTTTCAATGGCGAGTTATTA
The DNA here is from genome assembly GCA_963971165.1 of Philopedon plagiatum. Lineage (NCBI taxonomy): Eukaryota > Metazoa > Arthropoda > Insecta > Coleoptera > Curculionidae > Philopedon > Philopedon plagiatum. The sequence continues at coordinate 79,457,502 of OZ020194.1, read as the reverse complement.
ACAATGACAAAACAAAAACTAGTCAAAAATCTGATCAGAACTAGAAGTTTTATCTTTAAATTGGCATATGTATTTTCATTTGCTTACAGTGAACTGGAGCAGAGGTTATTATTTTTTACATATAGTGCTATAAATCTTCCACGTTAATTGGAAGTTTGCTTCAAGTAAACATAAGCCAGAATTTCTTATTTTTAGTTAAACCTAAAAATCTCCCTTAGTTTCAAACATTCCACAGGGAAATCAGATCTGCCTCATAATTGAAGGCATACATTAAAATTATAAAGCATAAAATCAGCAACCGCGTAACGTAAAACCATCCGCAATAATAAATGGATTCATTTAACTTTTTAAGTGGCGAACTGTAAAATAAAGGTATAATAAATTTTAAAATTTAATGCACCGCTGGCTTCTTTATATAAAATTGTTGTAAATGGGCTTACCATCCTGTAGTAGGGTAGGTTTTACCTTTCAGTGGAAAAGTCGAATAATTTTAATTGTTCATATGTTATACCGTATATTTAGGGGCCCCAGCCATAATAAATAATCCAAGTTTTTGATCAGATGCACATTAAAAACTCATGGGACCCACTTAAAAAAAAAGTGAAAAATAAGTTTTATACAAATATCTCTTCACCAATAAGATTTAGAGCAAAAACTATTAGTATCAACTTTATAGGAGATACAATTTAATACAAGTTTTGTCCAATATATGATTCTTTAAGTAAGATTTACATAGAATTATCTATGTTCCATCTGGGGATATACCACCTGGTATACGTCTTTTTACAGAAAGAAGATTAGGTTGGACTCTCCAACTTTTCTGTTTATTTCTAAAAAGTTAAAGCAAATATCTCTTCTATAAAAACTTTTATATTTTTGTTATCACAGTAAAATGACTCACTCTTGTGTAAATTTTTGTCCTAAATAAGTCTGTAAAGATTTTTTATATTTTATTATTTTTACGGATTTTTATGCAAAAAGAGAGTTTTATTAGGATATTACCGCAAATATATATTAAAGGAATAATATTAACATAATATTATGTACTGTTCACACTCATAGAACTTAATCTGCCCTTGTAACAAGAAATTGCTGCGATATTGTTATAAGTACAATATATACTATATGACAAAAAAAATGCATCACCTAATAAAATTGTATATTTTTTAACCAAATTTTCTACATGTGTTTTTGGTGTTGAAAATAACAATTGATAAACTTTTTATTGAAAAAATTGCATCTCATAGAGTCCAAATTTAGTAATGGGTCACCCCTCCATTTAAATGAATACTTCTAATGAGGTGATCTATGGAATCCTGAGGAATTTCATTTCAAGCAACTTGTAGGGCTCAGCTGGTATAAGTTCATTGGAGGGTTAGGAAGCATTCCCACTCTTCAACCCATCATATCCCAGACATGTTCGATGGGCGAAAGGTCGGGCGACCATGGGAGAATATTGATATTGGCGTCTTGCAGGAACTGTAACATGAGGACGGGTGTTGTTTTGTTGGAACGTGACAAAAAATGTACGGTATAGCAAACGGTTCCAGAACTTCATGAATGTACCTTTGGGCATTCAACTGGTCTTGGAGAAATAATAGAGGAATTATACTACCTAGGCTGATTCCCCCAAAACCATCAATCCTCTGGTAGGGGCTGTCTCACGTTCCATGGCAAACTCCAAAAACTGCCTTTTTCCTCTTCGACGCCTAACTCTTCTACGACCGTCGTGGGCCCACAAAGTCGAGATTAGTCCGAAATCACGACCCTATTCCATTCTTCATCCCAGTTTGCCCGTGCATTGCACCATTCCAATCTGAGGGCACTATGACCAATGGTTAGAGGGAGTAGTAATCTTGGGCGATAGAAATTAGCCCAAAGGAACGAATACGGCGATATATGGAACGCATTGCGATTCTATGGCCTATCTCTCCCAAAAAAATGTTTCCTACCGATCTTGAGGTACTATGCCGATCCCTAAGGGCAAGTCTCAATCTCCTGTCTTCTCGATCTGTCGTTCCTCTAGAACGTCCAGGGTCTCTTCTGCGATGTTTTCTACCATCTCCTGACCAGCTTCTTCAACGACGAATCATTGTTGCAATATTTCTTTGCATCCGTCTGCCGATTTCGCGAAAGCCAATTCCTGCGTCATGTAGCCCAATGATACGATCCTTTCAAAATCCCTTAGCTGATGATAAATCGGTCGTCTTCGAACTATTGGCGCTTTAACACTGTAGTTTAAAACTGCTAAAACTGTTTCAATCGAATAATGAGAACAAACTGATTTACAATAGAGAATAAAATCAAACAATTTTTTGAAAGGAATTGTCCAAAAACGAAATAAAGGACCTTTTTTATTGAATTTTTTATTATTCATTATTCTTAATAGCATAAGCACAATTATGTACAGAATTTAGTTTAAAAATGTTTACTTCTACAGGGTGATGCATTTTTTCGTCACATAGTATATATTTGCGGTAATAGCCAAATAAAACTCTCTTTTTAAGTCTGTAAAAATTACTAAAGATATTTTTAGACGGTCTAGTCCAGAATTTATCGGTTAATTTTTAATAAGTAGACTACTACTTTAAGTTATATTTTATCCGACACAGACTGACTTTTTAATTTTCCAGACAACAAATATTTCCGAAGCCACTACAAAAATCTTTAATAAAAATGGGTATATTTTATACATAGTTTAACTCTTTTTGCAAGTTATATTCTTACCAATCCGGAACCATATTTGAAATACATATAAAATAAAGAACATAAAGTTTTGGTCATGGAATTATCCCGTTTCTGGAAATTGATCCATAAATATTTGTTGTGTTTTACAGTTATGCAGTGTGTAGTTCAAAATATTTAACCATCTTAACCACATTACTCAATTTTCTTGAACTACCCCTAAAACTACATTGTTTTGATAGATTTCAGGCTTTCTTTGTTAAACCTCTAGCATCCCCGATAGAATTTATACCCCAATTAAAAACACCATTTTCATAAGATGATTCGTTTAGAAGCAATTTACGCACAGCAGGTATAAGCAATCTTCGTTAATGTGGCAGAGACAACGAAAATTGTTTCCCTAAATTAAATCCGCTTTAACGCCGAATTCTTTATCAAATACTCGTTATGGAAGTAGGAAATTGCTGGAATATTTTTTCAGAAAAAGATGGGCGGGGATTAAAATCTAGTTAGTCTGGGAGGTTTCTAATTTATCTCCGTTAAGCTTAATTTTAACATTTCTTGTCGCAGTCTAGTAAAATAGCTTTGCGAAAGTAGGAAATTTAGGTTTGATTACTGTAGAGGGGCATTATTTTGAGGATTTGCGATTTTTCTGAAGGCTATGTCATTGTTAAAAACCAGGTATCCACCTATCTATAGGATTTTAAAAAAAAAACAACTTTTCTGTCCAAAGTGATATCGGCTGTCAAATTTGACAGATACCCCATATTTTTTGCAGCCAATCAAAACATAGCATTAATAGAGTTTTACCTGTATTTCATCGAGATAATTATGAAAGGTAAAATTTGGTCGGCTTTTTAAGCCAATGGCAGCTTTTAAACTCTCAAAGGAATCCTATTTTAAATCGGATAAATTTGGTTACCATGGTTTTAATTATTTTCAAAATAAATTAATCCAGAAGCTAGTGGATGTCGCGTTATTGTCAATCGGTCGGTATTCAAATGTCGGGTTTTAGTCAAGAAAATATAAGAAGCTGTAAAAAAACGGTTCCCATTAATACCGTAAAGACGAAGAATTCTATAGGACATCGCCTTTTGCGACAAAAGAAATTATCGGTTGTTAGTAACCACAAAAAGATGCTAGAAGATTGGGCATTTAACATGGAAAATAGTGGAGAAGATTATAAGGCGAACTGTGTGAAATCTATTTGGAATTCTACCGCAACAATAATGAAGGAAAGGTAATTTAATGAGTTTAATATTTCTTTTGGCCCATTTACCGACATACGTTTTAAAAAAGTCGAGATGCGCGGAACGCTAAAAGAAAAATGCTCAGGAAAAGTCAGATAAACGAAAGGACAGTGCCACAGCTTTAGACATAAAAGATATTTATGCTGTGGCCTCTCTCTGGTATGAAAATTGTCCAGGTGAGCTGCAGATTAAGCTCTTTCATATAAGCGCCTTTGAACTGACATGGAGAGGTAATGAATCCGCTTACTGTAAGACCGATTATTTTAAAGACAAAATGGACACACAGGGAAACTTTACAGGAAGAATTTTACAGAAGAAGCCTTTCTTAGCTTGGAAGTTTTTACAAAGAATGGACCACCAAAATCAACTCCAACTTTGGAGAATGGTCTTGATGGTTTTGTACGGTCACTGGGAAGATCTGACATCATTTGTTGGCTTGTTTGGGCATTGAAGCGGTAAGATTTAATACAATTACGGATTATTCGTTTGATTGCAGTCAATCCACCAAGGGGCCAAAATTGTAATCGGAAGTTTGACAACACGGTTTGTGCGCCGGAATGACCTAATCTTAGGTGCTCATCTGTAAGCATTAACGAAGAATATAACCCTGTGTTTTCTTAAACAACACAGGGTGGCTAAAAAGCTGCGCAAGTAGTAAATGAATAGTGAGAAACACAAACAACGTCAATTTTTGTGCAGTTCGATTATCGAAAAAACTTTTAAGTAAACAAAATAATAGCGTAATTACTAATCGTTTGTTTTTAACCGTAAAACCTAGTTGGAGAAACGGAAGTTGGTTTAAAAACATGCCATTAGGTGTAAACAGTATTGCAAAATGGACCAAGATCTCGGCGGAGAGGATTGGCCTTAATACAAAACAGAAAAAACTACGAACCACTCCCGTCGATCGTTGGCTGTATCAGCACTTGCGAAAAAAAAAGTTGGAGAAAGTTGGAACTAAAATCTAGTTAATTTGCGAGGTTTCTAATTTATCTTTGATACTCTAAGCTTAATTTTAACATTACTTGTCGTAGTCTAGTGAAATAGCTTTGCTTAGAAGAAGCAGGAAATCTAGGTTGGCTATTTTACAAAAGTCTAGAAAATTATGTTATAATAAGTACAAAAGTTAAGCATCTTTAGTTTAACACCAAAAGAACTAAATAAAGTAACTTTCCGGGTAAAGAATATAGTGAAATCCGTTCTTGCGTTAAAGTATGGAGAGCCCAGCAACTAATTGACAACCCTGTAGGGATTTAAACCACCGCGATTTTCCAATTTACTCTGTTTGCACAATGCGTTACCAGTGGAAGCTGGGCTGGCCTTATTAAAAGCCAAAAATATTTGTAACAAATAAAAAGTTTAGCATTCGTAATGAACAAAAACAAAAAAAAAATCAGTGATTTCGCGGGAGTAATGTATTTTAGTTTACTAATATAATAACGAAGGTAAATTTTACCTATATTTTTGTTCATTTAAGTAAGCGTATGAGTATACACAAAATATTCTGTTTTAGATTATAATTTTTTATAATCGTGGTGATGCGACATTGCTCAGATTTAGGTTTGATTGTCGTATAAAGCTTAGAGAATTTTTTACAATACAAAAATCTTAATAGATACTTTTAACTTTTATTTTACTTTTATATATTTTGAAAACAATTGTAGAGTAACAAAAAGCAAACGACAAACCCAACTCTACGTTACAACTGTAACTCTATTAGAAGATTACAAGATAATTATTGAAATTAATTATTAAGTAAAAATAGATTGTTATTCGATCGCGACTGGAAGAATAGGTCTAGAATGGTTGGAAATGCTGAGCAATTCGACTTCTCCCACCACCGCTGAAATACCGTTCAAAATAGCATAAATAGATTTAGGTTTAGATTTGTAGTGTAACTTCAATCGTCATCTGATGATGGTAATATGATTGGCGAAACTAGCATCAAATTTAAAATCTTGTTTTGCTGTACGGTAAAAAGAGGCGTTAAGAGTGGTAATGGTTTCAGAATTTTAATATATTGTATGGGAATACTCAGCTACAACCATCTCTACTAAACTTGACGGCTGTAACTCAGCCCATAAGCTAGACTTTGTTGTAAATTACCAACATGTGATTATCGAAGAGACAAATGCACCAACATAGTTAAAACTGTCTCATGAATGGTGCAGATTGGAATTATCATTAGGAAATTATTAGGGCCCCGCGCTCTAGTGCCTGCATATACGAGACAACCACAATAGGCGAAACCGCAAATCTATAGAACTAACAATAGGCAACTGTTCAGTTGGGGTATGTTTGTTATACTATAATGAAGATATACGCATAGAACAGGAAAACTGTTTGTGTTAATTACAAAGGTAGACAATGAACATTAATTAGTTCCGTATAAGAGGGCGATAAAAATTTAATTATGTTTTAGTGAATAATTGCGAAGGGTCGTATTAGTACTAGTGTACTAAAAAACCGGGTTTTTTGATCTCGGAAAAAACCAAATTAAAAGCCGGTTTTTTTCCCGAAGAGAGCGTTTTTTTTTTTGGGAAAAATTCATTTTCTAGATTTATTGGCAGTAAAATGGCATAGGGTAGACCGGGGTCGAAAGTAACAGGGGTCAAAAGTAACATCTCAAATATATTCATAAACGTAATAGATATGCATGCGCTAATTTATCAAAGATTCCGCCTATTCAGTTGCCCAACTCCCATTAGTACCATTACCCGCCATTTATATTTTTTATATCAAAAAGTAACTTTATTCGAGTTCGCTTTTATTGTGATAAAGTGCATACAAAGCCATGTAAGTACAATTTATCGTGCTAGACAGTTTTTTTAGGTATTTTGTTATTGTATAGGCATAATTTTGTACCGTGTTGTTGTGTTTTTTGCTTAAAAATTGTATTACAAATTTGCAAGTACAGTCGGGGACGGTTGTAACAAGGCAACTCGGGGACGGTTGTAACGTTACAACCGACCCCGTTGTAGTACAGATAATATAGTTTTTTACTGCTTCTTTTAAGAATGCCAAGTACGAAGAAAAGGAAGACAGACCGTGGTACGAAAGATATAACCTTTTACGAACCAGCATATAAAGAAGTTACTAATGGGAATCTCTCTATTAAATCATAAGCAAGACAATATGAATTATGCCACGTGTCATTGACAAGATACAAGAAGAAACTGGAAGCCCCCAATGAAAATTTACCAGTGTCCATGATTGTCCTATATAAATATTTTATTATATCCCCAATTTTAAGCATAGTCCTATCATAAATGTGGTGTTACAACCGACCCCCCTTAGTGTTACAACTGACACTGGGTGGGGGCGGTTGTAACAAATTACATCACTTTAATTTTTAGTTACCTGTGAGGTTTTTACTTTGTTCGGCCCTAAAATATCACTTACATAATAAAGGTAACTAATTACCTTAACTATAGCCATACAAATAGTATTTCCAATTCTAATAGTTTTTTCATAATTAAATACTAAAGTCAGAATGTTACAACCGACCCCGGTCTACCCTAACATTTTAATTAACAGTTATATGGAAGGCCAGGGTTTTATTCAAGATCTATTTTATGAGATATTCCGTCACGAAATGATTGTGATCCGTTGCTGTATGGCAAGGTTTTTGTGTAAACCACCCCCTTAAACCAGGGGCTACTCGTTTGTTACAGTTGATACCCACATCGGCAGGATCGAAAAGAAATTGATTATCATTTCAGCATATTCATTCTAAAAAAAGAAACATACTTTCTAACAAACGAGTGGAAAAACTTGTTGTAATTCGCAGTAGCCTTTATCTTAGGCATGAACAACCACATGAAAAAAAAAATAAAACAAAAAAAAATATTGACTGTCAATACTATCGCCAAATACCAGCCACATCACTAGATATTGGTTACGATCATCATAATCAGCTCCTTTGCCAATATGTAGTAGAAAGTGAAAACCAAAACTCATCAGATGATAAAAGTTACAATAATGAACATGATTTCATTTTAGAAACCGAAAGTAAAGATTAATTGGATTAATAATCGGGACACAAAATATTTTCGTGTGTCTTTGTTTATTTTACGTACATGAAAATATGTACTAGAGATTTAGCTTTATTTTGTGACAATTTGTTCATTTTGTTCGTGTATTTTTTATACTTAGAATATATTTTCTAAAGAATAATTATCTTTTGAATTTTTCCATGTTTTGGTTTTTTTGAAGACCACTGATGGAAAAAAAAACAAGAAAAAAGCCACTGGTTTATTGAAAAAAAGGTTTTTCTCCAAGCCGTTAATACACTAATTAGTACTACCAAATGAGAATTATTTTTTGGTTTTGTTACAATGATTCTAAGAAGCTGCAAGTACCAAAATTATTTGCCCTCTCAGAAGTTTAGAAAAAATTTACGATTCGCCTCATAAGCAAAAAAATATTTTATATAGCAGTACCCGTTTTAAAAAAGAAAGATAGTACCTATATTTACTTTTACTTCGTTTATGAAATTATTAATACTTTTTAGCAAAACTGTCTGACCGATTTGTCGGTCTAGAATATTATTGGGCACTAATATAGTGTTTTTATTACAATGTAAATATTTTTTTTCTTAACGGCAATCCTTATAATTTATATGTACCTTGACACTGTAAAATAATAATATTAATATCCTTTAAGCAACTTCCAAAAGTTAAACCACTAAATTACCCAGTTTCCGATAAACTTATAATAATGTCACAAAGTAATATATTACTTCCTATATGATCAACTTAATTACGTTCCAGAGAATTTATTTCCCAATAGCCGTTATTCAGATAATTAATACTGTTTGGCATACAAGTAGCTACGTCAAATAAGATTCCAGGTTTATGTTAGCTCTAACTAAATTTATGAAGCAATGAAAATGTATTTGTCTCGACCTGCTCTATTGAGCCGCGCTTTTATATCCGTGGCGATATTAAATTATCTTTTACGACAATTTTGCAGTTCTCGTTATTGGAAAATCTGCAGATTAAATGCTCATGGGTAGCTTGATTGTATTCAGCGGTTCTTAATTTTCAGATATGAATAAAAATATTAATGATTATTTACATTTATCACAGTTTTAGTGCAGCTGGTTATTATCCAAAATTTCGTCCACGGTATTGCAAATAATTTATTGAAATGGAATATTAAATTAGGACTAGTGTACAACAAATAACAGTTTCTTTAAGAAGTAGGTACACCGAACTGCTTCTTAATTAATACCGTAAAACTAACTATAGAAATACCATATTGTTCTGCTATTACCGTCACAAGGAAATGCGCTATTACTCTCGAAAATCAGATCAAATACAGCTGTCACTTGATTATATTTGGCTAACCGTAATTAGTAGAATTATGAACTTATTTTTCAAAAATCTACGACATCTGTATTAAAATTATTAGTTGTTTATGGAGTAGCTCGAACTATTTTATAAATAACACCGCAAAATTATTGAAATACCGCATTAACGCTACATGGAGATTATTTGAGAGTCACTTAGTTGTAATCGGCGAATCGTAATTGAGGGAATTATGAACTTATTTTTATTTACACAAGTAGCTGTATCAAATACGTTGCTAGATTTATGTTAGCTCTAAAATTTATGAAGCAATGAAACAGTATTTGTTTCGACGTGCTCTGCTGAACTGCCCTTTTATATCCGAGGCAATATTAAACTATCTTTTACGACAACTTTGTAGTCCTCCTCATAGAAAAATCTGCAAACTAAGGACTTATTGCTTTCCTGATTGTATTACGTGAGTCTTAATTTTTAAATATATAGACTTATTAGTGGCTTTTTAAATGTATTGTAATTTTCGTGCAACGGGTGATAAACTTAACATTTTGTTCACAATAATGCACATACCTTGGTAATGCCGTGAAATTAAATATTCAGTTTGGGCTAGTGTATGAAAAACATTAGCTTTTCTAGGAAGACACACGAGGGAATGTGTTATTGCTGTCGAGAAATTAAAAGTCGAAATATTGCTAAGTCACTGGATTATATTCGACGAATCGTAATTAGTGGAATTATGAACTTATTCCCTAGACATCTACGACTTTTGCTCTACTTGAAAATCTTATAAACTGGTCGAAATAAGTTAAGGATGTTCTGGTTTCTCTGAGAAAAAAGAAAATGGCTCATTTTATGTCCTCTAATCTTCTTTTCGGAAAAAATAGTGCTTATACACATTTAAAATTGTACCAAAGAAAAATCGATAAAAAGAAATATTGTGGAATTTTGTTTCTATGGACTCCATTTTTGACTCGCCGTTGCTTGGGTTTGCTTGCGTTGCTTAATGATTCCTGTAATGATTGTGATTATTCTATGTTTGACAATATGAATAGTCGTCATTTAACTGAAGACGAAGCAAATCAAGCCATTGGGTTGCTACTTGGAGGTGCACGACAGATTGATGTAGCATGTAGCTAACTGTTAGGGAAATGCCAAGAGAAGGCAGGCCAGGGTCAACGAATACCAGGGTGGACTATTAGTCAGAGGAGCTAGGATGGAGCCTTCAAGAAACTGCACGATTTTGAGTCAGGACCTTTTCGCTAACACCAGAATTTGTATAACCCCGCGAAAATCGTTTAAATGAGGCAGGTGTACATTGCTTTAGGCCTATAAGGCGCCCTTGTTTAACTGCCCATCACAGAGCTCAATGTTAGCTTTAGTGCAATGAACGGGTAAACTGGCGGGATAAGTGGAAGTCCGTGATGTTTACAGATGAGAGTAGCTTTTGTCTTCGTGATGACAGACGTACAGTTCGTGTATTGAGGCCGCCCAGTTCACGAATTAGTGACCTATAAGTCCAAGAAGTACATCCGTTCGGAGATGGCGGTGCTTTGATGTGGGGTGGAATTTTAAACGAAGGCCGAACGGAGTTGCATGCTTGTGAACGTACAATGACAGGTGAACTTTATGCTCGAGATATCGTCAGTAAATGGTTACCGCTGGAATTTAATGCCCGATTTCAGATTCCTAGATGATAATGCTCGCCCACATAAAGCCAGGGTAGTTTTAGAACAGCAAGCATTGGATGAAATTGATCATTTGCCATTACCTACACTCTCTCCAGATCTAAAGTGTACTGAACATATCTGGGACATGCTTGAAAGAGCAGTAATTGGTCGCTAACCGCCCCTTATGTAAGTATACAAAGGCAAATTCTTGCAGATTTATGGGATACCTTGAACCAATATGAGTTAAATCACTTAATTCTAAGTATGCCACGACGAGTGCAAGCTTTTATATAGCGCGTTCGGCAATGCAATCTTTTCCATCGTTTTGCTCGGAATTATTGACAGGCACGTGATCGGTCGTACTGTTTATAATAATAGGTCATGTGACCGTCAAAAATTCCGAGCAAAACGATGGAAAAGATTGCATTGCCGAACGCGCTAATAGATGACAGAGGTGAAATTACTAGCTATTAAATAATTTTATGCTTTGTTACATATTACAAAAACATATTGTTAAATTCTAATACTAAACATTTTTAAGTTGAATAAATGTGTTTTATTTCCAGAAATGATGAGGGGACATGCATGTATATCATCTTTTTTTCCCGAACTTTTTTTGCTCAGGGAAACCACAATATCCGTAACTTATTTCGATCAGTTTATTCGTATCCAGAAAATAAATCATTAATTAAAAAATTCCTTAGTCACCTTTTATTCTTATTTGTAATACTAAATTTTCACATGTACAGTACATTCTCTTTTTATGTTCTTGACTTATAAAACTAAGCCAATAAACTTTACAATCCTGCAACAACGCTACACAATAATTAAATAACTTCCTCTATGATCTACTTATCTACATACATATGCAGCACAGCATTTATTTTCCTCCAACCATTATTGAGATAACTGATACTGTTTGGCATACAACTAACTGTGTCAAATAAGATTGTAGGTTTATGTTGTCTGTAATCAAATTTATGAAGCAATGAAATTGTATTTGTCTCGACGTGCTCTATTGAACCGCGCTCTTGTATCCGTGACAATATTAAATTATCCTTTACGGCGACTTTGCAGTTCTCGTTATTGGAAAACTAGAGATTAAATACTCGTCATGCCTTACTTGATTGTATTCGGCGAATCTTACAACAAGATTCACTATTGCCAAGACCGATGTAATTTGACAACGAAGTGGTTAAATTGACAAGAGTATCAATAAGACATCCACGTTGTTTACTATGGATTTATTTCTGAGTTGTAAGCAAATCTGTCAAGGAAAGAGCAATTTAATAACGTATTTACCAAAACAATAGAACTAAATGTATTTTAACAACATGGTCCAAGATAAAAAAAACTATAAAAAACTATACTTGGTCATGATCATTTAATTAAATTATTTTGTAGTATAATTAGATTTATAGTATGATTGATTTATATACCTGTTTTATATTTTTAGTTTTTAGCTTTGTCTATAAAGATTTTATGTCTTTTTCGACAATAAAGCATATTTTGATTTGATTTTATTTGATTATTTGGAAACCAAGCAAATTGCGGAAATAATAGAATAACTAATAAATCGTTAAAAATAGCTACAAGAAATTGTCAAAACCTAACTACTTAACTGAAAAACTTAAATTAATTACGAAAAATAATATTAAAAGTCTTCTTCTAATATTTCAACATGTCAAATTAAGATATAATATAGTATGCCCGCGGAATGAAATTTAGAAGAGGACAAATAATGGACCAAATTTTGCAAGATACGTAAAATGTCACTACTAATAAAAGACTTTGCTTGTAAAATAAATAAAATCTACGTTATAAAAAAAATGAAAAAAGGCATAAAATGTACGAAAATGTTATTTTTCGTAAGATTAACCTTGTTTATTACTTTCTTCCAAAAGAACAAATATGAAATATGTTTTAAATTAAACTCTAAGCAAAGTACTAGTTTCTACATATTAAACAATTTCAGACACCCGTGGACATGTTTGCCAATCTCTTTATTAAATGAAGCATTAAATGAAACAATTTTAGGCACGTATGTACATGCTTGTCATTGTCTTCATTAAATGAAGCAATTATTTTTATAATCCAGTTTTATGGGGATGGCCAAGTATCATACCGCTACATTATGGAACAATTCAGGGAGAAATTGGTAGAAATCCCAATAACTGAAATGACAATCTACAACACAATAAAAAAGTTCCAAAGAACAGGTTCGGTTTTAAATCACAAGAAGAGATGAAAAAAACGATTCTACCACAATTTTAGTTCTTCAGTCTATTAGAGAAACTCCTGTCATGTCCCTTAGAAATTATGCTAAACATCTTCCAGAAGTTGTTAAAAAACTCATATTCAAATGATGTTTAAAGAATATAAATTATTTCCGTCCAAACCCCACATTAATCAAATATTGGAAGAGGGAGATGAAGCGACAAGACTAGATTCTTGTTTATCGGTAAGGGACCAAATTTTAGGTGAAAATATCATTTTTATAAATTTATTATGTTTTCCGATTAATGTACATTTTCTACTAACGGGACTATAGCATCTCAGCATATCAGGTACTGGTCTCGAGAAAACCCCGAATTTAGAGCAATGAAGCAAAGACAATATTTTACAAAAGTGAACGTATGGTACGCGATATCCGTCCACGTCATTATAGGCCCATTTTTTTTTAATAATGCCTGCAATAGAATATCGTACTTAGAAATGCTGAAAACAAAAGTTATATCAAATGCAGTAGAATTAACCAAAATTATAAATTTAAAACTATAGCCACTACGAAACGTCATGATTTTATTACTATTAAAATTACAGAATATAAAAATAATAATTAGCCAAAATGTACAATATGTCTAAATAATAGCCCATTATTATGTTTGTGTAACTGAAAAAAAAATTGTTATAAAAATTACATAACTGCATTTTTTGCAAGCAGAAGCATAAGAAATAATTCATATGTGCCGGGTTTGACTATTTCTCTTTTGTATACGTGAGGTATGTGCCGAGTTTGTATTACGCCAATACATAGTATTATACAATCTGACCATGCTCTACATTTGGCAACATCAGAAAGGCACTCGCAAATATAGGAGATGCATGTTGATGGGACGGATTTTGTTTCGATTCTGATTTGGCCAAAGCGAAAATCGTGCAGCGTTGCCAGTTCATTCAGCACCACTATTTTTATCATAAGGATAAAGAGTAATCCATAACACCGCCTCTGATGCCTACTTTGCAAAAGATGAGAGAGAAGAAAATAATTGCTGGCTCTGTCAGTTATGACGCTCGTGGCTATTTCTTGCTTGATTTTTACTTTAGTTCGCGACAGTTGTCATCAAGATCATTGATACTGACTGGTTTAAAGTAGTGCTATCAAATAAGTTTTCAGGTTTACGTTCGCTCCAACTAAATTTATAAAACAGTAAAATTATTTTTGCTTCGACATGCTTTATTAAACCCTTCTTTTATATCCATGACGATATTAAATTATTTTTACGACAATTTTGCGATTCTCATTATTGAAAATTCTAGAGATTAAATACTCACAGCTCGCTTGATTCTATTGGGCGAATTTTAATCTGTAGAAATATGAATTATATCCTCGAAATATATGTATTGATTATAGAAAGAGCTGGTTGAAATTGTAATGATTTAATGAAAAATAGGTTTAAAACGAAATGGCGATATTCATCTAATGCCGAATGACACGAATGCATCAGGATTAATACTAAAATAAGATATTTTTTAAAATCCTTAAATTATTTTTGACGATGTTGCTAGTAACGACAATCTGGAAAAAACACCACAAGCTTGAATTGTAAGAAAAATAATTTTCAGAATGTGTTGTTTACAAAATATCAAAAAGTATTGCAAAATTCGAAAAACAACAAAGACGCTACACTAATGGAATTACACTATTAAATAAACGCAAATCGTAAATCAGACCTGATGCGTATAAAATATATATAGGATAGCCAATCGAAAATGAAACAGCTTTATTTTAGCACACTTAATGTCATTATATTGAAAATCGTTCTGACCCGTAAACTTTATTTTTAGAGGGTACACACATTAATTCGCTATTTTCAACTGCGTCACTTCAATCCCCTTGTGGGGGTACAGCCACATGTCAAATGGCACTGCGTCAAGTAGCACATCATTTTAAAGCTCCTTTATTTCTATTGAATTGATGTAGCCTTTGCTTGATGAAGATCCGTTATAAAAGTATTAAAAAATAACAACAAACCTGTTTAAATCTTCATTAAATTTTTATTCTTAAAACATGACAATTGTTTCGATACTCAGTGTCTTAGTCGGATGGTTGGCATAAACTAAAAATTATTCTAATTACATGTATTAAATACTCAACAAATTTTACCTAAATTTTGGTAAAACCTGGTTATTATCTTTACAATACCATTAGGATTAGGTAAAGTCCTTTAATTTTACAATTTTAAGTTATAGAATGTACAACAATTCCGTTTCTTTTGCTGGTGAAATTTCCAACCAATTATAAATTTAACAATGGGGAACTATTCAAGTCCAACTGGTCAATTAATAATATGTTTAGTTTTTTACATTTATTTATTTCCATACTTTCTAAAAAATTTTACAGATTTGTTTTCTAACTGTGATATTTCAAAATTATCACCAAAACTATGTTGTTCCTTATTCAAATGTAGAGCGTTATGGAAATTATTATTATTTTTGTTATAAGTAGTTTTGTGTTGTTCAAGTCTTTTTTGAAAACTTCTACCAGTTTGTCCTATATAAATTTTTGAGGAACTGTCACATTTAAGTTTATATACATCATATTTTCGTTCGTTTTTAATTTTACTTTTGTTGTTTTTTATTAATTTATCTAATTTGTTATTCGTTTTGAAAGCAATATGCAAATATAGTTTATTTAAATGTGTTTTGATTTTTTGTGTAAGTTTACCGGTATATGTGGCTGTTTTGTACCTAAGTGTTGTTTTTGATTTTGTTGTAGGATATGCTAAATTGATAGCTTGTTTATATTGTTCTTTATTAATAATTTGGTAAATCATATTAGAATTATAGCCATTATTTACTGCTAGTTGTTTAATAATATGTATTTCTTTATTATAATTTTTCTCTGACAGTGGTATGGTAATAAGTATAAGTCTATGGACAAAAGAGTTGTAAGCAGAGATTTTATGAGTATATGGATGACTGGACATTAGCCATTTTCAGCGTTTTTTAGCAATTTACTCAAAGTTTTGAGGGTGTACGGGCCAAACGGACTTCGGATTTGGATTCAGCGCATCAAAATACATATAGATAGATGGGTCTGGTCAAATGTTCAGACCACTTTTTTTTGTATGCCGGTGTTATTAATGAGTATCAATGTATCATCAAATTACTCCACAAATTCTTCAAAATGTGTGAGAACACTTTCAATAGAACCTTTATTACTGTATGGAAACTGGTGGCCAACATTTTCAACATTTAATTAATTAAGTAAGTAAACTGTTTCATGTTTTGATAAATATTCCAACTGAAATTTTCCATTAATATTGAGCTAAATTAAAAAATTTTGGTATCATTGTGAAGAGGAATAAAATAGCTTTAAAATGATGTGCAACTTTACCCTCATTACCATTTCAGGGGTGAAGCGCAGTTGAAAATAGCGAATTAATGTGTCTCCGTTAAAAATAAAATTTACGAGTCCAAGCGATTTTCAATATAATGATATTAACCGTGCCAAGATAAAGCTGATTAGCCACTTCGAATCAATCATTTGTAATGTTTAACTTTGTCGATTGGGTTTTTTTATACAACATCCAAAAATAAAGTCAAAAGTTATTCGCCGGTTTATGCAAAACTACCGCGTTACCTTTTTGATGCATTTATGTTAACGAAGTTTATTCCTATATCTTCGCTATTCAGATTCGCTCGCGTTTACTAGATACTGTTTGGCTGACAAGTTATGGCGACAAATAATATTCTAGGTTTACGTTGGCTTTAACTTAAATTATGAAGCAATGAAACTCTATTTGACCCGACTTGGTTTATTGAACCGTGCATTTATATCCATGACGACGTTAAATTATCTTTTACAGCAACTTTGCCGTTCTCGGTATTGGAAAATCTGAAAATTAAATACTCATACGGGGAGGCGGACTTACAATTAAACTTAGGACGCTTATAGATAATGTTTCAAGACCATTTATTTTGAATACGCATACATATTAAGCTGATTATGGATATGAGAATATAAAAATTCTAAAAAATTTAAGTATTTAGGAGTAATAATAGATATATTATAAAAATTTAATAATCATATCAATTATATTTGTAATACAATTTTTAGAAAAATAGGTGTTTTGGGAAGGGTTTCAAATTATTTAAGGGTAGTTCTATTTTATACATGACATAACAAATAGATAAGAATATATTACAAGTTTTACAAATGAGAAGGTAATACATATACAAAAATTATAGATATGTTAAAAAAATTGGAATGGATCAATACTAATAATTTTTTAAAATATCAAATATTAGTCTTAATTCATAAAATTAAACAATGATATAGGTACTACTCCATATTTTAATAATTTATTTCAAATTTTTTCAAACATGCATAGTCATAATACAAGAGGAAAAAATGCTTTAGGTTTGGAAATACCAATTTAACGAGTAGTCATAATTCAGTATTTTTTAGAGGTTTTATTGAATATAATATTTTAGATAATTAATTAAAATCTATAAACAATATTAGAAAATTTAAAATTTTACTGAAGAATAATATTGGGGGGTGTATAATTTAAAATAATAAAGTTAAAAGTTTGTGATGGTGTGGGTTTATCAAATAAACTATTGATTGGTATAAAGAAGTATGAAGAAAATAGTATTTTTTTTGAAACTGAAAATATATAATTCAAAGCATTATTTTATGTTTACTTCCTGATAATATTTAGTTTCTTGCTAATCTTGTATTGAACCTGATATTTTTTCACTGCCGACAAGAACATAGTATGATATCCAAATGATTTATTGGATGTCTTTTCCTGCTAACCCAATATTTAAATAGCAAGCACATTCTAGCAACATTTTCCAAGACAAAAATCACTTGGAAATTAAGCAAATCGATGAAATATTACAATAGCTCATAACTTTTTAATGACTTATTAACAATGATTGGATAAAAACTTGTCAAACCCTGACTGATCAACCAGAAGATCTTAATGTAAGTTAGTACAAAATCCTAAGCGCTTTTAGTGAATCTGTGTTAAAAATATTAATACATACTTTTTGAAGCTTAAATATTGTTAGTGGAGTTGCAAAGTATGAATTAGCACAGCGATATTTCTGTTTTAGTGCAAAAATACTCGTATAAAATTGCTAAATTCGTGTATTTAGAGCTTGCAGCTGAATAACCCCGATCTCATCTCGTGTACCTAAACAAGTTGAAACTTTTGTCTTGCAATGTAATATAAGATTTTTCCATTTACGTCCAAGCTAATTTTTCATCTTTTCGCAGTTACTTCTAATCTAATAAACGTAATTTTCTTTCAGTTAAATACCTTCGAGAGGTGACGCCGTACTTCCGGAAAGCCAGCATCATTTCAGAAGTGGGATGGGAATTGCAAAGAGGTTTCCTCTCGGGCGCCCCTCCTGTCGTCAGATTTCCGCAGCGAGCGGACACACGTTATCTTCCGCTGCAGCTCTGCCATTTAGCTAGAAATTTTAGGTATCCTGACCCAGGTAGGTTTATATAATCCGTGGACCAATATATTTTTAAAAATGAAATTTTTGGCTTAGAATAGAAATAGTTTTTATAAAACTTTATTTATATTAGCTGGTATAATAAATTTATGTTTATTTGTTTTAACATCCCTAATTTAATTTTTTAACATTGTTGTTGCTCGGTTATTTGCTATATATATATATATATATATATATATATATATATATATATATATATATATATATATATATATATATATATATATATATAAATATAGAGGGTGTTTTCTAATTGAATGTCAATATTTAAGGGAGCGATTTTTGTGTCCATTTTAAAAAGAAAACTTCATATGGACGTATGTCCTAAACGTCTTAACTTTTGAGATACAGGGTGGTAAAATTTTCAAAAACAAATAGTTTTTATTAATATCTGTAATACCACTTTAGATAGTTTAATTAAATTTGGCATACATGTACTATGTATCAAGAGGCATTATCTGGTGTACCGCAATTTTTTTATTTCCACCAGTGGCGTTCGAACGAAATTTCACCTGCCTATTTTGGCAGACATTGATGGTACGCCACTGCTTTCTCGTAAAATTAAAATTATTCCTGAAATCCCCAATCATTTCTAAGCAAATTTGATCTCTTGAATTTTTCAATCCGATGCACGGTTTTCGCTTAAAAAAATAAAAACCTAATCTCTGCATGATCATAACAATATTAATATGACATCACCATGCAGAGAAATAGATTTTATTTTTTAGATCAAATTTGTTTAGAAATGAATAAGGAAGTTAATTTTTGAGATCCTTATTCATTTCTAAGCAAATTTCATCTAAAAAATAAAATCTGTTTCTCTGCATGGTGATATTGTCATATTAACGATATTGTTATGATCACGCAGAGAAAAGGTTTTTATTTTTTTAAGCGAAAACCGTGCATCAGATTGAAAAAATTCAAGAGATCAAATTTGCTTAGAAATGATTGGGGATTTCAGGAACAATTTTAATTTTGCGAGAAACCAGTGGCGTACCATCAGTGTCTGCCAAAATAGGCAGGTGAAATTCCGTTCCAACACCACTGGTGGAAATAGAAAAAATTGTGGTACACTAAATAATGCCTCTTGATACGTAGTACATGTATGCCAAATTTAATTAAAATATCTAAAGTGGTATTACAGATATTATTAAAAAACTATTTATTTTTGAAAACTTTACCACCCTGTATCTCAAAAGTTGAGACGTTTAGGACATACGTTCATATGAAGTTGTCTTTTTAAAATTGACCCTAAAATCGCCCCCTTAAATATTAGCATTCAATTAGAAAACACCCTGTATATAGAAGGCTCCAACGATTGAAATTGTTTAATTTTTAAATTTAGCTAATTATTTGTACACACTGTATACCAACAGACTAAAGCAAATTATATAAAATCCGAAGGGTTTCTAGCCCATAAAGATTAAAATACGACTGTTAATCTACAGAGTGCACAATAACTCTTTATCGAGCTTTACTTTGATCGAATGAAAATTTAAAAAACTCCTTTTTTATAGGATTGTTGTTAATTACGACTGAAAAATAAACTCAGTAGTAACAACACTTTATTACTCCTGAGAATGGCCGCGGCAAAGTAATTAAATTCTGCGCCAGCTAACTTTTAATTAAGCATTATTTCATAAGTTTTATAGGTTTAATAAAAGATGTAAAAATATTTGTTTGTTCATTTAAACAGGTCTTAAATGGTTGTTTTTAAAACACAATCGAGGTAGTTTGGGTTCACGAAAATTTGTTAGTACTTAATATTAGGAGTTAAGGCTTCTATTTATTATCAGTTATGGAGGTCTTTGCCTACTGAGTATGCCGAGAAGCTATGAAAAGCATGCCCGTACGTTTTCAAGGCGTGCTTAATAATAAACTGATATTAATTACACTCTATTAGGTTAGAGCGTGGTAGTATTTGAAATATATTTTTAAACTACAGGTTTCTTTACTACTTGATCCTGATATTAGAAAGAAACCCTTATTACCATATTACTTGCTTAATATCATAAGCCCGAGCCAGCTTTCGGAATGTTGAGAAATTCGTGGGTTCGGCCTGCTACTTTTTCCAGCTGTGACATAGATCATTAATGGTGTATTTATAATTTGAGTGTCACAGACTTTTTTGAAGGTGTTACTTCTGGTAAAATCAGAAACCGTTTGTAGTAGTTACCATTTATGGTTTTTTTTTTATCTTAGACATTCCACGTAGACTTCAAGCCTAAGTACTATCGTACCGTGGGTATCTCAAGAGAAGGGAAATGTAGTCTATTGACACGGGATTTAAAAGATTGTAGGTTGGGACGGGAAGGGAAAGCATCTGCAGGCAATTCGTTCCTTAATCTGGGGACCCTAGGTATGAATGAGCGAGAGAAGTGGTCTGTTCTAGGCTTTAGGAGCTGGACAGTAAAGGGATGCATACGTAACGTCCCTCTTGTTGTTCTGTTAGGAACAGTTAAGGAGGGAATAATACCGGCTAGTTCTTCGAAGTAAAACCCGTGGAAATATTGGTAGAAAAGGGATAACTCGCCAACAGCGCGGCGATGAATGAGAGAAGGGAGTTTTCTTGTGAGGACTGGGTAATTGATGAGTCGAATGGCTCTTTTTCGGATAGAATCAAGGATGTTAAGTGTCGAAGGTGATGTCGCTCCCCAGATGTGGGAGCAGTACTCTAGGTTGGGTCTTATTTGGGAAACATAGTTGGAAGGGGAGAATTATTTTCTGACTCGAAAGAGAAAATCAAGGTTTCTAACTGCCAGTGTGGCTACTGAAGTAATGTGTTTGTGCCAGCTAAGATCATGTTCGAAAGCAATTCCAACAAGATCGAACGTTTCATTGTTCTGTAGGGTTTGGCCGTTCATGTAAAAGGGGTAAGCGTTGCCAGATTTTTTGCGTGACAGGGAGCATGGCTGGGTTTTGAAGGTGTTGAACCGAATAAGGTTCTTGGCACCCCAACCTAAGATTAATTGAAGATCTTGAGAAAGAGATAGGTGCATAGACCTGCGTCTATTATCCAGCTCTTCATTCGAGACTTGTCTGGAAAAATGAACGTTGGAGTGACGAGTTCTGTCGTCAGCATAATTGTGGATGGGATTGTTAGTTGAAGAGAGCAGGTCATTAATGCGAAGAAGAAATAGGATTGGTGCCAGGACTGAACCTTGGGGGACGCCAGCATTGATATAATAGATGTGATAGTTAGATGAGTGACCATTAACCACGACAGATATACGCCGATTAGAAAGAAAGCTACCGATCAAGCTACATAGTTTGGTAGGAAGACCATAAGAAGGTAGTTTGTTGCGGAGTGCGGCATGCCATACTTCGTCAAAGGCCTGGGAAATATCAAGAGCAACAATCTGAGATTCGCCATAGAATTCGGGAGACCTGTTCCAGTTATGTGTGACAAAGCTAAGGAGATCAGCTGTGGATCTTTGGTGACGAAATCCGTACTGTCCGTCATGGATGATTTTGTATTTTTCTAGATATTTTAAAATTTGCAAGTTGATCGGTTTCTCCATAACTTTGCTGCCAACAGACAGAAGAGAGATAAACGATGTTAACGTGTTAAAACATTAATGCCTTTATCCTACACCTAACTGAAACTGACACGAGTGTCTTCGGAAAAAAGAGATGTAACCTTTTTTTATTAATTACAACAGTAATTACACGCACATTTACTAAACAACCAGCATATGCCACTACAGATTAATATTCACATTTAAAGCCGCCATATAACATGCAATCAACGAAATTCTCAGTAGCGTTTATTTCTTTTTGCCGAGTTTGACATTGTATGTACCCGTTTCGGCGAAACACCTCCGGAACTAACATTTATTACTTTTAGTCACGCTAACTCGAACCTATCATGTATAATGCTTTATTCGCGAAAAAAATCATAATGTACTCAATGCTAACATTTATTTTTTGCAAGCCAGATTACCTGTAATTTTTTGGTTTTACCTAATTAAGCTCGGCAATTCATTTTTCTTGTGTATCTAGTTGGAAATATTATCTAACATTTCCAGGCGACTGTGGGGATTGCTATAAGCAATACAGAGTCCTGAAATGTGGCTTTTCCTGCGAAGGTCAGATACTATTTTTTCACTGTTCGTCAAATTAAAAGAAGATATGAACACTTTGTTAAATTTTGAAAAAATATTACTAATTTTATGCACAAAGTGATGCCTTGAAATTCCTAATAAAAATCGGTTATTTAACCCTGAAAGGTATCAATTTTTGCATTGTCAAACTTGACGCGTGTAAATTTCATTTGATGATTTTTCAATTATAAATTTTGTATCTAGTAAAAAAGTGCAAAATAATGAGACGATGAATTTTCCATTCCTAGAACTCCTCCAGAACTGGCGGAAGGAGTAAATAATTAGATGCCATATTAGATGTAATTCTAATCTGGCATTTCTTCGAAATTTTGACACATAATTTCGACGTAAATAAACTGCAATTCTTTGTTTTCATGGCAATGGTCGAAAATTTTAAAGTTTCAAATTTTGCATGTCCCCGATGCAAATAAACCTACTTATTTATAACTTAAACGAAAAAATAAGCAATTTAAATTAGTGGGAGGTATTCTTAGATAACTAAAGGATAAAATAAACCCAAAAAGAATCACTAACTAGGAAAAATAGTGTAGAATTATGTCGATTAAAAATAGGATTTGTTGGAAAAAATTAATAAAATTCAGTATTTATATTTTAAATTCGCTCCTGGATGACCTATTCTGTATTTATTTTAAAGTCTGATTATTCCTCTATAAGATAGCATTGAAAAATTAGATAGGAAAAAATACGGAGTGATTTAAAGGTACCGATGTGGAGTGCAAAAAAAGTAAAAAAAAAAAACAGAAATTTAATCGGGGATTGCTGCCTTTCCTATAAAGAACTAAGAAGCTAGAAAATATGGAGATCGTGTATTTTGACGAGCAGTTGCCGGTGCCGTATATTGTGTTTTAATTTGGACCCATTTTGACCAAAAAAAAAATAGAAACCGTGAGAAATTTGGGTCAAAAATCTAAATTTCCAGTTTCCCCAAATATATCCATTTTTCAGTGGTTTTAGGTTTAGGTAAATGTATTGTAAAAAGAAAGTATTTAAGATTTTAAAGTTTCACTTATCAATCCATTTTTCGATCACGTTTCGTTTTCGAATTATTAGGTACTAAAAAGAGGAGTCTGCAAATGGCATTTTTCGATCTGAAAAAATTAAAAAAAATTACTTTCCATTTTCCGGTCCTCACCAGTTTCAATAGGGATTTAAAGCTCCGGGTCCTATACAGCCTGTGAAAATTTAAATCGATTTAACTCCCTTTTGCGACCTGTACCCGAATTCAACGGAAATCGCGGAAATTTCAACTTTGTATCAATTATTCCGAAACGACAAATCTTTTATAACAGAATTTTTTACAGAAGCTAGTTGCACCATTCCTCTATTAACCGAGAAAATTCGATTATTTCTCTGATTGTTTTCGAGAAAAACAAACCTGGTCAAATTTAGGTTAAGCTTTACGTTATTTCTGCTAAACTCCTGACGTCACTGTTCACTTCCTGACGTCACTTTTCACTGAAGGCAAATGGCTGATTTTTAAATTGTAATAAATTATACCGAAAGGAAAAAAAAATTAGATAAGTTATCTGGGGTAAGTGCACAAGTGCATCAAAGTTACCGATAATTTTTGAATGAAATGTGTTTTTTTATAATTGCAAGAGTTTGTTTTCATATTTTCGCGAAAAAGCCCGACTCCGCAGGAGGAGGGCATTTTCGTAAAATATGAAAACTAACGATTGCAATTTGTAAAAAAAACACATTGAATAAAAAAATTATCTGGTTATTTTGATGCACGAGTGTAATTTATTTGAATATTTCCCAAATTAATTACGAACTCGAATCAAGTAATTTGGAATGGTTTCTGTTATTTTCTGCTCTATTTCGAGGATAGATTCTTCGCCAAAACGAGACATTTTTGTAGTAAAATTACGTCTACGGAAAAGTTCAATAGCGTTGTTTACAAAAAAACAAAAAAATTTACGTTGCCACGGGTTATCCCAATGCAAAGAGATAGTTATTAACAATTCTTGACAAAATGAAAGGAAAGCATTCGTTGACATTGACTTTTTTGTCTGCTGTCACTCAATAAGATGACGTTAATTGTCAGAATATTACATTTTTTGACGTTTGTTAACAATAAAATCCCGCTTTGACGTTTCGTCAACAATATAAACTTGCGATGCAATTTTCGATTTCTGGCAGTGCTGTTTTCGCTGTAATTTTGCGAAAATTGCATTTCTCTTATAGGAACTTTAACATATGAGGGAAATATTCCTAGTAATTTTCTATAAAATATTTTTTTGGGCTTGGACCTTCCTTAAAGGATTTATGCAATAAAAAATTACGTGCATATTCCTTATTAAAGCAGTTTAGTAATAATTATTAAGTTGGCATAACCTGAAGTCACTGCAGATAAAAATAGAAACTCCTAAGTTAAAGAAAAGTACTTTAAAATAAGTAGGTACATTTTGTCTTTGATATAATTCCAAGAAAGGTTCCTTTAAAGTGATAAATTGATGTCTTTAACCATATTTCCCTCTAATAAGAAAACGAAATAAGGAAATCTTGTCTTTGATGTAGTTCAAAGATTTAAATATTTTGAGGAACCTATGTTTTTGATTATATTATTATTTTTCCCTCCGTATTTTACTACACTATGCACTTGACACGTGTCTGATAAATAACTACTGTACCTACTCTGTTACACAACTGTGCCTACCTTCCTTATTAGCAATTATCTTTTTACGGTTAAAAGATTGAACACATATTTTAAGTTATCTCACTTCGGAAAATAATGGGGCGATAAAACCTACTCGTTTTCTTTTATTAAGGTTATATAATTAGTAAAGACGCACGCGACATGAGAATGCAAGAGATACACAAATAATAAGAATAGCACTAGGTACTGCCAGTAAACTTTAAAGCGATGAAAATACCAGAATTCTATTCTTAAGCAATATTTGTGGATAATTCTTATAATAGGTAATGCTTTTTTTTAATTCTAGGAAGTTTGGACCTTGTTGTTGTACTTCTTATTTTATAAAAAGGTATAAAATGGTTTAATTCTCGAAGCTTTGGAACTCGTTTTTAGTATTTCTACTCTTACTCGAAAAACATGCGAATTGTGTTATAAGGAATGCGGTTCTTAAAACAAAATATTTCGAAAAAACTCGTGATTATTTTCTATGGCTTTATTACTAGAGCTTTATTGTTTCATTATAATAAAGTGTATTCTCAATTTAAGTACACTTCTTCAATTTAAATAACATCGTTGATCAAATAAGTTTCGTGCTGTAAATTTATATGTCTTAAACTGAAGTTAAACTCTTATTTTGATATCATGTTAGTTTAAAGCTTGTGCAAATTTTTGAGAGAATTTTGAAGCTTAATTTAAGTTTATCTTTTTTTGTTTATACAAGCCCACGGGAGCTTTAAGGTTTAGTCCGACTTCAAAAGATAAAAGTTTAGCTACAAAACCAACAAGGTGTTTCAAATTCTAAAAAAAAACTTTCAGGTCTAAATGGACACGCAAGGGATATCTGAAAAGTTCTTTTTTTATCTAAGACAACCCAAGTACTAACGTACCGTGGGCGTCTGGTGAGAAGGGGAATATAATCTATTGAAAATTTAAAGGATTGAAGGTTGGGAGAGGAAGGGAAAACATCTGCAGGCAATTTATTCCATAACCTGGAGATCCTAGGTATGATTGAGCGCGAGAATAGGATGTTCCAGGCTTTTGTAAGCGAGAGAAGGGAGTTTTCTTGCGAGGATTGGGCATTGATTATCCGAATGGCTTTGTTTTGGAGAGAGTCAAGGATGTTAAGTGTCGAAGGTGGTGGCGCTCACCAGATGTGGAAACAGTACTCTAGGTTAGGTCTTACTTGGAAAACATAGAGTGTGTAAGGTTGGAAGGAGAGAAGTATTTTCTGGTTCGAAAGAGAAAGTTGAGTTGTCAATGGCTGTACATATATGTATTTATGTCAAAACAAAAAAAACGCTGTGCCACTAATACGTTTGTATATCCTATACAAGGACACAATAGTAAATCAAAAATCAGATAGATCTACTACGAGCAGGCTAGAAAATTCAGTCATTTTACAGGGTGTCTAAAAAAAGAAAGAAGAAACCTACGTCTTAATTTGCCCTTGTATATTAGACGACAATAGATTCTTAGCATAAAATTATTGGGAAAGGCATGGCTATAAGTCAATAAAAATTAAAACAAAGCTACACAACATTCAAAAGTTAGGGATTTTAAAAATTATATGTTTTGGGCTCGTCAGCTTTTTCTGTGAGTCTGCGTATTTTAAATTGTTAGGCTACCATGTTACTGCTTCTCTTTTTAACAAATGTCTCTACTAAATTTCACCCATATTAAACTTTATTCAATTGGAAATGTTATTAAATTAATTCTCTATCAATTGTTTTATTGTCTCCTACACTCAAAACTATTAAATTCAATTTCATTGCAGTGTAAGAGAAAATGGAAGCAAAACTTTTAGTCACATAATTACACAAAACCGTTAGTCTTTAAGCGAAACGAATCGAAATAATCCCTTTCTGCCACAAAGCCGTTTTAAAACGCCGTCTATTGTCTCAAAAATTGAGCTTAATGAAACCTTTTTTTATTTTTTTTTAACTTCTTGAGGAAACAGAAGTTTAGGTTAAGTTGAATTGGTTTTAACACAAACTTAAATGTTAAATTCAATACGTTTTTATGAGGCG
The DNA here is from genome assembly GCA_963971165.1 of Philopedon plagiatum. NCBI lineage: Eukaryota > Metazoa > Arthropoda > Insecta > Coleoptera > Curculionidae > Philopedon > Philopedon plagiatum. The sequence continues at coordinate 79,430,044 of OZ020194.1, read as the reverse complement.
CTTTTTTAAATACTTTAAAAAATAATTAAAGTCGAAATATGATAAATTACGTAGGCAATATTCCCTTTTCTTTCTTTCAATTATGTTGGCAATACGCTTATGTCAAATATTTGACAAGACAGGCAAGGGTATATCAAGTGTGATAGTGACAGTCACATCTAAAAGGTTCTACATTTGTCGCAGGCTAGAGAATAAAATCAATTTATCAGAATCAATAAAAAAAAATTAAGACCAATACCAAATAAATGTAATTTAAGCATTTTTGGTAGAAAAGGAACTGTACAGACCTAATAATAAATACTTTGAAAAACTGCCGAGTTTATCTTCATTAAGCTGGTGTATCTTTTTATCAAGCGAAATAAAAGGGGTAATGTTTTTTAATTAAAAATGTTCAAGCATGACGGAGGCGGTACACAGTGATTTCAATTCTATAGAACAAAATTGGATAAGGATTATTTTTTTACAGTAGCTCCAATAATACTCAAGCATTTATTTTTTTTTGATAGCTCCCCCTTTTAGTACCCGTTTGTCATGAAATACGTCATAGGCCTTTTTAGAATATTGTATCAAGAAATGGTGGTGACGTCTAATGTCAGAATAGTATATTCTGTAACAAGGTTAGAATGAAAAAACTCTATACGAGTGGAAAATTCCGAACGCGAGCGCTAGCGAGCGTGAGGAACCACGAGTATTGAGTTTTTTCATTCTAACTGAGTAACAGACTATATTTTCTCCACAACCATTAATTTGTTATTTCAGGTGGAGTACTGTCACATTCTATATCTGATTCATTCGATTTTTCACTCATTATTTCATTTAAATTGAAGCCTTTGCTGACAAAAATTATGACACCGCCACCATTTGCATCTGTCACTGACAATTTTGAAATCCACGGCTATCTATGTCGTTTGGTTCGATTGCAGAATATTCATACCGTACCTTGTTATGGAATGAAAATACATGCGAAACACATAAGAAGTAAATGTTTCAGAATAAATATTCTAACTCAAGAGTAAGAATGTATATGTTCTATTATTAAAAATGATTTCGGAATTTCTACATTCTTAAATGGTTGTGGAGAAATTAAATTAACCTTATTGTAGGTTAAAAAGATTACTGGCATTAGATGTGCACATAAAGTAACATTGGTAGTATATCTTAAAATAATAGTTTAGTAGAAATTAATCTAGAGTGGTTGATAAAAAGAAGATGATATAATATGTTTATAGCACGATACACGTATAACGGTATGCTACGTTGTGACGTCACTTTGAGAAAAAATCTTAAATTGACTAGGCGCTTACCTGAGCAAATGAAATATGACAATGATATTTTAATAAACGTCAACTCAACACAGTACCCAACAATAAACTGACCTGTTCTTATGTACAAGGGGTGCAAGCGTCTAGTCAATTTAGGATTTTCCCTCGAAGCGACGTCATATCGTAGCATACCGTTGTAAGTGTATCGTGGACTAGACGCTTGCACCCCTTGTACATAAGAACAGGTCAGTTTATTGTTGGGTACTGTGTTGAGTTGACGTTTATTAAAATATCATTGTCATATTTCATTTGCTCAGGTAAGCGCCTAGTCAATTTAAGATTTTTTCTCGAAGTGACGTCACAACGTAGCATACCGTTGTAAGTGTATCGTGGTTTATAGTAACAAAAAAAGTTGTAATATTAGAGTCGAGGTGTATCTGAAAGAAGAATAATAAAGTTAATAGTAAAAGCTTAAGTTTGTTTCAGTAAGAAGTTAAAGTAAAAAGTCAACAGGTTATGGGCCCCAACCTAGCAAGCCCCTGGAATAAAAAAAAATTAAGATTGAGAAAAAATTTGTAGATGTCAATAGAGGATTGAGAATTTGGGAAATAAATTAAAATAAAATGGCAGTTGCAGCAGAAGAAATTTCCATTGTAGAAAAATTACAAAATATAGAGACCTTCCACATATGTAAGTTTCAAGTATGTGTACTATTTAAAGCTCAAGGTTTATGGGAAATAGTGAATGGAGAAAATTGCTCGAGTCACTGACAAAACTTGAAGAGAAGGCAGAATGGATAAGAAAAGATGTCAGAGCACAAAAGGTTATTGTAACAACACTGGACAAGAAAGTGATGGTTCATGTCTTAAATTGTGACAATTCCAAAACAATGTTTGATAAATTATGTAGCATTTTTCAACAAAATAAAGAAGAACAGAAATGTAATTTAATGCAAAAATTTTTTAACTATACATATAAAAAGGGAATTGAGATGTCCATGCGCAAAGAAAAATTAGAAAATATTGCATATCGTTTGGAGTCTTTGGGACATAAAATAGATTAAGCTATGATGATATCCAAAATATTGATTACATTGCCTGATCAATATAAGTTTTTCGCTACAGCATAGGAATCTACGTAGCCAGGTAAAAGAACTCCTACAGACCTCATTGCAAGATTGTTAGCAAAATAAACAAGAAATAAAAATGTTAAACCTTGCTTGATTTGTAAAAAGACAAATCATGCTGGGGAAGATTGTTTTTTCAGAAAAAAGAGTAAACCAGAAGGAAACAAAAGTTATATAGCATTTGTTGCAAAAGATGAAGGACCAAAAGACGAAACCAAAGGAAAAATTATATATTTTATTGTAGATTCAGGTGCTTCTTCTCATATGGTGAATACTAAAACTATATTAAAGGAAATACAAGATGTAAAAACAGAAATTGGAATAGCAAAGAAAAACTAAAGAATACAAGCTGAAGCAATTGGAATTGTACACGGTAAAGAGTGAATTTTAGGAGATGGATTATATGTTCCAGAATTTTAGTAAACATCTTTTATCTGTTCATGCTGTGACAGAGAAAGATGGTGAATTAATTTTGCAAAAAAATGAAGTAATAGTGTTAAAAGATGGAGAGCGGATATTAGAAGGAAAGGAACAAGAAACTGGTCTATATACATTAAAACTAGATGAAGAAAATTTATTCAATAATGATACAACAAATCAACTATGTTAACAGAAGAGAAAATAAAGTTAGTGGAATACTGGCACAGAAAGTTAGTACACTTAAGCAAAAGTAGCATGAAAAATTTAATAAAATTATCAACTGGCATGCATATTATAGAAAAAAAAATGTGAATGAGGTCTGTAAAATATGTGCAAAAGCAAAACAAACAAGACTACCATCTAAAAATATACGAAATAAAGCAACTAGACCTCTCGAAACTATTCACACATATATTTGTGGACCTATAGAGCCTAATAATTGGGATAAAAATAAACTAGAAAAAATCTTACTAAAACTAAAAAAAAAAAATAGAAAGAAAAATGCTTTCTTTTATAGATGACTATACCCATTATAGTAGAATATATTTATTGAGTTCAAAATATGAAATAGCTGAACATGTAATAATCGTATATTTTCGAAGTAGAGGCACAGCTTAATCAAAAAATGTCAAAACTCCGTTGTGACAATGGTGGGGAATACCTATATAGATAATGATTTAAAATTATGATGTAAATACAGAGGCATTATTATTGGTAATACAATTCCATATACTCCACAGTTAAATGGACAAGCTGAAAGGCTTAAACGAACTATTATGTAGAAGGCAAGGTCACTTATTTTTGATTCTGGTTTAGAAAAACGTGTGTTGAGTGAATTCTTCAACCTATTTGCTGAATACAAGTAGAAGCTCTACAGAAAGTGTTGAAGTGACACCTGCAATGTTGTTATTAAATCTTCAAATAATAGTTTAGTAGAAATTAATCTAGTGTGGGTAGTAAAAAGAATATGTTATTTCTAGTAACAAAAAAGTTGTAATAATTATTAGGTTCGATGTGTATCTCAAAGAAAAATAATAAAGTTAACAGTAAAAGTTCAAGTCTGTTTAAGTAAAAAGTAAGAAGTAAAAGTAAAAGGTCAACATCAAAAATGGAAATTAAAATACTTTTAAGTATGAGATATGGTCACCTAAGCACATAAGAAAGTGAGAATATATTTTGAGTCAATTTGAGCAGTTCTGAAAATAAGCCAAGTTTAATAATAGATCGTAATACTGTCATCAGCTTTTCCTTTTTTGTTATCTGATTCTTTTCATTTAATCCTAATCGTTTTTCCATAAATATCTTTATTTTCGGTAAATTGATACCCCCTTCACGTTTTCTACAAACGTTTTTTTGTCCTTCGCCGCCCGCGTGGCAAAGGTCCGTCCGGTATGGAAATGATACGAGCTAAGGGATGATTAATGCCACGGAAGAGCGCAAAAAATGCCCTCAGGAACATCCCCCATTGTGCCTCCACGTCCGTGTTCCGCCGTTGACAGCACGAGGAAGCAGGGCATTGTTTTAATACTGCGCGTTTGTAATTTATATTGCATGCAGTAAAAACTGCAAAAAGTTTTCTTTTGTGTCCGAAACACCACTTTGTAACGCTTTGTTAGCATAGCCGAAATTTCTAGGATATTTCATAGAGCAGAAACTTTAGCACAGAATAATTACTCTGCTAATAGGGTTGTCCTAATTTCCTATAGTTGGTTTTTGAGATACATCACAGGGTAATAAAGTTTTAGATATTTACGATATAAATTAGGCTTATTAATATACGCGTGTGAAATTGGCCCGTGTGTGGCACGAGTTGGGAAATTAATTACACAAGTATATTAATAAGGTGTTACCACACGTATCTTGTACAGGGATATCCAAATATAAGTGAACAGGTCTTATAACTTGTTTATTTGTAAAGATGGGAAAAATGTTAAATATTAAAGTTTTGGGGATTTTTATGGATCATTCATATATCTTATAAGCAAAACATTGAGCATCGATTAAAAAAATATAGTACAAAACATCGATTTTCTCATATTTGGATTCTAGGAGAAGTTCTAGACATATTTTGTAAACATACCCTATGCGGTATGTTATACAACGTAACTATCCAGGTTGCGAACGAAATACCTGCTACCTTTTTAAACTTTCTTCGTAGGTAAGTGATAAAGTGTGCTATAAGTTTCTAAGTATTTCCAACTCAAATTAAGGATGCCCGCTGCAATCAGCTGATTTTTAACGGGGGAAAAAGGTTCATTAGAAGACAACATTGATAAAGATGCCAAATAATATGATAATGAAGACAAATACTAAACGAAAACATTCCGCGCTATAGTAGTTACCAAATCGGTCATAAGGACGCCACGTTCCTTATTTCAGTCACCAATTCCGGCACTTTTTTAATAATGAGTGATTTACAGAGTTTGCCTTCTAAACTTGAGGAACAACCTTTAAATAGTAATTGTGTTAATTTGTAACGAGTTTAAATACATTTCGACATGTGCTAGTATCATTGACTTGACTGATTGAAAAGCAGTGATATAAGAAAAATGCGTGCGGTAATAAACACCTTACCAGTTTGTTATCACTGGATCCATTCTTCGTGAGTAACGTTTTTATTCACTGTTTTAAAAAAACGTTTCCACCAGCGATTTAACAAAAAAATATTGTGTGTAGCACTAGGCAAAATGTGTTTTTTGCTCTTGACATGTTTTCCAACTCAGCTTCGCCTTGTTGAACAATTTTCCTGTCGCGTGTGAAAACATATGCATTAGTTGCACAAATATCTATTATCTTAGAATTAATTGCTAAAATGGTTCTATTATTGTGAAAAATTTTAAATATCCCTTCCTTCACAATTTTGCAAAAAAAAATCATAAATAAAACAGTTGTTTCATTTGTACATTTTTCAATATAAACGTTTGATTGAGTTAGATCCTAGCAATAGTGAATCTGGCCGACAGTGTTTGACTCATGACAAATGTCTCTACCAAGTTCTTTGTGCAACTTTCGCGTTAAAACTTGTGCGGCGGAAGCCAACTTGCCAGATTTGTCATGCAATATACCATTATTGTAAATTAAATTTATTTTAATAAACTTGAAAATTCTTGTTTTATTTTAAATGATGACCAATGCCGAAACACAGTATTCAGAAATATTTAAGTACCTATTTTTTAGTGTCTTCTTGGCTAAAACTGCTAAATCTGAATATATGCCGGCAATTACTTACAATTACATTTCCGCCTTCAACTGTGTTTCCGCCTTCAGTGTTACGATGAAAGCACTATAAACACGACAATTTGATATGTTGTGTGGGTCGTAACTTCATCGATTATGAGTATGAAGATTTACAGTATATTGTTATGTGAAATGACCCGCGACCAGAAGAACAAATATTATTGACTTTCGTATTATATGATGTTTATATTAAATTGCTTTAATGCGTCCTTGACCCCGATATTCTGTATTGCTAATACCGGTCTAATTCGACAACCAATACTGTTAAACTAAGAAGTGTGACTACGTATTGTACTTGGAATTTATTTGTGTTTTCGTAAATTTATAAAGAAAAGGTCAATTTGCTTATGTATTTTCCACAATAATACTGCTAAATGTATCTGAAGGTGTGTATGGTCGAAATTGAACCGATTGATGTAAATTGTGGCACACGGGGTTCTAGCGAGCTGGAGTTAAACTGGCCAAAATTTGGTTTGGTTCATTTTCATCTGGGTGCGCAATCTCTGACAGCTGCGACTTGTAGACATTAAAAGACATCAATTTCCCTAAACACTATGTGTATTCAGTTACTTGCATATTTACGCAACTCTTGGTTTTGACAGTTGTAAGAAAAAAGTTAATTTTTAAATACTCTGTTGTTCCGAGATGTTGTTTCTTGCATGATACTTCGTTGTAAGTTGTTATAACGTAATTAATTTAAGGAACAAAAATAGATGGGTTACCTGACTTGGTGAATAATCCAGTTGTAAGGATCAAAATGGTTAATCTGGCTCTGATAGGCTGCTGAAGTATTGAGGTAAGAGGGTACTACGACCCGAAAGAATATAACTTTCTTCTGGCACTAATGGCCAGAAGAAGTATTGAGATAAAGGGGTATTATGACCCGAAAGATTTTAACAGGACGTTGCCTGGAGAAATAATGGGTTCCGGGATGCTGTTGACCCGGAAGAGTTTAACAGGACTTTGCCTTAGCACTGAGATCAGAGTTCTTGAGCTCTGAGGGCTCGAAAGAAAATAAGGACGTTACTTTGCCTTGATAGGATTGAGCTCTGAAGGCTCGAAAGAGGAGAGGGGGGTTCTGTAACCCGAATGGCACACTTGGTCGAAGGTTCCTTGAACATTAGAGGCTCGACAGAGGAACGGGGGGTTCTGGTGAACCGAGAACAGGACCATGCCTGGAGAAAACGGGGGATGACGACACGATATAGAGCAGGACTATATGCCTGGTTGGAAATGGCGGAGTTCTGACGACCCGATAGAGAGAGAGGACTTTTTCCCGAACTCACTACTTTTTTTCATTGACTTATTTGTGAACGTATGTCTGGTCGGACACTTGACCGACTTTTCGTCACGCAACCACGTCTCACTTCCCCGTGAGTTACTGAATAACTGAAGTGTTACCCCGTTAGCAACTTGAAGATCGCGAAATCCCCTGTTAGGGGATGACCAATTAGAGGTTATTTTTCAATGACGCTTGCGAATCATCTTTAAGCAGATATTATTCTATTTGTTTGAAATTGAAAGGGTTGGCTCCTGATACCTCGCTACATAGGATGTCTGTAGCTATGTTTGCTGGCCTATTTTTATGCATGTATTTTAGAACGCTACAGCAATAAAACTAAAAGATATAAGATATTTGCTAAGGAAACTAGGCTTTTAAAGTTTCGCCGACAAAGGTGCCGGTTTAGAAGAAATAAATTAGGGGAAAGATTTTCTGTAGATATTGTATCTGAAATGGGCTTTGTGTATAACCGCTAACTGCGTATTTTAATGCAAGTTAAATAAACAAGAGATACGAGTTTGAGTTTATTATTTAAAGAGTATTTTGTTCCTGCTTGATTATTAATATTTATTGGGAAATAAAAATAGAAGTATAGAAATTAAACGAACTGTTGGGCTTCCCCAATACCAAAAAAAAAAGATTTTTAGCTGCTGATGCGGCTATTGAAGTAATGTGTTTGTGCCAGCTGAAATCATGTTCGAAAGCGATGCCAGCAAGATTAAACGTTTCATTGTTCTGTAGTGCTTGACGATTTATGTGGATGGGGTAAATGTTGCCGGATTTTCTTCGTGACTTGAGCAAGACTGGAGGCATTTTGGAGGCATTAAACAAAAAAAATTTTGGCACTTCAGTCTAAGATTGGAAAAATTTATGTTGGAGTGAAGAGTACCATCGTTAGCGTAACTGTGGATGGAGTCAGTAGTTGAATAGAGCAGGTTATTAATGTGAAGAAGAAATACGGTTGGTGCTAGGACTGAACCTTATAGGGTTGGGGTACCGCAGCACTGATTTGCTGTTCTTCCAAATGATTTAAATTTCGGATCTTATTGCTAAAATGAGTTTGAATTATTATATCTTGCTTAGCTACACGGAATCTATCCGTTAAAGTTCAAAAGGTACATCTTTTTAACAGCTATAGACAGCCAGTATTAATAATAACTTATTCATTTAAATTGAATATTTTAAATATTTTTCTGTATAAATTTAGAATAAAATTCAAACGTTAAAATACAAAACTTTTTTATACTTGTCAATTCAAGCTCATAATTGTTAACATGTACTGTTTTTTAAATGGCGGATCTCCTTGTAAATATTTTTAGACGAATTAAACAATGCGGATTTCATAATCAAATTAAAACGGACGAGAACAAGGAAGCGACTAAAATTATACCAGAAATTTTGTAATGTAAGTGAATTTTAAGCTTATTTCTTTTGTGATCCTTTTTTACGCTCGGGTGTTCTTTTACAGTATGTACTTTATTTTCCCTTTTCCCTCAAAACGGCAGAACGGATTCAATAGAAAACAGTCTTTGCCCTTTGTGGAAAATTTCCGAGAAAGCTTATATCTTATTTGCATAAATTCTTTCGTGCACTGATTTTAATTCTGTCATTTCTTTGTTGTTACGAACATCATATCTTTCACCGTATTCTTCTTATCTGTATTATAAATGCGAAAATCTGTTTGTTTGTTATCTTAAAAATACCCTAAACTACTGACGCTCTCAGCCGCGTCGTTTCGAAACTTAAATATTACCTTGGCATCTCATTTTTTATCAGTTTTAGTAAAAACCGAAAATAATCAAATGCATCTTTAATTTCAAAGACTTATTTTACTAAAATGTGTCTTTTAATTTAATAGCAAATTTCTTTATTTAATATGGAACAAAATGAACCATACACTCGTGAAATTAAGTTGAAATTGTAATCAAACGAAGCAGGCTATGTGATACCGTTAACACAAAGAAATATGACTTACCTATTACGTTATTAACGACATGAGCATTATTCCTACCAGCCTAAACTTTCTACCTTTAAAAAAGGGGAAAAATCATAACGCAACACGGTGGTCGCACTAGAGCTTTACATAATTTACTAACATATCCATTCCGGTGGTATCACGGATGAGATTTGATGAGATGAATAATGCCGTGTAAATTTTTGCTTTCTGTTTATTAATTAGTAAAAGAAAATAGTTTTTAACCCTTTAATAGTGCTATTAGCATTAACAAAATATCTTACGCGGTTAGTGGTGTGCATTATAAAATTTACAAGTTAGTAAAACACAACATTTCTGGGTGTTTAGTTGAGCATTATTATTTTACTCTTGGTTGGAATCGCTAAAATATTAGAATCTAATACGTCTTTTATGATGATTTATTAAAAATGACACGACAGAAACCTTCTTCTTTGGATAGATTTATTTGGGGTATAGTATTTTAACTTTTTGAAATTGGGAATTTTGGAAGAGTTTGTAGGATTTCTTACTTTAAAGGTAACAAAAATATTATTTCTTCAAACCTGTTACATTGAATTATTGTTGAGAGACTTGCCAACACAACAATCTCGCCCACTGTTTTTTCATATGGCCACGTGTTTATTATCAGTGGTGCGCAGTGGTTAAAATTTTTTTGTGAGGGGCGATATCTAGCTTTTAATCACGAAGCAGTGGCGTAGCCAGTGTCGGTTCATGGGGGGGGATATAAAAACATCAAGCCAGTATACAGCAGCGTAGCAAGGGAGGCGGGGCGGGGAGCAGTCCGTCCCGGGTACGAAACAACTAAAAAAAAACGCGCCCAGAGTCCTACCTCTCGGGTCGTGTGCAAACGAGCTCATATTTCGTAGTACGGGTTTACGGAAGCAGTAGTAATATATATATATATATATATATATATATATATATATATATATATATATATATATATATATATATATATATATATATATATATATTTATATATATATAATTAAGAAAACACTGTAATATATGGATTTTATAGAGGAAATTTTGCTCTATCAACTTTAATAATAAACACTTTTACGTAAAAAAATCGGTATAATATAAAAAATGACGTCAACTCCGCTTTTAAAGTGGTTTTTCATCAAAAAGAAAAAGGGGGTTCCATCCACGGCAGAAGGGAGAACTCTTCGGATCCGTGGTTTAAGACTTATGAACTAATAAGTAATAATACCCAAATATAATTTATAAATTATTTCTTCTAAAAATACTAATTTCCGTGTACTATAACGGTTCGCCCTTTTTTCTGTATATACATGATGTGTCACGGCTGAATGTTGTACGATGAATACTAAAAATCATTAAACTATTCAATTTTTTTTTAAGAAAAAGGCTAGTTTTTCATGATAAGATAAGGGGTACGTTACAAATTTCAGTGTTCAATAATACAAAATAACCTATACGCAAGCGGAGCAGCAGGTTTAAATTAGTTTATAATAAATACTAGTTTATTTGCCCAAATCTAATTTAAACCGTAACAATAACCGAGTACAAAACATTGTCTAAATATGTCACAAAATCTGTCTTTCCTTAAAAAGGGTTCGGGATTAACTTGTCCTTTATCCCTACGTTGGTTGTTACAAACACTGAATGTTAACATCAGAATAATCCATTTTAAAAAATGTCTTTTTCTTTGTAAGAGCAAACGTCGCTTTATGTTCTTCGGGAAAATATCCCTTAATGCAGGACATGTCTTCGTGGGACTGATGGATGGTTTTACAGTTACAATAATGTAACAAGAATAAATTTATGTCTGGGATCGACTTTTAACGAAATCCGTATTAAATTTCAATGAAGCAAATGTTAGGTAAAGAAAAGAATGTCAAATGGAAAGAGGGATTTTCGAGATTAGCTTATGTACAGAGTTATTGATCGGGCTTGATTGGGTTTTCCTATAATAATTACAATAAAACGAAACTTATGCAACCCTCCATATCCTTCGTATATAAGTTAATGCAAATCGTATAGAGTTTCTATTTAAACATCGACAATATTTAGTTAAGTGACAGCTGCTCCAACCAGGTTCTTCAATTATTCAAAGAAAGACAGTTTATTAGTAGTTTATCTAAAAGCTTGATATATTTAAAGTAGTATCACTCAAATTTGAAATCGTTTGTTTTGCCGCTTTCGAGTGAAAAAAAGCCCATACAATTGCAGAAAAGGACCCCTGCAGCAAGATAAAGAAATGGACAACTGCGACCAGTGGATTGAATAAGTAAATACTACTGACCAAATAAGTAAAACTATTTTAACTTTTTTGACGGCTTTGAGGTTTTGTATGCGTACACAGTACGTAGGTACATTTTATCTACTTTATGAGGGCTTTGTAAATAATAATTCTGTAATTGCATGAAATTACAAAACTACATGCTTTTTACAATAATTTAAGCCTTTTATAGTATTATGTAACAAAACATACCTAACTAAATGAACTATAGTTTTGACAAAGTGTAAGTTCTTAGACAAAGTACCAATCATTCTCTATTTCTTGTCTTTATTATATTATGTCCGTTGTTATGGAGATTTCTGATGTACGATGTTATCCTTTATTTTTGCATCGAATTTAAAGCTTTTATCAATTGGAATATAAAAAAACCTTTACGGCAAAAGTAAAATCATTTGTAAGGAACGGAATTTGGCTTTTTCCATTAACAAATAAACAACTGGACCCATAGTCGTCAGTGTTACATTGTAGAAAAAAGTATTTTGCGGTTATTTGCATACACAGGGCAGTTCCGTACCCTACTTGCCCTAGGGGCATACCAATTATGATTTGTGTAGAGATTTTTCTACTGAAAGAAAAAAAATTCTTCTCAGGTTTCACTTTCCCTGAAATTCCGTGCGCATATCTAGCACGCTCGGTTTGCACGTAATGAGCATTTTGGTCTACTGCGCAGATGTCAAAAAAACGAAAAATATTTAAAAAACAAAAATAGAGAAGTCAAAAAAAAAGTTGGATAAAGTTGGGGAGAAAAGCTAAAAAGTTAAATACGTAGATGTACCTTTACTGTTGGCGATAATATATTCTTAAAAGTGAATTGGTTCGAGTGTAGACTAGGGCTCAGAATTTTTGAAATTTAAGTACTCGAGTACGTACTTCATTTATTATTCAAATATTCGAACTATTCAATGTTCGAATAGTCTCCACGAATATTCGAATAGTCGATTCGGCTAGTAGAATTTTCGAATAGTCGATTCGACTATTCGAATAATCGATTCGACTATTCCAATAGTTTATTCGACTATTCGAACAGCGGGTTCGACTATTCGAATAGTTGATTCGACTATTCAAATAATCGGTTCGTCTATTCGAATAGTCGATTCGACTACGATTACCGAAATAGAATCAAAATTTGGCCGAAAAGAGTACATCCATACCACGGTAAAATGTTCTTACCAATCGAGATGCTATGGTGACAGATAACTGTGGTTCTAACGCTGGCCAACATAAGTCGTCCTTTCTTACTCACTGACCAGTACGTTAAAAAAACCATAAAGACTATACAATCCCGCAAAATTCAGCTTTAATAAAATTTGTTCCAGGTACAACATATAAAAATTCATAACGGCACTGGCCTATTTTCATTAAAGTTTTAAATAGCTGTCCATCATGTATGTCGTCTGAGTACCTTTTAAGACGCAAACTTCATTACCCGAAACCACTGACTGTGAACTGTCTACAACTTTCTGAAAAGACGCATGTGGGAAAAGTTAAATCAGTGGTTTCATCAGCTGTTAATTTGGCGCTAAGTTAATCACAACAGCTTTCCTCACTCGAGTGAAACAATCTATTTTCGTAAAATTCAAAGAACCGTTTGATTAAACTTTAATATTAAAAGTATAACGTTTTAAATATCAAAAAACTGGTGTACAGTAAATGATTTAAACTGACAAGTGTATAAAAAGCAACAAAGCTTTGAATTATAAAATTATTTTTAAGTCTTTCTGCAAATTTATAAAGGAAATGACAGTAAGAAGGAATATGCACATATTTTTTTATTGCATAAATCGTTCAAGCAAGTCACTACAAACCCAAACAAATTGTTTGAAAAAAATTACTACGGTAATTTCGCTACTTTACTTTTCGGTACAATTTATTTCAATTTAAAAAGCAGCCATTTGTCCTTAGTGAATAATGACGTGAAGAGATCAGCAAAAATAAGTGTCAATCTACATGTTGACGTAAAGCTTAACCTAAAGTCGAACAGGTTTGTTTTTCTCGGAAACAGTCAGAGGGAGAGCAATTGATTATTTTGGGTTGATACACTGCAACTAGCTTCGGTAAAAAATTCAGTTATACAAGATGTTTCGTTTCGGAGCTATTAAACGTAAAAGTCGAAATTTCCATGATTTCTGTTGAAATCGGGTACAGGTCGCAAAAGTGAATTAAATCGATGTAACTTTTCGGAGGTTGTAGAGGACCCGGAGCTTTAGAGCTCCATTTAAACTGGCGAGGATCGAAAAATGGCAAGTAATTCTTTTGAATTTCTTTAGGTCGAATAATGCCATTTGCAGAGCCCTTTTTGGTACCCAATAACTCCGAATCAAAACGTCGGATCGAAAAACAGATTCATAAGTGAAACTTTAAAATACCGAATACTTTCTTTTTGCAATACATTTACCTAAACCTAAAATCACTTTTAAATGGATATATTTGGGAAAAACTGGAAATTTCGATTTTTGACTCACATATTTCACGGTTTTTAATTTTTTGTGGGGTCAAAATGGTTTAAATTAAAATCCCATATAAGGCACCGGAAAAAGCTCGTCGAAATGCGTGTTATCCATATTTTTTAGTTTCTTCATTTTTTATAGGAAGGAAGCAATCGCCGTTAAATTTCGATTTTTTGACTTTTTTTACCCTCGACATCGGTATATTTGAATCACTCTGTATTTTTCCTATCTAATGTTTTCCCACACTATCTTATAGTGGGAGGGACAATTACACTTTTAAATGAATGCCGAATAGGTCATCCAGGAGCGTATTTAAGGGGTAAAAACCCAAGCAAACCCAACCGAATTCTCTTGATTTTTTCCGAAAAAACCTATTTTTAATCGACATTACTGCCCTGCATTGGCAAAAAGCCGTATATGAAGGTTTATGGTTTTGAGAAAAGCGCACATAAAGTTGAAATTAGTGTATTTTTGTTATTTGGCAACGGATCAATTTTAAACCCTCCGGTAAAGGATAAATACTTTTTAGGTAGGTGGTTTTTTTTTATGCTATTTTTATTCAAAATCTGTTGCTTACGTCTTTTATCCATTGTTTTTTTTTAAATAACAGTTTACTTCATACCAACAAAAAAAGACTTAAGTGGGTTTAAGTATTTACCATTGTTTACAGTTTTAATTTTTAAAGCAGAAATTAATGGTTAACTAATGTAAACTACTTGTACGTTTTTTTTCCAATGTAGTTCATAGCAGAAAAAGCATTAGCTATGTATTTAAATAGTAATTTTTCGAAAATTTTAATATTTAAAAAATTAAGTTTTATTTAAATCAAATTAAATACAAAACCATCTATACTAAGTACCAAATTAACTGGTAATATTAGCATACAAACTATTCCCTGATTTAAGTGTTAAGCTTATACCAAAGAAAAACATGATACGTCGGTACGTGGTACAATGGTAAAAGAACGTATTCGATTTATACGTTATATTGCAATTGCATAAAGATAATTAAATATTAAAGAAAATTATAAGAAAAACACGTATGACTCTTATAAGGTTTTTTGCCTTTTTTGTAAAGTTTAAAAATTAAAAAAAGATTAATGGCATAAAATGGTACCAAAGCATACATTCTTTTGCCAATGTACAAATAAATCTTTTTTATTGGCGGCCAAAAACGTATAAATTGTTTAAGTCTTTTTGACACAGGAATTTTATTCTAACATTGTCGGTTACGGCTTCTTGACATTGTAAATTTTAATTTTTTAGCTCTTACGTCATTTGGCCAATGCATGCAGAAACAAAACCACAAGGACTATTCAAAATGTAATTATAGTATTCGAAAGAGAATCAAAAGTTACGGGGGACTATTGAAAAAACCAAAAATGTAAAATTTCCTCATACGGCTTTTTACCATTGTAGGGCAGATTATTCCACACTATTTTCTTTATTTAGTGATTCTTTTTAGGTTTATTTATTCCGTTAATTATAATTATCTAAGAACACCTTCCACTAATTTAAATCGCTGATTTTTCCGTTAAAGTTATAAATAAATAGGTTTATTTGCAACAGCGACATGCAAAATTTGAAAATTTTTGAATTTTCGAAGATTGCCATGAAAACAACGAATTACAATTTATTTACTCAAAATTATTAAGATATGATGTGTCAAAATTTTTTGTTCCAAAATTGAAAGCTTCCTGGACCGATATCGGAATGAAATATACATGAGTAAGATATTAGGAACCTATTTTAAGGGCAGGGATATTTCGTTGGAATAGTGATGCTTTAAATGTCATTTTTATTGATTTTTCGATGGCCCTACAACACTAGAATTCGCCATGTACTCATTGTCACAAACACAGTTTTGACGACACAGCTAATGGGATCACGTTTTACAAATTTCGAATAAATGGATAACAGCAACCGCCATAAACATTTAATTTATGTAGAGAATATAAAAAAATATTTCTGATGTATTTGGGTTACCTATATGGATATTTCCTATTATTCGGATTAATGGACACACCAAATTCTTTTATGGAACCTTGCACAAACCCTAATATTGGGTCGTAGAATCGGAAATCAGTTTTCGGCGGTCTCATATGGTTTTTCAAAAAAAAAATATCTTTTAGAAACAGGTATCCTATGTACAAGTGTATTGTTTTTTTTTTTTTGAAAAACCATATGAGAGCCAAAAACTGATTTCAGACTCGTGTTCTACGACCCGAAATTAGGGTCAATGCAAAATTTCATTAAACAATTTGGTGTTTCCATAAATCCGAATTATTACCAAAATGACATTTTGAATAAGGTATGTATTCTTCACAAGAGTCGGACTAAAATCATTTTAGTAACAAGTCCAAATATCAAAATCATTTGGAAGCCAAGCAAACTGCTAACATATTAGAATAACTTTTTTTTTTGACGATTCACTTAAAAAACTTGTCAAAACCTAGCTAATCAACTAGAATATCTTAATTTTTTTTTATCTTCTGACAGCCCACGAAGACCGAAGTCTAAGTACTATGTACCGTGGGTGTACTGGGGAATCGACTCACACATCCAGAGCTGGAAACATCCGTAGGGATTTCACCAGCCCTTTAAGAGGATGTGTGGGGTGGTACCACCTCGGTCGAGGGAGAATTCCTCTACCACCTTCCAAAAACAATCCCAAAATATCCATGGTCGAAGCGGGATTCGAACCCGCGCCTCTCGGTTGCAAAGCTGGCGCCGTACCAACTCTGCCACCGGAGACCCTAATTTAAACCAGAACTAAATCTTGAACCTTTTGAGTGAATACCGGTGATTAAATTTTATCAAAGTCTTGTAAAAAGATGCAAAAATACATATCTGCAAGAAATTTATCTCGCTAAATGAAGCTATAAGTAATACATGATATTTTTTTTTCAGAATTAACTTTACACTGTTGATGTAATTGTATCGTGCACGCAAATGTGGTATGTTTTCGCTACAATAGTGGCTTTATGCAGTCTACATCTAGGAAATCCAATATATTATGTACTTTCATGTATTTATGCGAAAATAAAACTATTATCGGTTAAATACTTGGACTCACCAATTTAAATATTCCTTTTTCATCCCGCTCTAATAATAAATGTAAATAATTTATAACATTTATCCGGTACCTGTATAATTAAATCACTATCACTCTTTAAATACAGTCCTTCACATTAAATTTTGTCCAAAACTTGTGAAAATACAATACATCAAAAACACGAAAGATGCCGTGCTACAAGACAACAAAACGTCAGTTGTTTTTCATAGCAATTTTGATTTAGGCCTCGTGTCGTAGCGGCGACCGCGACAGCGGCGATTGTTGCACCTACGCCTACTCCGCGGTAAAAACAATGTTTGCCTAATTAATAATATCCATACGTTCAGTTTTACTAAAAAGGTTTAAGATTTTGTACTGATTCCACACTGATTTACATTAAGATCTAGTTGATCAGTTGGGTTTTGATAATTGATCATTAGAAACTTATGAGATATTTAAATGATTTTTTTTATGTTCTGACAGCCCACGAAGACCGAAGTCTAAGTACTATGTACCGTGGGTGTACTGGGGAAATCCGACTCACACATCCAGGGCTAGAAACATCAGTAAGGACTTCACCAGCCCTTTAAGGGGATGTGAGGGGTGGTATCACCTCGGTCGAGGAAGGAATCCTCTACCACCTTCCTACGACAATCACAAAATATCCATGGTCGAAGCGGGATTCGAACCCGCGCCTCTCGGTTGCAAAGCTGGCGCCGTACCAACTCGGCCACCGCACCGGAGAGATCGTGCTGCTAGAGTGAATTTAGTTCTATTATTATGGAAAGGATGAACAAAAATTACCCTTTTATTTATAAATTGGTGAAAACACTTTGATACAAAATTTATATTATAAAACTTAGTCCTTAGTTCTTGTACATTCATCAGTTTAAAACTTTTGGTTGTCAAATTAGACCCGTCTACCACTGGAGAATATGGCCGAAAGGGTTTTTATGAAAAAATGTATTTGCATTAAATGTTTTTTTCAGATATTGATTCAATTGTAAATTTTAATAAATTCATCTTTTTTTAATTAATTTTTCAGGTTTTGGCAAATAGATCTGCAAAACAACAAAGCGCTCGGTAGTATTTTAATGAAAGGAATTATTCTTTAGAACGGCTTATTTTTTAGGAATGTATCATGATTCGCTAACTGCAGTTCAGTTAACTGAGCGCTGATTTAAAAGCGGCAAAATTAAAACCAACCGGTTCGGAACATAATGCATATGCCTAGCTGTTGGCAGTTAAAAATTCTTTTGTCAGATCGTACATTATTGTGACGCATTTTACACAATAGTCCCCATTTATACTGAAAAAATGTACATTCTCTTAACTCCCTTACGTATTTTTGTTTCCTATTTCTGGTCGTTCACCCTAATTACTCCTTTTTAATCCTCGTGCCAGTTGTAGACTACACTTTCCTTAGATTTTATGTCTTTTCTACATGAGGCAAAAACATTAAAATGGAATGTTTTTTATTATTGCAACTAAAAAAATGGTGACAATTTATGGTCTGATTAATAATAATAATAATAATAATAATAATAATAATAACAAAGTTTATTAGCTACAACAAAGCTATTCAATATAATTTTAAAATATAACATCTAATTTATTCTATAATTCTTCTTTCTTGCTTTTGTTTTGCAGATAGGTAATTTTAATCCATTTTGAATTTTATCGAATAAGGCTTAAATTGCTTAAAATTTTCGTTTTTAATTTTTTAATAAATGATTTTAAACTGCTCTCTTTAATTTCATTACTTAATTTATTATACTCTAAAATACCTTTAAAAAAAATAGAATTTTGGGTTTGTTTTAAATTCCTATGTCCCAAAATGAAATTATTTTTTCCCCTTGTATTGTATTCATGAATTTCATCAAATTTAGTCAAAAAATTGTTATAATAAGGTGCTGATAAATTTAAATTTATTTTAATTTTTTTTTTTTTTAGGGTCAGTACTTACACCAAAATAGTTGTTATTGGTGAGATAGAACTAAAAAAATCGTTGCTCACGCAAGATTGAATGTTTAAAAAGAAATTCTCAACGATGTTTATATCATCGAAAAAATTGTAGCTTCACACTTAGGGTGGTCTCACACCGGAACCAACTATGTGCGACTTTTGGTCGTACATAGTCGCACGACTACGCATGAATCATCCCGACCCTGGGAATGTAATCAGCGCTCTCACACTGGAAGCGACTTCATCGTGCGACTACGTGAATTTGGTTCAGACCTGCGACTCGATCCCGACGGGCTTGGATTTTCGTGCGACGTTGTGCAATTTATATTGAAGAAGTAACAGGGTTTTTTGATTTTATGTTGAACGAGTTCAAACTCATTCGGAAGTAGTCAAAGAATCTTGCTTCAAATCACCCATTAAATGGTGAAACTCGCCATGCTCTTCTCTCTTCAGGAATATCTCGTTAACCCATTTCGTACTTCTTGAACGTCGTCTTTTTCGCCTCATCGGCAAACTTCTACTTTCAGCCAAGTAAAACAACTCATTAATCTTTTTAAAATATTCGAGTACAAAAAACTGAATCAAATTTCACGGCAACCACCACACAACAGCTGCCTGTGAAGGACACCAACTAAAGAAGTAGTCTGCTCCAATCCAATGTGGGAGCTCATGCCGTAGGACCAAGTCGACGTCTATTCGTCCATAGTCGCAGTCGCACGTAGTCGGTTCCAGTCTGAGATCAGCCTAAAGGTACACTTTAGAACATCACCGCTGAGGCAGCGCGCTGCCGCTGCCAAGACTGCGCGCTGCTATGGCGGTAGCGGTGCTGCTCCACATGCAATTAGAGGGAATACATTTCGACCTTCACTGCCGCTTCTTTGCGGCGCCGCAAAAGAATGAAACCACTCAGCGGTGGTGTTCTAAAGAGTTAACCTGATGGAATTCTATAGAACAATTTTGGATTTAGCATAAGAACCACCTTAAAATATGATTAGTTGGATTTGTCAGCAAAAATAATTAATTGTATGCGTTACTTTCTTTTTACTCTAAATTGCTTTTTAATAAATAATAACATTAAGAGAGGAATTTACGCTGGTTGGCGCCTGCTTATTAAGTTTATATTCATAATATATTAATGCTAATCTTATATTATCCAGGTATATACAGCGTCTGCCCAGATTTGGTTACCAAATGGGACTTTTTTATTTTTGATTTTATGAGAAAAAGTTATTCTTGATAAAAAGTTTTGCTTGTTATAAAAGTAAGACTCGCATTGAAAAAAAAAGATATGTTATACAGGGTGTAATGAAAATCAAGAAAAAATATTTAGAAAACTATTTATTTTAACTAACAGAACCTAAAAACAAATTTTAGGCCACAACAGAACCACCGTTATTTTTAATGCACTTAATAAGATTTTTCTTAAACCGGCAAACAGCATGTCTTACATGATCGGCTGGGATTTCTTCACATGCTTCTGGTATCCTGTTTTTTAAATGGATACGATTTTCAGGTCTGTATTTGTAAACAATTTCCTTAGCTCGTCCCCAAAAGAAGAAATGAAGAGGTGTGAGGTCGGGGGACCTAGGCGGCCAATCCGCAAAATTATCATCTTGAGTCGAAGTTCGCCCAATTCAGAAATTGAAGTTAAGCCAGGCTCTTACGTCTGCTGAGAAATGGCAAGTGGCACCATCTAACTAAATATTAAACCTTGCCTTACATGCAGGGGCAACTCATCAATAATATCAAAAAATTCATTTTGCAAAAAAGTTAGAAATATTTGTCCGTTAATGTTATTATCGAAAAAAGTTGGTCCTAAAATTTTGTTTTTCAAAACACCACACCCAACATTAACTTTCTGAGACACTTGACTCCGACATTCTACTACCCAGTAAGGATTAGTTATACTCCAAAACCCCGAATTTAGTGATGAAAACATTCCGTTGGTGGTAAACGTCGCTTCGACGGGAAACAAAATTTGAAACCCGAAATTTGGATGATCTTTATAATACCCCCATTATCCAATGACAATAATCAAATCGTATATCCATGCCTCCAGGAAATGCGTGAATAAATTTTGGTTTAAAATATTTCTATTTGTTTTTCTTCAAAACAGTTTGGATAAATTTAATGCAGTAACCCAATTCATGGGATCTTTGTTCAAGGCTTTTTTTGGGTTCCTCTGTAACATAAAGCAATATATCGAGCTCATCATCGTCAATGTCACTCTTACCTATTACCTAGTATGAAACCAGCACCACATACAGGTATAATAATAAAAATAAGATATTATATTTAAAAAAAAACGCTTTTAAGTCATAAAAGAAGTGTTAAGAAAGAAGTTTAATGAAACGTTTCATTAAAAAGGTATTTATTTGCATTTACAAATGACATTACTAGCGAAAATTCCATGCTATTTACCTTAACTACTCGATTTTCTTTATTTTCTTTACGCCCTGTATAACATATCTTTTTTTTTTTCAATGCCAGTCTTACTTTTACACCAAGCAAAACTTTTTATCAAGAATAACTTTTTCTCGTAAAATCAAAAATAAAAAAGGTTCCCATTTGGTAACCAAATCTGGGCAGACGCTGTATAAATTTTTTTATCAAAACAAATATATTATTATTTTTATTTCACTAACCCTTTCTGAATTTCAACAAGATTTTAAGAGACCGTCTTACATCAACTAAGGAACAAGGATATTAGCGTTAAACCAAAATGCATTTCAGCCCCAGTGATCAGCAGAAGTTTCCTTCAATCTAAAGAAAATTACCTGCTATGAAATAAATAAGCAGATAAGTTTGGAAAAGCTGCAGCTAATTTAGCAGGTGATGAAACTAATTAAACTTATCTGCACCTGCTTCTTTGTGCAAAGTTGTAAGAATTTTCTGGTAGAAATAAACAAAGTTTAATGAATTTTATTAAAAAAGTTAATTAGATCATGGTTTATAACCGTAGATAAATATTTATTATATAGTAAATTAGAACAATTACATAGAAATTAAATAAAAGGTACATCTTATGTAAGATGTTGTACCCATTGTGATTACAAGGTTAGGACAAGGGTGACATAGGGTGTTTCCTAGGTAACATCCAAAATTCTATGGAGGTGATTCTAAAGAGAAGTTAATTTTACATTTGTATCTACTTAAGGTATACAGTATGTTCACGGATGGGGTTGCCAAGAGGACAAACAGAGCAAACTAAAAAAAAAAGTCATTCTTAATAAAATTGTTTGCTTGCGAAAAGTTAAGATTCACGATGATTGTGAAATTTTAATTTCTTGTACGGGATGCTCAAAAAATACAAAAACATAAAATTGTGCATTAATTGTCATTCTTACACAAAATGTTAAATACGAAAGTTGCATGTTTTAAAACCCCTAATTAATCAAAATTTAAAGCTGCAAGAGGAAATTTAAATCTTGTAAGGACTTAGAGCACATAATTAATTAATATGCTTAAGCATACAATTTTTATGCTGTTTTTTTTTTAACTTTTTGAAAATTTTTTCTCTCATAATTTCAAATTAATTTTGAGATTTAAAACAAGTTTCTTATTTGACGCTTTGCGTTAAAATGACAAATAACGCATATTTATTCTTAACACAATTTCCTGTTTTTCTATTTTTTTTAGCACCTCGTAAAAATTTTTCTTATGGCGATTTTAATTTTTTTGCATGCAAAAACTTTTTTTTTAAATCACTTTTTGTATCTTTGAAAATTTGGTTCGCTTGTCCCCTTGTCAATTAGGTGCATATCAGGTGAAGATGACACATATTTTCTCACGTTTAAAGTTTTATTTGTCACAATCATAGCCTCCTTGATGTGCGTCGCTAGAATCATTTTGTCTCTGTCGAACGAAGCACATCGAGAAGGCTATGGTCACAATGTTTTAGAAAAATATCTTTAACGAAATGAAATTGTTTCAAACTGTATAAGAGAAATGTCTTATTGGGAAGTTCCCAATGCCAATAACTTTGCAGAAACTTATCCAGATCGTCCAGTACCTAGCAAGTCGACCGTGCTATGATTGCATAAAAAGTTGACTATGGGTTGTGTCGTCAGGTCACATGTACAGCTAAGAACATATTCCACTATAGTTACCGAAGATATTAAAATTTACCTATGCTTAGCAGTTGAAGAAAATCTTATGTCTTAGTATTCTTTGGCTAGAACATATTCTTTGGCTTTTATGCAAAAAATTATAGATATGTAAATATTAAAAAAGATTTAAAAATAATTAGTTTACTAACAATTCCACACGATTTCGAAGCTGTTTCTAAAAATCACTAAAGTAAGAAAAATAAAAATCCTATAAAATTTGAAAAGGTTAAAGCTCTCAGTGCTCTCACCGCCGAATATTTTGAAAGGATGAAATTTTGTGCTTTACAGGGTGGTTTTTGCAGTGTAACAAGGCGATATCTCGAAAACGGCTTAAATATTATAAACCGTTTTCGAGATATGGCCTTGTAACACTTTAAAAAACCTCACCCTCTATAGAAATAAAAATGATCCCTATATTGCAGATCGTATTCTATTTACATTTGAGATGTATACTGGTTTGACCAAACAACTACACATGGCATGGGCTACACACGACGCGAGACACACCGATCCAATTAAGACAACGCGACAGCAGTAGTTGTTGTGTTAACACACGCCAGTGTAAATTTATATCCATCTTTTTCAACACATTTTAAAGACAACTAGCAAAACCCAAAAAACGATATTACTGTTAAACGTTTGCAATAAAATTACATTATTTATTGATATTCACCTACAACAATAGAATTTAAAAAGTAAATTTTATTGATGGAATATTGGTTTTTTGGCCAGGTGTGTGCTATAAATTATATTTGGACGGAAAAACTTTCCAGCGTCTAGCTAAACGTATAAATCGCGATTCAAGGGCTCAGTTTTCAATTTTAAACCTTTTAGCTCAGCGTTCAGCCGACTGTGATGCTGTTGGCAAATTATTGTGGATTTCTGACGATTAAATGGAATTTTGCCTGTTTTAATTTAACGCGCATTTTTAGTTGTGACTACTGGTCCGTTAAGCTTATCTTGTTAACTACAAAAAAAACGCAGTATGTGCTAGTATCGATCAATTTGTATTTTGCATTGTTATGAAAGCGTTATTTTATAATCAGGCTAAACATAAAATATCTTTAAATCCCTTGATTTTCATTATTGGCTTATTTTTTTCTCTTGTTTAACTGCAAGGTTAGGGAGAAATCCCTTAACTCGTAAATTCTAAAACATACCTAACCACAAATTACTTCAATAGGGAATTGTTTACAAATATACCACGAGAAAGTAAAAATAGTCTTAAAAAGCATTTCTGGCATGCATCCAATGCCAATGTGAGGATACTGTTTCTAAAATTTGTATATACATTTTGTTACAAAATTGACTCTGTAGGTTCATATTGCGATATGTGCAGGTGACGCAGAAAGTAAATGGTAGCTATATTATTTATTAGTTAGATGATTTCACTAATGAAAATTAATAAGAAAAACTGAATGCATTAAATATAACAATGATAAAAACCAAAGTTGAAAACTCTCATTGTCACTCATAAAATCAGAAAAATCATCATCTTCAAAGTCGTGCTCAAATGGAGCAGTTATCATTGATTCATCGACATCCAGTATTCGTTCTCGATCTCATCTGGTTGTGCCACCGATTCCTTCCAATGCTCTTTCGTAATATGGTCCAGCGCATCTTGCAAAAGCGTTTTTACCTGATCCGATTTGAGACCATCACCCACCTTTTTTCGTAATATGATTTTGCCCCCGCCCATATCAGTTCTATTGCGTTGAACTGGTAGTGATACGGTGGTCATGTCTCATTGCCATTTCCAGAAGTTCCAGTTTCAACATACATGGTAGGGGATTTTGATTTCCTTCTTCAAGCCACTCATAAATATCATTTTTTCGCCAAGATGTATTGGGTTGTTTATTTAAAATTTTTGAGTGATACAATGCATTGTCTAATACAATTAAAGATGGATCGTCCAAGCTTGGTATTAACTGTTATTTAAGCCATTTTTTAAACATCTCACAATTAATGTTATCATGATAGTCCAAACTTTTTGATTTTGCCGAAAAAATTAAAATGGCATCTGGAACAAAACCTGTTGAAGAACCAACATGCAAAATCAAAAATTGTTTTCCCGGACCACATCCTTTTTTTCTTTTAACCCTTTTTATGGACTGGTCTTGCCAATATTTTGATCAACTTCCATTTGAAAATAACCACGTTTCGTCTAAAAATACTACCTTCCTATATTTCGAACTGTAATTTTCTGTATACCCTTTCAACAACTGAACCCGCTGACTTCCTGTCTGGGGCAGTTCACATAAAAACCTTCTGTTACAGTCTTTTCTATAGTGAAATCCTAAGTTTCTTATTAATTTTGATGACGAACCAAGTCCTATTTCCAAAATACCTTGCTTTTTTAAAGCATCCTTCAACACTGGAAAGGTCACATTTTTTTTTAGCCTACCTATATAGATCATAAATCACATTTTGTACTTCCATTTTCAAACTTTCCCTGAAATCTTTAGTCTTTGGCTTTCTTCGTTTGCACTTTAATGTATTCTTGGGCATTATATTATGTTTTTTTTTTCGTAGACTGTGTTATGAACAATCCTTAAGCGCAATTTCAGTACTTCCGCCACTGTTTCCTGACTGCCTGGTAAATTTCCATTCTCTTCTTCAGTTTCAAAATAATTTATAAGATTAAGTACCATTTTTTTGGCTAGGGGGTGCAAGAAACCAGATAATTGCTTCTTGTTTTCCATTTTAGAAATTCAAACTCTCAAACTTACAAAATTGTCATTCATCAATCAAAACCAAGCAGATACTTTTGTGCATTGTACACATTTGTAGAGTCACCGTAAATTATAATTCTATCCTCTTTTTGCATTTAAAATTTGCGTCTGTTTGTCTTATTTATCTTACGAATTTTATTTAGATTGTATAACTAAACACATTAAAATAAAACTAAAAAGTTTGTCGGTGATTAACTGATACACCCGCATGTTAAAAGTGATTTATACTTTAATATTTTATAATAGTAATTAGAGAGTAATTCTCCGTCTTGTAATTGGTTCGAAATATAACATTTGCGTCGAGATTCTTCAACGCTAGCCCGGTCTAATTTGACAACCAAAAGTTTGAAACTGACAAGTGTAAGAATCAGACAAGTTTTAAACTATGAATTTGTTTCCGATTTTTTTTACAAATTTATAAAGAAAAGGCCAATTTTAGCACGTACTTTGGACAATAATAGAACTAAATTCATTCTAGCAACCCGTTCCAAGATGAAAATCATTTGGAAACCAAGCAAATCGCTGAAATAGAATAATTCACAAGTTTTCATTGACAACCTATTAACAATGACAGGACAAAAACCAGTCACAACATAACTGATCAACTAGAAGATCTTAATTTAAACCAATACTAAATCTTAAAACTTCTTAGTGAATCTGAACGTTGCAGTTTATAAAATATAAACAATAGGACAAAAATATGAAACCTTAATAATTTATTTTCCTTTAAATTATTTTATTAACATCTAATTATTTTTCTATTATTATTATAATTACTGCAATTCGCTTTCCAACAGTTTCCTCAAACTTTTAAACCGACACCGATCCATAATTACATCTCTGATATCCAGAACGATTCCTGAAGTTTAAGCGAACTGCATTTGCGAAACGCAGTAATAGCAAACTCTCTACAACTTTCCACAAAAAGGCATGTGGGAATAAGTTTAATCAAAGGTTTCATCAGTTGCTAATTTGGCTGAGGGTTGCCCAAACTTATCTGCCCATTTGTCTCAAACTGAGTTTTCCTAATACAGGAAGAAACTTTTGCTGACTGGTAATTTTGGTATGTCGGTGTATGTAAATTAAAAGCTGTACTATTACCTTATACGATTTTTTTTATCTAGAAATAACTCTTTTCTAATTTCATTCTTTAATTGATTTATTAGACATTAAAATAACAAAAAAGTAACAGAGCCATGGAAACAAAAACACATCTTTAAACAAATTTGAGAACTAGCAAGACTCCTCTTTATGCATTAAAATTTGTCACCATGTTTCAACTTAATACTTAATTAGCGTCTTCTAGTTATTTAGAAAAAACCTTTAAAAAAAAATTCATCACCCTGTGTATGAAAAACAAAGTCGTTTAGGACCTATGTTTATATGAACTTTTTGTTTTAAAATTGAGTAAGGAATAACTAATATCCTGAAGTTTGGCCACATACTTTATTAACACGCTGTATATGTACATATATCTTTTCACCTGATATAAAGGTAAGATTAGCCCAATTGAATATTCAATAGCGCGTATGAACTGGAAATGTCATAAGCAAATTACATTGCAGAAATTATCTTTGTGAAATTAGCATTAGACAAGGAATACGCGATGTATGTTGCAATATTAGGCTAACGTGGAAAATTTTGTTAAGACACATTCTACGTAAATTATCTTCTCGTTCTCGTCTTTAGTAGACAATTGACGATGAAATGTATACATTTTCGAAAAAGTAACCTATCTGTTAGGAATGTATACTGATATACAGGGTGTTTTCTAATTGAATGTCAATATTTAGGGGGGCGATTTTTGGGTCCATTTTAAAAAGAAAACTTCATATGAACGTAAGTCCTAAACGTCTTAACTTTTGAGATACAGGATGGTAAAGTTTTCAAAAATAAATAGTTTTTTATGAATATCTGTAATACCACTTCAGATATTTTAATTAAATTTGGCACACATGTACTATGTATTAAGAGGCATTATTTGGTGTACCACAATTTTTTTTATTTCCACCAGTGGCGTTCGTACGGAATTTCACCTGCCTATTTTGGCAGACATTGATGGTACGCCACTGATTTCTCGTAAAATTAAAATTATTCCTGAAATCCCCAATCATTTCTAAGCAAATTTGATTTCTTGAATTTTTTCAATCCGATGCACGGTTTTCGCTTAAAAAAATAAAAACTTTTTCTCTGCGTGATCAGAACAATATCGTTAATATGACAATATCACCATGCAGAGAAATAGATTTTATTTTTTAGATCAAAGTTGCTTAGAAATGAATAAGGAAGTTAATTTTTGAGATCCTTATTCATTTCTAAGCAAATTTGATCTAAAAAATAAAATCTATTTCTCTGCATGGTGATATTGTCATATTAACGATATTGTTATGATCATGCAGAGAAAAGGATTTTATTTTTTTAAGCGAAAACCGTGCATCTGATTGAAAAAATTCAAGAGATCAAATTTGCTTAGAAATGATTGGGGATTTCAGGGATAATTTTAATTTTACGAGAAATCAGTGGCGTACCATCAATGTCTGCCAAAATAGGCAGGTGAAATTCCGTACGAACGCCACTGGTGGAAATAAGAAAAATTGTGTTACACTAAATAATGCCTCTTGATATATAGTACAGGTATGCCAAATTTAATTAAAATATCTAAAGTGGTATTACAGATATTAATAAAAAAGTATTTATTTTTGAAAACTTTACTACCCTGTATCTCAAAAGTTAAGACGTTTAGGATATACGTTCATATGAAGTTTTCTTTTTAAAATGGACCCAAAAAGCGCCCCCTTAAATATTGACATTTAATTAGACAACACCCTGTATACTGATATTTAAGATAATATACGTATATAACATTGATTTGGAATTTAGAGACCAATATTTTAATTTTCGAGCAATCAGGGAATCCCAAGTTATTTATAACCCGCCAAACGATATGATCCCCCACCTAATTTTTGAGAACGGCGGTTGACAGGTTTTCAGTTACGTAGAATATTTGTAGATTGATAGACTCTACTAAAATAACCCAATTACTGTGGGTTATCTACAGTCATAAATATCACAGTCTAAAGCATATGGCTAAGATAAAATATACATACCAATATATATTTTTCGTGAAAATAAATTTTTAGTAATTTATTTCGATTGCATGGTGACGAAATTTAGAGTAAGACTGGCAACGTCGCTTCGCGGGGCGTCGTCTGGTTAATTGAGGAATGTGATGAATCTGGAAGGCGTAATTTTGTTTGTACTTTTCAGGTAGGTTGGAATGTACGTGTGTAGTGATACTTTAAGTGATTTTGGTTTTTCCTGACAGAACATTAATCATTAACGTTGCAGAATAATGCATCAGTGCCAACCGTGTGGAAAAATTTATGCTAAGAAAAAAGCCAAAAGGAAGCCCGACGAAGCCACAAAAACGCGAATCTTCGTATGTCTGTTCAGATTTGTTTAGATTTGCTCAGAATTTTTTTCTGTTTGTTCTATTAAAATTTTGTAAACTAGTACAGTTGACAATGCACTTTTCGAAAAACGGTATTTTCGAAAAAATGCATTTCCGAAAAAAAGGACTGTCAAAATTTTACTATTTAAAAATATATTTTAAAAGCATTTTTATTCACAAAAAATAGCCAAATAATACATTTTGTACAAATTAACTCTTGTTGTCGATTATAGGTAATTATTGACCAATGCATTACATTTCTGTCGCTCATTCATACGTAGGGTCTCCAGATTATGGAACAAATTGCCTGCAGAGGTTTTTCCTTTCCCTGCCAACCTCCAACTCTTAAAATCCCATATCAATAGACCAAATTTTCTTTCCTTCAGACCCCCACGGTACGTTATTACTCAGGCTTAAAATCTGCGTGGGCTGTCCAAGATAAAGGAAATTCTTTGACTGTAATTAACCTTTAGAATCAACATAATATTATATCAAGCTTTTTATTTATTTAATTCTATTCAATAAAAAAAACTGTCTGTCTGTTCACGAGTCTCCGTTCTCAAAGGCCTATGAACGTCCTAATCCTGTAATGACTTTAAAATGAAAAATGAAAGATATTTATAATGTAAACGAATGATTTAATATTTTTCTAAGGTTTTTCTTTTATTGAACGTTATAAACCACTTTACCATATTAAAATATAAACGGAAAATATGATTTTATAGTAAAGCTCGACACAAAAGGGATCCAATAAAATTGTAAATCAGCCATGTAACTTGCAGAACTTATTTCGGCAACAGACTCTCCAATGTCGATACGGAACGATGAACTGCAGATATTTTCCATTCGTTGTTGCCATTTGGTGGAGAAAGATCTGAGTTAAGACATATTTATGACGCTGGAAGTTATCGATGTCTCTCAATATTAGATTATCCTGGCAGGATATTCAACAAGGAATGTGATAGATTTTAGGTCACCTGCAAGTAATGGTTCGAATTCGTTGTGAGCTATATTTTATTAGCGTTCGAAAATATCCTTATAAAAGATTTTTCGTGAGGATATCGTATTATTAAGGGATCAGAATTTTAATAAAAAGGAACGCTTCTAAAATATTTTTTGAAAATATAAGATATTGCCAATAGCATTAACCAACCAGCTCCAATCACAATTTTCAAAATATACTTCTGCTTGACCGTCAGTTTAGACATTTCTTAAACTCTTACAAGCCTCTTACAAACCTCAACCATCTCATTAATTTTTTTATTACTATTTTTGTGTTAATCTGGAAATTTTTAATAAACAATTTTCTACTTTTGATGGTCTTTTTACTTTGTGATTCGTAATAGATGATAGACAGTTAAAATATATATAATGTGTAACAACATTTTAATATTTGCTATAACTATTAAGGGAGAGGGGGCTTTGGATTTTTTTTTGTGATCCAGAAAAGGTTGAGAACCTCTGTTCTATACGTATACGTTTATTTCCGAAGTGAAGATCAGGTATATTCGGGACGTTTTTTGGAAGCGTTTTGCGTCCCTCGCGTGATTAATCCAAGCAATGTGGCGGCCTTTTTGGCTTTAAGTTTCACAGACTGACATTTTACTGCTCTTAGGCATACAATATCACAAATAATAAGAATTTCGTGTATCAATTGATTCATTTTCCAAGAAAAGTTTCGCTTGTCGGACTATATCACAAGTTGTCGATTGGTATACGTTTGTATGTAGCACCCTTACGTTAAACTTTGGAAGTAAACGTGTCCGTCTTGACGAGTACACGTTAACTCTAGACTGCCCTTTGAGGGTGAATCTGATCAGAAAAAATTTTAATTTTTTGGGGATAAGTTTTTCGAATGGAGTACTTTTGTATCATTAAATTAAAAGAAAATATCGGATAAGCCCATTCTAAGATTCTAAGCAACGTTTCCTAATAATATTTGCCCTATTTTAAGAGTAATAATACTTTACCTTTGAGAAATTTTTAAATTATTGTTACTGCTGTATTTCAAGATTCTGATAATGATTAATTTCGTCGTAAGGAATGCGCCAACTCTTCGTAATGCATTTCAATAAATTCGTTAATGAAGGAACTTTACATTTATGTCGTTGCTAACTTCTTGAACCACACTGTATACCCAAAACATTTTAATACTCATTGTCACAAGATAGTTAAACGTCTCGTTATTCATTCTATACTAAAAGGTACAAAGCCCTAAAAGTCTTAATAAAGACGAAAAGGTCGTCTTACACTAGATCCTTATTTAATAATGGAAAATCGTAAAATTTGTATTTTCCTCGCCAAAAGATGTTTTCCTAAAAAATAGTTTTATCTTGTACAACATCCGTCCAGCTATAGTTACACAGAAATTTCTGTGGGACGCAAGAACATTTTATCTTAATCTGTCATAATATTTTCATTTCCCCAGATATCCCACACCCCACATTTTAGGGATGCTCATTTACATGTTTATTCGGTCTGACAGTCTTGGTATATAATATGGTCGTCTTAAAAGTGGATTATGCATTGCATATTAGGGTTGAATAGAGTTAAAAAAGATCCCTGCGTTTTTTATATGGAATATTTTATAAGTAATATTTTTGTTTTTCTTGGTATGTCCATTTCTTGTTGTTGCCCACGTCTTGTTTGTCATATAACGAGCAGACGGTGCATTGAAACGTGGAGCAAAATGTAATTTTCGGTTATTCAATATGGAGGTAAGTGGGTATTAACAGGGTAGTAAAGTGACCAGGTAAAACGTTTTCAGTAAAAATTATTCAGATTTCCAACTATGCTAATGGATTTATAACCATAAAGTATGGAATATTTGCAAGTAAGATTTTAACTATTATTTAGTTGCATTTTTGCCTTAGTAGGTATTATTCGGTTGTAACTTCTAAAGTGTTTTTGTGATGGAAAGTCAAAATCCAGGTATGTAAGCTATATGAAGACGTGATTTTGCCTAAGTTCCTTGTAGCTTGTTTAATCCGTACATGCAATGAAAATGCAAATTTCAATTTACAATTTTTTTTAAAGCTTTCCAAGCTTTAAAAAAAACTATATAAATGTATATACGCAATTTTTTGTTATTTTGTATAACATTTATTGTAGATTTACGCTGTGTAATTTAATTTTACAAATATTTGCTAACTTTTTAGAAAACTTGTTTTTTCAGGTGCGATACGTCCTCTTACGTTTGTTGAATGTTTTCAGGTTTGGCTGTCAGCTGACTGACAGTGAGAAAAGATTTAGTGCAATAAAACTGTTGATTATGAACTATGAACGGATATAGTATTCAGAATCTTGAAGAACCAGAATTAACAAATATTTCATACTTGGTGTGTGCTACCCTAAAATCCAAGTGGGAAAAGTGCTCACGGATAAAAACATATTTATTAAAAAAGGAAAGTGGTTTTCTAGCAACCACTATTTTAGTACCATGTAGCCTAATCTCTTCTGCAAGTAGTAGCAAAGATACTAGTATAGATACTTCACTTCGATGCCGCCCAGAAAAGCAATTTGAGGAATGTTCCGAAAAAACATAAAGACGGAAATTAGAGCCGTTACTACAAAGTTCCAGTTCGGAACAATTGCGTCTTGCGGTTGATATATCTACTCAGTCAACTTCATCTCCATGGCTAGTTAAAAAAGACTATCCTTGCGCCAAACCTTTGCTTTATATTTGGATCTGGACTTATCTGAATGCAAATACACTGTGTTAGGGTCAACTGTAAATAGTATCCATAAAGATACATTTCCTAGCTTATATAGACTGAATTTGTTTAGAAAGCAATTTTTCCCTAAATTTTGCGACTGATTCTGAAACCCTTGTTGAGGAAAATTTTCTTGAAATGCAGTAATATGCCGCCGGGGGCTAGGGGGGCGCAAACATCCCCCGCCCATGTCGTAACGGCGCCCCCGCACCCAGTGGAGATACACTGCCTGCTATAACCACATACTCTCCAATAAACGGAAAGTAATTTAGCTCCCCAAATCGTTGTGCCCCTCCGCCCCTAAAGGGACGACGCACTGCTGTTGATATATTAAACAAAACAGCAGTACTTATTGCCGAACTTGTTAGCGCTGACTGTACTGAAAATGTAAAATCCGCAAATTTACCACTTGTTTGTAAATGGGACTTGGATGGGAGTTCAGGTCATAGTACTTCGCCTATAATTAACTTAAACTATATATTGCGCCTTATAAATTTCAAAAATAACTTACAGCGTGACGTCATCCGCGAACCCGGACGAATTTGACACGATTTGGTATCATATCTTCCTGTTAGTGTATCATGGTATGTAGGTACTGTATACACATATATTTTTTATCTAAATGGCACAACTGAAAAGTGACGTTATGATCGATCCTTTTGCGACTTACCCATAGAAACATCTGTGCTTTGGCGAGAATTGCGAGAAAAGTAAAGAGTTTTAACTTGTGACTCTTTTCCTGAATAAAGGTAATAAAATTAAAAGCGCCAATAAAACGAAATTTGGTAATTTTTAGTTTGAGTTTTTGTTGCGTGTGTACGAATTATTGTTTCTACAGAAAATATTATTTTAATAATCTATGTACAAAAATAGACATCCTATATAATGCTCTTGCGTAATGTTAAAAGTAGAGCACTATAAAATAAAATCAACTTAAAATGAATAGGTACTTACCACTTTTAAATATTCATGTTTTCTTCTGCCTCAATAAAAATGTAACCCTAATAACCACTTATAAGTCAAATTACTTGCTCCTGGTTCTCCCACTATGTTAGTTAAAATAAAAAGCTATTTTTTGATTTTATCAATTACCTAAAATTGCACTCTGTACTCTGTAAATCACGAATTTTTAGATTTTATCACGATTTAGAAAAGGGCCAGTGTCAAGGACAACAAAAAATAATTTATTAGTCATTTATTTTCTCATGGCAATCTTGATGAGTGCCTTCCTTCCTCCTAGCGTTGAAGACGCGACGGCTGGACCTACGCCTACTCCGCATAGTAGAGGTCCAGTGTTTCGCTTAACGGAACGTAAAAATATAATATAGAAGTTTATATACAGTATGTCCACGGATGGGATAGACAAGAGGACAAATGGACCAAAAAGTGAAACACGCGAAAAAGGTCATCGTCGGTGAAAAGTGTTAACCTGCTAACTCCATTTTAACCAATTTTACAGGAGAGCATTAAAACCGCCTAGATAAATTAATATACTTGTTATAAATGAAAATTTTGCGTTATATTATTGATAAGCAATAATCACACTTATTGAAAAATCAAAAAAGTCATTTTTTAAATTATTTTAATTTTATTAGGCAAATTTTGGAGATAGCAGGTTTTCATTTTGCAAATAAAAAATGTTTACGTATTTTACGGAGTTAGCCGTTTTTCATTATGGTAAATAAAAAAGTTCTTACATGTTTTTTCAGTTTATTTCTTTAATATGTATGCTGCTAACTCCATACAGTTAATAGACAATCCATAAAATGTCATACAAAAGCTGCTAACTCCCTTTCGATAAGTATCTAGTATTAACCCTGTACCAGCATAATAATTAATTTTCAATAAATAATTTTTTTCGTAATTTATAAAAAGTTTAAAAATAAGTTAACAGATATCTCTTTTCCCGAGGAATAAAAATAACAATATCTCTTCATATTTATCAGGATCCCTTGGACAAAAAAGACAAAAAGATACTTTGGAAAAATATCTGCCAGCGAAATTATTCGTCCACTTCCAAAAAAAATTAAAGATGTACATAGAGTGTATTTATCTGTTCTTATAGTGAGAAAAAATTCCTAAATATAAATTTTAAATTATTTTTAATAGCTGTTTGAGACTCCGTGGTCTAAAGAATACAGCAAAATTTCAAAATTTGTCGCAAATCATCAGAAGTGCCTCAAAAATCAGACATTTGATAATAAAATTATATCAAGAAGGAAGATCTCAAAGAAACATAAGAAAAATTGTTGGAAGAAGCCGGTCACCAGTGAATATATTATAAAAAAATATGAAACAATCCATACAACAAAAACCTTGTCAGGGAGAGGAAGGAAAAGTACTGACTTCTCGAGAGAAACAAGAAATACAAAGAAAAGTTGCTGAAAATCCGCAAGCTACTGCGACAGATACAGTGAAAAGTTAAGCCAATGATTACAAAAAGGTTATCCATGTAACAATAATAAGACAATTTTTAAGAAGCCAGGGTATACAGGCACGAGTTGGTCGAAAGATACCATTAGTAAATAATAAAAATACGAAGAAGCATCTCGAGTTTGCTCAGAGGCATTTTGACAAAAATACTGAGTACTGTAAAAACATCATATATACTGACGAAATAAAAATTGAGTTTTTTGGTAAAATAAACAAAAGGTTTTGGTGTACAGAAAGCGCGGGGAAGCCTACAAACCTAAAAATGTAATTCCATCGGTAAAGCACGGAGGGGGTTCCGTTCTAATCTGGGGGTGTATGTCATGGCACCGCCATTTTAATGACCAAACTATAGATCGGTTCGTCTACATCGACATTTGAAAAAAAAATTTAAGACAAAGCGCGGAGAAAATGTGAATTGGAGCTAATTTCGTATTTCAACAAGACAACATCCAAAGCATACAGTGCTGGTCGTTACAGAGTGGATACTGTATAGCGTACCAAGAGTGTTGGAAATGCCACCGCAGTCCCTAGACGTTAACCCGAATGAACATCTATGGTGGGAACCCAAAGAAAGGGTGAAAGACATTAAAATTTCCAACAAAGAGGCGTTAAAAGCAAGATCTCAAGAAGAATGGTCAATAATTGATGTAGGTTTTGTTATAAAACTGGTAGAGTCAATGCCTAACAGGTTACAACAAATTATAAAATCACAAGGGTACCCCACACGTTATTAGTTTTGGCAGGTTTGGACGACTTTCAAAAAAATGTCGGTGGACGAATAATTTTTCTCCCTTGGTTTTTAAGAAATTATGTGTTATTATTAATTATATTTTTGAAAGGCATTGTCTAGGTTGAACTTTATATTACAGTTTTTAGTACATGAATAGTTGTTTTTATGTTTGTAAGGAAAAGCAAATCAACTTAAGTAGTTGTAATTGTATCGCAATTTTTTAAACACTTTATAAGTGGACGAATAATTTATCTCCCGACTGTACATACATTTACCATTAGTTATCAATAGAACATCAGTACACTATAAAACACCAATAAAATTGCAAAAAACACACGAGTAAACAAAACTATGTGCCGGCGTAGACCTGAACGCAACGGGAATACCGGAGATAGCAGTATTTCGTTGGTTAAATTTGAATTGCGTGGAGATAGCAGGAATTATTGTACACAATATCCATTTATTTATAACTTAAAATGATAAGGCCGTTATTGTTACTAATGGAATAGTTGGTTTTCTTTCTAATAACGCCAAAAATCCATTTTGACCTAAAGTGGAGTTAGCAGGTTAACACTTTTCACCGACGTCATTCTTTATAAATAAAATCCACGATGCCAAAAAATTTTTTTTGTTCAGGGTATGAAAAAAATACAAAAACGAAACATTTGGTTAAGAGTAAAGTTGCCTTTTTTTAATTTAATGCAAAACGCTGTATAAAAGCGTTGTTTTGTTTTTAAAAGAATTCTTATTCCAGATTTTCAAGTAAAAACTTGAAATTTATAAATTACGATTTTAAAAGTCACATTGTCACGTTTTTTATTTGATTACACCTTTAATAACTGTGAGGTATTTGTCAAAATAATAAAGATGTAGTCTTTAGAGCAAAGAATACTTACAATCCAAAATTACAGACTCATACACGTTAAAGAGAAGTACTAATATAATATTAAATAATAATTGTAATATTCCAGAAATATTTCTTATTTTATTAAACTTGGCTTATTTTATTAAAAATGGCTAAAGCTTCTTCTTATTTCTTCCAGTGAAATCAATCATATTGCTTTTAAAATTCTAAAACTGCTTCGTCATTTTTAATGGGTCTTTTATATAATAGTTGTTTAATGCGCCCTAAGAGGAACATATCACAAATTGTCAAATCGAAACTCCTAGGGGGCCAGAAAATTGGACCATTTCGGCGCATCCATCGATTTACACATTTGCGATTGAGCCAATTCCTTACTTCTGCAGCATAATATGCAGGACACCCATCGTGCTAAAAATACATATTTCGGCGATATTGAAAGGCAATTCTTTTAACTTGTGTGACAGAAGTCACTCCAGCATTTAAAACAATGTCTGTGACATAATAGGAAATGGCTCACCAAACATTTACTTTTTTAAAATACTGATGGCGCAGCGGTTCGCAATTCTAAACCCCCAGTATCTCACATACTGAGAAGCTACAATGCCGATTGTTCTAAAGGTTGACTTATCTGACAACATTATCAGCTTATGAAAGTTCACGTTATTACTTAAAATTTCATCACCTACCCACAAACAAAAATCCAAGCGTTGTAACTGTCTCCATCTTCCAAAGTTTGGTTAAAAATTGGTTTAAATGGGCGAATTTTATTTTCCCTAAACACATGTTGAATAAGACTTTTTTTACACAATTGTAAACGTCGCGCTCGTTTTCTTAAATACATAATAGGAGTGTCATTAACAGATTGCAAAATTAATACTGTAGAAACATCGTTTCCATCGTATCTTTTCTTGGTATTCTTTAAATCACTAACGGATCCATTTTTTTAAATTTGATTACTTACTTATGTAAGTACTAAACTTTTGCATAATTGTACATTTGGAAACCTGCCTTGAAACTTCTGTAGCGATAACAATTCTCGCCATTTCTGTAATTTTGGATTATAAAATATTCTTTGCTCTAAAAACAACATCTTTATTATTTTGACAGATTTGTCACAGTTATCAAAGTTGTAATCAAATAAAAACGACGACAAGGTAACTTAAAAAAAATATTTTAAAAGAGTAATTTAGAAATTTCAAATTTTTACTGGAAAATCTGGAATAAAAAAAGACAAAATTTAACGTTTCTGTATTTTTAAGAAGTATCTGTTTTCGTATCTTTCACTTTTTGGTCCATTTGTCCTCTTGTCTATCCCATCCGTGGATATACTGTAAATAAAAGTTTCCATATACAAGTTGCTATTTACATAACAAATTAGAAAAGCAATACCTGAACAAATTAGGAAAGCAATATTTGACTGGACGCAAACTCCAGGGTTTGATCAGGTTCTTTCCTTCATCAGTACTCCGTTCAGCCCCACTGTTTTTAACACCAAAGTTTGAAAACGTACATAAATCATTTTTGTTCGTAGTTTTCCACCCTCTCGTTTAAAATACGATTAGCATAACTTTCGGCAAAGAAACCGCTAACCTTAAAACTAAATTTACTGGCACGTTTGAAAAGTTGTGTATACATCTGTAGTCTGTTGGGCACTTGAAAAATGAACAAAACTTTTCTTGAAAATTCACTGGTTTTTTCTATAGCTGACAAGAAAAGGAAACTATTTTATTGCTATGAATTATGAAATGGAGAATTGGACATACACTCAATATGCGGTATATCAGGCACTCACAAATTGTGTAGCAATAAGCGGTATATCAGGCACTCACAAATTGTGTAGCAATAAGCGGTAGATCAGGCACTCACAAATTGTGTATTTACAATTGGAATGTGTTTAATACAGAGACAACAGAAAAATCGGAAAATAACCAAAGCTTTACTTAAATAAACAAAGTGTAAATTTCAAACGAAACAAAATTCCTAATCTGACATTTATTTTCAAATTCACTATTGCTAGACCGGTCTAATTTGCCAGTCAAAATTTTAAAAACTACAGTTATTTTTGACCCATCGTGCTAATTTATAAAAAGATATTACACTTCTGGCTTGCTTATGTTTATCAGTAAACTTAATTATTTTTTTGCTGCTACACAATTTTTTAAATGAGATTTTTGAATTCTGCAGCATGTCGTTATTCTCGATCCTGGAAAATTAGTTTGTTCTATAGTAATTCGTTCTATTAGAAACGGGTTATAAATATTGTACTAGGGCGAACTTCTTCTTCCGTAGAAATTCTTGAGCTTCCCGCTGCCTTCTTTTTTCTAATGTCGCATCTATTTCCCATCTATGTTATTTTTAGTACTATATTTTTGCTTGTATGTGAAAAGGTACCCCATTTCGTATATAAGCAATATAATAAGCAACAAATATAAAGTTTTTTAAAGGTCAAAATAGAATTTTTTGATTGTATATGACTGACATAGACACAAAATGTTTTATGAAAAATTTTCCGAGGTCGTACATGAAAAATAGGAGCACAATTTATAGTACCATTTATTGTATACACACACCATTTGACAATTTTAAGAAGTATATTGTAAACGTCATTCTTAGTTAATTTTCCGGCTTTCCATGAACTATTATAATAATTATTACTTCACGATTATTCTAATTAACCAAATAATCAGTTTCCTTCCGTTTTTTAATCTCTCTCTTATACACAGCTTCTGGTTCCCCTCGGAGAATTGTCCAACAGTAATCCGCTAACATTGAAACATTCACTTCCCTTGGATATCTTTTTTCCATATTTCCAATTTCTTCTCCATGTTCGTCACTAACGCCTCCACAGCTTTCGGGGAAGTATTCTAAGCGGCAGTGTAAAAAATGTATTTTTAAGGACATATTACTTCCGATATTTCCATAAGCTCTTAGAAGTTTGTCTACAATCTCTGGAAATTGTCCGCTCTTTTATTTCCTGAGAAATGGGTTACAACCATTCTAAAGGCTTCCCATGCCTATTTTTCTTTTCCCTCCAAAACATAGGTACATCAAATGGCATTGATTGACCTCTTCCATTAAGCCAATCTCGAAGACAGTTGGCACAAGTATAGCAGCAAATATGGGGCGCCCATTTTTTTTATCTTGGTCACCAACTTTATATCCAAAATATAGGTAAAGGTAACATCTCCACAAATATAACAAAAATTGCGTGACTTATTAACACACTCGCCCGGCGTATTGACATAGTTTACTAATACATAGAACACTATACGATATGACGCCGACGGTTGAAATAAGACTAAACTAGGTAACTAACTTATCCATTTACTAGATTTTATTACCGTAGACAGGGACAAACCAATTACAATATGTCTAGACAGACATATCTAATGATAAATGCTTATTACCATTATAAAAACAAGGTACCTACTGCCTGTATTATGAAAACCAGACCTCGGCAAATATTTTGGCCGCCGGATCTGTGACGAGCAGGTCAAAATCTATAAGACTGAGCTATTTTTATTACAGACATTTTTTTGTTGTTGACTAGTAATTTGTGCTCTCTGGGCTAAATTCAGTTCAGGCATTTTGCTATTATGATTTGGATTAATAGTCAATATGTCAGTGAAAATTTTAATGACATGCCTGATTTACAACAATTTAGGACTATTGTACAACACAGTATTGAACACGACTGTATGTTCTGACAGATTCCCAGTTTCCAACAAAATAAATCGTATTTGGAGCCTTCCAACTTCACAAAATATTAAATAAAACATTTCACATTCATATTCGATAAACTACAATTTCTTTTAACTACATATTCAGAACTTCACTTGTCATTCGCAGCACGAATCTTTCGTCTCGAAACCCCTGGATCGGTCTTTTGCTGTATGCATACGAAATATTGAGGTATTAATATAAAACATATGTCATGGAGACATAACAAAGCAAAAAACACAAATCATTTTGTAAAAAAATGCTGACGTGAATTTAAATATATCGTTACTAATGGTCTGAATTTTAAATATATGTATTTGATAAATAGGAGTTGATCTGGCGTATACACTGCTCCAAAAAATTAGTGAAACACTTCCTTGTACCCCTGTATAACTTTTAAAGTGGCAGTGATATACAGATAAAACATACATATTCTGAAAGACACGCATTTTCTCTGAACTGATTATTCATTTGTAAATTTTTAAATAGTCTTTTATATCGTCCAGTCTACCTATAACGATCACACACTTGCTTGATGACTGACGAGATGCGATTGAAATTTCTTGCAACTTGCTGCAATATAAAATCTAAATGTGGATATTTTCATGATAACTGTATTTCTTGTACTTGCTTTGGAATTTTAAATTTATCTTAGATAATAATTAGCATAAACCCGTTTCTTTTCTATCAAATCACTAAAATAAAATGTGCATTAATTATGAAAATATCATTCTCACTCGTTTATAGCAACGAGCTTAAAAGTTACAGACTTACCAAAAAATGTTACCGTAATTTTTTTGAGCAGTGTACATATGTACATATGTACATAGTACTATTCTTGCCCATGTATTTAAAAGAGTTTTGTGTTTAGAAATTGAAGAAATCTGTAACTTATTTTTTAAATTTTGAAAAACTTTCATTGGAGTAAGAGATCTCCAGCAAAGAGGTAACCGAACAGAATCACAGTTGAGGCCTATAGCGCAGAGTTGCCTAACTTAAAAATATTTCAAAATTCCTTTTAAGTACAGACAGCAGTTTATATGGATATTCTTTGTACTATTAGGATATATTAGCAAGATCCCCTATGGATCCCGTTGATCCACTGTGAAGGTCATGTGATATTTGCATTGATGTATCAAGTTGTTTACGACAGATCAATGGAATCTCGTCAAAATATCCTATACAAGATAATCAAAGAAGTTTGCAACAAATGAAAAACTTTTTTATTACTGATCGATCTATAACCTTCAAAAAATAAATTCATAATTTTAAATAGAGCGAGAAATTTAAAAAACCTAGAATAATTCAAGAGTTAACTAACCCTTCTTTAATTATTGAAAATTCAATTACGATTAAAACTGCATATACATATATCGAGTATAACTAAATACTGTTTTTAAAGTTTATGTCTTTTCATCAGGAAATGTTTACTCATAATTTCCACTTTTAAAGGTCATTTAAAACAAGCGATGTTATAAATTTTTCTCTAAGACATATTAAACACTGATTTAACGTTACATATCTACTAGAGGGTTCTAATTTTACTGCAAATTGTCAAGTGGTAAATAGTCCGTAAAAATTAAAAATAATCAGTGGCGCAGTTACTGAAAATAGTAAGAAATTAAAAAAAAACTGATTTTACCCCCAAATTAGAAATTTAAGTTAATTTCTTAATTCTAAAGAATTTTTCTTAACAATTTTTTTCATATTTTGAAAAACAAAAGTATTTTGGTCTTCAGTTATTTTCAATTGTTTTAATTTCCCTCTCTATTAAGGATAAATTGTGACATGCAATTTATGTTTTGCATGTTTTAGATCATACAT
Source organism: Philopedon plagiatum (assembly GCA_963971165.1). Taxonomy (NCBI): domain Eukaryota; kingdom Metazoa; phylum Arthropoda; class Insecta; order Coleoptera; family Curculionidae; genus Philopedon; species Philopedon plagiatum. The sequence goes on along the minus strand of OZ020194.1, from coordinate 79,387,433 downwards.
CTACTTGTATTAAGCATTAAATTTTCTGAGAAAACACTAATAAAGCAGTTTTTCATTTCTTGGAAACTTTTTTAAACACCCTGTACATTAATTGATGATAATTTCCTTTATATTAAATTGATAATAACTACAATAAACAAGGTGCCATTCTCTTGTTTTTGCCGTATTTTCTAACTGTATTAATACATATAAGTACCTACTAACAATACATTTACTTACTATATATAGATATAGTATATATCGATAATTTTCCCAGCTCTAGTTCTAATAAAAGCTCTATGTACTCTAAAAAATCATGGATTTTACCTATTTACTTGCCATTCCCTTTATGGCGTTCCTAATACCCTTCAGGGCTCCAGAGTAACATTTAAGTCCTTATGAAGGTAATGGTCCTTCATAATGGGCGTGACTAATTCTTTTTGCCGGTGCTTTGGCATAATACCACTTCAGAATTTTTATTATTTCACTTGAAGTGGGGTATCTAAAACAGCATATGAGAATGAGAATGAGAAGAAATATAGAATTACAAAAATAGCTTTTTATGTAACTAGGTAGGAAAAGCTTTACTTTGCTTAATGAGTGTAATGTTTGAGGGACGAACGAGCGAAGCGAGATTCCACAAAATTATGCGAGTAAAACAAAATTGTATTTCCTAATGTGTTTCATACAAGAGTTTTTCTAATTTTGAAAAAAATATGAAAATAAAATTATTAATTTTAATTATTATATGAAAACATCTAAGTAGGCACCAGACGAAGAAATTTTTATTTCATCTAGTAGCAACGTTAAAAAGCTTTTATTGTACGTGTGAAGGAGGCAGTGACGTTTGGTGAAATTTCAAAGTTGTGTATCTCTGTTCATACTTACAGGACCCGTACCAGATTTAGGGGTTTTAATAGTGAGCCCACTGGGAATGTTTTGGTAAAGAAAAAAAACATTTTGTAATTTGCGAAAAAAAGTTAAATTTTTGGTGCGGTCCACCCAAGAAGAAAATGAACACGTCTAGGTATTTGCTTTCTTTTTTTTCTAAACAAATTTTACATCATTTTGTCGACAGTTTTTAAATTTTGAGAGAAAACAATGTGTTAGTAGAAAGTTATAGTCATTTGCATTTTTTTAAGCCTAAAATATAATTTTCCAAAAAATTCAACTGACTATAACTTTCTACTAACACATTGTTTTCTCTCAAAATTTAAAAACTGTCGACAAAATGATGTAAAATTTGTTTAGAAAAGAAAAAGAAAGCAAATACCTAGACGTGTCCATTTTTTTCTTGGGTGGGCCGCACCAAAAATTCTCTCAAAATTTAAAAACTGTCGACAAAATGATGTAAAATTTGTTTAGAAAAGAAAAAGAAAGCAAATACCTAGACGTGTCCATTTTTTTCTTGGGTGGGCCGCACCAAAAATTTAACTTTGTTTCGCAAATTACAAAATGTTTTTTTTCTTTACCAAAACATTCCCAGTGGGCTCACTATTAAAACCCCTAAATTTGGTACGGGTCCTGTAAGTATGAACAGAGATACACAACTTTGAAATTTCACCAACCGCCACTGGAAGGAGGTGAATTTAATAACACTGTTTCAGTCAGAACAATTTTTAAATCAAGATATACAGGGCGTTTCTAAAAATTGCCAATAAATTTTAGTGGCAGTTTTTATAACTGTTAATATAAAGTAATGTTCCCAATAACACATATCTGGAAGCGCCTGTGCTGCAGGGTGGTAAAGTTCCTGGGTCATGTACCGTTTCACCCACCTAAATCATTTTTAGGACGTCACTAACTTGGTTTGATATCCTAATTATATTCGTATCATTTTTAAATTATTTAGCAAATTATCCTTTCGCGCCTACTTATTAAAAAAATCTTTTTATGCTAAGGCAAACAGCATTGCATACTTTTTTTTTGGCTTATTAGAATTTATTGTCAAAATGAAATGCAAAAATATTGTTTGGTAATTTTTTGGGAAGCACGAAAAGCCCTAAAAATCGAGTTAAACTTTGACGAGTGATGTCATCATTTTCCTTCACTTTGGTTTGTTAGACTTTTGCAATGTTGCCGAATCATTCGTCGTTCGAGCTGGTATTTAACAAAAGATACAACATCAAGCTAATATAAAAACCTCCTGCCTCAATATAAATCTGCTTGTTATGAAAAAAGTATTCCTAGGAAATATAGAAAATTATAGAGAACAATGTGAGAAGCATAGCTTTTTTGTACTTAGCTTTTTAACTTCACATTCCGTATTTCAGCGCTAAAATATTCTGCATTCGAAAGTAAATATTCATACGTCATGTCCATAGTACCCTTGGGCAAATTGCCCGAATCAGCTATTTAAAAGTCTTGAAAGCTATCACTAATGGTGGGAACACTTATCAAACGAATACATTTTCTTTCAAAATCAAAACCAACATATTGTTTCACAACTGTCATCTTACCTGACAAAAATGGTTTGTTTCACAATTAAATTCACTGGGGACTTCTCGATTCAAAGCCGATAACGGTGTTAAACTATCCTTTTCTAAGAAGTAATATTGAAAGAGTCGGACATAAATCTTTGATTACCTGGGAATTTTATGTTGATTATTGAGAGATATGAAAGTTTTATATCGAATCCTTTGTGCCTGCTATCACTGGTATCGACTTTGTATTATATGTCAGACATTATGATAACAGCGCAAATCGATATTTATATTTTATTGGTGTGAAATATGGCGGGTTTTTGAATTCCTTTCAAATGTTTACATTAAATATATTGCCGTAGACTTAATTTAAGAAAAATCTAATTTCATTTTGATTAGCTGCGCCCCACCCACCAGGGGTATATTTACGTATGGGTTGATTGGACTATAACCCAGGGCGGCAAAATTGTAGGGGCGGCAAACATCTCTTCACTTTGATGTACGAGCTTTAAGGCTAGACTCTATTTCCTGCTAGGAAATTCCCTATTAATCATAAATTACAACTTCCTCAGCCAATTTTTGATTAATTTTCAAAAATATTGAGCTTAAAATAAAGCTTATTTATAATGATCAAGCTCGCTAAACAATAATTAGAATTAATTGTACATTAATTTTTAATGAAAAAAAAAATAGATAAAGTATTGTCTCACTTTTCCCTAGGTTTTCTGTTTTATGTTCAAAATGGCTGTCATGATGAATTCAATAAAAACAATGAATAATAAATTTTTAGAACTTACTTATATTGAATAATGAAAAAAAAAACAATTTTAAATATTTTATTTTTTACGTTCTATCCTTTTTATACATTAATTATGTTTTTTCCTCAACATGATATTTCTACTACAATATAAAATATTAGATTAATCAATCGTTTTTGTACTGGAAAAAAGAAGTGTTGACGGTGGGGGGGGGGGGGGGCAGCCACATTTAAGTAGCCCGGGGCGGCACTGAACTTAAATACGCAACTGATACCAACTATTGTTTTACTTATAAATAATATTTAAATTCGATTGATTGTAATTGATCCAGAAACTAGTCTTTGGATTTTTCAATATCTCACCTGTAAACCGAAAAAATTCCCTATTCAAGTCAAATGCATAACACCAAGTTCTGTCCTTTGGACCCAAAGCCAAAAATAAGGATTTCATGAGCGCAGAATACCAAAACAAATTAAATAAAACAGCATAAATTTTACAGTAAATCAACCCTGTAATAACATAATGACCAAAATGTCCAAAGTATCTTTTATTTAGATTGTTAAAATTTACTTTCCAGGAAAAACGACTGAAACGTCTCAAAAGTTTCGCCCGTTTTATGTTTTTGTCTTAGCCGCAACTGGCAATATAAATTCCAGACTAACAACCATTATTAACTGTAATTATTCCCCATTAAGTTTATTTGCAGGACTTTTTGCTGTTTTTATTGCCGAGTAATTGGGATGAAGTATTTTTAATGGATGTAGAATATGGCCCTTTGATGGGTAAATATAGGTAGAGATGTTTCGTTTTTATTAGTGTTTCTGCATTTCCTAACTCAATTATGTTATACTTATTTTATTTGTGTACTCGTAATTGAAGGACAGAAAGGTAATGATGGGGAGTTTTGATTTTTTAAGACGGTATTGCAAAAATCCACCGACAAAATTTTACACGCGATTTTTGCCCAAAATAAGAATTTATAACATAACATAGAGTTAACTTTAATTTTTTCCTTTAAACTATTTTGTACTACACTAAACTTTTAAGTTGATATAGATAACTTAATACGTTTCGTTTCCGAGGCACACAGTGATAAAACTATTTTTGTTTTTCTTATTTATTTATACGTTTTTAGAGATAAGGTAATCCATAGATACAATGTAGGTGAAGTTTGCCTCGAGATAGCCTCAAACAGAAGCTAAAAGCTAGTCTTCTCCAAATCTAAACAGTTTTTCCAGGTTTTCTCACTTTCACATTAAAGAAGGAATAGTCCGCGGCCCTTGACATATTTATTTTTTTAAATAATTTCAAGGGATTTGCTAAATATTGATTAGTTTTCTCCAAAACCATTTTTTTTATTTTGTAAACACTATTTAAAAAGGGTCACAAGCAAAGGTAAAAACCGACAAAAATACACTATGCCCAGGTCTTCTCCAAAACCAAAATTGTTTTCGCAGTTTGCATGGAAGAGGGGAATCCTTTCGGGGCGCTGGGTTTATTTTTTATTTTGTAAAAAACTATTTAAAAAGGGTCACAAAGATAATCAGGTCTTCTCCAAAACCCAAACTGTTTTCGCAGTTTGCATGGAAGAGGGGAATCTTTTGCGGCGCCGGGTTTATTTTTTATTTTGTAAAAAACTATTTAAACAGGGTCACAAAGGCAGGGACGGACTGGGTTCGGAAAATTTGGCGGGCTATTTAAAGGTAAAAGCGCCGATTTAAATTAATAAGCTTTTTTTAACTATTTTTCACTTACACCAAAAGGCGCCAGGGTGTTTTGTAAACAAAAGGCGCGGCGGGCTGCGCCCGCCAGTCCGCCGGGCCAGTCCGTCCCTGCACAAAGGTAATCAGCTCTTCTCCAAAACCCTAACTGTTTTGGCAGTTTGCATGGAAGAGGGGAATCTTTCGCGGCGCCTTGTTTATTTTCTGTTTTTTAAGAAACTATTTAAAAACTACGTTAACTACTATGTTTTCGTAAAAAGACAACATTCCTGTTTTATACTTTAACTTTTTGATATCTTGTACTATTTAAATGATATCTAGCAAAATATGACCTAAAGCCAATCTAAATGTTGACTTTAAAAAACGAGAAAACAAGGAACTTCTTCCTTTGACATTTTTAGAAATATTGAAAAAATGCCATTTTTTTTTTGACAAAATGTCAAATTTGACAATTACTAAGTCACGTGATTGATCATATGCAGGTGAATATATTCTATCCAATTTGATTTGAGAATGATGACAGAAAAAACAATTGAACAGGAATTCACCCTATTGGTCAGTTCCATGAACAGTTTACACCAGGACATATTTTGGCAATCACAATCATATTCATCTTTTCCTTCCTGATAATCACAGAGGAATAAGATTTCCTTCTATCCGTGTTGGCGAAACTGCATTAGAAAATGTCAAATAAAAAAGGACATGTTCAAATTTTTATCGTACCTTCTTCGTTTATGGAAGTAATGCTGGTTTTCTACTTTGAAAGATTAGTCATCGCAAAATTCTTTTCTTTCCTGATAAAATTCCCAACAGAATCCCATTTCTTTCTATCCTTCTTGGCATAAGGTACATTAGTAAAAGACAAATAAAAACGATGTTGCTGCCAATAAAAAAAATATTTTCAAGCATTTTATCACAGCCGCCTTTATTTGTGCAGATATTTCTGGTTGTCTACTTTGAAAGTTTTTTGGAATTGTCATAAAAATAAATTCCTAACCGGGCAAAATACAGGTAAGTTTTATAATTTTATAGTAAGTTTTTACAAAACATAAACAGAATTTGCAAAAATCTTCTTTTTATTAAGTAAAAACCGCATAACCACATTAACCTTCTCATTTTATACTAACTACATAAAATTGTTTCCTACTTCTTTAAGAAAGACTACTCCTTCAAACCAATAACTCGCAATAAAAGGATTGGAGAAAAAGTTTTTAAGTAAATGAAGAAAAAATAGCAAAAATGAGTAAATATTTTTTTAAGATAAACAGTTATAATAATGTGATCTTAAAAAAATATGTACCACATGTATTCTCCGATAAACTATATAGTGAAAATGGCTGTATAATACAGCCTACCTGCGAATAGTGACGTTTGTGAGAGTTAAAGACGCGATAAAAATTGTTTAGTCGAATAAGTAGGCAGTTTCACAATTTTTAACTGTATATGTTGGAAGTAGGTATTAGTTACAGAAGGATAGATACACCTTGTACCTGCACTATGACTTCTACATGTAGGAAAAGATGACATGTAATAATATTGTTAAGAAATAAATGTTTTAAAAGAGAGAGGTTTAAAGTGCAATCAAACGTTTCCACTCCTTTATCAATAACTAAAGAAATCTTCTTTGATGCCTTCTGTTCTCAACTTTATATTGGCCGGCTTTCCTGTAAATCATTACTTAACGCGCGGTCCAAGTAATGGAAAGAAAAACAAATATGTACCTTGCGTAATATTTCGGTAGTTGTTAGTCAGTCGCAGATTTATAGAACAGAGAAATTTAAGCTGCTAACACTTAAATATAATATAAACTTTTTAGATGTATTTTTACACTGCAAGAACAGGTTATGGGAAAGCTTGAGAAATATCATGTTTATATTTCTCACAACCTAACTTTCTATCTGTTGTAAACATTTTACGAGGATGAGAGAGAGAGAGAGAGAGAGAGAGAGAGAGAGAGAGAGAGAGAGAGAGAGAGAGACAGAGAGAGAAAATGAGAGAGAAAAAACATGAGAGAGACATAATTGATCTCTCCGTTGTAAAAGGGATCATCATTCTCATTTCAAATTGGATAGAGTATAGGCATAGATAATAAACATTATCGAAATCTTGGCGCAGCTACGTAAAAAACGTTTTTTACAGAGCCATCATCACTAGGACCGATAGCTCAATGTTTGCTGAAAACGCGTACAATAAATATGAAAAACCAGAAAAACATTAATACTTTATTACCATTTTTGTGGCAAAAAATTGCCTTTATATAATGTGTGTGCAAGAAACTGGTAGAAAAACGTCAATAAATCGTTGTTAATTATTTAGTATCATTGTTTTTTATTTAAGCATAGTTGTATTAATTTTTGTTATTTATTTGAGTTGTTTACTGTGAACCCAAAAAAGGGATGTGTTTAACTACTACCATTTGTAAGTCGCCCTTTTAGTGGAGTCTTATACCACAAACAAGCATTCCATTTATTAAATAGGTTTGGACCCTATTTGAAACTATAATATTAGTGGTCAGCCTGAAGTACTTACAATGAAGGGTTGATTAGTAGTCCTAGTCACATTAACACAAACCTCAGATAAATTGAAGGAGAAGGGAAGAGCTTTGTTAACAAAATACTACCCAATTAAAATTGGTTTAGCCTTAGTTTAATGAGTCGAAATTTAAATACTCTGTAGGAATCTGTTCCAATTCAAATATCGCACACTGCATTCTTTTAAAGCGGTCCATAGGATTACTCATGTGCCTTGATCTATTAAAGTATAGAGATAAAATTTTACGAAGGTAAATTTCAGAGTCTTAAGATTATGTTAATATGCCAATTAAGCCAAAAGAGCTCCAATAAGTATCTAAAAATCCTGACTTTTAACACTTTATGGTCACAATTTTGTTAAAAAAGCTCGCTTACGCTATTAGTGAACTAATGTAGCAATGTAGAAACTTAACAGAAGAATGTTATCAGCGGTATATCAGCACCGCCGAAACTGCCATCACAGGAAATCCTAATCTTTCTTGAACTTTATTCGCTCTAAATGCAATCAGGGTGCAATTCCAAAGGAAATGCACCTTGATACACATAAAGCTGATAATGGTTCTGACATTGCAAATATCTTTGCCCAATATTTTTCGTCTGTCTTCAACCCCAAACCTCTTTTAATACCCAGCAAGCTTTTCCTGATGCCTTTGAAACTCTCACTAATATTAGCGTCAGTGCTACTTATATCCAGAGAACTTTGCTCGCGCTTGATGTCAATAAAGGTGAAGGTGCCGATCCATATTCCATATTGTCTGACATACTGTTTGTTGTATAGCCCGATGAATAGGATAGCAGCGCAAGTCGATAAATATTATGACAGCCTGCATTTCTTTGATGTCTCGGTAGCACAAGTGTAAACCTTTGACCAAAAGTGTTATTTTAGGTTAGTGCAGATTGGGCACAGCTTAAGTATGGTTAAATCTTGTAAATGTACAACACAATACGGTTTCAAACTGTATAAAAGAAATGCCTTATGGAGAAGTTGCCGATATCTTTACAGCAGCTTATCCAGATCGTTCAGTACCTAGCAATTGAACATAATAAAATTATGACTATGGGTTGTGTCACCAGTTTACATGTAAAGCGAAGAAGAAATTCCATATTAGTGACCGAAGACTTTAAAATGCCTAGCACTTGAGAGGAGTCTATGTACTGGTCTTAGTCAGCTTGCTAAAAATATCATATGATCTCGTAGCAGCGAAAAAGTACATATCTCTTAAAAGCAGAGGCGCTTGAGAGGTCACTATATACATTACGAATCGTATTCTACATATTTACAGATGAAAATAATTATTTATTTGTAAATGGGACAGTTAATAAACAAAATACAAAAACTACGTAATTCACCAAATACATACTCAGAGGCGTGAAGAAGTAAATGTTTAGACAGGAATTCTGAGGAAGAGAATTATCGGTCCTTATTTTATAGAAGGTACACACACAGCAGAGAAATATTTAAAATTTTTACAAATAGAAATTGGTCCTGCGTTGAAAGAGTTAGCAATAACTAGACAAATAGCTTTTAGAGGTGAAGCGCCAGCTAACAGTGCAGCAGGTGTGTCCGAATTTTGAAATAACAGATTTTAGGGAAGTTGAACTGGACATTTTAGCCTTTAAAATAGAAAAGAATCAAGCTGTGCGATGTTTTCCCGACGCATGTGTGCGTTAGAAAAATAGCGCACAGTTAATAAAAAACAATTGAAAACATCAAAACTTTAGGTATTACGAAACGAATTTAACTTCCTCTTTCTTTCTTTTTTTCTTTCTTTCACTAACCTCCATACAAGCTATGGGTACTTAAATAAAGCAACTAACATAGTAATATAAACCTTCTAATATTCAATTTTGCTCCTGCGGTATAATAAAGCTCTTATGTTTTAAAGTATTTAAAGTTATTATTTCAGCGATATCTATTTTCATAGACTAGTCTTTTCTGAAGCAATAACTGTGCGGTTTAAAGTCCCTAAGGAAACATTTGTTTCTTTTATTACAATATTTTTTATTTTTTTACTCAGCTTTACTTAATTCTTTCGAGTATTTACTGCAATGTTTTCAATTTTACGTTTTGATTTATTTCACTGTTGTCCATTAGTGCCCTGTAAAAACGGCGGTTATGCTCTTTCAGGAGACAATTTGTTTTCCGGTTTGCATTTTTTGTAGGTCGTTAGGGATATAGAAGCTCTTCTAAAGAAAATATATGGTGTAAAAATAGTTTCGGAGCGGCAGTGCATGGTGTAATTAACTTTTAAAAACACGCTTTGCTTGTATGCGGTTTATATTGTATACACTAAAACAGGGATCTTCAATTAAGGTGAAAAATTCTCTTACAAATTTGCGTTAGTTTTGAAGTAACATGAAACTTTTCCACTCTCACAAAAGACATGTATTGTACCAAAAGTATTAAATATAATTAACTAAATTGAACAAACACTTTGTTATAATGAAATAATCAAGCTCTTTATATATATATATATATATATATATATATATATATATATATATATATATATATATATATATATATATATATATATAATAACATGTCCTAACTGACTGCCTGACTGATTCATCATCGCCGAGCCGAAAGTTATAAATATGAAGTTTGATCAGTAGTGGTATTTTATAACATTTATTTACATTTAATTTTTTTTTTCAGAAGGTCGAACTCTAGAACTACACTCCCCCGATGCTGTCCACAGCTGCGTATTACGAGCAGCTGACCCCGCCGAAGCTATTGCATGGTTTAACACCCTCCACTCTGCACTGTCCGTGTTAACCACTGCAGCATTGCACGAAGCATCTCGAGCGATTCCTGATCTAAGACATATAGGGTGGTTGTTAAGGAAACCTAGAATAGAGGTATTTGATGCTTAGCAACTTATACATAGGCCAGGTGCCAAGTATTTTGTGATCTAAGAAATGTTGGAAGAAAATTTATTTTTCAAAATGATTGTTTAAGATTAGTCCTTAAGTTTTCCCCCACGAGCTAGACCTCCCATTCCGGGGGGTAAAGGGATTAAAGATCAGTTTTAGCCATTTCCCTGGTTTTGTATTAAATTTATGTCAAAAATGGTTATATGTTTACAAAATTGATGATAATTTAATTGTTTTCAAAAAAGGGTACGTATATTTTTCGTCAGGTTAGTATTTTGGTAAATAATGATAATTCAAATTTAATGACCCCTGCTTTATTATCCTTACCTAAAATTATATTACAAATCTTATAAAATATAAAGAAGTAAAAGAGAGCAAAGGTGTATCACTAGTTTTAAAGCTAATACTCTGCGCTACAACGCCAAGTACAATTGGCTGTGAAACTTATTGTAAAACTTAAGCGCTAGTCCGTTCCTGTACAAGCGATTAAAATGTAGGTATTACGTAACTTTGGGGCATTCTCTAGGTACCAGAATGTAACTAAGTTATAGCTGAAAGCACAAACCTACAACACAGAACTATAATATTAACCTGCTACACACACAAGATTGGCTGTCGGCAGAACACTCTACGACTAATTAAGCACTTTACGGTAATATTGGTATTTATGACCTTGATCCCATCAAATGCGTTGAGTCTAGCCAAGTTAATTTTGTCATTTATCAATCACTGTTTTATTAGCTTACACCGTACGCTATTATTTGTTCCCTGTAACCAGATTGGTTTCGAATTTTGTCTCCGTAATTATAGAAAATTAATCACAGTGAGGCGTCCTCTTTAGCCGATTAGCTGATTGCAGCTGGCTTCCTTAATTTCAGTCGCCAATAAGTATAAAGACACCCAAATCAGGACAGAATAACTACATGAATGTTATTGGGTAATTATTGTGGTAAAATAAATAACAATTTACCTAATCAGCATTTCAATACCACATAATAATATTATTGTGGCTTGTTTTAATTTTATATATAGGCAACAAGGGCAATGCAATATGATTTCTATATTACATCCATAAAAATCTTTGAAAAAATATCAAATAACTTATTCAGATTGCCCGCGGCCCGCGGCAACCTAATATTTTGACAAAAATTTAATTAAACCAGGCTTAGCAGGGATTTTGGTAAACAACAAGTGAAAACTTTATTGAGATTATTGGGGTTATGGATGATCAGTACTGGCGTTGCATAAGCTATTTTCTGACTTTCTTTTGCGTAAAAACTTACGTAACTTTTTATTAGCAGTGTAGAAGCCATGTAGTTGCTCAATATCTGATTTATAAATAATGCTAGCTTTTACTACCAGCTTTGTTTGCTTATTTATGTATTATTTACCACTGACACTTATGGCGTGCAGTGTATATGACATAAAAATTTAGCCAATTATTACTCTTGAAGTTATAAGTTTTCTTCTTCTCAAAAAAGGTTTAATTATACTTAAGATACGACTAATACACAAAAATAGTGAAAGCCGTCACTATTTTCATATAATGAACCAACCTTGAAAATTTTTTAAAATGTCCTACCGCATATAATTATAGCTAATATTCCTTATTACAGCACATCCTGTAAATACTGCCGAGAAAAAATTTACAGTTTGAATTCCTCCTGACTAAAGAATTTTCTAAATTCCTTTTTCTTAAGTAATAATCCAAAATCGGCTTCAGGAACAAACATCGTTTTATTCTGGATTTTATATCGCTTACAAACTATCGATCTAGTCGGGATTTAAATAATCATATATCCTTTCCCGTGACGTAAGCTTTATATGTGTAAAGTTTCATCGCGATCAGTTACTCCGTTGAGATGTAATTAAGTAACAAACAGATTTATTCTCATTTATAAAACATCTTTTCTAAATGTTTTATGATTTGAAATACACTGGAAGTTTATTTCTAAACACTTTAGGCTATTAGTTTATTTCTTTATTTTCCCTGATCCTTTATTTCCCTTCATTTTGGCATCCTGATATACAGCATGTCCCAAAAAGCTTCTGCCATCGCTTAGAGGGAGATTCTTTGAAAGAAACTCACGCAAAAAGTTCACATGAACATGGGTCCATAGATGCTTTGTTTCAAAGGTACATGGTGTTACATTTTATAATAATTGCTTTTTGCTTCTTAAAACCAGTAAGGCGCTTAATAAAATTGTTTTTATCTCGTAAACGAAGTGAAAATTGAAAAATATGAAGAGGTAAATTTTGTTAAGAATTATCACTCTATATATTAAAGAAGACACTGATTGACTGACTGATTGACGTATCAACGCACAGCCCACAACGCTTGGTCTAGAAAGTTGAAATTTTGTACAGGGGTGTCTTATATAACGTAGCTATGCACTAAGGAAAATTCAAAATTCAACCCCTAAGAGAGTGAAACAGGAGTTCAAACTTTGTATGGAGAAAAAATATTGGTGGTCCTTAACTTAACTCGAAACTTCATAGAAGGACTCCAAAAAATAACATTCAGGTTTAGTAAAAAGGTTTAAGATTTAGTACAAATTTAAATTAAGTGGATCAGTTAGGTTTTGACAGGTTTTTGTCATGCCATTGTTAATAAGTCGTCATTTCAAAGATTTGCTTAGTTTCTAAATGATTTTCATCCTAGAACGTATTGCTAGGATAAGTTGTGTTGTGTTATTACTGAAAGTACGTACTAAAATTGCCCTTTTCTTTATAAATTTGCGAAAAAACACTGAAATAAATTCATAGTATAAAACGTATAATATAGTTGTCTTATTCTTACACTTGTCAACTTAAAACTTTTGGTTGTCAAATTAGACCGATCTAGCGTTGGAGAATATGGACGTAAATGTATAAATATGTTTTTTTCAGTTTTTAATAAATCAATTCCTAAGTCAGTGCCGTAGTTAGGGGAGGGGGGGCAGTAAGAAAAAGTTGCCCACTCTTGAAGATTACTGAAATCATTGTCTTGCTCACTAGAGAAATATTACATCATAAGTTTGCCCCCCTAAAACTTTAGTTGCCCCCTCTGAAGATATCAAAATCTGGCTACAGGCCTGCCCTAAGGGGGTGAAATTGGGTTTCAAAGTTTGTTTTGAGGTAAATTTGTTATACTGCAGACAATGTTGCGGGCGAAAGCTAGTACCACATATTTGATTAAGATACGAAAATGTGAAAAAATCAGCTCATGTTTTTATTAAAAACATATTTTACCATCTTCTCATATGCTCGCCCCTGGAGGATCTATCAAAGTCTTTCATATTCAGAATTATTCTTAATTTGAGTATAGTACAAAATGCAAATTTCATCTAAATTACCAATTTAAATAGGTATATTTCGAAAAAACTGAAAAAAAGTTAAACAATTGAACACCCTGCATCTTTGAAACAAAGCATCTGCATGATAATATGAAGTTTTTGCCTTAGTTTCTTTTAAAGAATCTCCTTTAAGCGGTAATACAGGTTTTAAAACACCCTATACATTACTATTGTTTTTTTATAATGTAGTAAATTGCTCCTTGTGTTTTCAGTTAATGACGCGTATGTAATAAATCGTATGTAGCTATTTATGTAACCAGTTAAGAAATGCTTTACTTTTTTTAAGTAGTGCAATGTTTGAGGGACGAGCGAAGCGAGATCCTTCAAAATTGTACGAGTTAAACAAAATTGCATTTCCTAACGTGTTTCATACATGATTTTTTTTCTAATTTTGACTGAAAAACTTGGAGAATTGTTTATAACCTCCCAAGGAACCATTACATCGAGTAGAATTACCGGAATTTTATCTAAAATTTGTTGATTTAGCCAACTTGGCGCCTGGCGTCTGGCGTATAACCCACATTACCATTAGTGAAGGACAAATACCCTTAATACATTAAACGTTGGTTTGCCCCCGAAATACCATGATTATAAAACAGACGACTTGTTGACTACTTTTTAACATAATTTGATTTTGAAGTTTTTTCAATATATAAATTATTTCCATTCTACCATCTACGAATATACATATAAAAAAGGAAAGGGAATTGTTAAATTTTAACGTTCGGTTTTGTTTAGCCCTTTTGAGTTTAAAACCTTTAATCATATTCTGGGATTAGAAGCCACTGAGGGTCTAATAATGCGCTTATGTTCTTAATATTTTAAGCTTAGAAATCGCCAGTACACAATTTATTATATCGAAAACTAGCTTAGGTTAAGTAAGCTTTGTTAATTGAACCTAAAGATCACTGTTTGGGCTCAGTTTATATTCAGGTCAAGATTATTATGTTAAAGAAAAATTAAGATCAAGGACAATAAGCTAAATGCGTTTTACTCTCCTAAATATTTGATAATAAGAAAATTTACAAGCGTTGTAAATGCTTTTTTCTACAAACGTATTAAAAATGCATTTTTTAACACGCCGCAGACGCCTTAAAAATGTTACTTTATGGCACTAGTGTTAAATAGTATATTATTCAATGAGCATATAATGGTGGCTGTTATTCACGTGGATGAAGTTTATGACACGAGCCGCAGGCGAGTGTCATAAATCATCCAAGTGAATAACAGCCATTATATGCGAGTAGAATACTATACTTTATCCAGGACTATCAAAAAAATTTAGATAATATTAATATAATAATATGTTTTTCTCCACAACCATTAAAGAATGTAGAAATTCCGAAATCATTTTTAATAATAGAACATATACATTCTTACTCTTGAGTTAGAATATTTATTCTGAAACACTTACTTCTTATGTGTTTCGCATGTATTTTCATTCCATAACAAGGTACGGTATGAATATTCTGTAATCGAACCAAACGACATAGATTGCCGTGGATTTCAAAATTGTCAGTGGCAGATGCAAATGGTGGCGGCATCATAATTTTTGTCAGAAAAGCTTCAATTCAAATGAAATAATGAGTGAAAAATCGAATGAATCAGATATTTAATTGTTTTTGATTCATACTTTCTGGTCGTGGAGAAAATATAGTCTGTTACTCAGTTAGAATGAAAAAACTCAATACTCGTGGTTCCTCACGCTCGCTAGCGCTCGCGTTCGGAATTTTCCACTCGTATCGAGTTTTTTCATTCTAACCTTGTTACAGAATATACTATTATTTTTAAATGTTGACGTTTTGAATTAAACTCGGAATTAAAGTAACCAGAACAGCGCGACAACGCAACGTGACGAAGCTAATGTTTTCATAGCCACCTTTGTTTTTTATTTTGTGCGTACAATCGCATTCCAAGCCGGTTTGGATTGAGCACAGCTCTTGTTTGGAGTTTGGATCGAGATATCCGTGGAAGCGGTGAATAATGAAACCATTATTCACTAGTGAATAATGAATATTATTATTATTTCATAAATTCATGTATAATAATTAAATTATAGAAGAGTCGTGGATAAAGTACTTTATCCACGACTCGTCTATAATTTGATTATTATACATGAGTTTATGAAATAATAAAAATATTCATTATTCACTAGTGAATAATGGTTTCATTATTCACCGCTTCCACGGATATCTCGATCCAAATTCCAAACAAGAGCTGTGCTCGATCCAAACCGGCTTGGAATGCGATTGTACGCACAAAATAAAAAACAAAGGTGGCTATGAAAACATTAACTTCGTCACGTTGCGTTGTCGCGCTGTTGTGGTTACTTTAATTCCGAGTTTAATTCAAAACGTCAACATTTAAAAATAAAAACATATATTAATATTATCTAAATTTTTTTGATAGTCCTGGATAAAGTATAGTATTCTACTCGCATATAATGGCTGTTATTCACTTGGATGATTTATGACACTCGCCTGCGGCTCGTGTCATAAACTTCATCCGCGTGAATAACAGCCACCATTATATGCTCATTGAATAATATACTATTATAGCACTAGTTTTAAAAGTACTACTATGGCAACTACGACGCCAACAATGGTTGAAAGATTTTTTGACAAATGTCAACTTCATAATTTTATATTATATCTACGATGTTACTTAAAACTATGTGTTTCGAATATGTTAAACTTTCTAAAAATTGTAATTGTATTTTTGTCTTTTATTGTCGTTTGTAGAAAAAATGTTGTATGATATTTGTGTTAAAAGTACTTTTAAGGCACTCATTTGAATTGCAGAATTCGCTTCGCTCATTCTGCAAACTTTCAAATTCGTGCCGTAAAATTATACTTTTAACACTTATATCATAAATAACTATTAATTGGCACTACAAGGTTTTATGCCATAAAGTTTTTATTTACCTTTTAGACCAACATGAGTAGTTCGGAAAGTTCAGAAGATATGGAAAGGTGGCAGTCGGTCTTTGCAGCTGTGACTGACAGCGAGCTCAGATTTTATGAGAGTGCGCCGTGGTCTGGAGAAGCCTGGCGAGCTCCAGCTGAGGCCTACTCGTTAATCGCAACAAGATTAGTGGGTTCCGGAAAAAGAGATGATTTTCCAGAATTTAGCATCAGGTAAATAGATGGTTACGTTTTGTCCATAAGAATGTTATAATATTTTTTTCTTACAAAGCCTAGTGGTTATTATAAGGGGCAGCCTTTCTGTGTTCATTCCTGCAATATCTTATTGATAAGGAAGGATAACCAGGCATATGTGCAGAGATGCATATAATATTCTAATATAATATATCACATATTTTAGATGTGCAACTGTTGATGGTGTTGTGACGCATAGTCTTAGAGCAGAAACTCACAGAGATTTAGCTATGTGGGCTAAATCACTTGTAAATGGAAGCCATGCTAGTGCTGTGACGCAGAAGGAGCTGGTTTGCCGTAAGTGGTTATTTTATTTTAAATCGAGGATCTCGAAACTCCTGCATACCCCCAAAACGCTGACATTTATTTTATTACCATCCAATTTCGGATCTATGAAAAACTCTCTTCAAAACACAGTTTTTCAAGGATATTTTTTCGTAAAATAAATTTCACAATTTAAAAAAAAAATAACAATTTGCTATAAAAGTTAATCTTGAATTGAACTAGTTTAAAACAAGTTAATAAACAAAAGATAAAAAAGGACCCCTAGACGCATTTTTGAATTTGGTCAGATTTGCTTAAATTTGCTTGTTTCCTGCTGTTTTCTGAACTAATGAAAACTAATACCTATACAGCGTATCCCACGTAGTTTTTGCCATACGGGAAACATTTTTACTGAAAGTTAAAGCATATTAATAAACTAAGAGCCCCTATGGAAAAAATCTAAAAAGCCCCATGGTATACAGTGTAGCGACAAAAACGTAAAATATACCCAAGAATGAAGTACCCTTATTTAGCAAGATACAAAGAAAAATTATTTTAAAGAATTATTTGGAATCATTTTTTCTCTCTAAATCGAAATCACAGTCACCTACAAAATCTTTAAGAGTTTTATTATAAAACAGATAATGTATTAGTTATTACGAAAGACTAAATTTACTAAATCCAAATGTCAATATAGCCACCTTCCTTCTCGATGCATTTTATTTTTAACTTAGAGAATTTTGATACAGCTTTTCTCAAAACAACTTGAGGAATTTTTAGATTACATCGGGTTATTACTCTTTCCAAGCTATCGGTATTTTCAAAAGGCCAATAAGAATACACTTTTTCCTTTAAATATCCCCAAAGAAAGTAATCGAGTAGCTTCAGATCCGGTGCCCTCGCCGGCCAATGATTTTCTGAAAATCCTCATCCAACGCCCCTGGGACATTTTCCAAAGAAACTCGTTAACAGCTAGGAATCTATGGTATGGCGCACTATCATGCTGATACCATAAATAATTTTTAAAGCCAAACAGCTGATTTCTCAAAAATTGAGGGTATTTTGCCTGGAAATAAAAATGGGCCTATCAGTTGGTTATCTAAAATATCGCACCACACATTATTTGTCTTAAAATAATACTGATCTCGACACTGGATATCAAATCCCGAATTAGAACTCCACCAACGACAATTTTGGGAGCTAACTACTCCATTTGATGTAAACTATTTTATGCTTCATCAGAAAATATGATTTTTTTGCAAAAATACGGGTCATCTTCATGCATATCTTGATACCAAGCCGACAAATCAAACCGAATATTAAAATCTCCAGGTTTCGACGTGCGGACAATGGTAGGTTTATATGGATGAAACTGATTTGCTTTAAGAATCCAGCAGTGGACTTACAAACAGAGCATCGTCGTTTCCAGGAAGTACTTTTTCCAAATTTCTCAACGAAGTCTGATAATTTGTAGGTGAAATTCGATTCCTTATCCATCATCTTCGGCCAGAACTTGATTTTTTTATTGTAGCGGTTTTCCACACTTCCATTACTTTTAAATTTTGCCATTGTGTCCAACAGTTTGGTGAGATTGTGATATGTATTTCGGGATGCCTTTCATGGAAAATCTCAGCGGCTTCCTCTGTAGTTGTCGCCAACAGTTAAAACAATTTAAAATTTTTGTTCCGTGGTTAGTTGTAGGGGAATAATTAAGGAAAATGATAAATTGATAAACTGAATTAATAGAACTATACTGCAAAGAATGTCAGTCTATGTCTTTTACCTGTGTGAAAGATAATCACGTTTTACTAAGGTATACTAACATTGATTAGTAATCAATGATTACGTAACGTAAAGTACAAATGTAATTTTTTTTTGCAAGTGGGTGTGATTTCGTATTAATAGAGAAAAAAATTAATCCAAATAATTCTTTAAAATATCTTTTACTTGTATCTTGCTAAATAAGGGTTCCTATTCTTGGGTATATTTTACGTTTGTGTCACTACCCGGCATGCTATGGGCCTTTTTAGATTTTTTCCATATGGATTCTTAGTTTATTAATGTGCAGACCTTTTTTACACCAAAGTGAGTTTTTTCATCTTAAAGTGACTGAATCTTGCTGATATAGCAAGAACTCCGTAGGACACGCTGAATAAAAAATATTTAGTATTGCGACCCCATCAGTATACAGTGCCTTTTTACAGCCGTCCGTGGATCCACACGTTAAATTTTTAACTTTATGTTAGGCCCGGTATTACCAGAGTAGAGATAAATTTTAACATAAATAAAATTCAAGTCAAGTCAATGTTAATTTGCCAAAAAGCCCCAAAAAATACTCAAAAGTGGAATTTATTTTATCGAGAGGCATTTATTTTGCACAGCCCTCGTAATTATTGTTTTCTACCTTTGCAGGTCATGTGAAGGTGTCGCACTTTTCCTGCCGGGTAAACTTTATTGTTACCATTTTGTCGATTTTTTAATTTTTCACAAGAACAACAATAATAAATACAAAAAATGAGCTATTTAGATAAATTATTCAAAGTTTTCTTAATTCACAGCCAAGCCAAATATTTTCTAAACTTTAACAAGTGGCGCACCGTGATAGATCACCTAATTTTTGCTTAGCTGTGGTTATTTGCTGAGTGTTCTTTTTGGGAATAAATAAATCATAAGCTGAGTTACAGGTTGATTATTTTGTTAAACGACATTAAAAACGTTCTCAGGGCTCTACGGAAACGGAACAATAATCCAATTAGGTATTTTTTTATATAAAGGAGAGTTATGACATAAATTTCTTTCTAATATGTGTATTATTTGTATGTATAAGAAAATATGTTTACGCTTTGCCATAATACTCTAATAATCATTATTCAAATGTTTAGGGTAGAACATCAAATAAAATAACAAGAAAAATGGAAACAATAATAAACAAGGAAGCAAAATAAATGTGACAGCAAAAAAAAACGAGTTTTCCGTGTTAAAAGTAAAATGAAATATAAAAAGGGACACATTAGATACATCTAACAAAATGATGTATAAAATAGGTAAGGCAATTAAAAATTTTTAAGAACATAATAATATACAAGAACCACATTGCTTTCAATTACGTTCTTGTAGTTTTTTTTTTAATTTTTAATTGTCTTACGTCTATTTTGTACGTCACTCTGCTAGATGTATCTAATGTGTCCCTTTTTAAATTTTATTTTACTTTTAACACGAAAAACCCTTTTTTTTTTTGGTAAGTGTCTCATTTATTTTGCTTCCTTGTTTATTATTGTTTCCTCTTTTCTGATATTTTATTTGGTGTTCTACCCTAAATCTTTGAATAATGATTATTAGAGTATTATGGCAAGGCGTAAACATATTTTCTTATACATACAAATACTATGTACATATTAGAAAGACATTTATCATTCATAACTCTCCTTTATATAAAAAAATACCTAATTAGTTCTTATTGTTCCTTTTTCTGTAGAGCATTGAGGACGATTTTAAATAAATCGAAACGTCGGCATTGAAAACAAAAGGGTTCCTTTTTATGTAGAGCCCTGAGGACGATTTTAAATAAATCGAAACGTCGGCATTGAAAACAAAAGGGATTTCTTTAAATAACTGGCCTGGTCCCACCAACACTGCCAACTATTCATACAACTGGTCACTAACCTTTTAAATTAAAAACGTTGTTTCATACAAATTAAAAAGGAATAGATGAACGTCTAAAAGTAGGGAAATTTTCATTTCAAAATACGCTACTACCTCGGGCACGACTCCAAAATATGTTTTTAGTAATCACTTGAACAAATATGTAAACAACAGCCTCGGGTTGTTGTAACCTTATTATACTTTGTTGAAAGCTTGACCTGTAAAATTCATGTTTTCTTAAGTAAAATCTTTTAAAATTGAATTTTTTCGTAAGAAAATTTGAATTAAAATTCTATAAAGTCGTGCATTTGGTTTTAAAGAGAAGGTCTGTTTTTTGACGTTGTCTTCTAATTAAGAATCTTGCTTAAGTTTATTTGTGTTATGTTCTTTTTTACATTAAATTTAAGTTTACATTTTTTCAGAAGTTTTAAACAGATTCACAATTCACAATATAATGTACTTTTAAAAGCACCATGTTTGACTTCCAAGTTTTTTTCTATAGCATTTAAACCCTAATTTAACCTTAAAGTTTTACGAAACTAAAGAGACTTGTCGATAAAGTTTTAACGATCAGCTTTATTAGTAAAGTTTGGTATTGCTTTCGTCGCTTGGGTATCGCCAAACTTCGATATATCTTTGACATGTTGAAATTATTCCTTAATTAGAGAAAGTTTTAATTTTTATAAATTTAAACAACACTTTACGCTCTCAGATCTTTGTATTAAAATTTAAATCTTAAATTAAAAACTTTTATTGATAGATTTTTTTAGAGCATGCCAAAAATAGTGTTTTTCTACTTCCGTACTCTAACATTAACATTAAATGTCTTCGATATGTTTCATAATAATGTTCATTGTGATATCGCGTTATTAGCGAATTTAAAACCCATACTTTTTTTAATTCAGTGGCCCCTTGTTAATATAAATGATCTGACTTTGACATTGCATTTGCACTTTGCATTGGAATTGACATCCACCAACGTCCTGTACCTACCCGAGACGATCTTCGAATTATTGCAGAACATTTTGAACTACTTGAGGTTCTATTAATCTAATGTTTGCCTTATTCGGATTTTCAAGTCGTCATTTGGTTTATTGACGTTCACTTTGGATTTGAGGTAGCCCCATAGAAACTAATCTAACGGGGTTAAATCGGGGGATCTGGCCGACCGCTCTATTAGACCCCGTCGACCAATCCATCGCCCAAAAAAACTGTATTTAGATATTCACGCTCCGGGCGAGTATAATGGGCTGGTGTCCTGTCTTGTTGCTACCACAAGGTGTCATTGGGTATACTGGGATTTTCGGGATTTAGATACAAGACGGGGCACCAGCACATTATACTCGCCCGGTGCGTGAATATCTAAATACAGTTTTTCCTGTGCGATCGATTGGTCGACGGGGTCCAATAAAATGGCCGGCCAGATCCCCCGATTTAACCCCTCTAGATTATTTTCTATGGGGCTGTCAAATCCAAAGTGTAAGTCGATAGACCAAATAATATTAACGACCTGAAAAACCGAATAAGGCAAGAAATTAGATTAATAGAACCTCAAGTAGTTGAAAATGTTCTGCAAGATTTCGAAGAACGATATTGCCACGACTTTGGTAGAGGTCAATTCCAACATTTCACATAAAAATATTACATAGACACGTATTAATTCAATAACGATATTATTATTATTTACAATAATTTGTAGTCTACAGCACCTACAACTGGAAATATATTGAAATTAAAATGACCTTAGCCCTTTTACAAACAAGAAAAACATAATGTACCTTTTTTACGCATACATTTTATAATACGCCGAATGAAAGGAATTATAAAATCACGTCGTTTTCATATTAACGTAATAATAATGTCAATTCCAAAGGCTTTTTTATTTTCGTTTAATAGTTTTCTAAATTTCCATAACATCACCATCACTAATTGGATAAAATGTATGTATAGGAATTATGAATTTGTAAAAATTGTGTGGTAAATATAAAAATTTAACGAAAACATAGACATATAGCGTGGAGAAAAGAATTAAGACCGCTGCCGATTAATAGTAAAACTGTTTATTGTAACTGTATGAAGTTATTTCTATATAGAAAAGATTTTTTTCCTCGGTATAGTCACCGAAACGACATAATATAGAAAAATATATAAAGGTACAACACTTAGAGAGTTCATTTGGCCTCTAACATAAATTTAGCAATCTTTGCAAACGCGGCTGGTTTTTCTCTCCGGACACGTGTTTCGGCTACCTCATAGCCATCATCAGCGGAGCTGTATAACCAGAAAGAAATGGTGACTATACCGAGGAAAAAAATCTTTTCTATATTTGATACTGCTCATTTTTGTCAGAGCTTCGTTAAGTCGAAAAAAGGGTCTACACAATGGACAAACCGGTGATTATAATAGCACCTAAGATGTGCCATCACCGGATGACACCTAACGTGTAACACTTGAAGGGTGAACCATCCTTAATCAACGCGAGAGCGCTTGCATTAAAGAATGGCTTTCAACTTGCGGCCTAAAAACTCAGATGGCGTGACACACTAACAAACACCAGCACACTGCGGTATTTCACAGTCAAATAGCATTAAATCTTTGCAAACTGCATTCCATCACAACTTGGAATCCATAGTTCTAAGACGGTCTTAAATCTTTGCAAACTGCATTCCATCACAACTTGGAATCCATAGTTCTAAGACGGTCTTAACTGTCTCAACTATGAGGGCTTTTCATTTCTTTCTGGTTATACAGCTCCGCTGATGATGGCTATGAGGTAGCCGAAACACGTGTCCGGAGAGAAAAACCAGCCGCGTTTGCAAAGATTGCTAAATTTATGTTAGAGGCCAAATGAACTCTCTAAGTGTTGTACCTTTATATATTTTTCTATGTTATTTCTATATATAAAAAGAAACCGACTGACTGACGGACATATCAATGCACAACCCACACTGTTGGGTCAAGAAACTTGAAATTTTGCACAGAGGTTTCTTACATAACGTAGGCATCTACTAAGGAAGGGTTTTTCAAAATTCAACCCCTAAGAGGGTGAAACAGGGATTCAAACTTTGTATGGAGAAAAAATATTAGATGGTTCTATTAACTTGAAACTTCATAGAAGTACTCTAAAAAATAACAGCCAGATTCCCCAACGCTAGTCCGGTCTGGATTGACAATCAAAAGTTTTATACTATGAATTTATTTCTGCGCTTTTTCGAAAATTTATAACGAAAATGGCAATTTTAGTACGTCCTTTCGACGAAAATAGAACTAAATTCATTACAGCAACTCATTCTAAGATGAAAGTCATTTAGAAATCAATCAAATCGCTAAAATGTCAGAATAATTCGCAAGTTTTTAATGACGATTTATTAACAATAACAGAACAAAAACATGTCAAAACAAAACTGATCAACTATAAGATCCTAATTTAAACCAGTACTACATCTTAAACTTTCTTAGTGAATCTGAACGTAAATGTTTAAACATGTGTTTTACATTTTTAATAAATCAAAACCTAAGGGTTGGGTTGGGTAAAGTGGGGGTTTAAAGTCTGTAATGGAGTACTTAAAATTGGTAAACCGCGGACGAAGTCGCGGGCGAAAGCTAGCATTATATATTATCACATTTTTTAACTTTTCTTAAAATATTTATGACTTTAAATCGATTGGTAAAAATGAAAATGTCAAAAGACAATATTGGCAGCAGCATAAACTAATTAACTTCAACGAGATTGGTAAGTTCTCCATTAAACAAAATATTTCTTTTAAAATTTTTAAATTGAAATAAATACAAATTTCAAAATTGTTGAAACTTTACAAACAGTAATAAACTATAACAAATAGGAGTATACTTCATAAAGAAATAGCTGTTGGTCAGTCTTAACTTTTTGGGCGACGCTGTATATTTGAAATTTATTTCAGAATGAAGAATTTATATACACATTACTTTTCTCCTAAACTTCTTGCTCTCTTTGGGGAATAAGATGGTCATTTAATTCTATACAAACCTCTGAAACTATTACGTTTGGTTATAGGGAGTTTTACATAAACTTAGACTATAATTTAAACAAAATCAGAAATTAAATCTGAAAAGGATATTCCCTTTAAAAAATGTAACTTTGATTCATCACAACTTTATCTATTTGAACTAATTTTCAAATCGTAGATTTTTGAAAGCCTTAGAATTATTATTTTAAACACTTTTTGCTAAATTGCCTAAGGTCAAAGTATGGGAAAATTTTTGAATTTTTTATTTAAATCTTTGTCGGATTGGTTGAGCGATGTTTTTAAACTAATCAACGAAAACTTTTAGGATGTCTTTGGAAGGGACGACCTGCACAACTAGTAATTCATTATGAAAATGGATTTACCCTTCTCGAGGCTGGTACTGGTTCTAGAACACTTTGGAGATATCCCTTTGATAAACTGCGAAACTCCTCGGACGATGGCAAGCGGTATCTTTGGCTTGATTTTGGGTCATCTGAAGAAGGAGAAGTAGTAAGTGGAAAGAATATGAAACTTAAAATACAAAAACAAACGTTTCGATTAATACTGTTTAGTTAGTATGGACGATGTTTGGTTCGTATGGTATTTGGTATTATTTTACGAAGCAACTCTAATTAAAAACCATATAGGTAGTTTTCAGTTGACAAAAAATTAGCTTTATGTTTAGTTCAAGAGGCAGTTCAATTCCATATAAATATCAGGAAATTAAACTATGCTTAAAGATCTTTTACGAAACATGCCTTTATTTTGCAGGAACTCGACATTGAGGGATGTCCAAAACCCATAGTGTTCATCCTGCATAACTTTTTATCTGCCAAAATTCATCGATTGGGACTGACTGCGTAGATGACAACTACAAAAAAAATCGTGAATATTCTGTCAATTAGTAGCGAAGAAGCCAGTAATGGTATTGTCAATATCAGAAGGGTATTAATAAAACTTCCTGTATATATTAAGTATATTTTGAAAATCAAAATTTGAAGTAAACGAAATTTGTGTAATTGAAAATTTTATTGTAATCAAACATACTTTTGAATTTGTAAATGCAACGAAAATCTTTTTAGGTAGCCGGTAAAATTTTTGATACCAAATGATACTGCCGGAAACGGTCCTGTTTCGTAAGCATTTTTTATTTTATATTAAATTTACCGAATTTTGCTATTTTAATAAAATTCTACATGTCAGAATTCACACTTCAGCGTATAAATAATCAGAATTACCCAAGTAGATCTATCTGCTAGGACCTAAGAGAGACTTATTCTCAATACCGAGTGCAACAAATATGACGAGATGGCTAGAGAGAAAGATGTGTTATACCCATAGTTATTTATGCAACTAGTGCGTGATTGCAGTTTATTGATCGAGGCGGCAGCCGAAATCAATAAACAGTCTAGTTTTTTAAAAATGCATCACGCACAAGTTTCATACAACATTTTTTCTACAACTGTCAAAAAAAATGTTTAAAATACAAAAAGAAACTATATCAAATTTAAAAAAACACTTCCAGAAAATTTGTTTCTTGAAACTTAATAGTCGTTGCTTTCTTTGTTACTATGGAAACTACTCGTAACGCGTTTATTATTGTTTTTTTGTTTCTGTCCATTTAGCAAAGTATTGTCAAAGTTGTTGAAGAGACGCGCACAAATTAAATAAAATTTATTGAAAATTGTTTCGTATACTTATCTTAAAGTGAACGAATCAATTATTTTTAAGACTTTTCTCGTCTTGTTTTGACAGATATCTCGTCTGAAGCTAAAATAATCGTTTTAAAGGTAAATTTCAGTGTGTGAAATCATTTTTCCGTCCGTGGAATAGCTATTTCAGGCACGGTGGTAAAATGGCCCACTCTACACATCCAAATCAATGTCAAAAAGTCAACTTTTTTTGACAGTTGTAGAAAATAGTATATTATTGCTTTATTAGGAGCAAAAGCGATACTTTTATGACGAGTCTGTAGTTTGGCAATTTCAGAGGAGTCATAAGAAGTTGATTTTATAGGTACTGCGGATAAAACATACTATTTTTATTTTCAAACGTCGTTTAAATATAGAAAAATAAAGATATACATTTTTTAAATTTTTTCATACACAATGTTGAGTTTCGAGTGGGCCTAGCGTTTCTGTGGATTTATTATTGTGTTGTTTGATACAGACGCGTCGTTCGATTTGACAAGTGTCAGTGTACATTATTGCGAGCAACTTTCTTTAATTGGTACTCTTTTAAAAATGCCATTTTTTAAAACCACACTTACTCCAAATTGAAATGTTAAACTCAGAATTTATTTTATTTATCTTTTTTTATAACTTTCTTGTATTATTCAACAATATATTTGTTTATGGGCACACAGTCATACTTTTACCTCCACTCTCAGCGGCAGAAAAAGTACTTCTTACTTCCGCTGCCAATAGCGACGGCCTACTGACAAAAAATCCAAACTTTAACTTCAAAAAATTAGTAGACAAATGTCAGGTTTATTGACGTTTGAAGAAAAAAATATTTTATAGATCTAACAAAGTATAAGAAAAATGCGCGTAACAATACTTACCAGGACCGTTTCAACGACATTTGAGAAAGTTATTTTATAAATAAAAATTGGTTATATTTCCATAGGATTTTTAAATATTTATTTTACCAATAATTGTCAGATTCGACCGCTTCTAATAAAAATATGTATTGGTAGAGCTGCTCAAATACAGGTGATTCCAGAGGCATTGCCATGTTATTTATTGGTTTGCGGTGATATCAATAAAATAAATAAATATAATTTACATGTTGTAAAACGTGAAGTCACTTCAGCGGAGGCGCACTTGAGTGTCAGCGCCAGTGGCTTTCCCTTGTCGTTGATCAGTTCATGTTTAGTAAAGTAAGAATCAAGCACGAAAAGGCCACGAGCGTCATAGGCATGAAGACTTCATGCGTGCTTTGTCGCGTTTTGGAATATTCCTGGCTGAATTGCTGGAAATCGATATACCAGTAGCATAGTCCCTTGAAACAAGGCTTTTTTATTTAAACAATTATTGGATCGAAAAATAAGTGCAAAAATTAAATAACGTTATAACAGCTGAAATCAAATATACGAAATGTCAAAAAATTAAAAGGATATTTAAAACGAATATTTTTGAAATAAAAGCTTTCTTTGTAGGATGCATAGTTTGGATAAAATTAAAGTAGAACGTTGAAAAAACCCGGATTTGATCGGTTTTTGCGAAATTTGCACCTATTTTTGTCATAAAATATCAACATCATGCTCATTTTCTATAGCTTATGATTTGGATTGTTCCAGAAATTTTCATTTTGAATGGTGTTGCTATAATTAACATTAAATTTTGATAACGCCAGAAACGTATGAACATGCAAAACTTTTGTCAAAAATAAAATTTTCCAGAAGAATCAGAAATAAAAATGTTTTATAGTGCCAACTTTATGTATGGCACTGTATAAACTAGACTTTTTATGATATTACATTACATATATTTTAGTGCAAAGTTGAAAAACATGTATATGTACAAATTTTATTTAAATATCACCATAACTTTATAAATAAAAGGATCATATATACAAAATAAAAAAATTACTGTTACCTAAATAAAGAAATTACAATTAACTATCAGAATCAAGCTGCGAATATCTCAGTTCGTCCTCTGATGCGCTGTCATCACACTTGCTGTATTCACTTTCTTCCGAATCTTCCGATGAACCCATATTCACTATAAAAACTAATGGCCAGATTCTCCAACGCTAGTCCGGTCTAATTTGACAAACTAAAGTTTTAAACTGACAAGTACAAGAATAAGACAACTAAGTTTTATACTATGAATTTGTTTCTGAGGTTTTTCGCAAATTTGTAAAGAAAGGGGCAATTTTAGTACGTACTTTCGACGATAATAGAACTAAATGCATTCTAGCAACCCGTTCCAAGAGGAATATCATTTGGAAAACAAGCAAATCGCTGAAATATCCGAATAATTCATACGTTTTTAATGACGACAAAATATAACTGATCAACTAGATCTTAATTTAAACCAGTACTAAATCTTAAACCTTCTTAGTGAATCTGAACGTAAGTGCTCTAGAGCATCGTCCAAGAGATGCTCTTTCCTTATAAGCTCATCTTCATATTTTTTCACATGTTGGCAAATATTATACCACTCTTGCTCAGGCACCTCCTCAAATTTTTGCCTAGTCAGTGCTTCCGTATCAGCTAATTGAAATGTACATAAAATTCAGCACCACTATTTTGATCATAAGAATAAAGAATAATCCATAACACGCCTCTGATGCCCACTTTGCCAAAGATGACTGAGAAGAAAATAATTGTGGTTTCTGTCAGTTATGACGCGCGTGGCTTTTTCTTGCTTTATTCTTACTATATTGCCTCGCACTAGTGATAAATCGGCACCGTGACTTTGGCCTACTGTTTCCTACTGGCTTTAGAACGATTATTACCCGATTCCCAGATTTAAACTGTGACGATATCAAAATATTTTACGGCATACGTCAGCGTAATCTAATTGTATGATCATTGCATGCGCGTTAATAAATACTCTATAGAAGTTGGCATTGAAAAAATGACTGGCCAGCATGCTCTCCGAATCTAAACCCAATAGAGCATGTGTGGGACATTCTAGGAAGACACGTTAGAGGCCGAAAAGTGGTACCAGCGACAGTAAAAGAGCTTCGTGTGGCACTTCAGGAGGAATATTTTGCAAGATGCTATTCGCGGGCTCATTGATGGTATGAACCGACGTGTACAGGCAGTAGTTAGGGCTAGAGGAGGCAAAACAAAGTATTGAGGTTAAGTGAAAATGTTGTTGTTGGTAGGAGCTGTTAAATTTGTTTTGTGAAAATCATATTTTTTAAATCTTATACACGCGTTTGTTCGTAAATTAATTTGTTTATTAAATCTTGATTAGTACAATAACATTTGTTTCACTGCATCCTGATAGCTTTTTGTTGTCGTGACTAATCAAAAATTTTATTCGTATTCCGACAGCAATGAGGAAATTATGGAAAAATTTAAATTAGTGATAGCAAGACCATTTTGCATTTGTGTGAGAACAAATGCAGGTATTGATATGGAGCAAAAAACAGAATGTAGCGAATAGATGATGCTACATGGAAACTGACATTTTGATACTTAATTATTCCACAGGGTGTTTCAAAATTGGGCAAAAAAAAACAGCATTTCGATTATCTTTGTTAAAGTCAAAAAACTAATTTCACTTAAAATTTGCACAAACATGTTAAAACTAATAATTGTATTTACAACTATCTAAAAAAATCACTAAAATCGGACTAAAAATAAAAAAATTCTCAAGCCCAAAACTTAATCAACATCTTAGGATGACCGTTTTTTGCATGTGAGTGTATATTTAGAAATGCCAATATTTCGCCATTAGATATAGAACCCTCATTTTATAAATAAATGCAATAAAAGGGTTATTAATAATGCTAATGTACGCCAGATATACAGCAGCCTTCAGTGGATTCGAACTAATATGTACGGGTCGCATGTTTATTTTATTTATATTACAATAAATAAAACGGTAACGTCACTGGAACTACGAACATTTTGCACAGCTTTATTAATCGATCGGTAGAAGTGTGTCCAATTTTTTTTATGGAAACATATCTAATAAAAGAGTAAACTTGAGTATAGGCAGCATTCAAAAATAAGTTAAATAAGAAACCTCTAAAGTTGTCTGAACAGAACCTATATATTAGCAAAGGTAAAATTTTAATTTTACTTTAGTTATCTTATTTCATTGTATAATAATATGTAGGTATGTATTTTATTTTCGAGTTTCACTACTAATTAAACTAACACAAAACGTATCGGTCTATTTAGAGTTTGTGCCTTTTAAAGAAAAATGTTCCACACAAATGGTACAAATAACTTTGCTTTGGTTTATAGACCGTTTACAGGACAATAGTTACTGTAATTTTATATGCTTCCATAAATTAACTATTTTAGGGCTTTAATTAACCAAATGCAAAATGGATTTAGAGCTACGTTTGTTAACTTCGTGCATTTACTGAAAAAACGTTTTTAATTTTATTTTACGCTACTTTAAGAGTAGAGGAAGAAATTAAGATGTATAAAAGTTAAGTCACTACAAACTAACTCAAAAGTAACTAAATAAAACATATCTTGTAAAAAGTTTTTACTCGTGATTGGCCAGTGACTTTTAATTATAGACCCGGCCTGAGCCTAATCTTTTTCTACGGTAGTATTTGTTCATTTTAAAGCCTGATTTGATCATTGTGAGACCCAACGTCTAGTATATAATCCAGAAAATTTATGCTAACTAGATCACTAGTTAGTAAAAATAAATTGAAAATAAATAAAATAACCATAAACATAAATAAAAAGGAATATAGTTCACAAATTCATCTCTTTTGTTTTGTAAAAACATATTTACTTTTCTATTATCCAAAACTCATCAAGATTACAAGCTCTCAGGTACTGCAGGAACCTGACTTTACAGAAGAAATATATGGCTAACCATTAAATATATTTAATATCTTTCTATTTGATTTATTTCTGTCAGAAAATTCTACTGATGAAAATATCCCTGATAGTTTGATATTTGTATTAAAATAAACATTACTTTGGCATGTTTAAACCTGAGCACACTGACCATCCCTAGGACCCTGTCTGATTTTTCTCATAACCTGGAGGCGTAGATGCTAAATATAATACTCGTAGTTACAGATACAAAGAACAAAAAAGAGGTTACTCTTTTTGTCCCCAACCAAACGTTTTCTAGGCAGAAATTGTATGTTATATATCAAGGGACTAATGTAGCTTTTTTAAGGCTGAAGTTAAAATTTGGTGAGGCCACCAATTGCTCGAGGGATTAAAAGACTTTATCTGGTATATCGCTATATTTTGTACTCCGAAAATTATAGGACACAAAATTAACAAATATCCATTATTATTTTTAAAATCATTTTGCAGAAGAATAAGACACATGCATACCTGTAATAATCGTTTATCATAAAATCATAATGGCTTTTCTACTATGGAAGCTAAGATTTTGTTTAAAACTGTCAAAAATTTTTTGACTTTTTACCCGAAAGTTCAAAACTGCGAGCGATTTTTTCATTAATGAAATTGAGAGAGATGTCGCAGAGGCTACGTCTAGCTTATTGCCGCCCAAATCAAGAAAAATTTATGAAAAATAGTTCGAAGATTTTTCAACCTGGTGCCATTCCAAAAAAATAACTGGATATACAGAAAACATACTCCTAGCATATTTTCTTCAAAAATCGAGGACACTGCCAACCTCGACCATATGGTCCCAGTATTCAATGGTAAAAGCGATGCTCAGGTTCAAAATAATATAGACACTGATAAATTTTCCAAACTAATATCGTTTTTAATAGGAAAAGGTGATGGGGAAATATAAAATTTTGACTTCAGAACAGGTGGATAATTTGACGTTTTAAATAGGCGAGTTGTCAATGTCTTAATATAATAAATATTGTGTTTCTAACGTTACTTTTTGATAGGTATTTTTATTCTTACTACAGAAATTAAAAATACCTTTTAAAGAGATTTAAAGCATTTTTAATCCCTCATTGATTAAAAGTGACACTTTAGTCCCTAAAAATAGGTACTAAAATAGCATTTTTTAGCTACAGGGTTTAAAAATTCCTATTATGTATGGAAACATACAAACATAAAACTAATCACTAAGAAACGCTCTACGGGCGTGATGTGACATATAGGGCTATTTTCGCCTCTTCAACTTATTGCTTACGGCAAAAGTTATTCAGTGTGCTAACGTAACAAATGCAGAAATAAAAAATTAAATAAATACAGATCTTGGATATGATATACTAAAAGGTAGGATTACAGTAAAGCTACTTAAAAAGGGCAATTCTGTGGCAATCCTATAAGGTATAGACGTCCTTAGAGCTAAAGGAATAGCTTATGGGTTGTTAAGTCATATATTGCCTACGGATGTCCTACTGGGGCCTAAATTTGAGACTATTAGAGGAGTGACTAATTCATTTAGCATAATCCATTTTGTATATGGGAATCTAAATCAAAAGAATTTGTTGTCTCAGGTAAATTCAGTTGCGTTTTATCTGCAGTTTGTTGTCAACGCTCAGGGCCTGTTTTACTAATATTATAGGCAGTGGCGGCTGGTCCTAAAGGGCACAATGGCACGTGCCCACTCTAGATTTTAGACAAATATAAATATTTTATCAAAAGTCAAAAGTAATAATACACCTCCGCGCCTCAATACCTCTGTCCTTGCATGTCACACCACGGCGAACGCGACCGCCGGCGATCAAAACTTATCTCCGGGGACACAGCAGATTTGTCCCAATTTCATCATCAATTTTGGTGGCGACGCCGGTCTATGCATTGGAGAATTAGGGTTAAAATCGCGTGCTATCGGCATCTCGATGGGCACAATATTTCGTGTCTCCTAGCACTTGTTTATTGTTTGGATTTCAAGCGGCGTTGTCCTTGGCGCGGCGGGCGGAAGCTTATTGCACAATTTTATGTTTAGTTTTCTTGATATATTAACACGTGAGGGCCTAATAATTTTTTTTGTGATCAGTTGAGGGATATTATTTTTATTTAAATAGTTTATTAATTTATTAGTAGTGCATTAGTGCGTAGTATTACTAGTAATTCTAGTACTGTGTATTTTGTTTTGTTCTTACTTTTGGGTTTTCCCGATCCGCCGTTTCCAAAAAATGGAATCAGAAATAAACTCACTGCAATATTTATTACAAAAGACTGTTTTATAATTTTTTTAAGTAGTTATTATTTATTGATTTGTATTTGTGCCCCCCAAATAAAAAAGTCACGAGCCGCCACTGATTATCGGTAAAATACGGTAGATGCTAGTTCATGGTCTTGCATTAAGAGGAGCCGCAGAAGAGCGACCTTGCATTTTTAGAATACCTCGGGGACGGCCTTGCATCGTTAAAAAGGGCATAAAAATCTATGGTTATGTTTTGGGTAAAACCGGTGTCTGCCAACGTCTCTGTACATTATGATCAGAAAACCGTAGTACAGGTCGTTTTCAGTTTCAATCTTTGTTTTTAATCGATCTGTATACTTAACATGATCGTCTGTACATTTTTTGTATACTGTAGTAGATTAAAAAACGATGTAGACAATATGTATAAAAATTTACAATAAGGAATACTTTCTCTAAAAAACGTTGTATAAATCGTAATCAAAACGTCTTTCAAATAATTTTATGTCAACTGATTTGATATATCAAATAGATAGTCCTATTTTAATTACGAATTTTTCTACAGTATTTTATTGCTTAAAATTATTTGAAATTCCATTAAACTAAATTTTATAGCTTTCTACTTGTAGATTTCTAAGAAATGGCGAAGAAAAATGTATTTTTAAAATTACTAATGAATATCATATAATCCTAGCCAAGTGAGTATTTGAGATTATTGTAAGTTACTGTAGAAATAAATAAGTAAAAAGTCAAATTTTGTTTTACTATGGTTTAATATAAACAGTAAATGGTTTTATTAATTCCGTTATACTAATAACAGACTAAACAAGATAGTTATTGTTCTTGTCTTATTTTCATAGATAATTAGTACATGTCAAATTTAAATTATTTGATCAACGGCCACTCTGATTAATACCTATATCACTAGTGATGTAGTCAACTTATTACATCACTAGTCGCTTAAAATAAAAAATTTAGATCCCGATTTTTTAGGAGACAATATGGTGAAATGGACAAAGAGGGTTTAGGATTACCTATCATGACAATTATCTTAACATGTAATTTGTGACAAATTTAATACTTTGGATAAATCGCATGAACCCTTTGTATAGGAAATATAAACGTACAGTTAAATCGGTAACAATTACTTGTCAAAGCAATACGTTACAATAGCATCAAAACGTGAATTGACAGGAGGCCAAGGATGTATGCCCATTTTTCGTGTCAATTCTTGCCGATGTCAATCGGTACCTTAGTCTTGGGGAGATGATACATTTTAGATCTGAAACAATATACTAATGTAAATGTAATGTAAAGTCCCAAAAAATGTGCTGATAGACACCGACATAAATTTTTACTAGGAAATGGGCCTTTTTTAATAGAACTATGTATTTTGACGTATTTATTGACAAATAATCGTTATATACTTAAGTGTATGTTATATCTTGTATAATATGTAGTATATAAAAAGTATTACATTTATAACACATATCAGGGTCATAAAAAAAATATTATTAGTTTTATCTTTTCTAAGTATGGTTAAATTAAACATCAAAAAGGCTCAAAAGAACTAAAGCGGTGTTCTTTATTAACGTAAAATTAGGTAAGCTTTAACTACATCATACAGTTGAACACCACAATGTATGCTGATGTTATATATTACTGAAAGTAAGTACATTACTTATCGTGTTTATAACTTAAATTAAGTGCTGATTCATTTAAAATATGGAAAATTGTTTTGATTAAAATGTTACTTATATTCTTCAGAAGGCAATTTTTCCAAGGCTGTTTGACTTCTACTTTTTAAGGAGGTGATTGCCTAAGAAATAAAGCATATAGAGTTATTTTATTTTTCATACAGGTGCTGCAGTAATTGCACTTAGCTTCTAATGTTTAATAATTATTTTTGTTCGTTTATGCTATTTTATCTTCTTGAATAATATTGGGAATCAAAACATTGTTAAACGTATTTAAGTTAACTAGTAGTATGCTATCCACTGGAGGGTATACTCAAAATTAAACCATATCGTAGTATACCATAGTCTATTTGAAAACGTTTACTCCGTATTATAATTATTTGTCATTAGGGTGACATAGGAATAAGCAGCTTTCATAGTCTAAAAGAATAGATTTTGAATTATTAATATGTAGGTACTTTTTCATATTTTGTTTTCTGTGTAGCTAATTCAACCTTTTTTTCTTAACAAAACAGTAATTTAGAAAAATATATCGTAGCTATTCTATTACTTTTAAACCTATATTCTCTGACAGTAAAAAATCGTAAAATTAACTAATTAAAATTATAGATAACCAGTCAATGTGTAGTTTTCGCGAATATTTACGTTTCACTT
This sequence comes from Philopedon plagiatum, assembly GCA_963971165.1. NCBI lineage: Eukaryota > Metazoa > Arthropoda > Insecta > Coleoptera > Curculionidae > Philopedon > Philopedon plagiatum. The sequence goes on along the minus strand of OZ020194.1, from coordinate 79,351,664 downwards.
TCTGTAGTACAGTTAGTACATAAAAGTCTACATCCACTCTTAAGATTTGTAATATTTTAAAGCTAGGTTTTCGTTCAGGAATTTTAATTTTACAAAATATTATAGATATCATAAATAGAACGTTTGAAAAAGAAATCAAATTCTGTAAAAATATTAACTGCAAAAAGAACTAAATAAATGTTAAATATCATCTCACCAAAGTAAACATACAATCACACAAATACAAAATGTTTTAAAAACTAACTTTTTAATTTTTTGTTGGGCCACCTTCTAAATCTATGACCGCTTGGAATCTTCTCGGCTTAGACAAAACTAATTTCTCATTTATGCTTGGGGTAATTTCGGCGCAAGCCGACTGCAAAAAATTTTTTAGTGTGTCTTTACTGCTATTGTCATATTTTAGTACTCTCCGCTCTAACTCATCCCACAGGTGTTCCATAGGGTGTAGATCCGGCGACTAGGGAGGTGAATGTAGTTGTTTCGGTAGGTTATATATAGGATCCATGTCTTAACAAGTGCGGCAGTGTTTTTGGGATCATTGTTTTGTTGGAATTTCTATTGTGGTCCTAATCCCAAACGTCCAACTGAGGGCAATAGATTTTCAGGCTAAATATTCAGGCACTGCCGGTGGTCCTTTACACCCTCAATAAAAACTAGAATACCCAACCCAGCCCCAAACAATAACGTTCCTGCCTCCACGCTTTACGGTGGGTACTAAATTTTCGGTCCAAATATGTCATATGCATTTAATTTCATCAGTAAATAGGACAGTTTTCCAAAAATCAACATCCTTATCAATGTGTTTCTTGGAAAAGTCGAGTCGGTTTTGTCTATTTTTCGTGGATATTAACGGCTTTTTTGTTGGAACCCTGCCATGCAGTCCATTGGACCTCAAAACCCTTCTTACAGTTTTACCTGTTACGTTTTCAATACGAACGACAAGATTTGGAGCACTAGTTGTCGGATAACACTTAATGTTTTTAAAATTATTCGAACATCTTGTTCAGTCAATATTTTTGGTTGACCAGACCTGGGCCTATTAAAGACGTTACCACGTGTATCAAGATTTTTTATTTATTATTTTGTGTATTTTTTGCTATGGACCATAAGATTTACCGTCCTTACACATTTTTACTATTAAATTTCGAATTTCCGCTGAAATTTCTTTTCTAGGTGAAATTTCCGAAATGGTGTCTTTAGTGCAAATAAAGTATTTTATCATAAATATCTTTTCGGGTATATGTTACTCTGATGGGATAAGTTTTACTGTGTATAATTTTTTGTGTGAACGCAAATTTTTATTTTTCGATTTTGTATGTTAAAATACTAAAAGGTGATGCAAGTCGATCATCTGTCCCAATAAATTCTTAGAATGGCTATCTTTTTATACCCTAACTACAAATTTGAAGGGTGCATATACAATTTTGTGAGTGACTGTACGTTCGCAAAGTGTTACCAAAGTTGACGCTCCGGTGCAGTACCAGTAAAAAAATTTATTTTATGTTCAGAACAAGTACTAATGAAATGTGTATTATAATGTTACGCTAAATAGGTTATTATGGTATTATGTACATAATATACCTTTTACTACTTACCCCTATTGCGGTTTCGATGGTCATGGGATTAAACGGCCCAATAGTCAAAGTCAATGGTTTTTGAGCTCTCATTATCATAATAAGCAACATTTGTTTCGCCGATTTATTTTGTTTATACCAGGGACTTTCGTAAATAGCGTCAGCTAGTGCAAGACTCTAAAAATATGGAACCAACTGTTGATCCTGGAGGTAACTGTATGTACTCGTAGACAAACAATCGTACTTTTAATTCACAATCAAAGTATCAGTTCCGTAAGCAAGTCAGTTAAGAAATGCTTAGACTGTGAATTGGATATACTATTCTATTGACCACTAATTTAGGTATATGCACCCGAAAGAATTATAGTAAAGAAATAAAAAAAATCGACAATTGCACCTAAATGGCTTATTCGATCTGTATAATTGAGGAGCAGTCCGTTTTTCTCACTGAGTTTAATTTTTTTTATTATTGTATCTTGTTTTATTTCATAGTTCACGTACCTGTATAATTACTTCATTAGCGGCCCATCCCAAGACAAACACTTGCAATATAATTAATAATAAATGGCATAATGGATAAATCAGTTTTACGGTAGAATTTATCTAAAATTTTTAGTATACGGTTATTATCATTTCCTTTAACTTTGGCGAAACTACTTAAATTAATACAGATTGATAAGAAAATGCATATAAAGAACAAAATGTTATTTAAAATTAGACAGACGTTCTGAATTTAAAATACCTTTAGACACGAGTAACACTGGTTAAGAGTCGGACTCTGTCCTAAATGAAAAATTGTTTCTTATTTCAGTTTTATCAGAATAATTCGAGAAACGTAAACAAAACAATACTATATAGGATCTACATTCTGGAGCTTGGGAGAACGTTTTTCTAAAGAATATTGCTAGTGCAAAACTTATTATGACCTTTCTATAGAGTCGTTCTTGGGGTGCTTGCCCAGGCCTGTAGCCAGGTTTTGATTTCAGAGGGGGTAACTGACGTTTCAGGGGGGGGGGGCAAATACTTATGATGTAATATTTTTCTAGTACAATTATTTCAGTGATTTTCTAGAGTGGGCAGGCAACCATTTCTTTCAGAGAGGGCGTTCCCCACTCTGCCCCCCCCCTAGGACCTGTGCTTGCCACACTGGTAAAATTGCCTCCCCAACCAAAAAATGTCTAATTTTTTTTTTGCTTTTAATTACTAGGTTTCATGAGATGCAAGATTGTTAAAGTATTTCGTGAATATTTGACGATTTTCGAGTGTAGGATTTTGACGAAACCTTTTGTGAGCCTGGCTTTATCACAGACCTTGGAGAATCAGGGCTTTTTAATGATGAAGTTCAGGTTTCTTGCGGGTATGTGGAATGAAACTTTCAATACTTGAATGATGTCTGTGACATGAGAGCAAATTTCGGAGGGATCGGAAGCGGCGAAACAGACAGGGTTCCAAGGGAAAGCAGAGAAGGTTTCGAAGACTGTCCCAGTCGGCAGAATTCTAGTGCCAGATCGTGCGTTCCGCCATTATTTCATAACCAAAGGTTTTAAAAACTGTTTTCCGTTTTAATTTATTTAAAATTTAAAGGAATTAATTTAGTTTAACGGTTTTAATCAATTCTTTTCCGGCGCTGGCCACCCCTTGTGTCATGACGCACTGGTGCAAGTGCACCACCAGTACACTGCCCAGGAACAGCCGTGCTTCGTACCTTAACTGTCTCTCCCTGGTATAATTTATTACATTTTAAAAAGCAACCATTTGCCCTTAATGAATAATGACGTCAGTGGATCAGCAAAAATAACTGTCAATGTTAACGTAATGCGTAACCTAAAGTCAAACAGGTTTATTTTTCTCGGAAACAGTCAGAGGGAATAGGTCAACTAGCTTCGGTAAGAAATTCAGTTATACAGGATGTTACGTTTCGGAGCTATTAAACGTCAAATTTGAAATTTCCGCGATTTCCCTTAATCAGATGCAGGTGGAAAAAGTGGATTTTCGGAGGTTGTAGAGGATCTGGAGCTTCAGAACTCTATTAAAACTGGTGAGGATTCGAAAATGGCCAGAAATCCTTTTGAATTTTTTTAGGTCGAAAAATGCCATTTGCAAACCCCTCGCAGACGTCGGATCGAAAAACGGATTTATAACTGAAACTTTAAAATCTCAAATACTTTCTTTTTGCAATACATTTACCGAAACCTAAAATCATTGGAAAATGGATATATTTGGGAAAAACTGGAAATTTCGATTTTTGACCCAAATATTTCACGGTTTTTAGTTTTTTGTAGGGTCAAAATGGCTCAGATTAAAATCCCGTATACGTCATCAGAAAGAGCTCGTCGAAATACGTGGTATCCAAATTTTTTAGTTTCTTCATTCTTTATAGGAAGGCAGCAACACACACACTAATTTTACATTTCTAAATTTTTTTGCCCTCGTCATCGGTATTTTTCCCAATTTTTCAACACTATGTTACAAAGGTATAATCACACTCTAAAATAAATACCGAATGGCTCATCCAGGAGAGTATTTAGGGGGTAAAAACCGAATTTTCTTGATTTTTTCCGACAAATCCTATTTTTAACTGACACTATTCCACACTATTTTCCTGAATTAGTGATTTTTTTGACTTTATTTTATCCGTTAATTATCTAGGAATATCTCTCACTAATTTAAATCGCTTATTTTTTCGTTAAAGTTATAAATAAATCGGTTTATTTGCATCAGGACATGCAAAATTAGAAAATTTTTGAATTTTCGACAATAGCCATGAAAACAAAGAATTGCAGTTTATTTACTCGAAATTATTAAGATATGATGTGTCAAAATTTCGCAAAAATGCTAGTTTTTGTTGCAAGATTGGAAGGTTCCTGGACCGATTTCGACTTGAAAAATACGTGAATAAGATTTTAAGCTCACTTTTGATGACACAGCCAATGGGATCACGTTTTAAAAGTTTCGAAATTCGCGCGAAAACTGGCAATAGAAAATCTTTTTTTTTGATAATAAAGGCAAAAATAAATGGATAACAGCAACCGCCGTAAACATTTAATTTATGTAGACAATATAAAAAAATATTTCAGATTTATTTGGGTTATATGCACATTCCCTATTACTTAACTTACCGCAATTATTTGAAAAGAGAAAGTAGCCATATTGATTGAGTTAAGAAAAAATTCCAGGAACATTACGTACTTAGTAGATTCATTGAGCTGTTCTACAAATCTATAAATAAATTACAGTTTCTATATCAGTTAGTATAATAAAAAGAAGTAGTACCTTCAAGACTGTCAATGTTTCCTTTAAAACTGGCAATTACCTAGATAAAATAAAAAGCAACATACCTTATAGTATTCTGATGCTCCTCAATAAATCTTTTAATGGTTAACTCAATATCTATATTTAAATCTTTGGCAAATTTATCAAATTTTCTTATGCGAATCTGCAAAACTATTAAGCGGGACGCAGCAAAAATAATTAATGAGTAAAACATGCTCTGGCAAGCAATGTTTAAAATTATGCCAAGAAAACCGGCATAAACATTGCAAATAAGAATGGCTGCAAAATGATTTGTTTTGTTAAATGGAATGTACAATTCGTACATAAATGACTTTTCTTCAAAATTCCACTGGCTCACTCCAACAGTAAATAGGTCAAGAAACGACATAGCAGAGAAGCTTACTACTGTGCAAATGGACGAAACCATTACGCAGATATTAAGGTACTTGTTGTACTCTAATATCTTTCTGTATGAGTCTTGAACTTCCGTATCATTTGATCTCCAGATATCCTTCTCAACTTCCATAAATGACAAACACATTTTTGGAATTTGGTTTTTCTGATATATAATTGCTTTAAATGTCAATACTAATATAATAAATACCAAAGCAGCACTTTGAGTTATTCTCTCAAATGGTTTATTGTCCAGTGTTAACATTATGCATTCTATCGAGAGCAAAACAAAAAAAGTGAAGAAGTACCCAAGCAAAAAGAATCTGTATATTGAATACCATATTCTGTGTGTCTTATTGTCGAATAAGTTTAAGGGCCACATACCCCACATTTGCATAAAAAGTCTAGGAATATACAGTAACCCATTTTTCTCCAACGATGTTAATTTGGGTGTAGCGTCGATCTCTGACGGGACAGTTTTAATTTTTATTTCTGTATTCATTATTTAAAATCTGAATTAAATACCTTAAAATTTCGAAAATTTCTTCATGCTCTTACAAAAGAGATGCAGATAAGCATGCCCCCACCTAATTTCTTATATTTATATCCAGTATTTAGTTGCATTGCGTCAGTACTTAATTGCATATTCTGAAACATTTCCCATATATGTTGTAGTTTCTAAACAAAACTACATATTAGATACATTTATTTTATAATAAATTATTTGTTTTAGCAATTACACAACCAATTATTAAATAATATAGCTCCTTTATGTCCCCATACATTGATTAAATAATTATTGAGTAATTACGTCTTCATTAGTTGTAGTCAAGGCACATTTCTTATGTTTTAAGTTTTAAAAATCACGTGTTTTTTTTTGTAATATTGAAATTTTATGGTAACGTCAAAACCTAGTACCCCTTCTCAAATTCAAAAAATGTTTTTTGCTCTTTCGGGACTAAAGTATGCCCTTTGGTCCCTCCGAACAGGGATCAAAGTGGTTCATTTAATCCCTAGGAACTTGGGTATCCTAGCAACGGGTAATTAAAGAACATCATATTTGACAAAATGTTAAATACTTGTTGATATTTAAAAGGGTGTTTACATTAGTAGAATTTACAATATTAAATAATCGATTTATTTCATCGACAGTTTGCTGTACGCCGCTGTCTGATGTAGAGGTACATGCGACAGCTTCAGAAACTAGCCTAAAAGCTTGTCTGAAAGAGTTTCCAAAGGTTCGGGAATTCGGGATGATTCCATGTCACCATATCCAAATATTTTAGGGCTATATTTTTTTTTATTATTTATGGAATTTTCAACGTACTTCTCGGCGACAGCTGCCGGTTTACATCGTCCATGCCTTTTTAAAACATCCACAGATGCACCAGAATCAGCCAATAAAGAGGCGGATGTCCGTCGAAAGCAGTGTCCAGCATATAATGATGAATTGGGTAGATTTAAGAATGCTGCAACTTTTTGGGGTAGTTTTCCCAATATAGTTTTACTGACTGACTGCGTAGTACATTGATTGTTTTGGTAACGAATGAAAAATCTCGAATGGAGGGTCCCAGCCTTTCTTAGAGCCATATTCTTCCGGCACAGTTCAGTAAAATTGACTCTATTTTTATCTGAATTTTTAACAATAAAATTCCTCTCTATCTTGTTTTTGGTATTTTAAATATTAATCAGAATTGAGTAGCCCAAACCAGTAACATTATCCACCGTCAACTGAACTAACTCATTACCTCTATAGGCTCCTGCGACGCCAAAAATAAGTTCTACCTAAAAATAATTATGTCCATGAGTATTGTAAAACTTATAAAATGTTTACTACAAACAGTAACCTTAAAAACTATTCTGATTGTCTGGGGCTTCCGATAAAAATTTGTCAACCTGGTCTCCTGCTACTGCCTTTGCTTTTTTCGATTTATATCCTTCATTTCTTATTTTTAGCAGGGCAGTTAATTTGTGAAATTTGCTGATAATGGGACCAAAGCGGTATAGCCGAAAGTGTCCTGAAATTATCCGTGAAAAACAGAATCAGAGCATTTTCGCTGAAATTTTCCACTTTTCGTTCACAGCACCATTTTGCAAATGTCTGATACTGCGCTTCGTACATTTTCCTTGATTTTGTCGGCAAAATACCATCTAGCGGCCCTTTAGTTGCTTCTTTTAAGTCAAAATCTTCCATATCGAAAATTGTGATCACGAAGTTGATGATACTGCCAACTTGATAATTTTTACCGTAGCTAAGTAACTTTTTTTTTATTTTAAAACCCACTTATATAATAATCAACTGATTCTTGTCAAATTAAACTGTAACATTGCCAGGTGGTTTTGAATTTATATCTACAGGTTACCTAATTTTCGTACTAAATTCCCCGAAAGGGCAAAAAATAGTATGTAATACCGCGGAACTAAAGTGACTTAATCCCTTGAGTGGCTGTTCCCCTCGGGCAGAGCCCTCGGGCAACAAACTTCACTCGCGGGATAAAATGGGGCACTTTAGTCCCATGATGATATATAATATAGAGCCTAAGAACCTTCTTCTTAGGCTCTCTATTTGATACATGTTATTGTGTTAGAACTACACAGGGTTATTCACGGTGAGTAGCCTTTTAGAGGATCTCGAGATCTAATAAGGATATATTTTTAAAATTTTGTTCACAACACTCTTTATCTTTAAACAAATATTTGGTGTTAAAATTCCGAATATGTATTATAAAACTATTATTTTTTGGAACAAGGAATAGAAAACTAAGATATAAACGTGTAAGCCGTGTTTCTCTGAGATGTGTCTTTAGTAAGTCACGAGCTGTCAAATTATAAAAAATGTCATTTATAATTTCTCGAAAACTATTGAGCTTAGATATAGAGTGCATCTTATATTCGAAATTCTGGAAAAGGTTCAAAAGCTCAATAATGTAAGTGTTCCATTTAAAATTTTAGAATTGCTATCAGCTACTGGTAGAGCTTGCAAAGTTAAATTAAAAAAAATAGGTTCAAATTTATGGTTATGTTCGCAGCAAACTGCAAGTACAGTAAGCAGATAATAACTAAGAGTAAGTTATCTTCCATAATTTTATATTGATTTAATATTTTGACACTACCTGCCTGATTTGGCACGAGGCGCCACTGGATTTAACAAATATTTAATACAAATACTTAAAAGACAAGAAATCAGGAAGCTTTTTGGGTATTTTCCTCAAAACACTATCTTTAGACTTACATCTTCAAATAATATCGCTTAAAGAAAAATAATAGAAATAAGATTAATTAAATTCTCAGAGCTGTGTTGACGTTCTTTTAAAAATATACGTGGTAAGTTTGAGGAGACCGTAGCCGCAATTTATTAAAAATTTAATATCTATAAGAAATCTTGTCGCATATTACCAATAAATATGCTTTGAGATGGTTAGCAGAAAAAACTAGAACTGATAGCAAAACAATTTTAAGTAATTCCTTAAAATTATATAGTGATTCGGGTAAAATTGTGAAAAAAAAATTATTTTCAGTCAATCTAGGTCCTTGCCAACATGGCTGGACTATAGTGTAGTATTCAAAAATTCTCTTCCGATTACACTTTTCACTTTTTGATATGAATAGCAATGTAATAAGTAAGGTTTCATTTTTAGAAATGCACCTTCCTTTAACTTCTTTTGTAGCATTAGGGTTGGGTTGTCTGTGCATTGAATGCATTTGCTATTTTATATTATCGCGGATTTCTTCAACGTATCTGAGTTAAACTGAAAAAAATATAAATCAACATAGAGTTTCCTTTATTCTAATATTTTATTCAGAAAGCTTTACATTAAGGTAACTATTATATGCAATAATAGGCTTCCCGATATTCATCACATTGAATTATATGAATTGCATTTACTAGAAGTGTGCATAATTATCCATAAACGATTGACATCTAATCTCTTTTAATTTGTGTCGTAATTCTTCATCATAAGTGTAACGTATGAATACGCTGCCTTCATTGTCTAAAAATAAAAAATAGCAACTAAATAACAGAGACATTGTGAACTAATATACAATTAAGGGAATAGAAATCCGACAAACATGTTTAGTGATAATATTTCATACAATAATACATCACGATATGTACACAAAAATGGGTTTGAAGATGGTTCTACTTTAATATCATTTGAATGATTAAAAGATAAATCTACCTAAATCAAAAATTGCTATCTGCATTTGGCATTAAATTAAAACAATATTCGGGTCCCGTGGAAACTCTTCTAATAAAATATAAACTATTACTTTGGTGATATTCAGTGTGTAACAAACATTTGGAAACCCCGAAATATCTTGCAAACCGTTCATCCGATTTTTATGAAATTTTGTACATTTAGGTATGAAATTACGCCCGATCCAATGGCGAGTTCCGCATTATTGTCCACTGATGTTAAAATGTTCCCAACAGAAGTATTTAGAATTTTAAGCTGAATTCGAATATCGAATTCTATTAAAAAAAAGTTCCTGTCGCTTTCAGGAAAACGGTAAAATTGACAATGCGGAACTCACCATTAGACCGGGCGTATTTTCGTACCTAAGTATACAAAAGTTCATAAAAATCGGATGATCGGTTTGCAAGATATTTAGAGGTTTCCATATTTGTGTTACACCCTGTATAGTGACATATAACACTAAACAATTTTGTTCTAATTTTGATCATGGTTACCAACCATGAGAGCGGTTTCCGTTGTCATTGGGCTAAAAGGCCCGATGGTCAGCACTAATGGTCTTTGCGCTCTTAACAACATTATATACAACAACTTCTTTGCAGTTTCATTTTGTTGATACCATGGACTTTCAAATATGGCGTCAGCAATGGCAAGGCTCTAAAATCAATTATATTACAGTTAAATAAAACTTACAACCTAATGTGGTCGCTGAAACTCTAAACTAATATCTTTTGGATGTTTATAAAGAAATTAGGCATTATCAAATTCGTAACAAGTCGTGAAACATGAAAGATATCTCTAAAAATATCGATATTTCTAAGGATTTCAGTGATAAAGAACACTTATTTTGTAAAATAGGTCAAATCTCAAAAATTTAGTATTGGAAGCATTATTATATTGCGAAATTAAAATTGTTACTGAGACAATTTGGTCTAAACCATTCTATTTTCCAGACATAGTTACTTACTTGCAACTTAATTTCGTTGGATGTCCAGCCCAAAACAAATACTTGCATTATTAATAAAGACAAGTAAAATACTGGAAATGCCAACTCCGCAAGAGATGTCATCTAAAATTAAAGAACACAGGTTTAAGTAATCTGTGCACCTTGATTTGTCTATAAGTTGAAGTCGATCATTTGATTATTTTCGTAGCAGTTACTAAGTAAATGGGTTTTCTCGGTATCGATTGTAACTTACAGCAGCCGCTATTTGCTTTGTTATTAGCTATTTTTTAAAAATAATAAAATATCATTTTAATTTTGAAATTTATTAATGAAACTGACAGCAAAGGTATAATTTGTAACATGCATTTTATATATTGAAAATGCTCAAAGAAAAAGTACAAAAATTTAGCAACGGAAAATATAAATACGATAGGTACACTTTGTGTCAATTAGGCAAGGGTTTCCTTATTAGTAACAAAATCCAGTCAAAATTGTCCAAGAATATTTAAAACTGGAACACTTTTTTTTCTTAGATATTCCAGAAACTAAGTGCGTGGTTTCGAGGTATACGTTTATTCACATGGACAACATGCATTGGAACAATAAATATCTGAATAGTGCAAGCACTGCCTATGTTTTTAAGAGTATGGATAAATACACGCTCTAGTATATTTTTAGATTCTTTTTCAGACGTAATTTTTGCAAATTGTTAATGAGCTAAATAATTGTGTAACATGAATTTCGGGGTATTGTGGAATTGTGCCAAAGTCTTCAAAGAATCATCCATTTGGTGAACTTGACAATTTTAATAGTTTTTTTGTCACTGACTTACCGTTATAACTTGAACTAAGACTGACGCTACATTGACTGAATTAAGAAGGAACTCCATAAGCATTACATATTTGGTAGCTTCGTTTAAAGTTTCTACAAACCTGAAAATTAACTCATATATATTAAAATTGGTGTGGATTGGTATAACTTAGTATGGCTTCACTATAGAGTGATATATTTTATATCCTCTTACTGAATAAGTGCAAGTGATGGTATTTTATTAGTATTTAATAGCCAACAACCTTGGGTTTTTGGCTAATATAAATAGTAACGAAAAACACTTTTTTTTATTGGTTCTTTAGTTACTCACGATAAATTTTGGACAAATCATTCTTAATATATTTTTCGCTTTTTCTATTCTTATCTGTGACAGTGCTATATAATTTTAAATAACTAATTATGAAAAACAATCAAGTCAAATTTATCATAAAGTGACTAGTGTACATAAATATAATTAATCTTATGGTAATGTAACATTATCCTAATAAAATTTAGAAATAGGGTTTAAGATCTAGTATGGTTCTACTGTTTTAACAAGTTTTAGCTTTGTCATTATTTTTATACAGCAAGGAACTTTAATTTTCCATATTATTTTTTAACCAATTTAGATCGAAGCTTGTTGGTACACCTTACTGATTATATAGCTATGCGGTAATTTTAAATTTTTTAAATGTACTTTTTAATATAGTGAAAAAAAGAAATTTTGTTTAAACCCGCTAATCTGATGTTAAAACTAATTACTTAATAAGAAATGACCACCACTTTTCCTGCGCCTTCCGTCTGTCTGTAGATTTGGTCATCGAATAAGAAGTATGCGTCATGCTTTGGGAAGGTATCCTTCCTTGATATTTGTTCCAGAGCGTCATCAACCGGTATACTGGGGTACAAGGACTTTACGTGAAAACTGGCTATGATGTCCCTGTTCTCAACCGGATTAACCACCACAGATAAGCTAAGCTTACAATAACAAGTAAGTTATGCTCTTACATTAAAGTATGGGAAGTTCAAGATCTAATGGACAACCGCGGGCCGGTAAGGTCAGCAAGAGCATAACTTACTCGCTTTTGTCATTATTTAAAACAGTAAAATATAAAACAGTGTAATAATATCCAAAAAATCTGAATGTATTGAATTAAACTTGTATAACTATTATTAGTATTATGTTTAAACATAAACCTTTAAGCATCAACTCATTGCGTTAGTTATTTAAAAAGTTTAAGATTAAGATCATTTCGGTAACAATTCGTCATTGTCGTCACGTCGTCGCTTGTATTTTCCTGTTTTTTTTTTAATTTTTGTCTTGTTTAACTTAATTTCATGTGCAAGTAGTAAGATTAGTATCTAGTTAAAATACATATTCAATAAATGTTTATTAAATTTAAATTATATTATATAAAATTAACATTATTATATATATATATATATATATATATATATATATATATATATATATATATATATATAGTTTTTAATTTTGTTTTCTTGGGGATTTAGTCCGTTGTGAGGCAAATAAAATGTGGTGTTTTTGGTTACATTTTATATTACTAACGTTTCGGTAATAGATATACCTTCATCAGAGTGCAGTAGCTGAAAACATTTTTTTATTTTAACAGTTTTTAGGTAATATTTTAGGAAATAGTTACTAAGTTTATATATAAGTATAAAGGTGTTACCTTTTATTAAACATCCAAGGATTGGCACATTGTACTGCGAGGCACTTTATGTGCCAATGTGCCAATCCTTGGATTTTTAATAAAAGGTAACACCTTTATACTTATATATAAACTTAGTAACTATTTCCTAAAATATTACCTAAAAACTGTTAAAATAAAAAAATGTTTTCAGTTACTGCACTCTGATGAAGGTATATCTATTACCGAAACGTTAGTAATATAAAATGTAATCAAAAACACCACATTTATTTGCCTCACAACGGACTAAATCCCCAAGAAAACAAAATTAAAAACAATATATATATCAACAGTCCAAGAACCTGCCAAAAATACATATATATATATATATATATATATATATATATATATATATATATATATATATATATATATATATATATATATATATATATATATATATATATATATATATATATATATATATATATATATATATATATATATATATATATATATATATATATATATATATATATATATATATATAATTAATTTTAAGTTACCGAAATGAAGATTTTATTAGTTTTTTGTTCTTAAATTCAAAGTATTTAAATATTTACTGACTTTTTTTGTGACAAGTATGCAGATTTGGCCCAGTAAAAATAAATTATTGAAAATATATTGAGTTTAACTGTAAAAGAATCACTTTTTTTGTCAACTTTAATGTTGGAATTGTTCCGTTATGTGAATAACGGAACATAGGGATAAAAGTTCGTCTTCCACTTAAAAGGTACTTAATTCCATAAAACAATAATTAACTAATTAGGACGTGCGAAGAAAGTAAAAAACTAAAAACAAAATATCTATGTGAAAAATACAAGAAAACATTTACCCAAAAATTTAAAAAAATTGGAGAAGAAGACTTAATGCAATGTATAACAAAAATAAATTAATATTTTAAATAATTAATGCAATGTATATCAGATGACATAACATCAAAGACAAACATTTTAAAACATTAAATAGTTTAAAAAAGGGAATAAGGGAATGGACTAAAAAATAAATTTTGAATTGTCCGAAAGGAAACTTAGCAGTTATAAATAATACAACAAATGTAAATCATTTTTAATTTTTATCTTAAATAAGTTTGGAGAGAGTTTTTTGTTCCATTTAGAATATTATAGTAGATTGCTGGCAGGTTATAGGTAAAATGTCTCCAAAAAAATGACGTTATAAGTACTATATATAATACAAGACAAAATTATAATTTTTGTCCACCTAACCTTCCTCTAGTCTTGTAAAAAAATCAATTGAATATAATTCTAAAAAGATTTTTAATAAACTTCCTTTAAGTATAAAAAATATTTTGGTATTTAAAAATTTTAGAAAAGTTGTTAAGGAATTATTATTGGATAAGGCATTTTACTCATTAAATGAGTATTTTGAATATACTTTGTCATGATCATTTAATTAAATCATTATGTAGTATTATTAGATTTATAGTATTATTGATTTATATACCTGTTTAATATTTGTAGTTTTTTAGCTTAGTCTATAAAGATGTTATGTCTTTTTAACCATAAAGCATATTTTGATTTGATTTGATTTGATTTATAATCTTTGGTTATATTCTAAATAACTAGATATCAAGGCTGTATACCTGGCTAAATCCTGATGAGTTCTGATAAATTTTTTAATTGTTAGTACAACATCGCCATCAAACTCTTTGGTAAAAGTATCAAATTTCCTAATTCGAATCTGAAAAATTCTTAGTCGCAAGGCAGTAAAAATAATTAGGGAATAAAACACCGTTTGGACAGCAACGTTTACAATAATTGCCAATGTTCCAGCGTACACATTGTATACAGCAACAAATGTAAAATGTTCTGTTTTGTTGAATGGAAAATAAACTTCATACATAAAAGCCATATTGTCAAAATCCCATCCGTAAACCCCAACTTTGTAGAGCAGGAAAAACGCATAGGCTGTAAAAGACCATACTGTAAATTTTGAAGAGATCATAACACCAGCATAAAGATAACGGCACCACTTAAAGGAAACTTTATAAGCACTTTGCACCTCTTCATCATTAGAGCTCCAAATGTCATTTTCACCCTCTATGAATGACAAACACATGTAAGGGATTTTATTTTTTTGATAGACCACAACTTTGAAACAGATCATCAGCATGGTTACTACTAAGGCAGCACTACCCGATATCCTTTCAGACGGTTTGTGCAACATACCCAGCCTTACTAGCTCGACCGTCAAGGCTGCTGTAAATACAAAATAGAACACTACAACAAATTTTCTATATGCCTGGTAGAATTTCCTTTTGGTGTCGCCCTGAATTAGATCCGGTGGCCAAATTCCCCACAACTGCATGTAGAGTCTAGGGATATAAATAAACCCACTTTTCTTACCCATGCTGTCGATGGTTAACGCTTGACTGTATGAATATTTTTCGAAGAATGCTGTCTATTTTAAAATAATTAAGACGACAAAAAATCAGGACATTTTTAATCACTGGATACAGTTTATAGCCTATAATTAAAGAAAAAACAATTTTTGTATCCATTGTATGTGGGGAGACACAAAAAACCTTGTGAATTTAAAATGAAGGGTAATTAAATCGTTAAATTTTAATTGTTTTTCAACCTCCGGATGACAGACGGGGTGGTATATGTTTGACCCATACGTTTAGATGTTATTCGCAATTCTCGTTTTATTGTATTATAACTTAAGAACAAGTACCATTTGTTTTAATTTGGGAGGTAAATATATGCGAAAGGTTCTTGACTTGGAGCCATGCGTCGTCACAAAGGCGTTATAGGCATATTGTCATAATATGGAAAGGTATGTCCCACATCCTCACATAAAAAGTTTAAGGAAATTAACATAAAGACGAGATGACTTATGTGAGTATATTTTTTCCACGTGGAACAGCCCACGTTGATTTCAAGCCTAATTAAAGCTCGTTTCAAGCTCTTTCGTTGCCTTTTGACAAAATGGTAAGTACCTCAATAAATGTAAATATAGATATTTCAAAATTCTTAAAAGGCGCCAAAGTCGGAGAGGCTTAAATTCGGAATAATTTTGAAAAAAATTAAATATTGTTAAATTACGAATGATTAACACATTGTTTATTGATTTGTCATTCGATCTATTTGTACAATAAAAAATTGTTAATTAAATTTGATTCGATTTCGCTGTCACTGTCGTTTTCATCTACATTAAAACAAGTGGCCCTATGTTATTACGAAATGAAAAATAGGAATCATCGGCTTTAATAACATGGTTAATCGAATTTTTACAACTTTCTGTATGCATGCTATCTACAAGTTTTCTAATTAATGTCACAACACTTGCACCCAAAGTCGAAGAAGTGTTTTCTGCTCTACCATTTGATTTTACCTGATGCCACATATGCTCGATTGGGTAAAAATACATTAATAGCTCAATATACCTAAGCAAACCGTATACCCCATATCGGCAGCAATTAATATGAAATTTTTTAAATATTTTTAGATCACATTTTTCAAATGTATTTTCAAGATATGTATCATGTTAACATCTAGTTCTAAATTTCTAACTTTATGTCTTTGTCGGCTATGATAACTAGCATTGCCCATTGCAATTACAATGTTTTTAGGCACATTGGGTAAAAGGTGATTTTTAAATCAATCTTCAAAAATTTCTGCTGTGGTGTCGTCAGGGTAGTTGGAACCCAAACATCTTCATAACCAGCATGTAAAATGGTGATTATTTTTCCCTTGTTCAATGGGGCTTTGGTTTAGCATTTTCCTGATGGATCTATCCAACCTCTTGCTGGGGTGTCATGTGTATCAAACTATGTTTTATCGAGGTAAATAATGGAACGATTTTCTAATCTGTACTTTCTTATAAATTTAAAATAATCAGAGCGCCACTGTTGCAATCGTTCTGATTCCATTATTGTTTGTCTTCTATTAATGGTCCCATATGTAAAACCCATTTGAGATAATACTCTCCAAAGGCTTCTCCTACTGCAGGAAATGTTGGTTTCATCTTTCATTAGTCGGTGTTTTAATGAAACCAACATAGGCACAATTTGCTCTTCGTACTTCGTAACTTTTCTACGAATTAAGTCTTGGTCGCTTTCGTCAAAACACTTGCTTTTATTACGTACTTTTTTGTCTTTAATTTGCTTTGCAGATAAACAATCTCAAAGTCAAAGTCTCAATATGTTTATTCCGTACAATCCTTACGATTGGTTACCAATCGTAAGGATTGTACGGAATAAACATATTGAGACTTTGACTTTGAGATTTTTTATCTGCAATTTAAATCAGGTCTCTTTGAGAAATGGACTACTTCTTCGAATTTAATTTGCTTTGTGACAATATCTTTACCGCTAGACAAAGTATTTTTCGTTAATGAAGACGTCTCTGCTGCAGATGCATTTATATTAAATCCCCTGTTCAATAAAGAAACATTCACATTTTTAACAATTTGCTTAGAATCGGGCGAGTAATATTTTCTTTTTAAATTATCACTATCGGAGGCACTATGATCGACGTCTTTTCAAGAACGCCACATATTTTAGCACGTTCGGAATAACAAAAAATACGATCGAAATCATATAACAATTGCACGGTTTACCAAACGGATAGGAACTAAACTAAAATATTTCGAAATTTTAAACCAGGTAAAAATTCTTTACTGATACCCTTTATTGATTGTATTAAAATATCTTTACTTGTTATTTTATTACAGCTGGTGTCGATAATATTTTTTTGCAGGTAATAGGACACCGAAAGAGCTTGAAGCTTTACTTATGTACGTTGAGCGAATAAAGGGAAAAAATCTGATCAATTGATACGGGATTTAAAGGATTGTCGGTTAGGAGGAAAGGGAAATACCTCTGCAGGCAATGTAATTCGGGTTAGAAAAGAGCAGATCATTCATATGGAGAGATCGGGTTTGTACGAGAACTGAACTTAAGGGTACTTAAGCATTAATAGAATGTAAGTTAGATGAAAGACCGTCCACCACGACAGATATGCGTCGATTGGAAAGAAAGCTATCCACCCAGGTTCACAGCTTGATAAGAAGACCACAAGAAGAATGTTAGTTGAGAAATACAGCCTACTTTGTCAAAGGCCTTCGATATGTCAAAAGCAACAATTATATTGTACCGATAAAGTAAATGACTTTTATAATAGTACTCAATTGTCTTTTTTTTTTACTCTTATTAGTTTAAACTCCTAATCGCCAAACCGCTTTTAATTTCGATGTTACTGGTTACTGTTACTGGTTTCTTCGACATACTTGCGTTTGCCCAGGTGTCTATTTTGTAGTTTGCCTAGTACCTGGCAAACTTAGGTTTGCCAAACAAGTTTCAAGAAAAGTCCGAAATATAAATCTATGACCGTTACGACGCTGTTCATTTTTTTGTCGAAACTAGTTATAGCCTGTTTTGTAATACGTCGCGGGTACACACGCACTGCGTTGATTATTTAAGTGTTTGTCTATCCGTCCAACTGTAAAGGGTTTGCTTAGGTTTTTTATCATTAAAGCCTTTCAAACGTAGGCAATTCCAAGGCTGGAATTACAAAGCGACGGACGACGCGTTGACGACAGGCAGCCTGGCGGCGGAGCGGCTATTGTCAGTTTCGTTGTAGCAAGCACTGTTATCACGGCGGGATGCTCATCGGATATATTCGCGTTTCGCATGGCCATGGCGATGCCGAGACTTCGTTGCTCTTTACCGTTTGGATACAAAGTTTAAAGCTTTTTATAAGTATTGCTTTCTTGACATAAAATACAATGGAAAGGAAACAAAATGTTCTGTTTTTGACACTTGCCTCGTGAGTTGGAGTTCCTTTAGTTGCATACAACATATTCAGAGTAAAAAACATGTGTTAAATTGGTAGCTGCAGATGCCTTATTGGGGCTTTATATATAATCTAATATTTGTATTAATCTGTTGCACTATTCCTTTCTACTTGCTTCATAACGAACATTTGCGATTTTTTGGAGAAAATACGTGCGTAAGTGGCCCCTACTGACCAAGTGGCAATTACGGTATGTTTCTCCTCGTGTCAAAGAACAAATGGAAACTACCATTTAACCGTATTACATAATAAAAAACTTTGGATACCAGTTGATGAAAGTACAGATACCAAAAATAACCAAGTAGGATATGTTTTAGTGTGCATATCGAATTCATCAACGAAGACATGTGTACTTGCAAGTAAAAATTAGAAAAGGCAACGCTAAGACAATCCAACAACTACTGACGCGAACTCTCAAAAAGTTTGACATTAATACGAACAATATTGTACTGTTAGTTACAGATGCTGCTGCGTATATGGTAAAAGCAGCGAGATGGCTTAAAACTGTGTATCCTAATTTTTTTTATCTTCGGACAGCCCACGAAGGTCTTAACCTAAGTACTCTAGGTACCGTGGGTGTACTGGGGGTCTCACACATCCAGAGCTGGAAACATCCGTTTGGATTTCACCAGTCCTTTAGCAGATGTGTGGGGCGGTGCCGCCTCGGACGAGGAAGAATCCTCTACCACCTTCCTTGTTTAGTGCGAGACAGGGCATTCCCAGGCGGTCACCCGTTCAAGTAATAACCGTGCCGAGCGTCGCTTAACTTCGGTGATCAAACGCAGTGGCTCGACTACCAAAGTTAAACGTCGCCTTTTTATTGCATATAACCTGTTTACTACATGCTTTTCGCCGAGTTTCAGGAACAATTCGAAGCAAGTATCCAGATGTTGACAAGCTAATTTCCAGAACCAAAAAGGTTTTTTAAAAAATCGCATATTATAAACGCAAATTATCGTGTATTAGTAGATGCTACTGACAATCTTCAACATAGTTATCTGTCTCTTCCTGACTCGTTTCACTTAGTTGACACTGTAAATATAGATCTACAAACTTTAAAAGATGGTCCTGGTGTTGAAGCTGTGAGCAAGTTTAAGTCTTCGTTACACAAAAATCCGGATTTCGCACAACTACGCGATATTGGGCAGTGCAGACAATTGCGGCAGTAACTTGCAGCATTTTAGATACACAAACATTACAGCTTTGGATGAAGAGCGTTAATTTTTAGTACAATCTTTACTTCAAAGCGTACAAGCTTAAAATAGTCTACTGTTGGAGGTCTTTTAAGGATGCAGGCCTTTACACAGGCTCAAAACTAGATTAGACGCATTTGGTCTCAGGGTATATTATGATATTCAGCAATTTCGGACTAAAATGTTCCGGCAATGTGGAGTTTACCCAGGCAAACGTAAGCATGACGAAAAATCGTACTTTGCTAGTAACATTCATTTTGACTTGGCCGGTTAATCTCTTATTAGGGTATCTAAAGAAGATATAAAAAAAAAATTCCAATTTAAGTATCTTAGGTTCTTTCTTCGTATATATGAAAGTTTTTGTACAAATAATTTTCTAAAATTGTTTTAAAAGTCACAGACACTTTACTATTGGATAGCAACCTTAGCAAGTTCTAGCTCAATAATATTTATGTCATTTGAGGCATATCCCTACCCACTGTGTATTAATGGCCTTGCAGACCGAATATTTTAACTACAAATTATACAGTATAGAGAGAGAGAGTGTGTGTGTGTGTGTGTGTGTGTGTGTGTGTGTGTGTGATGGTGTGTGTGTGTGTGTGTGTGTGTGTGTGTGTGTGTGTATACCGAACAATAATTGTGGCGATTTGTGTATGCATAAGGCTGTACTATGGCATCCGGCAAAATTGTGGCAACTTACACGCGTCGCCACAATTTATTTTAATAATACCAGCTTTATTTTCCATGTATTTTTCTCTATCTCATCGCCTTGTGCTTGTTTCTTCTTCTATTTAATCATCCAATTTATTTTTCTTTACCTATTTTTTAAATAAACCGAACAAATTCAAAAATTGCTTTAAATTGTGTAAGTTGCCACTATTTGGGCTTAAGTATGTTACCTTTACACACCCAATAATGGCGTCGTGGGCGTGGTAAGAAAGTGGCGACCTCTGTAAAGAATTTGCAATGTTGCCATTTTTATTGCCGATTTTATTCCATTTAACTGAAATAAGATTTTAGTATTTCGAGTGTGTCGCGAGAGTTGCCACTATTGTTTGCATAATGGATGCCCGCACACACAAAATGTTAATCCTTGTAATTTAAAAAACCATAACAAGAGTAAGGTTACTTCGATATAGGTTTGTTTAACGTGGGGGGGGGGGGGGACATATAAAAAAGAGGCTAGAAATCTTTCGAAGATGCTAACTAATATATCATTTTCGGGGTTATTGAGCTCAGAAAATCTAATTTTTAAACCATGTCTTAACAGTTTTCAAAAAATATAATGGGGGGGGGGGGGGTGGTTAAGGCGCGGATGGGAATTTCTCCAAAAATGTTGGAAGTATCATTTTTGGGGTTATTAAGGTCCGAAAATCTAATTTTGTGTAATAGATGTTAAGAAAATTAAGGGGCGGGGTAAAAGAAGCGACTGACAGTTTCTACAAAAACGTTAAGTAATGTGT